>CAXIVR010000001.1:166019607-166701684 GCA_964035755.1 Teleogryllus oceanicus | reverse complement strand
GTTGTTTTTCTGTTGATTTCCTATTTGTGGACGAAAATAAATGAACAAGATACATTAGTTCTTGTATCTATTGAGATTGATCTAAATCAAAGAGCTGAGAGATTAGTATGTGGCTTGCTTCAGTTTTTTAAATAATGTAGATACACTACGAATCTTATCAGTGGTAACTAAAAAATCTTTGGAAAACCGGAAAAGTCATGGAAATTTGTTCTACGCAATGAGGCCATGTATTAGAAATATGCCTGGGGTTGGATATTTCAGCAAGTTGTTGACCTATAAAAATCAGTGGGCCAATTGAAGTGTTTGTTATCAGAGAAAAAATTAAAGTTTTATGAAGTCGTAGGGGTTCCGCGGCCGGAGTCATTGAATGACCTTGACTATCCGGTGACGCCGCATCGAAGGCTGTGTTGCCGACGTTTCGGCCATCTTTCGTGGTCTTCCCCAGGGCTGGTCTGCAGGTTTGGCAACACAGCCCTTTGACGCGGCGTCACCGGGCAGCCAAGATCATATTTAGTTTGTATTGATCGTCAAGCCCCGACTTAAATCCAATTAAAATTTATTCGTGTGATACATCGTTTGGAGATTTTTCTCTCAAACTTTTTAAATATACTTTATTATCTCTCAAATTACTAATGAACCTACTGTTCGTTCTGTTTCTTCGTACAGTTAAGCTCCAAAACAGCCTCGAAAGTACCCCAGCCAGATGTGAACGAAAGCGCAGAGCTGTCAGAACCTGCACCAGATGTACAGCATGAAGTACCACCGGGGTCCAAGGTTCAAGATCCACGTTAGTGAGATTCTTCAGGATGGTTCCGAGGAGTGCCCGTTGACGCTGTTCGCATGAAAATGAAAGCTGAGGGTTTGGACCCATCTTTCCTTGAGTAAGTATTGCAGCACACGATACAAAAAGCAAATAATTTTCTTACAGTGTTCAAATAGTTACGATAACTCCAGGGAACATTTTTACATCCAGGAAGGTAGAGTGCGCTACGTACTTAATTTTATATGTAGATTATGAATATCTCAATAAAACGTCATTCACATCACAAGTTTTAAATATGTCGAATCTTTATACCTACCTTTATACTTATCGTACCGTTTTGTGCCATTAAAGCAAATACATTTCAAGTGCATCTGTGAGATATGTTGAATCAATACGCATAAAATGTATTTAAAAATTAAATATTTAAGTTCATGTATGCCACCTTCATGAGATGTCAACAAAATTAAGGTTAATTGGTTGTGTTTTTGATTTTGTGTGTGTGTGTGTGGTGTGTGTGTGGTGTGTGTGTGGTGTGTGTGAGAGAGAGGAGTGAGAGAGAGAGTGTGAGTGAGAGAGAGAGTGTGAGTGAGAGAGAGAGACTGAGTGTGAGTGAGAGAGAGAGAGACTGAGAGTGAGTGAGAGTTAGTGAGAGAGTGTGAGTGAGAGTTAGTGAGAGAGTGTGAGTGAGAGTTAGTGAGAGAGTGTGAGTGAGAGTTAGTGAGAGAGAGTGTGTGAGAGTGTGTGTGTGAGAGTGTGTGTGTGAGAGTGTGTGTGTGTGAGAGGTGTGTGTGAGAGAGGTGTGTGAGAGATGTGTGTGTGAGAGAGTGTGTGTGAGAGAGAGAGTGTGAGAGAGAGTGAGAGAGAGAGAGAGAGACACCCCCAGCACTGTTGGGGTAAGCTATCATGAGAATTTAATGAATATTGAGAATTAAAATGACTATGAACCGTATTGTGTATGTACTGCGTGTGTATTGTACTGCGTACAACCGTGTGTGTTGTACTGCGGTCTTTGCGTCGCAGATAATGTGCTGAACCCAGCTAGCTAGGGACAGATGACGCCTGCCTCGTGATCGCAGTACTCCCTGCCAGAGAGCAATTTAGAGCACAAAAGGCATCTCACAATTACTCGTAAACCAGTGCTACATCAATTCATCATTATTTTATTAAATGACGTTTGTCTATATAAATTAACGCAGCGTTTGTCGAGAATTTATAATTTATATGATGAGTATGGGACATATGTCTCTCTCTCTGTAAAGAGAGTAAACCAGAATGCTCTCTAGACATTTTATTAATTATTATGAGGAGGTTCTGACACACGTGATCAGAACACTAGATTCCCTGATTTTCGAATAGCATTTCGTACCCTTAAGAGGGTCAATATGCCTGGCAGAGCCTTGCGTAATGTAAAAAAATAAAACCTTTGGTCGAAACAGAACTAGTGAAAAAAGATTATCCACTTTAGCCTATTGAATCATCACTGGTTGAGAATATATAACACACATTCATTTTTTGAAAAAAAAAAAAAAAACTGAAGTATTTTGCTAGTCATGCAAGAAGAATGAAGTTTAGTTTCCATTGATTATCGCAACATTTTCAGGAAGCAGATTTCATCTTCCTGTTAGTTACTATTTACTTTTTCTTTTATGAAAATACATCTTGTAAAGGAATGATAAATTGCATGTTGGAGTTGTTTATTTCAAAATTGTGTTTCACAGTTGTGATAAAGAATCACCTGTTGCACGACTACTTTGTATGCGGTAGAGAAGGGGAAGATTATTGATTTGGACTTTGGAGCTTTTTTGGAACTTCAAATCTGAAGGGGGGCTCTGAACCAGTGGCGTTTTCTTTGGGTGTGCAAGCCGAGTGTCAACGCCCATGGAAATTAAAAAATCATTTTTTCCTGTGAATTTATTTAGATTTTTTCATTTATTCGGATTTCCATGCGATCGGCGTTATAATTGGCACCAGCGCGTCCATGCAACGCAGGCAGTATGCGAACGCAGCTCAGGGCTTGGGCGAATGCCTCCAACGTCTTCAGGACGGATCTGGGGGGGGGGGGCAGCGCATGCGCGCGACGTCCCCTCCCCCCTCATGAACAAAGCGTTCTAAGGTGTTGATCTCGATTTATTGCTGGCTTTACACTTGCAAGAAAATGCCAAGCAATATTATTTCGCAAGAAACGTTGCTAATGTAAACATTGTGGCAATAAATATTTCTGATATTGGTAATATTTCTTGCTAGATATTCCGGTCGTAATGTAAACTCTTGTGTTGGTGATTCCGTCATCTGAAAGATATTTCCGTCTGTTACTGGGACTAGAATTGCATTGAAGTCTGAGCAAGATATTGCTGAAAGAAGCCAATGATGGCCACAGTGGCATGCAGGACGTACGGTTAAGGTAGTATACAGACGTATCATTTTGCATTGTTATATGCGTTTTTTCGTAAAATGGGCGTGTGAAGAAAGTTTAATAAATAAAAGAAGTAATAAATATTCTAAACCCTCTGTGGTTGATTATCGAATGGTTGAGATTTTGATTTAGCTATAGATGCCCCCTGATTATTATTTTTTCTGTTAAATATTATTAAGATATTAAACTAATCTAAATCAATTTTAAGATTAATCAATAATATATCAGTAGTAGATGATGGATATTTTAAAATTTTTTACCGAATTAATAATTGCACTTTTTATAAAATGAAAATTACTTTGCTCCCACGTGAATCGTAGTCCACGAAAACATTTTGTTTTATAAAAAATATTGAGATATCTCTACCTAATTCACATAAGCCCCGTTTTCCTTTCTTCTTAAAATACAAGAACATGTCCTCTCCAATCGTTTGCGTTACTTCATCTCTTTATGTAGCACAAGTGCGAACGCGACTCGCATCCTCTGCCTTCAATTAGCTATGTTGGAACGCGAGGTAAAGTTCACGCGCCATTTTCCTCGTGACGTCACCAAATACGATAACAAATAGCCTTAATGTAAAACTATCGGCAATAACTTGCCGGAAAGAGCTTGTTCAGATCTTTCTGACAATATATTGCCCATCCTTGCTCTTGCTAGTGTAATGATGACTGCAAGACCCAGAAACAAATTGCTGAAAGATGTTGCGAAAACGTGTTTCAAATGTAAGGCCAGCATTATTTAGTTTTGTTTGTTTTGCTTCGAAAGCGCTAACTGCACTTGCCCTTGACAGAAGGATGCTAATCTTGATGGACTCGCCTCGATATTCCTGCGGACTTGGCAGGATATTCTTGATATTCCTGCCTAGAATACTACCCATCGAGTGAACAATTTCCTGTGATTGACCACTTACCTACTTACAGTGCTTGATTTCTAAAATTTTAGGTATTTGCAACGCAAGATAAATGAGTAATTTAATCCAAATTTATTATTTTTGTTTAATAATTTATTGATTAATAATAATAATAATAATAATAATAAATAACCTTTATAATAAATACATGTATATTTGACATTAATGTTTATTGTTAATAATCTTTACTTCGTATAATTATTTTTTTCGACAATTTACTAATTTTATTTCATATACGAATTTAGACATGATAGAGATACTTATAAATTAATCATACAATCGATTCGATCGCTAACACTACAATCAAATCGATTTCTCTATTTTACCGAAATACACGTTTTGTGGTCCCTGATACCGAAAAAGTGTTTTTTCAAACATCTGTCCGTCAACACAATCAACGCTTAAACCATGCGTAGGATTTTTCCAAATTGAAGAAACCCCTGTCCATCGGGCTCGAGTCAAGCTTTGAGATTTTGAAAACATTCATTAATTTTGGTGTTTACTGAAGTCCTGGGCCGTTTTTAAAATTCTCTCAAAAACGGTTCTATTTTTTCAAAACGGCTTTAAATTTCGTGTAAAATTAGAGTAAAATGCAGTTAGGATGGCTATGGAACACTTAAAGGTGGGGCAGGTCCGTTTTTCATGGTTTACTCTGAATTTTCGAAAATTGCAAAAGTTCCTCAAAGCCGTCTTCCTTCAACTATAAAATTGAAGGTAGAGATTTTTCCTTTAAATGAGATTGTTGTCCATAAATAGTTATTTCATTAATGTCATGTAGATTTTTGAAAATTTTAGTAGTTTTCGTCCAATAACGCGTGCATTATTTGCAATTTTAGAAATAATAAACCCCAGATTTTCTCAAAACGACAATTTTTTCTTTAAATTTTTGGTAGGATAGTGTCAAATGTACTACGACTCAAATGTACCATGACATAAACGCCATATTCCTCTATTCTTTTGTTCTTGTTTTAAAAAAATACAAAAATGTAAAATTTTTTACCTCTCTCTCACGTCGATAATATTTACATTAGAGGCGATTTCTTCACATTGTTATATTTATGAGTACAAGTGCTTTAAATAATGTCACATAAAGTTTCTCGAAAACACAGCAGTTTTCTGATAATTTTTTTATCTCAAAATTCCACATTTTCAGAAACGCTCAAGCGCCTTTCTGTCGAAAACGGCTCCAATTCTTTTCTTTAAACTTTTCCAATGGATAGTTTTAATTGCACTGTTTCATATGACGTAAATTTATTTTGGTGTATTGTTTTGTTTTCTCAAAATTACACATGTATTTTTGAAGGAGCCTCACGCCGTTAATATGCAAGTTTCCATCGATTTGTATACATTATTGCATTTGTAGTGGAAATGCTTCAAATGCCTTTAAATGGAGTTGTTCGAAACTCAAATTCCTGTGAAAAGGAATTTCAAATTTCGCGTTTACAGTAATGCTTAATCGCCATTTTCTTAAAATCCCCTTGACATTTTTCAGTGAACATTTCTATTTAGGACGAGGTTTTACCCTTCTTTAATATTCTTAAAGTAATATTTCAGTTCTACTATTAGGAAACCGAAAAGTTGAGAAAAGAAAAATCTCTAGTTTCAAAACATCTGGGATTTCAACGAACATAAGACCAGCATCATTCTCTTAAGCGTTCTTTACGCTATCCGAAGGCAAAGTTTAATCAAAACATTTGGTGACATTTTTGAGACAATTTGGAAAATGCTTTGAGGCTTCATGTAAAGTACCTTCAAAAATCGAAATATTCATTTGAAACACGCAAAGCCTGGAGTTCGTTCAGATCGAACAGGGAATATCAATTTTGTAGAAAATCAGCTAAACGGTTTAGGCCCTAGCGGTAGCTGAACGGTGTAAGCAGTAGCAAGAAAATAAAAAATTGTGCTCGTCTAATTTCCGCGAACTCTTCTTTCGAAAATTGCAAAAGTTAACATTTCAAAACTACAAAGCTAACAAAAAAAGAACTATAAACAAAATCAGTTCTAAATAATCGGCTCTTTAAAAAAAATTATGTACTTTTTTAACGAGTTAGTTTCCCGTAATTTCTGCTTGAAATTAATAATATCCATAAAAAGCATTGTCTCAAAAACTACTCTTTTTTTTTTTTTTACTTTCTTGCTACGGAGTTGAAAGAAAGTTGAATGCTGCGCAAGAAAACGGCGAAAATTCGACAGAAAAACTTATTACAGGGTCCTGTTAACGAAAAAACTGGATAAATCTATTTGCTAAATTTAGAAAAAAAATCCTCTAACACGTGGTGAAGCCAGAATCCATGTTTTGTGGGTCCTTAATGCTGAGAAATCGATTGGCGGCAAAACGTCTGTTTGTTTGCTTGCCTGTCCGTCCGTCCGTCCGTCCGTCCGTGAGTGAACAACGCCAGCAGCTAAACCGTTCAGCCAATTTTCGCCAAAATTGATATTCATCAATTGATCTGACTGATGTTGTGGCCTCTTGAATTGGAAACCGATATTTAATTTTTTTTGGGGGGCCCCTGGGACTTTTTCCAAAAATTAAAAAAATGGCTTTATTGTTTTTGATTTCGTTTTATTGGATATGTGAAGGACGTTTAAGAGAATGGTGCAGGTCTCATTTTCGTTGGAAACTGATTTTTCGAAAATTGCAAAATATTTTCCGAGTCTTCGAAACAAAATATTAAAGATAGAGATTTTTCCTTAATGAAACCTGTACCTACAGATATACTTTGAAATAACGTCATGTACAATTTTTCGAAAATTTGAGTACTTTTCGCCTAATTTTACTTGAAAATACGGACGAGAAAGTACGTGGTTTTAGCACCACTAGTTTCTTCAATTTTTTCTCGTAAAACTTTCCACTCGTAAATCAAGGAGACTTGAAAGAATGGCGCAGGTCTAATTTTCGTTGAACTCAGTGAATTTTGAAAATTGCAAATTTAGAAATTAGGTGAGCAAGTGTATTTTCTGTTGCGGTACCAGTGGCGTAGCGTGGTGTTACTTATTATGAATTGCCGTATCTCAAAATGTCATCATTTGTGTCGTCGTTCATGTTTTATTATTGTTTTATTATTATAAGTTAATCCGACTAATAAAATCATAGTTCCTAGCAGCACATCCCTGAAAGTTAGTTGATACTTAAAGAGAGTTCTTGAAAAAGTTGAGTATTTTTAAATAATTTATTTTGTTGTGAGAACTATAGCTCTTCTCTAAAACTAGTATTTCGTCAACCCATACAGCTTCTAATATAGGTTTGTCGATTATTTTTCTAATTCTTAAAATGTTACGGTAGCAGCTGAGTTTAACTAAATACTTTTAAGCTGTTTATCTTATACCATGATTTTTTTAAAACTTCGTCGACTATTCCTACATCACACTGTCCAAAGTAATTTCTACGGCTAGGAAATCCATTTATTTAAATTCGACCAGTTTTTTTATGATGTTGAAGAAATACTTATTTTACTGCCTGGAAAATGTTGATTTAAAAATGATAGAACCAAATGAGTGAACAACCGGTTTAGTGTAATTATTAATTTTTTTCGCGCTCTTTTGTTCATTTCATTCATACGAGACTATATACATTATACGATAAGATATTTAAATTTTTATAATAAATTATATAATGACAGATCATTTTTTATAAGCAAATTTCAAGAATAAATATTTACTCCATCTGTAAGATATTGCGCCCCTGAAACTGTGAGGTAACAAATTGTATATTAATGACAACGTAATTTTATTGCACTTCAAGCAGTCCACTGTTTTCTGTCGCCTCTTTCAGTCTTCGGTTTCAACAAGAGGTTAGTCATACCAAAAAGGTGAGTGTACGGCGCTGGCGCATACCTACGTATGTGAATTGAGAGAAGGGAAAAGCGTTTTTGGCCTCCGAAAAACGTTTACCATGAATACGCCCACGAAAAGAAAAAATCAGAGAGTGAAAACAATCAAATAAGCAAAAACTAAAACATTTAATTTATTTCCCGAAAAAAAAGTTATTTGGAGTAAGATACTGAACATTTGGGAACAAAGGGCAGTATCTATATTAAAAGTGAAAAAATGGAACTAACATATTAAAAGAATAATGTTATCTTTTTTAACATCTAACAATTTAACTTTCTCATGGTTTAATATATTTTGTTAACATGTTCTTCATTAATTTAGTTTTGTTAATGCAAGAAAAATTAATGAGCTAAAAATCTAAACAAACGAAAAAATAATTAAAAATCAACAAACAAAAATTAAGTTAAATAGTAAATAACATTGTGGAGTGATATATTCTTATATTATAAGTATTTCCAGAAATTGTTGAACCAGAGTTATTTTGTCAGTTTGTATGGATGATGTGAGCAAATTAATTTTCATTGAAAATACTGGTATAACCCTTGGAATAGATGCCATTTAAAGGTATTTTACTGGTATATAAGAATAAAGGTTTTTGGAAAAGGTTTGAAAAAAAAAAAACCATTGTTTTATTGGCATTTACAATACCTCTTCAGTCTCTGAAGAACTTTACTTGTCGACATTTTTGTGTTCTGAAAATTTATTTTGAATAGCTTCTATTGTGATTTTCTATGTTACAGTGATCCAGATGCTGTTTCTCGTGTTTCAGATGAAACATCAGATTCTGAATCAAGTTTCAGTGAATAGAAATATATTGCGAAATGTGAAATGACTGCATAATGTTGTATTGTCTTAAGAGAAAATTCAAGTTCAGAAAATTTGCAGTTGAATTCTTTTCCTTTCTTGTAGGCTAAATAATATGATTTTATTTTATGATTTTTTAACACAACACTTCAGAGTGCAATAGAGGAACATCTACATGACGTTCTAGAACTGAAATAATCAACTATAACCATCAAATATAATTGAACCCTAATGTTATACTCACAGCAAATATTTTCTAAGATGCACTTTATGTTCACCACCCACAATTTTATGGATACATACTCGTGGAAATAAGACTCTTCTGAAGCGCATCCTTCTGTTAAAATCAATTACGTTTGCGTGTCCATTTTGGTGAATTTAATGTTGAATATCACAGAGAGACATTGATAATCATTCCTGAGTACCAAAAGGAATTGTTAATTAACTATAGTGAGGTAAATTGTGTAAAAGAGAATTCTGTTTAGTTGAATTCAGAACATTCAAGATTCTGAGATATTAGCTGTCTAATGTTATTTGCCAGCAAAAGGGATGAAATTCTTTCCCATTCAGCCAACCATTTTTTGTCTCCATCGTTAAGGCAATTGATCACATCAACTCACTTCTCATCTAGCTTTGCATATGAGCAGCAAACTAAAGCATTTTCTTTCGTTAATACACATGTTACAGTTTCAAGCACAAAGGTGTGGTATATTTCCCAATGTGTCTGTGATTGTTGTGTAATGAATGCATCTAGTATGACCCCACATTACTATACTTATTCTAGACCATTTTGTGTTCTGCTTTATTATTTCTCCAATCTATTAGGGAACAGGTGTCAACATTATGGAATCTTCTGAGGAAAATGAACAAATCATAAGTTCAGATTCTATGTTACAAACATCTTAAGCCTAAGAAGTCTAATTTACTGTATGTATCTAAATTGTTTTTACTTGTGCATTAATACATTTATTTATTTTTGAATTTAATATGGTATGTGTATGTGTACGCTATGTAAATAATTTGTAAATAAAAGAATCACATGTACTTTCTTCTTGGAATACTCAATGGAAATAAATATTTGCACCTCTTCCATTTACCTCTCTTAGTTCTCATTCTGATGTGTGTGTTTTGTATGTTTTTATTATTTTAGAATCATTTTACCTTCAGCAAACATCAGCAGTACATGTAGGAAGGGAAGCTTCGAATGAACTTCCAGTTGACTTAAGCTTGGAGCCAGCATTGCCACGTCCTCAGCATTGGCTCTCAACAGGAGGTCCTAGGGTTGGAGTTCGAGGATGAGGACCTAGCTGATGGATGCTTTGTTTGGTAGTTTTCCATGTTTTCTCCGATCAATATGACACACATGCTAGAGCAGTACCTAACAAACCGGCCATGGACTGTGTGATATTTTCTTACTTTTTTGTTCTTTCTTCCCCTTTACTCACACCTATAGTTTCATCCACAGCACTACACACACATGTCAGGAGCATAGACCGCTGGGGCTTCCTCATGCTTCCCAGTGAAAAAGCAGTAGCCCTTGTTGTGATACAGTTTATTATCACTTTGTTAAAGATACATGATAAGTACAGAACAGAAAGTTAAACAATTCTCATCAAAATATGTACTTATTCTCATATATAACAACCATCTCCATGTAACCATTTGTATTTGTAATCCGAATTATTAGTTGCACAATTCCATATCATAAATAAACATAACAAATTCCTCTTCATGAAACTAATAATTACTTCTTTCATTCCAAACTTAATTCTTTCATATGCTTAAACAGAATATCATTATTCACATCTTTGGTTAATATATCTCTGTTTCTAATTGTTAGATTTGACATGACACAATTTGATTTTCTTTGCTCTCACTTCATCCTTTATAAAACTATATTTTCTTGTGATATGTTTATTCTTTGAAGTTATTTTAAAACTCTTTGACCAGTCCATCACCACTTCACTGTCTGTTCACATTTGTATTGGAATTTTTACTAAATCTAGAAGGCCCAATTCAGATATCATCTCTACAGCCATTGACTTTCACAAATTGCTTCCACAACTATCACCATTGACAGTGCTACAATCTGTTGTTTTTTTGACTTCCAGCATATTACTTACCCAATTTTGTAATAAATCATGCAAAAGATTTAGAATCACTCGTAGTGCATCTGAACTCATTTCTAATCAACCTTTTTCTATGTTTTTTCTCAATTTCAAGTCTTTTATTTCTTTTAAATATCTCATTATTCTTTTTAAAGCTGCATAATGCACTTTGCTTGTGTCTTTTGAGTACTGAGACATTCTGCTGTATACATATGCCAAGTCAGACAGCTGTTCAGTTACTCAAAACCAATACTTCCTAGTATCTCTTGAGATAGTTCTGTATTAATTTTCTTTGAGTTTTCATAATTGTCTAGCGTCAATTCAACTATTCCTGGTGTTTTTACTATGGAGCATTCTCTCATACCAAATCTGACTAATATTTTCTCTATATAGTTGTTTGATTTAATAGAAATCCATTCATATCCCTTTCTATTTTTATCCCTAAAAGATTATATCATTTCTGATTTCTTTTATTGTTAAGTATTTTCTATCTTCTGTATCAAATCTTCCACTATTTTTTCTTTCTTTCCTATTATAATAGTCATCTACATAGAAGCCAATTGGTAAGAATTCTTTACTTTATCCTTTTATTGCAAAACATGAGAGGACTTATAGTAATATTTAGGACGTTATAGTAACATTTGACATAATTTGTTATAATAGTACCTTCCAGCTTCTGGTAGACCTTACAAACTTTTTTTATTTTCAAAACCATACCGCTTCCTACATGCATTCCTTCAGGCAGTTTCATTTACACTACCTGTTTAACCCACCATTGAGGTATGCAGTCTCAACGTCAATATATCTTGCCTCATAGTTTCATTGCTTCTTCTGTATCAATCACAGGAGTGTTCTGAATGTCTCCATTCTCATTACTGGACTGTAGCTCTTCTAGAAATCTCTTCCTGCTAGTTGCCTGACCCATCCACTTCTAATCTGGCTTTAAATTTAATTGCTTTTGCTGTTATCTTCTTCTTATACACCCATTTACTGTTTAAAATCTTGTCTGATTCTGGCAGCATAACTCTCCCCATGTCTTGTATTTTTCAAATGATCTAATTCACTATTCATTGATTGTTTCACTCTGCAACATCCATTGATTCAATTGCTTCTTGATAATTGCTTGGTTACTTCTCTCATCATATTCGCTGAGTACCTCTGTACTGGTTTCTTGATCCTTGTTGATCTTCTTAAAACTATATTTCGATTTTCTTGATCTTCCATTATTATTTCATCTTGACTTTCTGCTTCTTCATCATTCACAGCTTGATATAAAGTTTCTTTCCATTGCATTCTCTCCCGACTTCATTCCATCAACATCATCTTGATGTCGCATCTCTTCTGTCCCAACACCATTGTCCTCTACTTTAGTCACCTTATTGAATTCTTCATAATTATGTTTTTCATTTTCTATGTAAGATTTTTGTTCATGAAATCTGACAACCCTAGTTCCATAAATTCTTCTGGTAAGTTTATCATATGAATTGCTAACTGCAGAAAGGCAACCAGTCTGCATTTCCCAATTTTAACAGAAGACACAAAGACCTCATAAATCCAGTTCTATGAAATTATTCTACTTACAAGATTTGTTATCTAATTATAAATATACTTATATAATCATATTTATGACTGAAGGTTAAGTAGAGGGGGTTTATTTTTTTGATTGGGACATGCATCCTTTTTACAGTAAACAGATTTCCAAATGATTTCTTGGATTAACTTACGTTTCATAAAGAATATAATTTTACATAAAAATTATTTTATATTAATAAACATTTTTGAGAAAAATTTACATTTTGGATTGTCTAAATGTTCAGTACTTAATCTTTATCTTTATGGGATGTCATTGTAAACGGCAAAATGTGATTTGAATACCAAACTGCATCCTATCCTCAGGGATGGAGACCAGTAATTATGTCAATTTTACTTTCTGTATAAAGAGTAATATACGTAGTATATAGAAAGTTATGTAATGCTGCGCGAAAAAACGAGGAATTTTCGGCGAAAAAAAATCATTGCCGGGCTCTGGAAACGAAAAAGTGTATAAAACCAGTTGCTAAATTAAGAGGAAAAAAATCCTCTAACACGTGGCGTAGTCAGTATCGCTGTTTTGTGGGTCCTTCATGCCGAAAAACAAATTGAAAGCAAAACGTCTCTCTTCATCCGTCCGTCTGGTGTATGTGAACAACACTAGCGTCGAAACTATGGGTAGAATTTTTTCCCAATTGAAGAAACCCCTGTCCATCTGGCCTGAGTCGAAGTTCTGCTATTTTAAAAAACATTCATCAATTTTTGGTCATTTGAGTCATGTAACGATTCTAACTGCTCCGCCGCTGCAAGGTGCGTAAACTGTTCTGGAAGCTCCGGAATCGAACCAGTGCCCAATCTTCTTAAGGCTAAATGCACCGAAAAATACTTATAGGAAAATCAATAGATCGGAGCACTATCACACGGAATTTACTAGATCGATAACGTCTGAACAAATTGTCCGATTTTCGATCTGTAAACGGCATTGAACTCCTTTTTAAAATAGAATTCACGCTATGATAACGTTTTTTCAAAAAATGTTTTAAATGATTTCTCATAGTTCCGGGAAGAAATAAACAAAAGTTCTTTAGGTCTCCTTTTGTTCTTATGTTCTTCCACTTCTTTGCAATTTTCTTTTTTTATTTATTTAACGTAAAAAGCCGTTAAAAACTGCGTATGACGTGCTATATTTATTGAAGAAACTTTTCTTTATCTTGTCTTGGTCTACGCTGGAATACCCTGAGTTCTGACTTTTATTCTTTGCTTTCTTAGCAGAGAAATATAATACTTGAAAAGAACGAAACATTAGGACTTTATTATTATTATTATTATTATTATTATTATTATTATTATTATTATTATTATCATCATCATCACGCGAATGGAGGGGAATCGAAGGTAGAGTGTATATACTCGTACTATATAATCCTTTTAATCTTCACTTCGATGACTAAGTTTCCAAGATTTATAACAATTGTGAGACTCCATCTTTATATTTCACGGTGACAATCTTGAAATCTCTCTACAGGTCTGATTCAGTTTGCCCATTGTGAAACCATGGAGCAGGTTGTTACTCTGTGAGAACCTCTAGGTACCGGGCGGGCGTTCTTTCAGCGCCCGCCGCGAAGGGCTGGGCTAAAGTGGGAGGTTCCGGATTTCACATCTGATATGGCACTGGGACAAATGAGGAGCCCCAAAAGGTCGAGTGACGCAACTGCAGCGGCTGGGGGACTGTGTGGCTTCCGAAATTTCACTTTACGCCGCTCCTATTCATCCGATTTGCATGATTGACACGGCGTTGGATTCAGGAAGCATGTCGTCATCGCGCTATAAGCCCACATTTTTTAATTTCTTCCCGGAACTATGAGAAATCATTTAAAAATTTTGAAATATTTTTTGAAAAAACGGCATCGTAGCGTGAATTCTATTTTAAAAGGGGAGTTCAAATGCTGCTTCATAGATCGAAAATCGGACAATTTGTTCAGACGTTATCGGTCTATAATTTTGCTTATTTTGGTGTTGCCAACACGTGGTGGCGACAAATGGAACTATTGTCGGTACATTTAGTCTTAAAGAATATCATCTAAAGGTATCATTGAAACACTAAGTAAAATATTTTAATAATAAAAGAATAATGTAATATATAATAAATAATGGTTATTATTATTAATATTTTTTTGTTCAAGGAGATGTACTTTTTCAACTTCTCAAATTGTTTGGCCTATTGACGACATAATTTGTCATAAACCAGTGAGATGATATATTGACATTATTTATTTTATACCCATTTCAGAAATCTTTGTTTAAAAAATCATTAATTATAAATAACCGATATTTAATTTATAAAGTAAACAAATATGTGCCTTTTTTCTCAAGTTCTGATTCTTTTCTTATATTTGCTTTTATTGAGACTTTGACAACAGACAATAAAATTTAAATAAAATTACAATATTGTTTATGAAATTATATTTTAAAACAGTTACTGAAATAAATTATATTTAAGTAATGTCAAAATTTTACTTTATTAAGCTTTCACAGCTAATATAAATTTGAAGAATTCATGTACCTGAGGAAAACATTATTAGCCATTCCATATTAATGACGAATATGTGTAAAAACTTGTATTACATAAGCTTAAAAATATGAGCTATGCATCCTCTCTAATGTTCAAATTTTATGATTTCCGAAAGAAAAAGTGACGAAATGCAGTTCCCAAGTCCTTTTTCAATGATTGAAATAAAGTATTTTAGCCAATAAATTTTATGTCTAAAATGGATTTAATGTCCTTACATCCATAAGGATGTATATCCATTTACATCCACTTATATGGCGATTAAAAACAAAAAAAAAGTTAAACAGGAGAGAAAGTGAGAATGCAAAAATGCTACCTACTTTGGACTATTTCAGAAGTCCATACACTTCACGTGGAAAACATGAATTTTGAGTACCGCCTCAAATAATTGTTTGATGGTATTCGAAGGAAGACGGAAATATGTGAACAAGATATATAGTTTTATACGACTATTACAGATGATACGAGACCGTTTGGCTGTGTTACAGCATCACTAGTTTGACACGTGAAGAAAAAATACATTGAGACTGAAAGGACTGACTGCCCAGCTTGCCTATCTGTGGCAAGTTCGGCCTCCCGTGCCGCAGGCGGTCTATTGCCCGGCGGCGCGATGTGGGCACAGGCGGTCGGTTGACGCAGGGGGAAGGGGGAGGGAACGGTATTTTTTCCGAATTTCACTTTACGCCGCTCCTATTCATCCGATTTGCAGGATTGACACGGCGTTGGATTCAGGAAGCACGTCGTCAACGCGCTATAAGCCCATTTTTTAAATTTCTTCCTGAACCAGAAAATGTTTTCAAATTTTTTTTTGGAAATATTTTTTGAAACAACGGCATCGTAGCGTGAATTCTATTTTAAAAAGGAGTCCAATGCTGTTTACAGATCGAAAATCGGACAATTTGTTCAGACGTTATCGATCTAGTAAATTCCGTATGATAGTGCTGCCATCTATTGATTTTTCCTATAAGTATTTTTCGGTGCATTTAGCCTTAAAGAAAAACCTTCCATATCACATTTATGTAGAAAAACTAATTCAAAACTGCAAAACATGTGACCAGGTATGGCACCAAGGTGTCAGGTAAGAATACCTGTGTTTCTAGAGCCTATTTATGCATAATTAGAGGTGAAGTTGGATCGGCGCTTGTTTGTGCATTTCAAGGCTGGTGAGGCCTCCAACATACTTTATTTTCATAAAACATTTTTAACACTGTTCAGCTTATTGTGCATTCACTTTTAGGCCAAAACTGCATTAAAATAATCCTGACTTGATACAAGAATTAAAACCCGTGAACCTTGCTAACAATAGGGTGGCAACTACTAATTAGGCCATCATAACATATGCAATTATATGCAAAATGGAGCGATACATCTTCTGAACATCAAGTTATAATTACCTTATCATTACCATTTTTATTCATTAATTACAGTACAGATGACATAAAATACAATATCAGCCAAATATACTTGCAGGTCATACAAATACCTTTAAAACTACATCGCACGCTTATGTAACTCCAGTGCTTGACTGAAGTTAGAAAGACTTTCTATTAGAAATGTTGATGATTGTGGAAACATGTTTGCAAATATTTGCTGGCACAATGTTAAAGTAAGACAAAAATGTGAATTTGTGTTGGCTGTTTTTTTCTATTGAATTTTTAATGAGAAAAATGTGTTTCTTTTGTTAATTTCCATAATATCTAATCTGCGTTAAGAAATAATATTTGTGGTTCTATATTTCTAGGTTTCACTCATAGTTTCTTGCAAGAGATGTCTAAGACACTTTCTCACTAGTTGACAATGGTATGCGAATGTCTCTGCAGTTAAGTACAAGGTTGGAAAATGCTCAAGTCCTCCTCGAGGATTGGAAAGATAATATGGTAAGTTACAGATCTTCTAAAGTATTTAAAACATAATTAAAGATGAAGTTGTTTCTAAACTAATCCCTAGTCTCATCCGTCTGTAAACAGGAGGATGAGACAAGAAGTTAGATGAGATTAGTCCTCCTGTAATCAGGAGGACTAATGTTCTTACAATTAAGGCAAGTCTGGTATTTCTTTGCAGCATGCTCTGTAGAGCATCTAGTTCTCTAATAATATTTTTTATTATTATTATTATTATTATTATTATTATTATTATTATTATTATTATTATTATTAATATTATTATTATAGCAGAATATAATTTTTACAGATTCTTCAAATGCTTCAAATGTTTTCACTTAAAGTTCTTAATATATGTATTAAAATAAACTTACATATCTGAGGAGTCATAGCATATCTTTTTGAATCTCTTAAGCTGTTTTAGTAATTAAAATGTAGTTTACTATTATGAAAGTGCATTTGTCTCTCTTATGAAATCTTTAGATGCACTACATGGGTCTTACTAGTCTGGGAATATTTTGAATAAAGTTTTCAAATCTTTCTGTACATCATAAAAATTTCTACAAATTCTTGGCAATAATCAGCGCTGGTATGTTTACAGAAATTGAAAAATTTTGAACGTTACCTCACTTCTGTATCACATTAATTTACTCCAGGTAAACTGTTTTTTCTGGAAACCAGTTTAAAAATTTATAAATTATTTACCTCAGTAAATTATAATAATTATTGTGATTGTACAAACAATGGAGGTGATCATCGAAGAGCCTTGAACTACATTATTAACCCTGGAGGGATCACATGAGAGAATTTGGATCTCAGGCTTTATTATTTCTGTACAGTTTTGTTAAAAAATATTGTATTTTGAGAGATTTTGTGAACTTTTCCCTTAATCTTTTATCTGCAAATTCATTACTCGTTTTATTATTGCAGGCTGTCTGTCAATACTTAAAAATTCTTTTTACTTTGTTGGTGTCTGGGGTCACAAAGCTTCTATGCTACATTACATCCATATCTACGAGAAAGAGCCAACCTGCGCATCACTCGCAGAGCCCTTGCGATAACCTCCATCCTCCTCCTGTGACACAATCCAAGATAGCACAATCAACTTTCAAGAGGATAAAGTGTTACTGATACTTCCAGAAATCACCAGAATCAAGAATTGTTGATGGAAGTTTGCATCATATTTGCCTTTGCTCCATTCTGATGAGATCAATACTATCAGGATTGATTCAATGGAGAGTTGATACCTAAAATAGCACAATATTTGCATTCAGAACCAAAATCAGAAGCAGGAGTTGCAAGAAAGAAAATTATTATATGAAATTTGAAATTTGTTCAACAAACTTGATCACAAAGCATCCCATGAATGTGAAAAGTACAAGAAAAACAATAGCATGCAAATCACATTCATTGTTTGCGTGTGTCTGTGTGTGTGTTTTGTTTTTACGAAGGCAGGGGAAAATTTTCCAAAGACACTGCGGAGCCCGCACTCCGCAGCGTGTAGGATTCACAGCTAGCATGTGCCTGCCTACCCACTAAAAAACTCCCATTCTTCCGGTTCCCTTCCCGCGGAACCGCCCTCAGGCCTTGCATCACGGGACGGGCATATCGACTTATCGCTCTATGTCAACTAATGCCACGAGATACTCCTTCGAAATAGTTCATCTACCCGTTCTCTAAAACTTTTGCGGCATAGGTGGCTACCGTACTCCATTTCTCTTGGAACACCAGCATCCTAGTGACGATGGCATCAGGAGTCACAACCTGCAGGAGGAGTCGGTGGAGTTCTTTCCTCTCCTCAACGAAGCGCGGACAGTGAAAGAATACGTGCTCCACATCTTCAACCAAGGATCATATAGGTTGGTATGAGGAGTCATCGTCCAACTGGAAACGGTGTTGGTATGCATCAGCACCTGTGCCCGGTTAACAACTGGGCCAAATACTGATCCACATCTCCGTGTTGCCTTTGGGTCCACTTCTCAATGTCAGGAATAAGACGAAATATCCATCTACCAGTGCCCATCGCCATAGAGTCCATCGCCGACTGAGCCATTGTCACCTCCCTCTGTTCCTTCATGATGACGCTCCTATTTATAGCTCCCTCTCGCTTACGTCTGTACAGCCTGACCCTTTCTTGTGCCATGAGGTCTATAGGGAGCATGTTGGCTATCACACACAGATACGAAACCGTGCGAAACGCCCGGGCTACCCTCAAGGCGGACCTTCTGTACACTGAATTCGCACCGCGGGCCTACGACTGGGTCCCAAGGGCATTATTCCAACTGGGGGCTGTGTAGAGCAGCATAGAGTTAACTGCGTTAGACCTGGGGCTACTTTTAGAAAGTAGCCTGGGGCTACTTTGCCTTGGACCCCCGACGTTAGGCTTAATTCGTGCCAAGGCGGAGGCCATGCGAGACGCTTTCTCGCAGCCTATACGCAAGTGCTCGTCAAAATGGAGTCTCGCGTCAATCTGGACTCCTAAGAATCCTAGAGACTGCTGGGAGGCTATTTTACTACCCCCAACATTGAGAGTAATACCCTCTTTCACTTTTCTGGCTGTCACCAAGATAGCCTGGGTTTTATGCTCCGCCATCTGGAGCCCCACCGACGTTAGCCACCGCCGAATCGTAGCTACAGCCTCGTTGGCAACCTGCGTGACCTTTTCAGTATATTTGCCGACCACTACCACGGCAACATCGTCAGCAAATCCAATAGCCCTAGCGCCTTCTGGCAGCTGGGGCTTCAAAACGGAGTCGTACATAATATTCCACAACAGCGGGCCAAGTACCGAGCCTTGCGGAATTACACGAGTGCTAAGTCCTTTCTCCTCAAAGTAGCTTCTAACTATTTTCATTATGTAATTCGAACTCTAGTTTTAACGCAGTAAGGGTGGAATTCCATATTGCCGTATTAAATGCGTTCTGACGTGTAGGGTAACAATTGTGCAATACTTCTTTCTGGCTCTTCTCCATCGTTTGCCCTCAATAGCCTTGCGTGCGATATCAATGACTACCTTAATTGCGTCCACTGTGGATCTCGCCTTCCTGAAGCCCTATTGATTATGTGGATGATTGGAATATGACCAGCCGTTGTTGCTTCCAACGACAGGGAAAATTCCCCTCTCGCACGCACGCATTGTATGCCTCTAAGAATAAATCTGGCCGGGTCTTAATAGCGACATTCGGCACCCCATCCAAGCCGGGAGCTTTGCAATTTTGAACCTTATCGCAAGCCTTTGCTAGTTCGTTTAATGAAATCGCCGGAGCCTAGATCTTCAAGCGGATCCATAGGCGGCAACACATCCCTCTGATGAGGAAACAGGGTAGCAACTATCTTCTACAAGAAGACCGGGCAAGTCGGGGGTGGCCTGGACAGAACCTAGTGCCTGGCCTTACCACCTTATACGGACGACCCCAGGGGTCAACATCCACGTCGTTGCTTAACTCTTTCCAGCATCGATTCTTGCTTATCTTAATAGCTTTTGTGAAAGCTCTTCTGGCGGCCATGTTATTTTCCTTTCATAATTTAGACGACCCCACCCGCGTTGCTCCAACCTATGTGTGCGGTGGCATTCTCTGCGAAGTTCCGCTATCTCGTCAGTCCATCGGTACACTGGAGGACGGCGTTCTTTCTGGAGGCTTTTCGTCATTGATGCATCACAAGCGGCAAAGACCCTGGTCATTACAGTTCACACCATATCCTCAGTTTCCGACGTCTATCTTCAGCTCGTGCACCGTCTGGCCGAGAAGGTCTTGCACCGCCTCGCAATAATTAAGATTGAGCTGAAGAATCCTCATTCTCATTCTTCCAACTCTGTTCCGCCTTCTGTAATGATGTTCTGTTTTGATAATAGGGGCACTTATATCTACCAGTTGCATGTGTCTCATTGTCTTTCCTTTGACAGAAGCAACAATTAAGGGGCTTAATGCAGGTCTTATCAAACTGCCCTCCTTCACCGTATCGTGACAATTATTTGACCCGTCAGTTTTACGCCAGGTTCCAGCATCTGCAACACTTGGAAACACCCATCCCTGGTGGAGAGAGGGAAACTTGGGCTTCCTGACTAGCTCTGCTGGTAGTAAAATCGTGACTGTTTGGGTGCCACCGTACGCTGTGTGAATATGCTTAACTATTACTTCTTTGGCTCCCTCCAGCTGTCTCTCAAAGGCCTCAACAATATCTTTGCCCGTCGTGACTTCGTCCAGATCTTTAATCTCCAGGAGAACCTCACTTGACAGTCTTTACCTTCGCTTTTCCTTGTAGTTGATTGGCCACTGTGGTCTGAAACTGCTCTGCCTTCAAGCAGCCTGCAGCTCTCATCTCCAGAAGCAGGTCTCCTATGCCCCTCTTTCGTATTTTAACTACTTTGAGGCCCAGTTCTTCAAGCTCCGGGGATTCCTTCATTTGACGGAAAATTTCTGCGTACGTCGCCCTCTTTGGCTCTCACTAATACGGCATCCCGACGCTTGGGATAGGAGTGTGATGGTTCCTTCCTCCTTGCCACAACTGTCTTCCATTCGCTCTTGGGTACATCACCAGTTTCAGGTGGGCTCCTCTCAAAGGTGAATGACTCCTCCACCCTTGGTAGCCCGACCATTCCCGACTTCTTTCCTTTCTCTTTAGACTGGGGTTATTCTTCTTGGAGAACACCACATTGACGGACTGGTCGGATTCCTTACCAGTACACTGGGAATCTGGGTCTGTCAGTCCTCTTTCGTGAACCGCAACAACTTCATCAAAACATATGTGAATTGCATGGGCCAACTTCTTGATCTCGCCGTGCACATTGTGACGAGGTTTAACAAACTCTAGAAGCTCAATGATCTTCTCGAGGTTACGAAGTGCCTCTTGTTTCTCTTCACCTCCCTTATTACTTGCTACAACTAGCACATTACCCCCTTTCGTAACAAAAGCTGCTTGGCCGCTACATGTCGAAGCCTGATCTATAGCTTGGGCGCAACAGTCCTGTCGGAAGCTCTGTACCTCACTGCAACGCCACCAGAGTAGTTATCACGTGCCGACGGGAAAAACGGCCTGCAAGGGCTTTCACGCGCACGAAGTCTGGGTGACTACGAAATAGCTCCGGGCGAGGCCTGTGAGCCCAGGCGGCAACAGCGTCAGTCGCCGAGCGCGCGCGGTGCGCTGGCAACACTGCACCTGGCTAATCTTCGCTGATGCCGAGTTGGAAGAGAAGCAGTGGCGGCGAGATTTAAACTAAATACAGCTACAGTTAATGACTATCGCGAAGATGCGTGAAGCTGCACTCCCTGCTTTTTCAAGCAACGGAAGCAATAGGCCGCGATGGATCAGACTAGTTATAATACACTGTGCAGTTTCTACCTTAACAACTGTTCATTCATTACAGTCTTTATCTGGGGAGCCGTGCAACTTTGCTATGAAATTACAACTAACAATAAAAAATAAAACACATATCACTAAGAATAACATTCACTGTTTTAAAACTAAATATACAGCGTTACTTCGTACAACTAAATGTGTTATACAGCTTGAACAATCTGTTCGCCACAGCTGATTGGCACAGCTGTTGAGAGCGCCGCAGCAAAATCACCGTATCTCCGATATTCCATCTAGAAAAATCGTTCGAGCATTTAAAAAGCGACGTGGCGGTTGAGGGAAGTTTACGATATACGACTTTTGTGTCTTCTTCTTGGTCCAGCCGCAAGATGTTGCATGATCGGTGACCGCATCAAGCTGCTGCAGATCATAACTCTAGCGGCAGGATCGAGAATGACTCAAAAGTCGTGCCAAATTCCATCTTGAGATACTTCACTCAGCCCCACGTTAGAAACCCCAAGTATAATACATACACAAGTTCGTTGACAAATTCTACATCTATTAAAACAGTTTCATGTGTATTTGTCCAAGATTTTTAACAGACGACTTATTACAAATATCTTATTATTAATTTATACTCATACAGAGTTGGTCTGTTTGTAGTATTTTCTTATGATTTGGTACAGTAATCATTTCCATGATTTCTCTGTTATATAGTCTAGCCTTAGGATGGGGAAAATGAGTTCCTGGAAATATCGCTCCGTAATTTCCAGACAAACTGTATATATACTTCATCACGAATTTCGTTTGACCGGCACAAACTCCTGGACCGTTGGAACGGCACGCGCGTGCGTGCGTGTAAAATAATTACTAATCTTCACCATTAAATTATCATTTACAATGTATTCATGTTCATGATGCACATCCTTTGCATTATATGATAGAAAAAAACTTTTTGTATCTGGTGTTCGATGAATTTTATAAATTTTTATTAATAATTATAGCATTAAAAAAGTACTTGATAAATGAAATTGCTGATGTAACAGTCAACTTAGTCACTGCATTCTATTAGTTCATGATGATAGAAGATGTCTATAAATAAAATTTTCTGGGGTCTGTTTTTCTCCCAGTGACCAGTTACGTTCATAGTCAAGATGTGACGTCTTCTGGGCTTAGCACTGACAGCATGCGAAACTTATTAGTTTAGTAGTTAAGTTTCTTTTGACGTCCCGTCGAGGTGGGTTGGTCCACGTCCCGACGGGGGATGCAAAGAGGGTTCTCACATTCTTTTCTTTCACCAGACATTTTTCTCTCTCGCGTATCATTCCCGTTCCTTTATTCCATCCTTTCTCTTTTCTTCCTCTCTATTTCACTGGCCCCCTGTATGCTGAACGCTCCACCCATGTGTTTGCCGTGCTTACATCTGTAGTCGGAGGGAATGTATGTTCCTAAGGGTTGAGGCCTGTCTGGTTTCGCATACTCTCGTGCGCTACTTTCTGGCATCTAGGATACGTGCTCTACGTATTTTTGGGGAACATTCCTTGTAGGTCTCAATACACTGCTTTTGGCTACGGACTTTCTAGACGGGCGGTTTGGAGCTAACTCCATCTCCCGATCGTCCAGGGCTTGACTCAGGGTCTGTACTGAACTCAGGGGTGAGCGGGGGATCCACGGCGGTGCAGCGCCAGGTATCTCCCACTATATCCCCAAGGTGGCAACCCTGGCACCTGATGGAGGTCCCTTGTTGGGCCTCCGTGTGGATGGGGGACCACGGGGATGAATCATCCTTAATGGATAAAACTCATTTCTCGCCCTCTTCCATAAGGAAGAGGAGATTTGTTGGTGAATCAGTAAATCTCGAGAGTTTTTTTTTTGTAACGAGTCAGACAGATTCATTGCTTCTCCCGCTTTCATCACGTCATAAAAGAGAAAATGAAACTATGAAGAGTGTCAGCCCAATCAAACTTAAGCAGGTAAATTGAAACGTTTAAGTACCAGTCGGTTGTCCGTCAGAGAAACGGCACAACTTTTGAATGTCGTTTGACGAACAGATCTGCAAGATCCTTGACCTCAAAGAAATAGCCGGCCTCCAGGTGCAAGTGTCTGCCCACCCGACCTTAAACCTCTGCAAGGGTGTGGTTAATCATGAAGACTCCTCTAAATGAATCGGAAGACAATTTGAAAGCCTTCTCGAGCCATGGTGTGACAGAGATTTACAGGATTCATGGAGAGTAAAATGGGCAGGAGTAAGCTCCTACCAACTCTGGATCCTGACCTTCGACCGTCCATCTCACTAGGAGAAGATGTCGTGTAGCTTTTACACCCTCCGTGTCAGGCAGTATGTTCCAAACCTCTGCGCTGTTTTAATGCCAGAGGTTTGGCCATACGCAACCTGCTGCGCGAGCGCCGCAGTCTGCGTTCGCTAGAAGGAGGCTCTAGTGACTCTGTCTGCTCCGCAGAGGCAGTGCGCGTAAACTGTAGTGAAAAATCCTTCAAATTCCAACCAGTGCCCCATATTCCTAAGAGAAAGAGAGATCCAGAAGATCAGGGTCTTCTGAGAAAGTTTCTTCCGGAGGCAATGACGCTGCTACTTTTCAGACTCGGAAAGCCCAGGCATGGCCCGACGTTTCGCTGACATCGTGGGCAACATAAGAAAGTCAACTCTGAAACCCAAACGCTAAAGGCTCCACTTTGCTGATGTTGTCGCCAGGTGTCCTTTTGATGACATCGGCGGAGAAGCCAATACTCAAATCTCTTGTCCAGCCTGGAACAAATCGGAAAGAAAACTATAAATATTTCCAACAAACACGCAACCACCTAGGAGAAACTGAGGCCGACAGGTCCGGCTTCTAGATCTAGGCTCGCCTGTCTCAAGGACCGTGGTGGCCCCAATACATGCGACCCCTCTCCAGCAGTAGTCAAGATTACTTCTGCCGGGAATGAGGAACCTGCATGAAACCAAGCCATTACTGTCCAACAAAGAAGGAAAAAAGAAGAAAAGCAAACCTGATACATAACCCACCCTAGAACCTAAACCTAAGAACTAGAAACAATGGCTCTCCTCTCATGAAACATAATGGCTTTCTGTACTGTTTGACGAATTGAAGTTAATAATGTCTATACATAGACCCGTGGTTATCTGCCTGCAGGAAACACATCTCCGTTCTGAGCACCCCCTCTCTCTACGCGGCTTTTGTTGCTACAGGCAAGACGTAGACGATGGCCTCCGCGCCCATGGCGGAGTCGCTTCATTGGTTCATGATTCGCTGCTGTCTTCAGAGGTACCTCTTCAGACCGACTTTCAAGCAGTGTGTGCAGGTGCACCTCTTCCATCCTCACACTCACTTTGCAATAATATCTACATCCCCCCAGACTGAGTGTATCTAGTCATGAACATTTGGGTCTGATCAACCAACTGCCCTCTCCGTTTGTGATAGTCGGGATGTAAATGCCTACAGTCCTCTCTAATTTCTTCCGCACTTGCTCGGAGGTGCATTAGGAGTCGGTTATAGACTCAACGAACCTGGTTATTCTGAATTCGGTGAACCAACTCACTTTGCCGTCGCCACAAACTCAAGCACGTGCATCGTTCTAGCACTCTGCAGCCCTTCTCTTGCAACCGATCTGCAATGGTCCATCCTAGATGACCTGTACGGAAGCGACCATTACCCCATTATCGTCCATACTGATGGCTAGCTCGTGGGTTGGCGCGCGCCCTCGTCAATGGTGTGTCGGACGTGCTGGGATCGGCTGACATTCCAAGCGAACGTCAGTGTATCGGAGGAGGAGTTTATCAGTGTGGAGGAAATGGCAACACATTTCAACAAAGCTGTATTACGAGCTGCGTAAATTGCAATCCCCAAGTCGACGGTAAATCGCGACACCCTTTCGTCCCATGGTGGAACTCGGATTGCTTGAGGGCTGTTAGTGCTCGTAAGAAAGCTTTGGCGAGATTAAAACACTATCCAACCGCGGATAACTTAATCGAGTACAATAGGTGCAGACAAAGGCGAGGAGAACCATTTGCAAGTAAAAATGTATCATTGAGGTCATACGTCTCCTCTTTGAATTGCCAAAATGCTACGTCTGGTATGGAAGAAGGTGTACAAATCAAAGGATACCCTTCTCCAAACTCTGTGACAGGTCTTCAAAAAAATGGTCAGGTTATCACAGCTCGAGACGCCATTGCAGAGGCACTTGCCACTCATTATGAAACATGTCGAGTTCGGCAACTATGCTCCAAATCCCATCCTTCTCAAAGAAAGAATGGAAAACCGCGCTTCTTTGATTTTTCTAGCAGACACACGAGGACTATAATACCCATTTCTCCATGTTTGAAATGAGTCGCCCTAATGCTTGCAAAAAGAACACCAGGTCCAGACCACCCACAACTTCTATCGTTGCAACGTCTTCCCGAAATGGCTATGCAATTTCTTCTCCGACTCTTTAACCGTATTTGGGAAGAGTACACCATCTCCTACCTTTGGCGAGAAGCCATTATCGTCCTAGTTCCCAACAAGGCAAAGATCGATCACTGCCACTGCTGTCGACCCATATCTCTTCGCTAAGCTGCGTATGCAGTTCTGGAAACGCACAGAATCAGCGTCTGGTCTGGACCTTGAGTATAAAATCTGCTGACGCCAATCCAAAGCGGTTTAGAAGAAACTGTTCAACCTTGACCACTCGTTTCTGTTAGCAACAGCTGATTGTACATCGTTCGTCTTGAGACAACATCTTGTGGCCATATTATTCGACATAGAAAGGCTTCACGACACTACTCTGAGGCATGGGATTCGCAACCTTCACTCTTGGGCTTTAGGGGAAGCTTCTCTCTATTCCTTCCAAAGCTTCCTTTCGAACAGATCCTTCCGTGTTCGTGCGGGTGATAGGCTTTCTGTAGTCACCCTCTTTGAAAATGGTATCCCCATGATCAGTGCTGAGTGTCACTTGTTTGCCATCGCCATCAATGGTATAGCGTCGACTGTGCGAGAGCGAGTTTGCGCCGAGTAAAGTTCTCTGGTCTGATTCTCTCAGCTTGTAGTGACAAGCTGTCTCCCGTCTGTCTTCAGACTACCTGACGCACCAGTTCAAACCTCATCCATCGCCTTGTCTCACCACTCGCGACCTGGTACTAAGTTGGGTCCCAGGCCATGTGGGAACTGGAAACGAGATGGCTGATCGGGCGGCGAAATCGGCGACGGAGAGTACTCGTGTTGACATTCCTTTCGTACCATCGTCTGATGTTAAAGCTTCCTTAAAACAATCCCTCTTTAGAGCGTGGCAAACAGAGTGGCACAATACCACCTATAAACTAAGTGCAATAAAGGACTCTGTTAATTTTTGGCGTTCCTCGTCCAGACCTTCTAGGCGCGAGGGGAGAGTTTAACCAGTCTTCGTATCGACACTGCCACTTTTCACAGTTTCCTCCTTCGAGGAGTCTCCACGTGTGATAGATGCAGGGCGGATCTTTCTGTAAGTCACGTCCTCCTGCAGTGTTTGAAATTCTGTTGGCAGTCGACGAAGACATGGTCTGGGCATTTCTCTATGCGAGGTGCTTGGGGATGACGATTCCATGCTCTCAAAGCTTTTTTGTTTTTTGAGAGAAAGCGGTATATATAATTTTATTTGACAGATAAGAGCACAACATTTCTCTGCTCCAAATTTGTTTTTAAAATTTGTCTTGTTTACCTGATTTTTGTTGCAATTGGCACCCTTTAACAAACTTTTAATTGATTTTTTAGAAATACTTTGACATGGGCGCCAATGACCTTAGTAGTTGAAGCGCCCTTTATACCCAATCAATCAATCAATCAAGGAAGCAGAGCAGCAAAAGCCAGCAGCAAGATTGCTAGGCTGTGGACTGATATCACTACCAAGCTCATCTATCAGAGTAATTGTAAGAAAAAGAGAGTTGTAAACTGCAGGCCAGAGTACTTCTCTTTTTAGGAAAGATATGCTTACAGGAGTGACAGCGTGGATGACGGAGTGGGATGGAGAGACAACATTCCTTCCCATACACTCCTTTCCTAAGCAGAGTTGCTGTGGAGGCTGGAGATTATGAATCCCTCGGACAGAAAATGTCAGAATTACTTTTATCAAATGTACCTGTAGCTGTAGCTCAGTGCATCAACTGATGTCACTGCAACCCCTCTGGCCGGGGGGTCCTGGATTGGAGTCCTGACGGCGGCAGAATTTTCAACACTAGCTTTTCAGCTAGGTCGAATTCAGTCGCTGTCTGGAGGAAAATTCTAAGGGCCGGCTGCTCTGATCGGTAGTTTTCCGTAGTTTCTCCGATCAACACCTGTCGAATGCCGGAGCAGTACCCTACCAAACGGGCCACGGACCGCGCGCGATCTGTCCTTCCTCTTCCTTGTCCTATCCCCTCCCCTTACACACACACTTACACTAACATGCACTACACTACCACATATTCCGGGACACCGGTCGGGAGCTTAGAGCTGGTCCCATCTGGGGCGGTGCCCCGCTGGTGGGAGAGTCTTGGTTAGGGGGAACGCAACTAGCCGACGGCAGGCCGGCGCCGGATCTCGCCATCCAGCGGGATATCGCCGCCATTTCCCGAGGAAAAAACGCGCACTACACTTACGGGACTAATGGCCAAAGCCGTTGACGCGCCCGGAAACACGAAAAAATCAATCAAATAAAATGAAACTTAACAGTGCAAACAGTCGTTATCATTGGGTAGGCAAGTTGTGTGTCAACGCCCAAGGAAATAAAATATAATCATTTTTTCCTCTGAATTTATTGAGATTTTTTTCGTTTATCAAACAATCAATCAAAACTTTTATCGAATACAAAAGCAAGTTAACATATAGTATTTTCTTTTTGACAATATAATTCACACCATTATACTCCTGAGCCTAACAGTCCCATGAGGTGTATCTTCATAGAATTGAGTGATATTGCATCTAGGGTTAAAATGGTTATTTTTAAGATTCACTGTCATTCAACGTCATCACAGTGTTTTGAGATTGAAAAAGACGACTTGCCCAATTTGTGTCAGGCCAATGAAGAATATACTTTGCCTACTTGTACTGGAAATTTTTCCATTCAGTATATGGAGTAAAAAGTCGTGCTTTCAAACTAATTAATATCACTTTACTAATAATCGAAATTGTCCAAAAGTTAAATTTTAACCTTTCAGCTGTAGGTTCCACACTTGAAATCTGAAAATTGATTTTATGAATCTTTACCCTTTGCTGCATTTTCACATTGTAATAATTCCAGTATAATCCAGATTTTCCCAGATTACCTTCCTTTCTTACATTTTGCATTACAACGTTTTATTGAGTGACACCACTACTTTTTCTGTTATTAAAGTTTTTCACTAATTTATGGATTCTCTGAGAATCATTTGCCAATTTTACTATATTTTTGTTTTTTACTTTTATGATAATCATTAATTACCTTTTTCAGAAAGCTGAACCTGTTTCCAATGTTTTTCACATGGTGGAAGGCTTCGCTCTTGTTATGTTGTGTAACTGTAGACCTTCTCCTCGACGCCTCTCTGTTCATATTCTAAGAGAGACGAAGATATTATTAAGAACCTTAGGAAGCCAAGATGATGATCCTCCAGCTATAGATGTAATTGATCAGTGTTGTCCACAAGTTATGGAAAAGTGTCTTGGACTTTTACCTCCAGCAGAGAAAACGGCTGCTTTATCAATGTCAAATATTGATCTACAGTGGATTGCTGAACGTAGTTCTTGTATTTGGACAGCAGGTAAATCAATTAATAAAATATTTAATTTAGTGACATTACAGGTGTATTAAACACATAGCTGTATTGCCACTTGTCCTTTTTGAGGGCCATGATTTTAACATATTACATGAATAATGTATAGGAAGCCTATCTATCAGATTTACTTTCATTATTTCTTAAGTCATGCTATGTTGAATAAGACTGAAATTTATTTATTCTGAGGGAGTTGTTTCACCTGCATGAACAAATGAAGTTAAACCCAAATGTCTTCTGAATATTGTGTTAATAAAAAATCTTATGGCAATTTGCTTCAGTAATGACTAGCAGTACTTCAGAGGTATCTGTTAATTTAGAAAAGCAAAGGTTATATCTAACATCAACAGTTCACATTTACCCAAAGTCAAGTTCACCAAAATGTGCTCCCTCAAGGCTCCTGCATACACATGTCCTGTGAATATCTTTTTGATTGATATGTAATGCTAAGCAAATCTTCCATTCCATTTTCTTTCATTGTATACGAAACCAAACCCATAAAGGACATTACCATGTGGAAACTACCCACTCATGTAATTACTGTGCCAATAAGAGAGTCAGGTTTAGAGGAATCCGCACTACACAGACTTGTGTCTTGATGTACAAGTATAACGAATGATCAAATGAAACAAAACAGCTTTTCTGATAAGCTGCTGTACTTTTTCAATGGCTGAGAACAAAACATGGTACCATGTTTTTTTAATTAATGTTGTTTTTTATGTTAATGATTTTTAATTCATAATATCTCATTCTAAGTAAATTATTCAATATTTTGTCAGAAAAAAGACGTTATGTGGGTCCCCAATTCTGAAACAGTGGAATATTCATGCTCCAAAACAAAATACAGTTGACTGATCTCACTATAGTGAATTTCTTAGGACTAATTTCTGGTTCATTATATCAGAGGTTCACTATAACTATTAAGTTTTCCACTAGTGTTTAATTTGAGGGCCATGTTCATAAGGTGCTCAAGGCTGGTCAGATTTGATGAATTGAAGCACTTCTCTAAGTGGGAGTTACTTCAATCCCCTTCATTCACCATAAACATTATGAAAATAAACTTGTGAGACCCTTTACTTGCAAATCTGTAGTGTTATATGAATTTGTGGACCTGAAGTGAATAATAAATTTCCTCAAGTTGTATTTACTATGTTTACTACAAACAACTAGTGCTTATTTATTATGTATGTGGATTGAAGTCAGTGACTTCTGTTCACTCTAGCCAAAAGTTGAATCTCAATTCATTTTATCCAGAATTGACTGTATATTACTTTCTATTACTAAGTATTTGTATAGTCAAAATCCACAATTTGGTGGTCCCTGATACCAAACAAGCAGTTTTCAAAAACACCTTCTTGCATCTGTGTCTGTTTCTGTGTGCCTGTCTCTGTGTGCATCAGTCTGTCTGCCCACTCGTCTGATGTGTCTGTCTGTAAATTACAGACCCTAAACTAAACCATACACAGCATTTTCACCAAGATTGATATTCCCTGATTAGTGTGGCTGATAAGATGAACCCTCACATTTGAAACTGATCTTTTAATTTTGAGGATATTTTTCATGAAACCCTTAAGACATATTCATAAATTTTAAAAAATAGCTCGGAATATTTTCTATAGTTTGTTTCTCCAATAAATGCTTGTATAAATGTATAGTGTAAGCTTGTATAAATGTATATGTGTAAGCTTGTATAAATGCCCCAGATCCAATTTTCAGTGAAACCTCTGAAATTTCAAAAATATCAAAAGTTAAAAATTGTTAGGAGCTCCTCATACAAGTACATTGATGAAGGTAGTGATTTTGTGTTAATAAATTCTGTTTATCAAAATTAGATCTTTAAAGAACGTTAAATACATTTCTTATTGTTATGCCAGTTTGAATTGGTTTTTATTTACATTTCATACAGTTGAACCTGTATATTTCGAAGCATCTTTGGAGTGAAATATTTCTTTGACTTATAAAAAATTTGAGATCTCAAAATAATACTTTAAAACATGGACTATTTTAATTGGCACGGTTAAATATTATTATTAAATCATAAAATTAATGTTCATTAGCTATAGTATAATATGCATTTATTCTCAGATACAAAATGTGAAACAAATCATAAAGATAATAAATTATTTTAAAAATAAATTTATTGTACAAAAAAGTCAGTAATTTTTTGTTTCTTGTTTTGCATTAGTCTATGTTTCACAAAGTTTTGTAGTAAATTCACTGCACCAAAAGTGTCCTTACAAACTGAAATCTGACACTGAACATACTATCGGAAGTGTCTTAATCCCTTCAGAGCCTGTGGGGCAGAAGGTGGTTTAGAATCATGTGCTTCTCCTATTTCTTCCTCTGCCAGTCCTGTTCTGCTATCATCATGGAATCTAATATTTCTTTGTTGGATTGTCAGTATTCCATGGGAAATGGCTCAGATGGTTTGGATTTCAATACGTAAAAACAATATTTTTTCAGTTTCTTTGAGTTAAAAGTATGATTTTCACTGAGAGGAACAAGATATTCTATTGAGTTATCAAGAAACTTGTGGTATCAAATGTCAAGTTAACGACTCGGTCTTGTAAAATATGTGTAATGCGCTGGGAATGAAAAATTGCTTCGACATATCAAAAATTCAAGTTATCGACGTTCAACTTATCAAAGTTTGACTAGTTCTTTGAAATTGGAAACTGAAGCAGATAAACTAAAAAAGAGATAAGTACGTTATTGTTCACGCTGCAATATTTTCTATATAAATTAACAGAACAGAGACCAAACATGTAGAAGACATAATTCAAGATATTCTTTGGATGTTGAACATGAAAATTTTTTCAAATATTTCAAATTTGAAATTTTGTAAGATTTTCAGGTGCAAAACTTGGAAAGTGTTGTTTACTAATGAAATCAACTTATGAAAGAAGGCATGATGCCCTTTCTTGCAAACTAGTACCTGTTTGGCGCGAGTAGTTATTCAATTTATTTCATTTATATGTTTTTCATGAGGTGTTGCTCAATAACTAAATTCACTTGCTGACGCTTTTGAATTTTATTGTTCTCTCATTAAAAAATATATTACTGCACTGATTAATATGGTACTAAAAATATTAAAACCATTTAAAGAAGAAACATGATTCTTTGAAATAGTATGTAGAATGTAACCATGTAATAGTGTGTTACCATGTGATGGTGACAAATGACACCAAATGAGACATAGCTAGAGACCAGATTTCAATGCAAATGGATATTTTTCCTCTTGAGTCAGAAAGTATGCTCAGTTGGTATGTGCATGAAACCCCCAATTTCCAGTTATTAAAACATTATTTTATTATGCATTCCTTCCATTTTTTGCCTGTTTCCTTAATAAGCATAATATTTGTGCAAATTACTAATTATTATGCATATTTTGCTTGAAAACATGTCACTCATTTTCATTTACTATACTTAAATAAATTTAATTTTTAATATTGTAATTTGTTTCTATATATGTGGTTCATTGTAGCTAAAATAAACATCCTGTAGTAATGAATCTGCATTCTGTCCACATATGTATTTTGTATACATATTTGTGGATACATATTTACTATACATATGTAAACTGGCTTAGGTGGCTCAGGGTGTCAATTGATCTCACTGCAGTGACATATGCCTCTGACTGGGAGGTTCTAGGATTCGAATCTCTGTGGTGGCAGACCTTTCGATACTAACTAGGATACAGCTAGGTCGAGTTTGGCCCCTGTCTGGAGGAAAATTTTAGTGGCCTGCTGCTCGGGGGAGGGGGCTAGTTTTCCGTGGTTTCTCCGATGAACACCAGGCGAATTCTCGAGCGTACGCAAACCAGCCCCGGACCGCACACGATCTTTCCTTCCATCGTCATTCCTCACTTACACACGCGCGCGTGCACACGCACACGCACACGCACGCGCGCACTACCACACTTCTGGAGACCAGTCGGGAGCGTAGAGATTGTTGCGGTTGTGCCGGTGCCGATGAACAAGTGACTAACCCCGCAAGTCACAGAGGGGAGGAGCTTGCCTACAAAAATGTGGAGCGAAGGAGGCGAAAAAGAAAGGAACTTCTCATTTGATGAAATGAAGGTGGCTCGTAAGGAGTTCTGAGAATTGTGTTCAAAGTGCTTCTAATGCTAATTGTTAAATTATAACAGTAGACATTTCATTGCGGTAACTAAGTCTCCGGATTTCCAAAAATTACGAGAATATGTGCTGTTGTAGCACCACTAGTTCTCTATAACATAGGCAATTCGTAATCATTGCACAAAGAAAGGCACATAAATGACTTAAAGATAATTCCATATATGTTTCCATAAATAGCACGCTTTCTAGTAATCGCACCAGCTTAGGTGGCTCAGAGCATCAACTGATGTCACTGCAGTATCCCTGACCGGGAGGTCCTAGGGTTCGAATCCTGACAGTGGCAGGATTTTCGACACAAGACACCTAGGTCAGGCAGCAGCTGCTCTGATCAGTAGTTTCCCGCGCTTTATCCTATCAACACCAGGCGAATGCCGGAGCAGTACCCTAACAAATTGGCCACGAACCACGCGCTAATTTTCCTTCCTCTTCCTTGTCCTATCCTCCCTTTCGCACACGCTTACCACTCCCATCACGGATTAGTTATTAAAGAGGCACATAACGCGAATTTCAGCTTGACTATACGACTTACGAGAATCACGTGAGTGAAATCAGCTTTTTATTCGTACAATCTTTTCTGTTATCTAAAAGTCAGGAAGCTGTATGATGTGTTTTCTCATAATATTGTGCCTTATTTCAGGCTGAAATGAACATTCGCGAAATAAACCCAACGAGCTGCTGACTGAATTTGAAAGAATTCTGAACGCGTAACATAATAACCTTAATTTATTGTTTATTAATTTATTTGGATATTCCAATTGAGGTTTGAATGAAGATACCCCAAAATGTTGTTACCTTAACATCAGTCAGTAACACTTCGTTAATATTCAGTGAAGTGTACAGTTGTTTATTTGAAATGGAAAATGCATTGAAACCATTTTTCCTTCATTTACTAGTAATTTGTTGTTACGGAACCAATTTGAAACTTCTGATATTGTATTACTTACTGCTTCTTTATTGCAAAGAATATTCGTATCGTCAACAAAGACTACTGTTCATACGTTCATGATGATCATGCTGTTCCTACAACAATCTATGAGTGCATATCATTTATGTCTAGTAGAAAGAGAACACGGTCTAAAATCGAACCCTGCAGAACCCCATGCGCAATTGGCAATGAATCGGAAAGTGGAGTAAATAACGTCCCTTCATTTTAGTGCGGTATTTCTACTCTCTGAGATTGTTATTTAAGGTACGAACATGACCAATTTACCACGGTATACCCCGAAAATTATACATGAAGTGATATATTTAAGGAAAAATACGCCTGTTTCCGTAGACTGATTTTTAAATCCATGTTGGCAATCTAAAAACTCTTAGTATTCACTGGTAAACGTTTCCATTCGTAAGTAGAAATATGTCGCCTTGATATTTTTTGAGAAAACTGAAGAAAGAAAAATTGGCCTATAATTTTCAATTTCATTATTGTTGCTTTCTTGAGGAGCGGCCTAATCTTAGCTGTGTTGAAATATGTGGAAACGTTCCGATGTATAAGGATGCATTAAATACGGAGTTAACGGTAGCGTAGTATCCTTAAAGAGCGCATTGAGACTTTGGAAAACCGTCAAGGATCGAGTAACTCGACGCGAAAGAACTGCATATTGCCACTCACTTCGACTGTACGAATAGCAAAGTTGTAACGAAAGATATTTGTTTTATTCAATATTAATATTATGTTAAACATACATTCATGTAATAATTTTTATTGACATATATTTGCTACTAATGCAATTGGTGCACAATTTCAACAAAGACATTATTTTAAAATATTTTACGACGAGATATGATAACTTTTTGTTGCTAAATCTGAGTGTATGAATAAGAATGTTATATACTATATATTACGTTGTACCATTCTTCTTTGTGCTTGCCAGTTGGGCCGCGGCAGAGGCAGCGTTGCTGAGATTTACTGCTATCGCCACGTGCGCTCTACATGATCCTTTGCGGGCAATCTAAAGCGAATACTAAATACCGGGCAATCCAAAGCGAATATTATAATTTCGTCCTATACATTTGATATTTTTCAGCTCGGTAACTTTAACATCCGGATGCTTTAATGAGGTGAAACGTTGATGCTGGGCGTCATTACTGCGTGATAGAAGCGCTCAGCCGGTACGACGATCTATCCCCTTCATTCAGAGTTTTTGTCAACAAGGGAAGATGACGCCACTCGAGAAGCTCCTGCTAATAATAATAATAATAATAATAATAATAATAATAATAATAATGATATGTGGCGAAACTCGGGCCATCAGGCCCGCTCTTCCGCCAAACCAATGCATACATAAATTTATATAAGAATTGAATTAAGAGATACATTTAGTAAACAATAAATAATACTTAGTAATAAGTAACAATACAACTTACAGATGCCGCGCTCTGGGCTCACAAACGACAAGAATACAACGTCCCAGCATTTGCCTTAAGCGACCGGGGAAACCAGGAAATAAAGGAAGTGTGCATGCTTCTTCAACATTGAGCAACAAAAATATATTTAAGATCATTTTAAAGACAAACAAACACATTGACTCTGGAAAACTCTAAAGGTTTGCCTGAAAATATAAATTTGAGAGATATTAATTTAGCAATACGTATCAAATGTTGACAAAAATTCAAATACATTCGTGAATCATAAAAAGCAATATGAGAATGCACACAACCACCCGCCAGGACGACGGCTTAGGGCCGATTTATTTCCCCAACATCATGTACCAAGGGAAAAGACGCATTCAGTCAGAGTCATGACAAAGTTAGACAATAATGAATTAGAAAATACTGGTAGATAACACAAAAAAACTTAACTCCTATAATATACTCTCTTAATTCACCAATTATACTATTGTTAATTAAATTAAGAACTAACTTAAGAAAACAAAGAAAAGAACAAAACTGTTAAAAAGCCCTATAAAATTTACATTTAACTTACAATTTTGAACTCACTTAAGAACTAACTTCAGAAAATACCAGAAATGGAGAAAAACTGTTAAAAAGCGATATAAAAAATTACATTAACCTTACCATTCTAAACACATTTAGTACACACTTTCACATCATACAATATCAGCTCAGAAGAAGGGCATTTAAATGTTTTTGAATGATCGCAGTGTTTTACATTTCCTAACATTTACTGGAAGGCTATTCCAGTCTCGGGTCGTTACTAAGGAAGATTTACTGTAAAAATTAGTGTTGCTCTTAGGAATATTGCATAGCAAAGATTTATGGAATCTTCTTGTTTTAAGATAAGAAATTTGACACAGAGTAAGTAGGTACACCCGTATTTAATATTTTGTAGAAAAGGCACAAACTATGAAACATGCGTCGGGATTTCAAGTTTAGTATGTTATTAGCTTTGTAGTATCCCGATATGTGATCATACTTTCTGATATTATATTGAAACCTAACACACGCATTTTGAACTTCTTGAGAGCGTCGGCAGTTGATTTCTTTACGTTACCGTACACAATGTCGTAATACTAGGTAGGAGTAAGAGATTTTACTAGTAGTTCTTTTGGTTTAAAAAAGGGATTAGGTGTTACATTTGAGTGCGAGTACATTGAAGCATACACTTTGCGGCAAGTTTCCGTACATGAGGTTCCCATTTAGGAATTTGTCGATGGTCAGACCGAGCTTTTAACTTGTGAGCATAGGGGAACAATAGTGTTATCCAGTACGATATGAGGAAGATGATTTTTGCCAGCTTATGGGACCAACAAGAGCCAATTATAATTGGATTTCTGAGATTTTAATGGATTTAGCTTCAGGCCGTTTCTCAGTGACCATTCAAGTAAAGAGGCTAAATCCTGATTTGTTTTACTAATTAACTGAGCCACTTCAGAAGGTTTCCCACTGACGTAGATCTGTAGGTCATCTGCGTACATATGATTGCATCTTGATAGCACTGACGGGATATCATTTACATAGATAAGGAAGAAAAGTTGACCTAGTACGGAGCCCTGTGGTTCTCCACGTGAAACTGGTTTAGGTGACGAGAAAGTATTTTCTACAACTACGACCTGTCTATTACTAAAATAACTTGAAATCCACGATACAGAATCAGAAAACCGGAGACATTTACATTGCCAGAAGCACGTCATGGTCTACTGAATCGAAGACTCCATAAAATCTAAGCGTTAGCGTTGTTATATTGTCATCCAGAGATTGACGTAACGTTCGATGACTCGTAGCAAAGCTGTTTGCGCACTTTTCTACCTCCCTAAAAAAACCAAATTGAAAATTATTGAGAGCATCATTTATGGTGAGATACTTGTTTATTTGGCTGACGTACAACTTTTTCGAGTGACTTTGGATAATGTTGGTACATGTCTAGGTCGATAATCACAAAGATTTAACGAATTTAAACATTTCGGGAGGGACGAATGTGTTTAGTTTCCTTACAATTGGGGAAAATATCCGGTTGTTAAAGAAAGTTTATTATGTGAGTAAGCGCTGGAAGAGTATCTTTAAAAACCAATTTTAATTGCATTGCTGTTATATCATCCGGAGCTCTTTGAATTTGATTTGAGTGCCTTCTGGCCAATTTTTCGACTTCTGGCAATAACATTGTTGAAATAAACTATCGTCACAGCGAGGTAGATGTGATTCCAGAGAGTTAAGTGTCTGTTCTTAATAGGTCTATTTTATGTAGCGGAAGCAAAATAGTCATTTAGGTCATCTAGGAATTTCAATGAACTGTCATTTAATTTACGTTTGCAAATTCCTAAGTTTTTCAAAGTGTTCCATAATTCTTCACTGAATTTGTTTGGAAAAGATTATGATAATAACGAATCTTAGCGTTTCTGATTTGTTGTTTTACGAAATTTCTAAGTTTTTTATACTCTTTTTCATTTTCATCGGTTTTAGTAATTTTAAAACGGTTATATGCGGAATGTCTAACTTTTATAAGAACTTTTATCTCATTTGCAAGCCATTGAGCAGCAGGCCGCGTGACACTGCTATTACGTGTCTCTCGGGACGTATAGCGGCAGGAACATGCAAATTACCAGTAATTTCCCGTTCTAGGCTACTTTCAAGTGTACCTTGGCGCGACGTTCCGCACTACATTGTCATCAAATAATACAGCATACTTTTCAGTTACAAAATCACTTGAAAATATAGTTCGAAGTTACACGAATTCACCAGAAAAACTTTTTTTTTTTTTTTTTTTTTTTTTTTTTTTTTGTCATCTTACGTATCCATAGGTGGAGAGTTTGTAGGTGAAACGACTCGCGTTTGCAAACCGTAGACGTATAATACTTTCCCTACGAATCAGACTTGCCCGAGCCAAATTCACACCACTTAGTTTGATGACCGGAAACACGTCAAAATATTTTCGTTTGCTCGTGTGGGAGCAACATTAGAATTACTGGCACGGAAGGGTTGCTGTCCAGCTTGTTTACGATCTACGTAAAAAGAAGCTCGGAAGATGCGAACCGTCCATCCTTGCGCCTTTCTGCGTATAAAAACGACGGGAATTAGAAGAGCAAGCGATCGCACTGGCAAAAAGTATGAACAACATAGAGTGTGAAAGTCGCGCTAACGGAGTCCGGGGTGGTGGTCGACGGGGTGCAGAAAAGCAAAACGAGCAGACGGTTCAGGGAAATATATTTTCTTGTATATTTTAAGGCAGTGTGACATCCATATATTCCAGGCGTAGTCTCAAGTATGCATTGTTTATAAACGACGTCATGGGATATGTTTCAAACGTTTGAATGGTCCGTGCTGATAGGACAACACGCCAGATTGACATTGGTTGTTGCGTTCCACATGCCAATGTGCAACGAGCCATACTGAGTTACTTGGACACGCTCGCCTTTGTGCACATATGGGGCCAAATATGCTCTGCCTTCATAACCGTGAAATAAATAATCTATTGGCGGCATTCCGCATGATAGACGATGAATCACATGGTACTTTGATGCGTTAACACGATCCCATTCTACATCACCGTCGAGGCCCAGAAACAAGTGAGGTGATGCCGATTCGGATAGCGTTCGGCGAACTCATGAGCTCCAGCACAGACATTTACAGAAGATTTTAGGTCCACATCAACGTTGCCTTTTTGAGAGAACTCGTCATGCCAGGTCTCCGGGCAAATGGCAATCGACTTCGGCGATAAGTGCGAACGCAGGTGTAAATCATATTACTTTCTTGCACTCGATTACGGTGCAGGCTCGGATAATATTTGTGCACGTCACTACGTGGAAAAGAGTTTTCTGCGTCATAGGTGCATGCGCGGGTAGATCTGAACACCTGGTGTAGGATGAGATATAAAAAAGAAATTTCTCTACAGGTATTCCTGATGAAAATAATTCGAAGAGTTCATCATCATTGAATTTGAATGGTATAGATCCTTGGGGAACATGTCTCTTTGGATTTCTTGAAAGAGAACGTGTTCTTACACAGTGTCCTACAGCTGTTATGCATTCCTGGCCAATTGTCTTTGGCAGAGTTACATCTCTCTTCAGTGTTATTGATCCCACGTAAGTGTAAAATAATTAAGCCTTAATCCTACAATGTGAAGTGATGACAACACCTATGTGATGTGTTGCCATGTTTGTAATTCAAGAAAGTATATTGTGATAAAATATCAATCTTGACAAGTAGTGCATTTTTAAAATACTAACAATTTCTAATGTGGCCTTTTTGGAAGGAAGCCTTTCCTGTTCTATACATTAACACCTTCTTAATAAGACCTATGACAACTACCCAGTTGTTGCCAATGGTGAATCACCATTTCCATTGTCAAGTGATATGATGGACGGAAGTCTTGATGTGTTGAAAATTACCACAGAAGACTTTCTTCTTTAATAAATACAAAACGTATACATTGCATGATATGATGTCATTCTATTCAGTTTTATTTCATTCAGTTAAGAACAGTACATTCCAATACAGTATCATATTTAAATTAAAAGTTACTGTTCATAAAAAAAATTGCATTATGAAAACAAGATCCAGTTTTGGATTGCAATCTATTATGGAAAAAAAATCATTTTAGGATCACTTTGACATGGCTGTACTCATGAATTTTTAGTTTTTGTTTATATATATCATTTTAAACAAGACAAATTGCCTCTGGAAAAAATCTTTGCATCAGTTTTTAGAAGCATTGGGCCCAAAAATTAAGAAAACTGAATTTGATGTATTGTTTTCAGAAAACTCATAACTAGCCCTCTAGATTAAAGTTGGATGTAAATCCATTTTCTTATATCATTTACGACATTCTTTTAATTGATATTTTATTACAATTCATAAGATTAGACAATATATTTAAGATATTTGAAAATGCCTCAGAATTTTATTGTTAAAAGTCAAGTGAAAGCCTCTTTGAGCTGCATATTGGTCAGTTGAGTTTTTTATTATCCAAAATAATTTGTTGTGCAAATGGACATTGAGTTTCATGGATTCATAACACAGTGGTTTTTATACCTTGCAGTACATTAATCAGTGGCGAGGCGTGGCATTTTTGTGTTCTGTCTTTCACACACGTTTTTGTGTTCTGTCTTTCAACCACGTGAATTTCCTCTCCTTTTTACAAGATTCTAAGTTTCTACATAATTTTCTTTATGAAATGATTGATCCATTTCATGATGACCGCGAAATGGAAGTTCTTGTTTTGCTAGAGAACATGTTACATCAATTAAACATTTCAAGACTTCACGATTCTTTTCATTTCCTGGTTATTAATTTTTAATGTGCTATTAATGCCCTTATCCACCCTGTCTTTCCTGAAACGGTCCACAATGCATTGAAGGTGGCTTACTCATTTTTCATGAACTTCAGCCGAATTTGTAAGGTCACTTAATTTGAAACATCTGTAGAAATCAAAATATTTTTACTGGCTCATTTTGAAACTTCAAGGCATGGCCAACAAAAGGGTTTCCACTTCTAAATCTCATAATGAGACACTTGTTTTTCTCTTTCTTTCTTCTTTTCTTTTCTTTCTGTTTCTCTTCTTTTTCTTTTTTCTTTTCTTTCTTTTTCACTTCTTTTTTCTTTTCTCTCCATTTTCTTTCCCTTTCTCTTCTTTTTCTTTTCTTTCCATTTTTTTAAAATTTTTCTTTCCTTTCCTTTTTCTCTTTTTCTTTCATTTTACTTTTCTTTAGCTGTCGATTTTGATATTGCAGGGCAAGGCAGGCCTTTTGGTGCAGTCAAAACCTTATCTTCAAATTTCAAGGAACAACACAATTTCTTGTAGTCGAAACACAATATCTTCTTCAATTTTGCCCATGATGAATAATAACTAATGATTAATATTAAACCAAATAAAACTCGCTAAAAGCATACGATAATCAGGGCACAACACACTAAAAAACACTGCATCATTTTGCTTACAATTCAAGTTCATACTGTGAGAAGGTGTCCTGGCGCCTTTCACCAGGCTTGGCAGGGAACCTTCGAACAGCCTTGAGATTCTCTGAAGCTAATGAGGAGTTGGAGAGCTATAACTGGGGTTTTTGTAATGTGGCCAATGACATCATTTTTACAACTCCCGCCTTATAAAATTAATCTTTTTAATTAATTTGCAAATGTCCTTTTCAACGGGGCTCATGGCCTCAAACATAACCTAATGTCATCAGCCACAATAAGAAAATCCAAGTATAATAGTGCCACAGAATACGGATCGGTTGAGTCACAAAGAGCAGCGGCAAGCTCTCAATTTGATGCACTAATATTAGCATTCCTTTGTGATCTCGTTGTTTTCTGGCTATTTCTCGCCTGTTTCTTTACTTATACCATTTCAGTAGTGTATTTATTGACTAAATGTCCAATTCATCTTAAATATATGGAGCATTCATACACATAAGTATTTAAAATTAATTTTTGCACTATTGCTTTGTCATTGCTGAATCTATTGATGACTGGACGCCTCGCCACTGACATTAATGCATTTATTGAAAAGGGGTCAAGTCTGAGAGCATTTTTTTAGAAAACTGTGTCTTTGGTAAGCTGCTATAGCTGAAATTAGATTTAAACATGATTATTGTTTCTAACTTTTTTATAGACCTGTGAACGACAACCGTGCATCCCTGTTACGTGGTTCAACTGCAGTGAAGAAACCTATTAACGAAAGAGATATTTATATGAATGTGTGGAAAAATTATGTTACATTTGCATTTAGAGTAGTTCCTCCTGTGCCTAGTCCCATTATAAGATGCGCATCCCCGGATCTCAGCCTCAGGTAGTTGAAAATTTTACTTTTTTTTTTTTTTATCTGCTATTGTACCATTCTGCCTATCAGCTTACCTGACCGCCTCATCTACACACATACCTACCCTCTTGTCCAGATACTGACCTGATCAACGTAATCAATTGAGAAAACTTTCCTACATGCCACAATGAAAATTTGAGATACTTATATTTAAATCATCAAATATTGTAATTTACTCACCAATATTTGAGATTTGTTGTGTTCATCCTAATATTGGTAATAAACACAAACTTTATTTTAACTTATTAATGATCATTTATTTGATTAATCTTTCCAAGCTGTCAATACATAAATAGTATTTTATAACTGCATTTTTGTTATTACTGTTGTTCATGTTTTATTTGTCATATGGTATGTTACAGGTACACCATATTGCAATTCATTGAGAATTACTGAAAATGTAACTTCGAAATACAAATTGTCAATCAATAGATGAATGTGAATTGTTAAATAGTATAAGTAATTGTTAAATAGTATTGTTACTAAAGGGCAATGGGTAATTTTAGGTTGGTACATAAATTCGTACAATTTTATTGCAACTTATTTATTAAAATTAGTATAACACTACATTATTATACATTACAATATAATACTGATACACAAATCGTAAATCACTCGCACATTTACTCAGTGATGTAATCACCATCTTTGTCAATGACCACCTGCCTGCGTTGAGGTAGAAGTTCTATGCCTCATATGAACTGTTGAGGTTTTGCATTGGAGAAATCTGCCAGCCAGTTGCCAAAAGATGCTTCATCATGAAACAACTTATTACCTTCGGTCTTTGCGGCATGGATTTCACCAACTCTCCCCTTGTTTTGGACATTGTTCTGTTAAAACACACAGTTTTTTTCAAGACTTGTGACCAGCATTAACATTGTGATAGTTCTATCTGCTGTCGTATGTACTGTACATTAGTACAGAGTTCTGTGCCTTGTTACACTCTGGCTTCCTCTGAATTACTCCTCCCGTCTTTGCAGTCTCCACTCTTTCAACCCTTACCAACTTAGGGAGTGACAATTTCTACGCTCTGTTCTCTTACTAGCCATTCTGCCACACTGCACATTATGTAGATACAACAGGGATTTTACTTGAAGATGTTTATGTACTACTCGTGTTTTATCACACCACTGATTATATCTTTTGGCACTCTTGAAGCACTCCTACACCCCCAGATTTGCCATCATGTTTGACTGCAGACAGATGATTTTCAGTGTCCAAATTCTTCATCAAGGTTGCACCATAATATGTATCTTCCTTCGGAACCAAAAATGTTATTTTTGCTTTCGTTTCAAAATACGACTGAATTCCCAAAGTGTTACCTTATTTCGGTACTATTTTAAAATCGAATTGCTTTATGCTATTTGCATTACCCAAAACTTTTTTTCAGGAATGATATCCTTTTGCCCTACAAATATTGCGCATAGTACTGATGAGTTTACACAGCATTGTAGGCTTTCACGCCCGGAGTCAATATGAGTGAAAGTTTCCGGGCCACGTCTGCGGTGGCTGACAGTTAGTCGCTAGCCAGCCGCCGACCCGGAGACTACCCCGACGACGCTGCCGCCACTGAAGATGTCCACCGCAGATGTGAACGAAACGTTTGGCTCTTCAATGCCAACTGAACCACAGCCTACCAGCCCGGAAACTTTCACTCATACTGATGAGTTTGTTATGTTTTTTTCCCATTTATTTCCAAAATTCTTGTTTTTCAAATTTTGATTGAAGAATATTGTAAAGAACATCGATGTAGGCATAAATCTTTGAGAATACTAGTAGAATGAATATTGTTTGAAATTCACTAAGGAAATGCTAGTATCCATGGGCAAGAACAACAGTTTCACTTTCTCATGCGGAGTAGTTGTCAACAATATTTTGAAAAAAGTGTACTAACACATTACCATTTTCTTTTCCAATTCAGGAAGTAAAATTCCAAAGTATTGGTGCATTTCTTGGATTTTTTTTCTTGCAGTGATCATTAAGAGCATTGGTACGTTTCATAGATATTGATGAAGAAATAAGAAAGGAAAAAAAATTAACACATTCAAAAAAAAAAGAAGTTTAAAAGAAAATGCGACACACTCTTATATTCATAGCTGACTGAAACAATAGATTTAGAACATGACTTAAAGAATGAAGCAAAAGAGCTCTTGGATATTTTTCTTGCACTTCAGCTTTTAGACCATTTGATTCACCAGCCAGCACTTGTGCTCCATCATGTCTGAGCAACCACATTTTCACCTGATATCATAGAATTTTACTATTTCTTCCACATGATTAAATAAGACATTGGCGGATTTGTCTGCGCTCACATAAAATGATATATATGTTTCCAGAATTTCTACTGCTTTTCCTAACAACTAACCATAAGAAAAGTAGTCAATTGTGATTTGTTACTTACAATAGATGTTTCCTCTAAAATACAAGTACTCCATGGAAACGTATTTAATACATTTACTCAGAGGCGGGTTTTCAGATCTTTTATGGGGGGGGGCAAAGGGTCACCCTATATACCATAGTAAAAAGTTCCCCTAAATCAAATGTCATTGAGTAGTTACACTATAATTAACATAAAAAAGGTTTCTTGGGCCCAGTACCACCAACCACACCCCTCTACAGCCAGACACTTTTTTTTTTTTCCGTTTTTTGTCAACTTAACACTATTTTATCTGACTGAAAAAAATATGAAAAATAAGAAAATTATTTATACTCAGAAATATATTCTTAGTTTCTCGTATACATTCGTTTATACTGAGTACATACATACATACATTCGTTTATACATACGTTTATATGCAGTATAGAGAAAGTTACGTAATGCTGCGGAAAATCGCTTTCAAAAATTCAAGAAAATACTTGTTTTGGGGTCCTCAATACCAAAAAAGTGTTTTTTTTATCGGCCTTTTTTTTTTTTTCTTTAGGCCGTCCGTCCGTTCGCCTGCTTGTTTGTGGACACAACTATCGCCTAAACCATAGTAGTCGGATTATTTTCCAAAATGGATATTCCCCGGTCGACCTGGCTTGACTTTCTTAAAAACTTGGGAGTATGTTACAAGAAACCCCCCGGACAATTTCTAAATTTTCTCAAAAATGGCTCCAAATGTTTTCTTTAAATTTCTTTTAAAAATAGAGTAAAATACGCATATAATGGTCGTATAGGTCTGATTGTCACAGACCCTGAATTTTTGAAAATTGCAAAATTTTGAATATTTTGGCGTCTTCACAAAATTGAAGATAGCGATTTTACTTTGAAATGAAATTTGTGTCCATAATTATTTCTTTCATGATGGTCTGGTACATTTTTTAAAAAATTTAGTCGTTTTTGCACAATATTGGGTGCAATATTTGCAATTTTAAAAAATTACAAAAACCAGATCAGAAGTAGCATTTGGTGTTATCTTTGATGAGCCTAGTTGGACTTTCATACCTTCCACTTCTTAACTTCATTAATAAGAACCTAGCTTGCTGTATTGAGTTCACCAATTTCATGACTACTTAACTATTGTAGTCTTTAAATCAAGATTTCATTTCTCTCTCAGAAAGCAGTTGAATTTCATTCAGCATTTAATTTTCTTCTCAGCCAGACTCAAAACTCAACAGTTCATAATACAGTACATGTTGGACAGAATTTTTAGATGAGAGTGAGAAATGTCTGATAAGAGCGGTATTAATGTGATAGTGATGATAATTGTTTTCAAGATGATTTGGTAATGAGTATGTTTTGCGTGAATAAATGAGGGGGCTATTCTAGAAGAATGTTAATTATAATGTAAAGCATATGTGTTGAAATCTCTTGCTCTTATTTTTCATTTGAATGTATATTTATTCACATTGTCTGCAGCTCATCACCTGACAGTTTAACTGTAGAACGCACTGATAGCAAATCTCCTGGTGGAAATGTATCTCCAATTGCCCTGTACAAACTTGTAGTGCCTTTATTACGTTGTGAAACTGCTGATGTGCGAGATGCTGCTGTCCAAGCTTTAGGAAAAGTAAATCCTGATGCTCTTAAGTAAGTATCCTTTTTTTATTAAATAAATGGAGTACTAAAATAAAATTTCACCTAATTTTTGGGAAAGAAAGATCACTTTAGATAATATTGTATTTATATGAATTTGAGAGAGGAGTGGTGTAACAGACTGTCATGGTCTGTGGGAGTGGGCAGGCATGTGGGAGAGCAATGCATATGTGTAAGTTGTGTTTACGCATATTTGCTTTGTAGACAACCATGCTGAGGTGGGGATGCGTGCATGTATAGGTGTGAGTGAGTGGAGGAGTGTGTGCATGCCTACACATGCAGTGAGTGTGTGGATACATATGTACACAGAACAAATCTTCTCTTCCCTGTTTAGAAGAAAATTGTTTTGTTTAAATTTAATGTCAAAACCATTAAAAAATGTGTGATGTACTTTGGGGTGAAGTGTAGTCTGTGCGTGTTTTCTGAAATTCTGAAATCCCTACCCTAACCCATGTAGAAGTTGAATTCTGAATACAGATAAAATGAACATTTTTGGCCAGAATTGATAAGGAAAAAATGACTCCATTTTAATAAAAACTATTTGCAAAGGCAACTCTGCTGTAGATTTTGACTTATCCTTCTTCGTGACCTTCGCGAGAATCATGAAGGACATCCTGCCGTGAGAACATGGAGAACGATAATTTGAATAACTATATTACCCACAGAGCTCTAAAAGATGTGCACAGGTAGTGAAGTTACATCCAGACCCCAAACAAAGGGTCATCTCGGCATTTGCTCAAAGGATCAGGGAAACTGGACGGAAAACCTGTCTTGAGACCTGCAATGTATTGTCAGCTTTTGGGTCATTTTGAATAATACATTCAAAATCATTGTTAAAGTTAATATTACTTTCCTTTTTATGCTTGGTATAGTCCCTAATTGTATAGAAACAGTTATGCAGCAGAAAAGATTTTACTTGGCACGTAAACTTGTTTACCAAATTTAATCATTTAATGTCATCTGGCAAAGCAGGATGGTAAAATACTGTACATGTATAGTATTTAAAGTTTTTGTACTGGGCTGTTGATACCGACATCTTATGAATGTGATTACTTCATCGATTATCATTCATGTGATTACAACAAGCTCGGTGGAGGCTGACTGAATTTGAAATAATTCTGAATGCATAGCGTAATGAACTTAATTTTGTCTTCAATTCATTTAAATGGATGTTTTTTTGAGATTTGACTGAATTGAGAGACCTCAAAATTTTGTTATCTTAATGTCAATTGCACATCGTTCATTTTCTGTGTGAAAACTGGACAAATAGAAATTGGCTGATACTTGTGAATTTCATTGTTGTTGCCTATTTTGAAGAACGGCTAGATCTTAGATGTTTTGAAAATATCTGGGAAAATTCTGGTGCATAAAGATGCATTAAATATGTGAGTTAACGGGTGTATAATGGCAGGTACACAATACAATATTTCTTCATAGTTTAGGAGATTGATAATTGATAGTGTCTGTGATAATGGATACATATATTTTTTCTGTACATTTTAGTATTATTTTGTGTTACAATTATGTGTATTTTGTAAATCATTTTATATTGTATTTTTGTTTTTCTGACAGAGATCTAATGGAAGAGCTTGTGAATTACATTAGAGAAGCTGTGGATCGTAAACAGGAAAATATGAGAAGGAGAAGGAGGCGGGATGCTTTACGATTGCACTTAGTACGTGTATTAGAATTAATAGCTGAATATGGAACATTTGGAATAAGGTAAATAATGACACACTTTCCCAATTTTATTGTGTAAGTTATAACTGGATAATATGTGATAATTTCCAAGATAATTTTCAATTTAAATAAAGCATGTAGATAATTGAACTTTTTTAAAATTTTCCCCTAAATTATCAGAATCGTTAGCTCATCTTTGTTTCAACGAAGGTGAAAAAATATAAATTTTTTGATTTTAATTTTTTCTAATCTTAATTCAACACACTGAAGTGTTTGAAAAATTCAGAGAAAGCAAGTTGTGAAGACATGCATATGAGAATTTTTTTATAACAATGTGGCAGAATCATCCAATTTCTTTTTTGAGTAATTTCTTTTTATACAAATTCAGTATAGTGCTTAATACAAAACTTTTGTTTTTAATGAAACATATGTTTCTCATAAAAGTTAAGTTACCTTTCTTTTAAACATTATTTCATGATTTTATTGTCCATTGTGTTACCACATTCAAATTTATAAAAAAGAAAATGTTTTTGTCATGTATTTCAATGGATCAGCAGCATATTCACAATTTACAAGCACCTTTAATATTATATATGGTACAGTATTCATGAACATCCACTAATGTACAACATTGAGTAATGAACTGTACCCAAGCACAAACTTCAGAAAGTTCAACAACCCAACTGGGAGTGCTGGCAGTGCTTGACTCATGAAGTCAAGAGTCAAGCTAGTCCCATCATTTTACATCAATTTTTTCAGTTTTATTTTTTAAATGAAAGTACAAATGCTAACATTATTTTTATCTTATTTTTGTGTTTTTAAGCTGTTCAGTATTTTAAAAAGTATAATTACAATTTCTTCATACATTTATCATGTATCTTTTATATTTCCAATAAAGAAATTTATATTATTTTTAAAAACAATTTTTGAATAGTTTTTTAATAAATTTACAATCAAAATAAAAACTTCATAGTAATAAAAAATTGTATTATATTAAAACATTGTACACGGTAGGGGTTGATATGGTGTCCGCTCTGCAAGTGTGTGGCAAGGAAGAGCCGTGACAGTCCCTGCTGTATCCGTGTGGCAACCCTGACACTCCAATGGAGTGTCCCGTTTTGAACTTCGGTGGGGAGCATGAGGATGCATTGCAATCCTCTGTATGGGTTCTAAGTACCGCCGCCTTCTTTCAAAAGGAAGACGAGACATTGTGAAAGCCGAGAAGAAAGAATCATTGATCTAAAGAATTTCTTCTTTGAAGGCTCGGATAAGCGGACTAAACAGCGTTTTGGCCCTGTGGAATGTACTGAGGAAGGTCGTACGTTTAAAAAGCGTCGCCTTTGTGCGTTTGGCCCGCGCTATCGAGTGTTCACTGATCAAAACGGCTCGAACTAGTCTTGTACTGGAACTCCAGGGCGAGTGGGAATCCACGGCGGTGCAGCGCTGTCATCTCCTACTGCCATCTTCGTTCAACCCTGGCACCCCAGTGGGGTGTCCCCTTTTTGGACTTCATGGTGGGTGGGGAGCACGGAGATCAATTACTAATCATTGTATGGATGCTCAACCACCACTCCTGCCCACTTCGCTAGGAAGAGGCGATGTATAGCTTTTTGTTAGAGAAGAGGATAAGCCGAAGAAACCACGGTTTCTTATGTCGTGCGTTGAAGAGAAAAACATTCAGTGTGAGCGAGGTTCGTCTTGCGCGAGAAATAGGAATGATACCATCTCTTTAAAGCGCACCGACGAGCAGATCGAGAAATTTAGCTAAAACTAAGCTGATTGCCGGCCTCCAGGTGGAAGTGACCACTCCACTCTTAACCTCTGTAAGGTAGTAGTCAACCACGATGATTTCGCATCTGACACCGAAGAGGAACTTCTATCCTTCTTTCAGACTCAGGGCGTAACGGAGGTATTTAGGATCAAGTAGAAGGAAAATGGTAGAGAGATCCCCACTTCTACCTTGATCCTGACTTCCAATCTCCCTTCTCTCTTAGGAGTGGTTTTTATAATCTTCAAGTGCGCCAGTATGTGCCAAACCTCCTGCGCTGCATCAAGTGTCAGAGGTTTGGCCATACTCAACAACGATGCATGGCCGAGGGACCTGTTTGCGCAAAGTGCGGAAAATCCACGCACGGTATGGATCCCTGCACATCTCCACTTCGCTGTGTTAACTGAAGGAGACCATGCGGCCAATTACAACAGGTGCCCTACCTATTTGAGGGAGAGGGAGATTCAAAAGATCAGAGTGGCTGAGAAAGTCTCCTTTCCTGAGGCGAAACCGGGATACCGTGCGAAGAACCCCGTAGATCTCAGGCGTTCATTCTCGAGTATTCTGACCAAGACGGTGAAAGCAACAACGATTTGCCAGACTTCACCTGCTAGTCGCCCAGTTGCACACTTCAGTAGCCAGCTGTATCCTGTAAATTTCTCTGAAGAGACATCGCTCCTGCAAGGTGAGAAAACAATTCCCTCCAAGTACAAAAACACCCCAAAAGCTAATCAGACGAAGTTGAAGCCCCAAGAATCCACCCAAGCCCCGCATGAAGTATGATGTCACTTCCGGCCTCTGGGCCTGACCTGGGCTTAAATTGACCGATTCTTCAACCTGACCACCTACTCCTGAATCCCGTGACTCGCTCTAAGCGATCTCCTTTGCCCTAGAGCAGTGCGTTGAGGAGGAGTTTGCCTGGAGGACACCTGCCCCTTCAGGAAGCAGAAGAGAAAAACGGAAAAGGAAAAGAAAAAGTCCCTAACTACCTGTTAAACTCTTAACTACGGTTCTCTTATCGTGGAATCTCAATAGATTTTCTTTCCGTCGGAATGAACTAAAACTTGTCCCGCTTTACGGCTTCACTTTTTTGTTTACAAGAAAACACATCTTATCCCACCACGCCCTTTGTTCTTTTGCGGTTTTATTAATTCGTAGGGGTTGATAAGCGATCACGGCTCCTGCTCACAGCGGAGTCGCTACTTTGGTTCACGACTCGCTGCTGTCTGGAGATGTCCCTGTTTAGACTGACCTTCAAACTGTGTGTGCAGGTATATCTCCCATCCATCACACTCGCTGTATGTAACATCTTTATCTCCGAGGGCAAATGGTGTCAATCAGTGACCTAGGCCTGATAAACCAATTGCCCACATCTTTCTTGATTGTTGATCATGTAAACGCCCACAGCCCTCTTTCGAGTTCTTCCCGTATTTGTCAAAGGGGTGCCGTTTTGGGATGTCGTCGAAACAACTACGAACTAATTGGTTGACACCATCTTACGAAACGGACGCATCTGGTTGTGCTCTTGCTATTTTGTGATTATCTACCATTTTTAGCGATTTGTCTGTGCATAGTGTGTTTTAACTGTGTTCATTACTTGTTGCAGGTTAGCTGAAAATATAATTCCAACCGATTTTTTTGCTATAACCAAGACAAACAAACATTACGAATTGTAAACGGACATTCAAACCTGAACGAACTTCAGATTTACGAGGTAAACATATGTCAAAACATTCACAGCTCTAGCTTATTTTCCAATATTAAATCATCAAAAGGAATTTAATTTTCAAAAGATTTTAGTGTATTTTCTGTGACAAGTGTCGATTCCGTTGTTTTAAACGTTACTAGGACGGTGTATCAAATAGTTTGAATTTGTGTTTCAAATCTTATTCTATATATCGAAGACAAACTTTCTGATAATATCTATTATCTAATTACAGTAAAGTATAATCTACTGATTGTATTAAACAGTTGCAGCTTATGTGAACGAAATTCTACGTAGCCACATTGCCAAATTTCGTAAGTAATAGCTTCAATAGATTTTGTGAGTAGCATACCTTCTCGTTTTTATATTGAATCTTACTTTTTAATTTACTGAATACACATCAATTTTACACTTTTAACATATAAAACTAGGTTCTTGTTGCTCTTATCTTAGTTTTCTTGTATTTATTTCAATTTTTATCATGTACATTAAAACGCATTCGTGACATGGCTACTGCTCGATCTACTCTTTTTACTCTCTACGCTCTCAAAGCCAACCTTCTGAAAGCCTTAACACACGCAAACAATAATTTAGATCAACATATCCGAAGGCTCGATGAGGTCGTTCTCTACACAGACGGTTGGGTACAAGTCGGCAACACCGTGAATAATACCAACCGTGCACACGTGACTGCACAGAACACACAGACACCACTTCCAGTCGCAACTCAACAAAAAATTAGTGTTTTAGATTATGAAACAGATTTTCCTCGTCTTCCTGAACCTCACCACCCTTCTCTACCATCGACAAATTCATGCACAAACCAACGCAAACAGGCTAAGAAGCGTGTCAAAACCAAAACACGCACATCCTAGCTCACTTGAAAACAAAGACATTCCCACTGAGCCTAAAAAGCAGGTACTTAATTTAGCTGACAGTCATGGCCGCCATCTGTCCTCCATTCTCAGTAGGAAGTTAATTCTCCAATTTCAGTCTCATCTATTTAAACCTAATGGGAGGTCTGCAGATGTGACTGCAGATTTGGACACCCACATGAAGACACTGACCAATCAGGACACAGTCATTATCATTGGAGGGCAGAATGACATTAACTGGGGCGGTAACTTTACACCTGAACAACATGTAAACAAATTACAATGTGCTGCCCAAAATACCACACATTGTAGTTCTGATGCCGCCTCTCTGGTACAACAGACCAACACTATGGTGCCGAGATTACACGCAAACCAACACCAAAACTGCAACTGAGAACAAATGCCACTTTTGAAATTAATTTCCTCAGCAAAAACACTTCACCGGGCATGGTCTTCACATGAACCTTGCTGGAAAACATACAGTCGGTAACAGCTTGCACACATCATCAACTCCAGTCCTACACAGTCTCCCACAAAAATCCATCCCTTTCACCTTCCTTACATTCCCCCCACCTTTATTTCGAACCCTGTTGCCCCTTCTTCTGAACCTACTCCCGTTTCTCCCATTCCCACTACCAATTCATCTACACCTGATACCCCATTTTCCTCACAACCTGTCACTGCCGGGACACACTACAACCTTCGACCACACGCTCGAGGTAAAACTGGAGTAAATACAATGGAGCAACTACAGGCAGATGCAGCAGAAAAACATTCGTGCAGGTACTTGGAAAAATAAACATTCTTCACCATAATGTCTAACTCTTCTTCAGATAAAACTGAATTGATCGAGGCAGCTCTACAGAGCGATCTAAATCAAATGGATGTTCTTTGCTTTACAGAACATTGGTTATCTCCTAATGAACTTAGCATTTTCCAAATTCCAAACTTTTACCTTGCAGGCTTTTATTGCAGAGAGAGAGAGAATCGCATAAATGTCCTATGTATGGGGGTTCATGTATTTACGTTAGAAATAATATTGATTCTATCTCCTTGGCGGAATTAAATGTGTATTCCATTGAAAATGTTTTCGAAATTTCTGTTGTACATCTTACTTTACTAAAAGTGATAATACTTTGCGTCTACAGACTTCAAACAAAGAGAGAACTGCAGATTATATTTTGTCTTAGAAAACCTGAGTATAACACTTAAGTCAGCAAGTAATCGCTTGAATCCATTGTTGTATGCGGAGATTTTAACATTGATTTTCTCTGGTCGAATCTTGTGAGAAAGAAAGTTTCAATTTAATTAATTCTTCAATTCAGACATTACAATTAATACCTACAGGGATCACACTAAACTCGAAGAAGGCAATTGATCAAATTATAATTAACAAAACTACTACTCAATATGAAGTTGAAAACACAAGATTTAGGATACAGTAACTACGATGCACAAATTTACCATTATAAGAAATGCGATCACTGACACAATAAAATAACTCTACGTATTGTTTACAAAAGTAAAATAAAATTATCTGATTACTTTATGCAGGAGTCATGGGAAGCGGTTTATAATACTGCTGATACAAAACGACAAATATAATTCTTTTTTCAACTTTCATTACATTTAACACTTGCTTTCCTCTTCAAAAAGAAAAAATAAATATATCACGGAAAAGCAATTTCTGATAACACAAGGGATTAGGATACATCTTGTAAAAACAAGGAATTCTTTTCTTTCATTTCTAAACGTCATAACGTATCTCAGAATTCCTTATCTACTTTAAAAATACAACCATTTAAGAAAAGTCATAAGGCATACAAAATCATGAAAACGATCAGGATATTTTGAACTCAAATAACGAAACAAAGCAATGTGGAATATAATAAAACGTACGACCAATCAACTAGAAACCTTTGTAGAGAATGTTGTTTTAAAATATAACGATATAAATGTGAACGGATCCGGCAACAGGCTAGTCTTTAAATCTCGAATGAGAATTACTGCCGATCTCACTATGCCCGCCACAAAATTCAAAACAGTGATGTCTACCCAAAATTTTAGATATCGATGTTCGTTTCCGAAACTTCTTCCTATGAAATTTCAAAATAATCGGTAAACTAAAAATAAATATTCGTCCGGTTTGATGAATTCGATTCTTTGTTAAAGACCTGTGCGTATGACCTCCGTGAAGTTGGCCCGAAAAATCAGCGATTTCAACCAAACTTGTATATCGTTTGCCTTGCGGGTTTGTCCACCAAAACTTTAGTTTGGCTACCTCCGCACAAAAGCTTACACGCAAAAATGTCGGCAAATCCAGCTGTTCAAAAAAACAACAGATATTTTAAATATTTGTTCATTGTATGCCCAGGTTACTTTTTCCTAATAGCATTTGCGTTTGCCCACCGACAATTTTCGTTTGCCCAGGCAATAGAAATGGAATCTAAAGGCAGAAGCGTTTATTTCACGGGTCTCCAGCTTACGCTTATGCATATAATTCATCATACCACTTACCTGGTAGCTAAGACAGAGAAAACAATTATAATATCTGGCATACTAATTTAATTGTGTATTTTAGTTTCCTAGCGACAATTTTCGTTTGCTCCAGTCACAGAAATGGCAATTAAAGGCAGAAACGTTTATTTTAACGGTGTCTCCGGGCGCTGTTAATATAATCGGTTCGGCTACCACTTCATAATTAAAGGAACAACTATAATATTAAGTATGCTATTTCAGTGCATTTTCGTTTGCCCAGGCACAGAAATGAAATTAAAGGTCTTCGGTGGAAGTCCTCGCGTAGCGCGCTCATATTCGTCACTAAGAAACCAGATGCGTTTCCTCTCAATCTTCTTCGCATGCTGCGTGGTACGTCATAAGGAGCCACCGCTTAATTCTCATTGTGGTTATAAAGATCACTCATCCGCTCAGCCTTGGGCTACGGTAGTAGCGTATGGCTCTGCAGCTCCTTCCACTCTCCGTCCCATCAACAGCATACACCACCTTGGTATCCGCCTCTTCAACAGGTGCGCATCGCACCAGTCGAATTGAATGCCATCTAGCTAAGGCTATTCATCCAAAAATGAAGGCCCTATATCTAGCAGCGACTTATGGTGCCAAAGTGTCAGGGCTCTTTGTGAACTGCTCTATCGCCAAATAATTACCCTCCCTAAATACGAGTCCTCGCATATTCTTCGAACATCTCTACCCAAACCACTTATTGCGAAATATTTGCGGGAACTTAGCGTCGATCTTCCCACTCATGTGGAACCCGAAGTCAATTTCATCTCCTTGGAAACTCCTCCATCCGAATATTGATCTCAGACTATCCATGCTTCCCAAACAAACGACTAGCCCTCTTGTTTACCAGATGCATTTTCAGGACATGAGGATAGCCTATCCAGATCATGTATTCTTATACACAGATGGTTCATCTTGCAACGGCACAGTAGCATGTAGTTTTTACTGTATCAGAGCCACTAAATCATATCGGCTAGCATTCTCAGCAAATATCTTCACTACTGAAATGTATGCAATTCTTGAAGCCCTAAAATTCATCGAGTCAGCGGGTTTACGTCAAAAGTTCTGTTCTGATTCTCTCAGCTTGTAGTGACAAGCTGTCTCCGTCTGTCATCAGATTACCACGCAATCAGTGTTCAAACCTCATCCACGTCTTGTCTTACCACTATGACCTGGTACTGCTGGGTCCCATTATAAATCGGGAAAGGAGATGGCTGATCGGGCGGCGAAATTGGCAACGGAGAGTACCTGTGTTGACATTCCTTTTGTACTATCATCTGATGTTAAAGCTTCTTTAAAACGATCCATCTTTAGCGTGGCAAACAGTGGCACAATAGCACCTATAAACTAAATGCAATAAAGGACTCTGTTAATTCTTGGCGTTCCTTGTCCAGACCTTCTAGGCGCGAGTGGTTATTTTAACCCGTCTTCGTATCGACACCGCCAATTTTCCAGTTTCCTCCTTCGAGGCAAGTCTCCTCCTACCTGGTGATAGATGCAGGACGATCTTTCTGTACACGTCCTCCGCAGTGTTTCGAAATTTGTTGGCAGTCGACATGGTTCGGGCAACTCTCTACGAGAGGTGCTCGAGGATGACGATTCCGCGCTCTCAAAGCTTTTGTTTTTAGAGAAAGTGGAATATATAATTTTATTCGATATATATGCAATAAATATTTTCTGCCCCAAATTTGTTTTTAAAATGTCTTGTTTACCTGATTTTTTTTGCGTACGGATTGTTTTTAGGGTATATATGAGCTAAATTAGCTGGAAAGTTGTAACACAACTTTTAACAAACTTTAATTGATTTTTTAGAAATACATTTTTAGAATTTGACATGGGCGCCAATTGATCAAGTAGTTGAAGCGCCTTAAACCCTATCAATCAATCAATCAACTGGAGTGAACATCAGTCATTATTTTTTGTAAAACTCATTTGAAATTAACATTTAGCGTGAAAATTAGATACTTTCAAGTAATAGATTTTTATTAAAACTTTACCAAGCATATATTTGTACGGAATTGCTGTATAACTTGTCGAGGTGGGTTTGTCCAAGATCTGACGAGGCGATGCATGGAGGGCTCTCAAATATTCCTTTAGCAGTCATTTTTCTTCTCTCCCCGTTGTTAATTTTCGTTCTTTTGGCAAAACTGCCTTGTTTTCTTCGTCTTCTATTTCACTGGGCCTTCAATGCTGAACGCCCACCCATGTGTTTTCAAAAGGCAACTGTGTCGGAGGGAGTGTCTCTCCTGGCGGTTGAGGAGTCTGTTTCTCCACTACTGTCCTTGTTCTACGTCCTGCTTTCCACTTAGGGATACGTTTACGTATTTTGGGGACCATTCCTTGTAGGCTTCAATACTCTTGCTTTTGCCTGGGACTTTTCTAGACCGGCAGTCGGGAGCTAATCCACTCCCGATCAATCAGCTTGGATCAGGTCTTGTACTGGATCTCAGGTGAGCGTAAGATCAGCACAGGGGGTGGCAGCGCTGTGTTATTCCCCACTGTATCTCCGGGTGGCAACCCGGCACTGGATGAAGTGTCCCCTTGGGCTCCGTGCTGTGGGGACCACGGGGATGAATCTGATATCCTCTTACTTGGATAAAACCTGATTCTCTGCCCTCTTCCATAAGGGAAGAGAAGATTGTTATGAAACAGCACCACAGTTTTTTCTCAAGTTTTTAATAAGATTCAAGAAGCCTCGACTTCTTCATGGCATGCGCTGAGAAAGGAAACTCATCAAAATGGTTATGCTGTCCATTTTATGCATGCCAAGAGAGATTTATGAAAACTACGAGCTGTACTCAGACAAAGGAATGGCACCACTCTCTTTGAAGCATCGATCGGATTGATCGTGATAGACAAGATTAAGGAAAACCAAGCAGACGGCTGGCCTCCAGGTGAAGTGACCACTCACCTCAAACACTTAATCTGTGTGGAGTTGTCATCGAAGATTTTTCCAGAGAGCGAGTAAGAACTAGTCTCTTTTTTAAGCTGTGTGGCTGACATCTACAGGTTCAAGAGGAGGAGCATAAGTGAGAAATCACTTACGCTCTTATTCTGACAATCTTCCAACTCTTCGCTTGAAGGATCTTGTAGCGGTTTTTTATAACCTTCACTTACATAATAAGTACTCAACCATTCGTGTTTCAAGTGCCAGAGGTTCAGCCATAACAGCAATGCATGGCAGATAATCCGGTGCGGGAAGTGGGAAAACGAAGCACGAATCTGAACCCTGCGCTACTACCCCGCATTGTTTTAATTGCGAAGTTGACCACCCGGCAAAGTTTCAGCAATGCTCTAACCTTTCTTAGAGAAAAATATCCAGAAGATTAGAGCCGCTGAGAAAGTGTCCTTTCCTGAGGCTAGACGTCGGTTACAAGCCAGTAACTCTTGAACTTTCTCGATTCTTCTCGGGCGCCATAGACTCCGAGGGTAGCAGCGGGCTGCGAAACAGAACGAGTTGCCCACCAAGTGGTGAGCTCATGTCAGGTGTCTCCAGTGTACCTCCCCGTGGATACCTCACCCCTGCAACGTGGGGAAAGATCATCCCAACAAAATACAAGAATCTTGACAGAAAAGCTCAGCCTAGCAGAAAGGAACTCGTTACACGCAGCCTGACCAAAATTCACGGAAGTTCAAGCAGGTACAATTGCCTCAGAACCGGTAACAAAAGCTTGTTATCAAGTGGCCCCGACTAGTTACATCTTCAGAAACACGCACTGAGCGAGCATCTAGCCCCCTGGCAATGCCCAGGAGGTCTCGGCTTCGGAGGAAACTCCCGTTGGGAGGAAGCTCGCGCATTCGGTTCCCAACGTCGGAGGAAAAAAGAAAACAATTGATTCCACCATGGCCCTCATGTCATGGAATACTAATGGTTTCTCCTCGCGACGAGACGATCTTAAACTGTTGTCCCGTTACAATCCCTGATAATCTGTCTCCAAGAGACTCACCTCACCTCGTCCCTTGTCTCTTCGCGGTTTTCCCCCTTATAGGTCTTCGATGTGGGTGATGGTCTTCGTGTCGTGGCCTATTTGCTTCACTGGTACATGATTCGCCTGTCTACAGAGGTACTTCTTCCAGACAGGCTTTCAGTGTGTTTTGTGCAGGTAAACCTCTTTATCCTCACACTGACTATGGAACATTTACATCTCCATTAGACTGAGTAATAGCTGATGAAATTTTGGGCTTGATAAACCTACTGCCCTCCGTTCGTGATAGTCGGGGATGGGGAATGCCTACAGTCCTCTGGGGCTCTTTCGGACTTGTCCAATAGGTAACGCAATAGGAATCGACACAGACACCGAGAACTTGGCTATTCTGAATTCCGTGAACCAACCAATTTTGCTGTCGCCACAAACTCGATACGTGTATCGATCTAGTACCCGCAGCACTTCTTGCAACCGTTCTACATAATCCATCCTAGACGATTCTCACGAGAGCGACCATTCCCATTATCGTCCACATTGATGGACTTCCCCTCGTGGGTTGGCGCTCCTGAATGATGTGTCCGACGTGAGCGACTGGTCATTGACATTCCAAGCGGGAACGCTGCGTATCGGAGGGCGATTTATCAGTGTGGAAGAAATGGCAGCACATTTTAATAGTGCTGTATTACAAGGTGCGGCCATTAAAATCCTAAGTCGACCAGTAAATCGCGACACCTCTTCGTCCCGGGATGGAACTGGGATTGCTCAATGGCTCTTGGGTCTCGTAAGAAAGCGTAGGCGCGTCTAAAACACCATCCAACCGCTAATAACCTAATTGACTAGAAGAGGTGCAGAACGAAGGCGAGGAGAACCATTTTAGAAAGTAAAAATGTATCGCGGGCAGCATTAGTCTCCTCTCCGAATTGCCATACGCCACCACGTCTGGTATGGAGGAAGGTGCGTCAAATTAAAGGATATCTATGCCCAAACTCAATGGCAGGTCTTCTTAAAAATGGTCAGATAATCACAGCTTGGGACGCCATGCAGAGGAACTCTCCACTCACTATGAAAATATGTCGAGTTTGGCAAACTATCTTCCAAACTTCCTTTGCTTAAAGAAAGAAATGGAAACTGCGTAATGGATTTTTCTGAGCAGAGTACATGAGGATTATAATACCCTGCTCTCCATGTATGTAATGGGTTCTGCTCTGATGAAGCGAAAAGAGCTGCTCCAGGTCCGGACGAAATCCGCAACTTATTGCTGCAAAATCTTCCCGAGACGGCCATGCAACTTCTCCGGCTCTAAAACCGTATCTGGGAGGAACACGCCATCCCTACTTTATGGCGAGAAGCCACCATCGACCCAGTTCCCAAAGATGGGAAAGATCGATCACTGCCATCAATTTATCGACCTATTTCTCTCACAAGCTGTGTATACAAAGTCCTGGATGGCATGGTGAATAAGCGTTTGGGCTGGACGTTGGATTATAAAGATCTGTTGACGCTAATCCAAAGTAAAGTTGAGAAGAAACCGATCAGCCTTGACCACCTGTTGCGGGGTTGGCAACAGCCGTTCTATATAGTTCATCTTGAGACATCTTGTGGCCGTTTTTCATATAGAAGAGGCCACGACGCTACTTGAAGGCACTGCGTTCTGCAAACCCTGCACTTTTGGGAATTTAGGGGGAAGCTTCTTCCGTTCCTTCAAAACTTCCTTTCGAGATCCTTCCGTGTTCGTGTGGGTGATAGGCTTTCTGTGTCACCCTCTTAAAATGGTATCCCCCAAGGATCAGTCCTGAGTGTTTCTCTGTTTGTCAGCCGTAAATGGTATACCGTCGACTCTGCGAGAACTCAAACAGGGACCGAAAAGGTATTGAATACCGGTATTTTTTCCATACCTTTTCAAATACCTTTATTCTTTTATACCGGTAAAATACCTCTATAAGGCGTTTATACCGGTATGGACGTCCATAAATGGGTTATACTGGTATTATACCGGTATTTTCAATGAAGAAATATAGCTTCATCCATACATGTTGACAAAATAGATTGTGTTTTAGTTAATAATATTCACAAAATGTTTATTAATCAAATATCATTTCATAACTGATATTTATTGTTTAAATTATTATTTTGTATATATATACACATATATTTTGTGTATATATAATGTGTATATATGTTTATATATATATTAAATAACTGTTTACGTTTCTTTGTATACGTTGTATGTATTGGAAAACCCCTTAATTTAAAATTCGAAAAAGTTAGAAATATGAAATAATAATTATTGGTTCCATTGAGAACCTTTCTAGTGTCTCATCGAGCTATCTCCCATCTGACCTTGAGAGATGACCTAAGTCTGTCTTTTTGTATTTCGCATACGGAGAGGCTGTCAACGTATGCGCCAGCCGCAGGCGCAGGGACCGTTTCTTCCTCCCCGACCCTCCTTCGCGAGAACTGAGGAAGTACACACCTTGAGATAATCACGAACGCTCAGGCTTTCAGGCCCAGTTTTGTTTTTTGTTAAAAATGATTTCCTTTTACTTCTATTTCCACAATTAAATCTTAATTATACATGAATAAATAGGCTAAAATAAATGTTATTTCTCAATAGTTTATATTAAGGTTTAATATATTTTGACATTAACTGCAAATATTGAGAAATTTGTAATAAAAGTAAATTATTATGTTATTATTACTATTATTATTATTATTATTATTATTATTATTATTATTACTACTACTACTTTTATTACTATTATTATTAGCTATTAACATTGCATGTGGGCAAGGGTTCCCTTCTACGCGGGTAGCTTACATTGTAAAATGCATCTGAAGGAGCCTACTGAGAAGAGTGTTTTTCCTTAATAATAAGAAATATATACTAACATTATTAATTAATAAAAAAGAGTTTATTAATATTAATATTTTAATTTTCAATTAAAATTAACATTTAATTTAAATACATTTATAAATTAACAAACAAAATAATAAATTTACACAAATTTAATGCCAACATTTAAAAAATTTAATTAGTATTAATATTTTAAAATATTTATTAATATTAATTAATATAATGTAGTACTATTAATATTTTTTCTTAATGAAATTTCTTAAATAATACATGGGTGTTAATTAAACATGTTTCAATCACACTTTGAATTAAACATAACGCATCTGTTTCCCCGCAAGAATAGTTAATATGTCTATTAAGGTTCAAATGTCAATTTTAATATTGTTTTAGTTATAACTATGGTGCAGAATATGGAAATCTCAAATAACTGAAAATTATTTTGGGAATGTTAGTGACACATCACTCTACAAATAATCGTATTTAGTGATAAAATATAGTCATGCAAGAAGGAAGTTTGCAGGTGTGGGAAGACTCATTTATGGATAAGAAGACACATGTTTTCCATTTTTATCGCTAGAAAGGACAAGATTTATACGGAGAAATTCGATAAATTTCAACACTCTATCACGTGTCGCCAAGCTCTGCGCCCGGACGAGGTCCAAGGTCAGCGAACGAGCTTCGTGTTGACGTCTGCGGAAAGACCGTTGGTTGGTCCCTCCGTCTGACGACATAACCTGACTTCCAGTCAACGGCAGAACTCGACCTAGCTTTCATAATAAGTGTCGAAAATCCGCCACCCCTCGACTCGGAACCCTAGGGACCTCCCGTCAGAAACTCAGCCGTGCGTAGTTGTTTCCTCTGAGATATCTCAGCGGGAAAATATCACAACAATTTCCCAAATACCTGTATGATTCTAATGAAATACCACATTTTATGACAAATTACCTATTTTGATGAGAATGGTATAATAATCTTTTAAATAGAGGCATTTACCGGCATAGACGTCGGATAAAGGTGTAATACCTTCAAAAATACCGGTATTTGACGTCTTATACCGGTATTTTAAAGGTATTTTATTAAATGGGTATAATAGAGGTAAAGGTATTTGTATACCGGTATAAATACCTTTACCGCTATTATTTCGGTATTCGGTCCCTGCCTGTAAAGGCATCGTTGTTTGTGGATGATTTTGCTATCTTCTATTCATCCAGCAGCATCAGTGTGATCCAGAGGCAAATCCAAAATGTGCTCAACAAGCTTCATGAATTGAGCACGTCAGCAGGCTTTAACTTCTCTGCTACTTAATGTATCAGTTTGCATTTCTGCAGGATATAACAGTTGCATAACAATCCAGTACTTGGGAGGAAATGAGCTTCCATTCGCTGAATCTGCCAGGTTCCTGCGGCTTGTATTTGACAAGTCCCTCACGTGACGTGCTCATATCCGTGGACTACAAACCAGATGTGTATCCCTTCTTAATTTTCTTCGAATGCTGAATGGTACATGATGAGCTGACCGCACTGCGCTACTGCGGTTATATACATCACTCATCCTTTCAGTTTTGGATTACGGTAGTGTAGTGTATGGCCTGGCAGCCCTTCACTTCCGTCCCATGAATATATACACCACGCTGGCATCCGTCTTCCACAGGAGCGTATCGCACCACGAATTGAGTTCCTTCTAGCTTTGAGACTGGTGAACCTTCCTAAAACGAAGGCGCGATATTTTATTTGCGTCTACGGTGCTAAAGTATTAGGCATCTCTAATCATCCTTGTCACCAAATAATGATCCATCTTGAATATGAAACATATATTCCTTCAAACACCGTTACTCTCATTATTCAGGTATTCGATTGCGAAATCTTTTGCGGGACCTTAATGTTAGTCTTCCCTCCCCCGTGAAACCCCAAGTCACCCCCTTGGAAACTCCTCCGGTCGAATATTGAACTCAGACTATCCAATCTTCCTAAAGAATCGACTAGTATTCTTGTTTACCTGACGCAGTTTTAGGCAATGAGAGTAGCCTATCCAGATCATGTATTATACACACAGGTTTAATCGTGCAATGACGCAGTGGCATGTTTTTATTGTATCAGTCACCAAATCATATCGGCAACATTCTGAGTGCTGAACCGTCGCTGCTGAAATGAATGCAATTCTTGAAGACCTAAAATACATCGAGTCACCGCCGAGCAGTCCTCTGTTCTGATTCTCTCAGCTTCAAGCTGTCTCACGTTCTTCCTCAGACTACCTGACGGAATCAGTTCAAAACCTCATTCATTGCCTTCTGTTTCGCCACTATGATCTGGTTCTGAATTGGGTCCCAAGGCCATTTAGGAATCATAGGAACGAGGTGGCTGACCAGACGGCGAAATCGGCTAAGGAGAAGAATCGTGTTGACATTCATTTCGCACCGTCCGATGTTATATTTTTTTTAAAACGATGCATCTTTAGAGCATGGCACATCACCACCTATAAACTAAGTGTGAAAAAGGATTCTGTTAATTCCTGGTGTTCCTCATCCCGACGGAGACATGAGGAACTCATTTTAACCCGTCTGCGTGTCGGCCACTGCCACTTTTCTCAGTCTCCTCATTCGAGGTGAATCTCCTATCTGTGAATCATACAGATCGTTTTTTTCTGTGGAACACATCCTTCTGCATTGTATGAAATTAGTTGGCAGCCAACGAAGATATGGTCTGGGCAACTCTCTACGAGACGTGCTCGGAGATGATTTCGCGCTCTCTAAGCTTTTTTTGTTTTTTGAGAGAAAGTGGAATATATAATTTTATCTGACAGATGATGGCAATGATGTTTTTATTTTCCTGAACCCAGATTTAAGTTTTTTACCTCTTTGTCTTATCTACTTGTATACTTTATGCGTAATTGAAGCTTTCTTTTTTGAGGTGTTATGGGCCTTTAAATTAGCGGGTTAGTTGCATCTGCAACACTTATACTAGATCATTAATTAATTTTTTTAGAAATACTTTGACACGGGCGCAAATGACCGTAGTAGTTGAAGCGCCCTTTAAACCTTATCAATCAATATTTGTATAAGGTAAGCAGCGTATTCACGAACGTATCCGGCGAGGTTTTTAATCCTAGAATATTCTGCGTAAGCAATATACCAGAAAGTAAAATAATTAGTTAATAGTTCATAAAAAGTTAATAAATAATACGGTACTGATAGCGTTGGCAAACGAATTCAAATGGGGTGAAAAATATGTAATAGTAATTATTGAACACTATAGTATTGTAATATTCTCCAAGTACTATGTAAAAGTATTGGTTTATGTTATTGGGAACGAAACCGTCATTGTCGCCTACTGTTATCAGTGCGGCGTTACAGCAATGGTTTACAAATAAGTGCTAATTCGTGTGAGATACACATTTTGCCAATTAGCATTGCCGCTAGCAAGAAAATCAAAATGGATAGTAAAGTGTAATTATTAAATATGTTTATATTAATGAAAATTACAACTTACGTCGTATCCAACTTCGTAGGATTACCATTTTACGTTCACAAGCGCAGTAAATTGGGAGTGCGTCATGTTTGTCGCCAAATTAAACAAAAATACTCAATTTTCAAAAAATTCAAGATCACCATATTCGGAGATGATTTCGTTTTAAAAAATGTATCTTCATAATTGTAGTTGCGGGAAGACGCCGAAAGAAATTTGAATTTAAAAAATTTTTCGAAACATGGGGGTTTTCAATGAACATGGGACCTGCGTCATTCTTTTAAACGCCCTTTACACTATACAATATCAAAGTTTATTCAAAAACGTTGAAGACTTTTTTTAATTTTGAAAATGTCCCTGGGGCTTCATGTACGCCCCAAAATTAAATTATCGGTTTCAAATTCAAGGGTCGTTATTAGCCAGATTGATTGGAGAATATCAATTTTGGAGAAAATTGACTGAACGTTTTAGCCGCTAGAGCTGTTCGACAGACGGACAAAGAGATGTTTTGTCGTCAATCGATTTTTCGGAATGAAGGACCCACAAATCATAGATTCTGGTAACATTACGTGTTAGAGGATATTTTTTGCAAACTTAAAAACAAAAAAAATAATTACTTTAACTTGTATTATTATGCAACTATTTGAAACGAATGTGTCGTGTGTTTTGCTTTTGTTTGTCCATTAACGTACATTAAGACTAGCAAATCTTGCAGGTGATTTCATTATTTAAGGCCTTGCAAAGCGAAGAGAGCTAAGTGCTAAAAATATTTTTGCAGGAAATCAATAAAAAGTATAGGGATTTGTATTCTTGACATACAACCAGAGCCATCACTAGGTATATATTACAACTTGGAAGGTGTTTGGAATATTGTTTTAGCTGGGTATTGGCACCAATTTATATGATATTTAGATGTCAAAACCTTCATTTCGAAAGTTTTTGAACTTAGCCTTTTGGCTTTGCAAAGACCTCAATTATCTTTAATGTAATTTAATGAATTTTGTATTTTTTATTTAGTTTTATAACATACGTAGAGACAATTATTAATTATTGTAAGATTTTAACATAATATGTATAATCATAGCAAAAATACACATGATTATTTTAAATACTGTACAGAATTCTATAAAATCTCAGAACTTTTGAAATGTATGTGTGTAATAAGCGAGAAAACGTTTTGATTTTTCTTCAGTATGATACTGTCCCAGAAAAAAGTTCTGAGCTCAATAATCAATTATGATTTATGAGAATTTTTTGTTGAAATCACCCAAGAAATGAAGCAGAAAGAAACTTAAATCAATTTAACATATTTTTAAGCATTTGAGTTTCGGGCCAAATTGTTTTGAAAAATTCTCAAAAATGTGTTTGGTATGTCTAGGAATACTTCCTGTAAGCCTCAATTTCTTTTCAAAATCTTGATATTTATCATTGTTAAAATAAGAGTAAAATTTTAGCATTTTTTGGTGGATTACAATTGTTGAAGATATGTGATGTATTTAAATTGAAAATTAGCTTGGGGATAATTTTCACCACAGTTGGTTACAGTCACCCTTATAAAGTTTATTCCATGTTCTGTTCCTTTTTTCCAGCCCATGTGTGTTGGATAGGGACACTCAGTCCTTACATTCCACATTTGTTGAATATATGGATGGTGCTCGTCTTTATTTAGAAAGTGAAGCTGATAAAGATGTACCTGCAGTCAAAGATATTAAACTTCATTTTTGTAACTTCATTAGGAAAATGATCAAGAGCTTTTCGTGTACGTTTTCTAAGATATTGTTATTGTTAAATGCTATATTTTTATTTGCTGATGTAATATTTGAGTTTATTATTTTGTAGTGGAAACCTGTGAAAGCTTATTAAAAAGAGATTTAAGAAGAAATCTATTCAATCTCTTTGCAAGTTGGAGTGGTCATTTTGGACGGCCTCTAATGCATACCGGATCTTCATCTTCTTCTGCACCACCCTTTAGTTCCCTTACTACATCCGACTCGGATGATAGGGCTTGTGCGGAGTTGCAGTTGTCTGCTTTGCAGGCTATGAGTGCTCTCTTATGTTGTGGATCTTGTTTTGATCCGAATGGCCTTGCAGAAGATGGCATATTTTATCCTTGGCTGGACTTGCTGCTTGCCTCTTCTGATGAGAAGGTTGGTATTGTCAATTTTATTAGCAGCAACACTATGTGGGAATTTAGAACTGGAAGAATTTATTATTTTACTAAAAGAAATGTTTAGAAGTTCAAGGTCATGCTCGAGATTTCGCGTCATTTATTCTCTCTCCCTTTTTTATTTCTCAACAACTGTTAAAACTCTGTGACGTAACACGGGGAAAAATGTATTCTGTACACGTTTTCTTACATTCTGGAATCCCTACCCTAACCCATATACAGATGGAAATGAGCATTTTAGACAAGAATTGATAAAAAAAAATATCCGGCCCATTTTAATAAAATATTTTCTGTGCATCAGTAGCAATTCTCCGCGCAATAAGTCCCCTCCCCGGCACCGGAAGCTTCACGGATCTTCATCCGGCAGCGCCACGTAGTAGATGCGAAGATGGAGCCCGAGCGCCGGGGTGAAGTACCGGTGACGTTGGACTGGGAGGGAAGGGCGGCTGTTGTTGCGGCGTGGGGAAGGCGGGGGACCCAGCTATTTTCTGTCGTTTGTACAAAAGTATTTTAATTATTTGATTGCAGTTTATTTCAATTTTTGTTCAGTAGAGTTAATAAGAAGAGTCATTATTCCACGTCAATTCGTATACTCACAAAACATCACACTTTTTAGCGACTTGTGAAACTTTTTTTATTCGGTCTAAGGTTGAAAATAGGTTACACGTATTTTTTCCCTGTATGTAACTTCTTTCAGGAAGTTCGCTTCGAGCCGTCGCGGAGTCCACATCGCGCCCAGCTCTGTTCCGAACTGACTTCTAGCGATTGCATGTACATGGTGTTAAGGTGAAATTTGATTAGCCGAATTACTGCAATGATCTAAATTTGGATTTCATTCAAAACTATATTTCAAACAGTGTATAATAAACAGTGCAATAAGTGAGTCCGACCTTTAATGCTTTGGCCTCGGCCACGGCACGATGTCCACTATGGACACAATGGTGTCAACTGAGGAATCAAATAGTGAAATATCTATTGAACAACATCAGCAAATCATCATTCAACAGCAACAAGACAACATTAATTCAACAGAAAACACAACTGCAACAACTACAACATAAACTTCAATTGCTGCAGCAAACATACCCTCAACTATCACAGTGTCCTAAGAACGAGCCTGCCAATTCACAAGTTGCGGATGGATTTCTACATTTACCTATAAATCCAGCTACTGTAGGTACAAATTTATCTCACAATTAAAAAATGGCTGAATCTAAGGAAATCCAAGAGGGCATATGGCAGGAAGTGGAAACGGAGGTCTAAGAGAAAAGTAAAGGGTTTGAGCGTCATGTATTTCAACGGTAGCTATGAATCGTGTTCAGAGCTCTGGAGGAGCTCTCAAGAACCAAGCGGCATTGTCGATGTGCCAGGACCCTGATGACACAGGAAGTTCCCTGCAACGCACAGCCGTCAGATGGTTTTTTGAAGCGCTCCATGATGCAGTAATCAGACAGGCATTAGGCTGGCAAGACCGAAAACCTTAGCTGACGCATTAAGTCAAGCACTAGACTTCCAGGTTGCAAAAAGAGCATCGAAATGTGACGGACGAGTGCGAGAATTGCAGACAGACGTTGATACATATAACGAAAAGTATTTGGAGACCCATTTCTAGTGGCAAAAGGCTTCAACCTCGATGTTGGGATTGTGGAGCATGGAGAGCAGCAGTGTTTATAAACACAGCAGCCAGCAGGGAAAACTAAAGCAGGTTGATGGAGGGAGCATCCATCGACCTGTGAAACAAGAGCCCCACCTTACGAAATACATGTCAAGTCCATTCGACACCGTTCCGACTGCGTTTACGTAGATGCACTTTTAAATGGAAGGCAATGCGTCTTCTACATACTGGTGCATATAAGAACCGATTTTGCCAAGTCTCATCTTATGCCATCCAAATGGAAGCTTCGAACAGCCACTGGGGACTCAGCGAATGTTGTTGGAGAAATGGATGTCCTCCTTGCCATTGGAACTACTGCTTTCAATCATCGCCTACTGGTCGCTGACATAAAAGAAGCAATTTTAGGAATGAAATCATGACGACATATGGGTGTCAGCTAGATTTACGACACGGTGTGCTGACACTCAACGAAGTGGAGGTGTATTCGCGTAACATTGCGTCACGGCAATCTGATTACGGCTGACAACGTAATCTTGACAGAGCGTAGCGAAATGTTCATAGAAACGAGCCCTGAGGGTGACGTTCCTGCTGGAGAGATTGCTATCCTGGAACCCACAAGTCACGACGAAGACATTGGTCGAAGAATTCTAGTAGCCAAAGAACTGGTCAGAGTGAATAGAACAATACCTGTGAGAATAATGAACATTAATCACTATCCTGTTAAGTTGAGAAAAGGAACAGTGATTGGTAATTGTTCTACGGTATCCTCGGTTTTGCAAAATGTTAACCATACCGAACCACTACCTAAAGGAATTCCTGAACGACTGCAGAATCTGATTACAGAAGCTTATCTCGGGAAGAATGTCATAAGGCTGAAGACCTAATACAGCGATACCAGCATGTCTTTTAATGCAGTGATGGTGTAAAAGGAAAGACTGATATTTATTCGTCACAGAATAGACACCGGAAACGCCGATTCGCCAAGCTGCTAGATGATTACCCCTGTATAGAAAAGGAGAATGATGAGTTTATAAAAGACATGAAGAAGGATGGCATAATCGAACCATCAAGCAATCCGTGGGCTTCTCCGTCAACGGCAAAGAAGAAAGACGGGTTTCGAGACGGTTCTGTGTCGATTTCCGACAGCTCAACAATGTAACGAAGAAGGATAGCTATCCATTGCCCCGTATTGACATGTTGGACACACTTTCTCGGGGCCAAGATCTTCTCGACTCTTGACCTGAAAAGCGGATACTAGAAAGTAGACTTAGATCCCAGAGATCGAGAGAAGACCATTTACCGTCAGATCAGTTTTGTGGCAGTTTACATTAATGCCTTTCGGACTGTGTAATGCTCCAACTACATTCGAACGATTGATGGAAAACGTGCTGAGAGGTCTGTCGTGGGAGACATGTCTTGTCTACCTCGACGATATAATTCTTGTCGGAAAATCTTTCTAGGACCACATCAAGAATGTAGAACAGGTGTTCAAGAGGTTAGAAGGAGCAAACTTGAAACTCAGACCAAAGAAATGCCATTTATTTTGCAAGCACGTGAATTACCTTGGACATGTATCTGGCACAGGAGTAGAACCTGATCCGGAGAAGGTTAAAGCTGTGCAAAGGAATGACCAGTCCTTAAAGGATAAACATGAATTGAGAAATTTCTGGTCTATGTTCATATCGTCATATGTTTTGGGATTTGCCAACATCGCATATGCCAACATGAATGGCAAACAGAGTGGCAGAACTCAGATTTTAAGCTCACGAGAATCAAGGTTTCCATAAATCCTTGGTCTTCCTTATCTCGTGATGCTAGGCGCGAGATCATTTTAACGCGTTTCGAATCGGTCACTGCCATTTCTCCGAAGGATATCTCCTGCGTGGGACCAACCTCCTATATGCGAATACTGCAAAATGGATCTAACTGTGGAGCATGTTCTCTTGCACTGCAGTAAGATAGAGAGTCGCCAAAGGCACCACATTTCTGGCACCTAACTGAGATTCATAGAAATGACGAATCCTCTCTGGAAGCTTTTTAGCTTTTTACGAGAGACTAACTTGTATAACCTTAGAGAAGATAATGCCAATTATTTGGCTTGGTGCTGGTGGACGGAAGGGAGGGTTGCTGGTGAACGGAAATCTGATCACCTCCCCTGAAGACATTGCACAGCAACTGGCTACTCGTTATGAGACCATCTCCAGTTCCTCACAACTTTCTGCAGGGTTTCTCAATTATAAATGAGATGGGAAAAACATACAATATATTTTTCAAATGGCAGAGAAGAGGAATATAATAACTCCCCCATTTCTGTTGAGGAATTTTCGGCTCTTGCTCTTTGGAAAGACTCTGCTCCAGGAGCTGACAAAATCCACAACCTACCCGAGAAGGCGCGTTCCTTCCTCCTTAACCTCTTCAGTTTTATTTGGAACGAACTCTTCATTCCTGACACCTGGCACCAGGCTCTCATCCCTATTGCTTAGGAAAGAAAGCACCGAATGTTTACCGAAAGACAAGCCAGACTTTGCTTTCATTAGCTGGATATGTAAGCTATTGAGCGCTTTATCCACGATGGTTTGCTCCGAGCAAAACATTTTAACACCAATATCGTGTGGCGCCAAGAACCATCGATCTACATTGGATCACTTGGTCACTCCTGCTTCGCAGATATTCTCGGTATCCCGGCGAAGATTAGTGTAAAATTAGAACTGCAACGTTGCTTGAATGCAGAGGCTTTTGATGCAACCTACTTTTTTGGGGGGAGGGGTGCTTAATAAAACAGTAGACAAGCGATTGGCGGTACTCAGTTAAATTTATTAACTGAGCAATGATTATCACAGCAAAGTGTGAATTGTAATTAGACTCCACTGCGTTGTATACAAATAAAATATTAAAAATTGGAATTGCTTTAAACATTTGTGCAGCTGTTTTATAACTTTAATTTTTATACTTTTAATATTTATTGATTTTTGTGTAAATAATGGATAACCCCTTATTTATGTATATTTTATTTCTAGATCTATCAATTGGCCAGAGAAACTGTGATACTACTTCTGGAATGTAATCCATTAAGGGGCGTTATTGCTCGATTGGGTTGTTGATCGATGTTACACTGGATCAGCGAAAGTTGCCGATGGCTGTTTCCTTGCTCTAGCTACAATTTTCAGTGCGAGGTGTGTAGCTTTTTTGCCAGTTAAATGTAATATCAGTAATGGTAACTTATTGGTGCATACATTTCTGTGCAATGTAACAGCTTACATTTGTTTCAAAATGTACTTTAGGTTACAAGTTAAAAGTGAATTTATTTACTTTACTTTATTCTTTCTTCTGTTTGAAAATTATGCAGGAATATCCATGATCACTACACTGCTGTGATAAACGAACCTTATGAACACTGGATGTCCCAGGACCTTAGTTCATGAAACTGCATTGCAGTTACTACAAGTTCTAGACAAACGGTTCTTTGGTTCTGTGGTGATGCCTGCTGACGGTGATGGTGGTAAGTTAAAGAGATTTTTATTTTGTGAAATATTAAAATTTTAAATGTTACTTTGTTTAATATTATTATTTTAAATATTAAATATTATACTTTGTGAAAAATTAAAAATATTAAAATGTATATAAAAATTTTCTGTATGTCCCCCGAAAGCTTTCCAGCTGATAAATAGATATTCATGAAATTTATTATTCTGATACATCTTAACTGAACAGCGACAATAACATACTCATTGACAGCTCAATGACAACTTTTCCCTCTACATTCCATCATTAATATTTTTATGGTTAAGTCCGCGCCATGTAAGTATTGCGGAGCAGTGATGCAGGTTTCAGTGCTGGACGGGAAGGGGGGCAGTGGCAGGCCAGGCACCGACAGCGGGAGCGAGGGGGCGTGAAGGAAGGGCTAAGTGTCGTAGCGTGGTAGTCGGGGGATTGAGGGATATGGAGTGGAGCAGAGAGAGCACGGCTCCCCGATGATGTTAATAAAATGTTTCTCATTTTACATTGCAGATAAAAATCATTCTTTTTCCTCCTTAATAGATGATTGTGAAAAATAAATACCCTAGTAATGTCGTGTTATTTTGGCTAGTTTTATTTTAAAACTTAGTCTTCAGTTGCACTTCTTCAGTGGCGTGTGGTGCAATTTTTTCTAGGGAAGCAATTACATTTCAGATGGAAGATTTTTTACTTTCTCGTGTACGTACGTATATATGGAGTAATCTTCGTAGTATAGAGAAAGTTATGTAATGCTGTGGAAAATCGATTTCGAGATTTAAACGGAAATACACGTTTTGGTTTCCCCTGATAACGAAAAAGTGTTTTTTTTTTTCAAAACGTCCGTCCGTCCATGGACACTAATAATGCCTACACCACGAGTAGGAATTTTTCCAAATTGAGGAAACCCCTATACATCTCAATCTAGTTAGAGCTTTGAAAGTTTGAAAAACATTCTTTAAAATTTGAGGGTTCTTTACATGAAGCCTCTGGGACGTTTTGAAAATTTTTTAAAAAAATAGCTTCAATTTTTTCTGTGAATTTCTTGTAAGAATATACTGAAATACACTCATAAAAGTTGCATAGGGCCGATTTTCACTGTTAGCTCTGAATTTTCGATAATTGCAAAAGTTTGAATTTCTTCGGCTTCTTTCTACAACTACAAAATTGAAGATAGAGATTTTTCTTTCAAATGAAATTAGTTGTCCACAATTAGTTATTTCATTAAGGTTGTGTACATTTTTAAATAGATTTTAGTACTTTTTGAGCAATATTGCGTTCAATATTTGCAATTTTAAAAAATTACCTAACAAGATTTTCTCAAAAATGCCTGCAAATGTTTTCTTTAAAATTTAGTAGTGGGTAGTGATTGTGCTAAATGTACCCTGTAAGATAACATAAATGCCATATTGCTCTATTCTATTGTTTTTGCAAAAATTACGATAATGTAATTTTTTTGACTTGTCTCTCATGTCGGTAATGTTTACACAGACACGGTTCGCCACATTGTACGATGCGCATGTGATTTAAATGATGTTGTATAAAGTTTTTCGAAATCTCAACAATTTTCTTTTAAAATTAGCTCAAAATTCCGCATTTTCAGAAACTCACAATCCCCATTTTCTCAAAACTGGCTCCAATTTTTTCTTCATACCTTTCCAGGAGATATTGCTAATTGCAGTGCTTAATATGACATATCGGTGATCATATTAAGTTGATAAGACATTATAATAAGACATAAGCTTAATAAGACATTTTGGTGTATTCTGTTGTTATTTCAAAAATTAAACAAATGTAATTTTTTAAAAATATCTCTGCCGATAAGCACATGCGGAGCCCACCACACGCGCACTGTGAGTCACACTGTATGCAACTGCCATTGTTTTCCAAAAGCGAGCCCCAACTGAATGAAACTGCTCGCTCCTATCACACGGGCCAGTATATCTGCTGATCGCAGCATTCCCTATGAGACGCTGGATGCAGTGAGCTCAGTGCTTCCAAAGAGCTTTACAGGCGAACTCTACCCTATCTATTGGTGACAATAATATTTACATGCTCATTTCAGAAAGATTGGACCACCCAATTTAAACTGTTTTGACTTGGATTGCAAGATTCTAAATTACAAGTCAATTGGTATTAAAATTCCTTGGTATTAATTGGTATTAAGTATCCTTGGAAATGATAGGGGAAGCAATGCTTTCATTGAATAATCGGCACTGTCTTCTAATATACTTTAGTTGTCCTGACTTCCATAGTACTATATGAAATATAATTTCCAGTTCTCTTGTCTGTCTGAAGAGATAGCTGTAACAATTGTGTGTGCTTATTAATGTGTGAATGTATTCTGTTAGTTGTGTTATGGTGAATGTTATATATTTTTTCTTTTGTTTAATAATTTTCAATTTGTAAATTTTCTTTGTTGTGCATGAGGAGAGAGATAACTTTTTGCACAATATTCACATAATTAATTGCTTGTTTTTGTATTATTTAGATGAGAGTTTGAATGGCAGTTGTGTAATACTAGATATTTGATCGAATATGTAGCAACTTAATGTTTGTGAATTCATATTTGGGTGGTCTATTCTTTAAATATGTCCCCTTTTAATGATGATGTATCACTTCCTGGCATCACTGTTTTTGCAACTGTGTTTTTCATGGAATGAATACAAGTTTTTCTGCTGAAGTGTGAACTGCTTATGTTCAATGTTAACATTTTTCCGTTTTATTTATATGCATACCTATTTCCTTTTCAGCAGTGCACTTGTGTTTTTACACAAAATTTTATTTCCATTACAATTACAGCTACTGGTTTATGTTTTCATGATTCTCTTAATTTATTACATGCATTGATCTTCCTAGTGTTGTACATTGTCAAGAATGCATTATTTTATTTTATGATTCTGGAACAACAAAGCATGGATGTATACTATTAAAGTTAGCAAAATTCAAAAGTAATCAAAGAATTGAGATGAGTAAAACTAAGTACAGGTGAGTGAACAGAAGTAAATAGTTCTAAATGTCAAGGTGAGGTTGTCTATATGCCATTAGAGGTTCAGTTCAATTGTCTGAAGATCACTGATGGTTTACAGGTAATTGTAGTTAATTATAGATGTACTATCATTTTATATTTAGTTTCAAATGGAGCATTGAATTTTTAGGAACTCTCAAATAGTGTTCTTGTAATTGAGAGCTTGTAAACTTGCAAAACTTGTTAATTTCTTGTAATCGCAGCATTCTATGTTTTAATTCCACTATTATTGGATCTATGTATCAATAAGATTGAAAGTGATATAAGCCACCATAATTCTGTAGAATTCTCTTCCAGATCGTAAAAGAAAAATTAATTCATTCATTAGAGGCCCCTTTGTGGAGCTCAGTTATAGAATTTACTCTATTATATGACAACTTTGTACATAAAATTATTTTATTTATTATTATTTTATTAATTGTGGCAGCAACATGCTGTTGTTCACGTAACTTACAAGGGCAAAAAGATTTGTCATATAACAATTTGCTTAAGTAGACTAAGAAAGTTATAAGTAAGTCACAACTATAGATCATAAATCGTGTGATAGGAACGCCTATCACAGAGGATCCAATCAATATCCTACCATAACCAGTGACAATTCATTTTCCCAGCTTAGATATTGATGAATTGTGTAATTTGTTTGTGTACAACAATATTCATTTTGAAATTGAAATGTCTTCCCTCCGGACTACTAGAGAGATCCATCATTAATATTAGTTCTCTAATTTCTCATTGAAACCTCAAATGGAACATACATTTAGATAAATTGGAAAAAGAAAAGAAAAAAGTTAATTTTGCTATACATCAAAAATCCTTTCAAATTGAGTCTGTCTTCACCCAGCTTTTGCACATTTTAGGAATGACTATTTTTACTTCAGATAGATAATATTCTTGGGATCCTTTATTTCAAACATTTGAATAATGAGAAAAATTACGAATTATAAGTGAATATCATCCACGTGATTCTTCTAAAAATCTCTTTATTAAACTAGGAATTCGTACCGTTGTCTTATTTCATTTAGGGGATTAGTTGTTCTTGTCAAAACTGACAAGATGGGAATATATAATGATCCAACACATTATTATAATTTCAACACACGGCATACAACTCATAACCATCAGATGAGAGTAGCAATTGCTCACTATAAAAAAAAAGTTCATACAATACATTCACATATACAGTATATTTTACAACACATTGCCAGATGACATTAAATTCCTTATTCTAGTTTTAGTGCCAAGTCATTTTTTCTGCTGTGTAACTGTTTTAATACAATTAGAGACTATACTGAGCATGAAAAGGAAATTAATATTAATTTTAACAACGATTTAATTTAGTAATTACACAGGCACACTAAAAGGTTGTCAGACCCAGACTTGACATACGAGTCTCTCTGTATATCGACGCACTGAATCCGAATCCGAATTACGCCACCACCCTCCAGTTTTTCTTTAAATCGCAAATACCACCGTGAAATTGTATTTTTTGCTTTCGGAAGTTGTTGTCAGACCCAAAGACATGACACATGTTTCTCGATGTACGTCGACGTGCTGAATCCTAATCTGAAGCCAAAATTGCGCAACCACCCTCCAGTTTTTTGATTGCGAAAAACCACCGTGAAATTGTAGATAGTAAATTTCGAGTCAATTTCGAATTTACCGCGTCGACATACACAGAGAAATATGTCATGTTTTGGTCTGACTCCTTTTTTTTTGTGTAAAGCACACTTGTCAGGGGCATGCCTTCAATTATTTACATAAAAATATAAATTTTACATTTATTTTCTGTTTCATATAGTACATACTACCCTTGGTTTTAGTAGAAACGTAAGTGTATTTTGAATGGCACCCACGCGGAACACTAATGGGCTCTGAAAACTCACGAAGGCGCCGGATGAGTGCCACAGACCATGCCGGCCCTTGAAGTGAAGATGACTGCCTTCTCAAGCCTCTCAACCTCGAGGGTACGGCTTGCCCCAGAGGTTGCAATGACAATCGTGACGTCAGCGAGGTACAGTGTGTAATTTCAGGCATTAGCTCGTAAAAACGTTTTTCGACCCAATTCCTGAACAGCTTCTAAGTTAGCCCTGTTTTCCATGCAGAATAGGTCGCACCGCAGTTTATTTAATGTTTGGTTCGCGTAATGGTCGCTGAATGTACGCGTACGCGGTCGTTGAATGTACAACAACCACGACAAACACAACAACTACAACGATAAACGCAACAACCACAACGATAAACGCAACAACCACAACGACAAACGTCAACAACCACAACGACAAACGTCAACAACCACAACGACAACAAACATCAACAACCACAACGACAACAAACATCAACAACCACAACGACAACAAACATCAGCAACCACAACGACAAACATCAGCAACCACAACGACAAACACAGCAACCACAACGACAAACACAGCAACCACAACGACAAACACAACAACCACAACGACGACGACGCCAACCGCGACGACGACGCCAACCGCGACGACGACGCCAACCGCGACGCTCGACGCGAACCGCGACGACGACGCTCGACGGCGACGCTCGACGCGAACCGCGACGCGACGCTCGACGCGACGCTCACCGCGACGCTAACCGCGACGCTCGACGGGACGCTCGACGGGACGCTCGACGCGACGCTCGACGCGACCCGCGACGCGACGCTCGACGCCAACCGGGCGCGACGCTGACGCCAACCGCAACCACAGCCGCAACGACAACGCCAACCGCAACGACAACGCCAACCGCAACGACAACGCCAACCGCAACGACGACGCCAACCGCAACGACGACGCCAACCGCAACGACGACAACCGCAACGACAACGACAACCGCAACGCCAACGACAACCGCAACGACAACGGCAACCGCAACTGCAATAACGGCAACTGTACCGGAAACGGCAAACTGCAATAACGGCAACTGCACGGATTCCACAGCTAATTTAAACCGAAGCAAGCGGCAAATGACCTCCTCCGGCAAATTGCCTTCGGACCAACCCACCTCGACGGGCTTTAAAGAAGACAAAGGGTGATTCGAGGAATAAATGGTGCGGGTTCTACAGGCTAATTTAAACCGAAGCAAGGCGGCAAATGACCTCCTCCGGCAAATTGCCTTCGAGAAAAAGGTCGACATCGTGCTGATCAGTGAACAGTACAACATGGACGAGCGACAATGGACAACCGACACTCTGGGGACCGCAGCAATTTGGAGACCTGAACCCCGCAGCACGAACGTGGGAGGGCAGGGAGCCGGAGCAGGCTACGCTTGGATAAGATGCAGAGGTATCACTTTCGTCAGCTGCTACTTCACCCCAAACCAACGGATCAAAGACTTCGAAAAAAATCTTCACCATCTTGAAGATACCTTACTGACCATGCAAGGCGAAGTCCTAGTCACCGGAGATTTCAACGGCAAGGCCCTGGAGTGGGGAATGCCCTACACAAACACCAGAGGGACTCGTCCTCGAAATGGCAGCGCGACTTAACCTAATCGTTCTGAACACGGGCAACAACGCGACTCTTACGAGACCAGGCTGCACAGGGACCATCCCAGACATCTCACTGGCGACAGAAAAACTGTCCGCAAAAATCAAAGACTGGAGAGTCATCGACGACTACACCGGAAGTGACCATCAATACATAACGTTCTCGCTCGCGGCAAGCAGCACCCGGAAATACCGCACAACAAACTTGGAACACCGACAAAATGGACGAAAATAAATTTTACAGTTTTAATGTTTTACAACAATTAAAATGATTTACAATATCAATGTTTTTAGCAGTTTCAGTGTTTTCCAACAATTTTAATGTTTTTTTAACTACTTCGATCTTTTTCAACAATTTCAGTATTTTCAAATTAATGTTATATTTTTATCATATACAATATATTTTAGAATACTATAAAGAAATATATGAATGGATTGATACAGGTGTAAAATTTATTTTACCTTTATTTCCCACTTTCAACGCCCAATAACAAATGGCAGTCTTTGAGACTGGGTGTCTCTCTTTAAGTTATAAAAAACATTTTTCCATATAAGTGTTAAATGTGATTGAATAATTGTCAAAAGAGTTTAATATGTTTAACATAATAGATCTCAGCTGCAAACTAACAAATATTATTAGATGTATATAATTGTCACTACCCTGTCACCTTTTTTGGTCACCATTACGCTCGGAAATATGTTCCCCAACAGTAAAAATATCCAAGTTGAGACCATGTTTCCGACTAACAAATGTATTTCAATCATAAAATTTGTCACCCTGACAAGGATTCAAATCCAGGTCTCCTCATTTACACCCAGTTGCTCTAACCACTAACGTATCTAGCTATTATTAAATGACTATTCTTTACCTACTGAAAGACAACTTTTAATATTAATTAATAGTTAGGTAATCAATCAATGTATTAAGATAGAATTAAGAAAGTTTCTGTAATGGTAATTCGATTCAGGTCCTCGATGGTGTACAAAACATGAAAGGAGAAAAACCCATAATGACTGTGCATGCCCTAATTTATTTATTAACCCAGAAAAAATGTTCAGTTACACAGTTTCTACCACCTGACAGGAAATTTTTCCCTTGCCATAACATGCTGTCACTTTTCTGAAGTTTTCAATGGAGACACCTTCTGGTATAAATACCAGGGGTCAATTGGTCCGAAATTAAGTGTTCAGGCTTTAACCTAAAGCACTTGGACTAGCCACATTAAATCATATAATTTGCACCATATTTGTAAAAGATTACCTACTAAATAATAAGATTATACAATAGAAGTGATTATCAAATATGTCTGGAGCATAACACCATTATTAAAACATGTAAAAAACGTTTACATAAAAAAGAACTTCTAGAATTACTGATCTTTGTTTCTATCTTCAAACATTTTCATCACTTCTAAGATGGACCAAATTTGTATTAACTTCACATTCAACCAAACAGTATCCTAATTCGGTAATTAAAAGTTCGATACAATTTATTGACTAATTGACAATAAAAGAAAATATTGAAACTAAGTTCAATAATTCTTATTACTTTCTTTCCAATATCCGAGACAGATGTAAATACCCAGAGTACTTGAAAAACTCTTAAAATAGATTCCACATAGTAAATTTTTAACTCTAGATTTAATGCTCATTCATCTCCATGCACACCTTGCTGGGCAAGTGGTTAGCTTACTACTCTTCAGAGTAGTAAGTGCATGAATTTGATCCCAGCTGAGGTGTACGTATTTTCAAAGAGCAGAAAATTCACAGTAGTTGTATCATGCTTGTGGCATGTAAAGTGCTCAACAAAATTAAAATCCGTCTGGCAATTTCCTATTCCAACAAGATCTCACATTCTCCACATAGGTTGGATATAGTTAACTGAAACAGACATCTAGATGAGAAAATGAAAGTCAAAACTCAAGTGCTTCATGCACCTGCACAAAAAAGGTTCCCTAGATCCGCTTTAAAGGAAGCCTGAATACACAGGTGTGGATCAGGTCAAAAAAGGCCACGTCCCTACAAAATAACCCACGTGATAAATAATATCTTTATGTGCAGTAAATAAGTAGTTAAGTCAAAATTTGGCCAAAATGAGTTACACAACCAATGATAAACAGAGATTTTTCTAAGTAGTGTACATCTGACTATGTTGACTTGAAATTGAGTTATTGGAATGTGTTTCTCTATCCACATTCACATTTGGCAACCCAAAACAGTTATGTCTATGAAACCAAATCTGACTGTCCGTACAGCTTTTGACAGGGTCAAGGCCTACCAGCGGCGTTCTGGCCTTGTGGCCATTAGTTAAGGGGTATGAGTGGTTAGCATATAGACATCCTTAAGCCTTATTCTGGTCTTCGCAACCTGAGAAGTGAGCTTTCTCACTGTTACACACCAACAGATACTGGGACATCTACGAAAACAAATTTGCACAGTTAACCCAATTTTGAGAACAAGTGTCCAAATAAATTTGACACATTATTCACATTCAGTGAAATGTGGTGAAACCAAGAGAATAATTTACGTCAAATTGTTGCATTGCATACCAACTATCAAAAGAAAGTTAATTCCTCACACTGGAAATGTAGGCAACAGCTTATACATACACCTGACCATGAATTCATGATAATTATGAAGAAAAATTCATAATTGTGCTTGGCTAATATTGACAATTTCTCTTAGGGTTTTGAGCCCAGAAGAACTGCATGTTGCTAAATTACATATTTTGTCTTTCCATTTTATAAATCCCATTATTGCCCAAATTGAACCAATAGAAACTCTCTGACCACAATCTTGTTAATATTCTCATGTAAAATTTGCACAAAGAGAATCAAGAAAATCCTGTTGGTCTGTTTCCGTGCAATGTTTTTATGAATAGAGCTTGCATTTAAATAACCTAAACAAGATACATGACGCAGATGCGATCTCTTTGATGTCAACATAAAGGTAGCTACCAAAGGAGACAAAATTGTATTGTTTACTCATACATACACCAGGGTATGGTATGATACAGATACCACGTGGAGGTACATATGGTGAAATTAGCTTATCAGAAAGACACTTCTGCACGACAACATTAAACAAAAGCAGACTTTGGAGTCAACTTACAACAATGCCTGCCAACACTATCTAACCTCAGTGATCTTCTTCAAGTGGCAATTTAACAGTGTATGATGTCGTAACAGGCCAGGCCACTGGCTACAAGTAGGAGGAAACCATAAGAACACACGGAGCTAATGGCATTGCCTCCTGTCCTAATGGCATTGCCTCCTGTCTGTACCATTTTCTATTAAAGCTGCATGGTGAAATACAAGAAGTTACATAGTACTCAAATACAAGATGACCTAAAAATAATATTGTTGCAGAGGTTTCTCCACATAACTAGTCAAAAGCAACTTTGAAATGAATTTACCACAAATTTGCAGTAAGTGGTGACTGACACGTGGAGTGCAACATGGACCATTCTATGATACAAAGGGCCAAATAACAACAAGAAAAGCAACCAGCTGAATGATTGGATTCAGTTGGTGAGAAATTCCAAGCATAGAAACCCTTTTCATACAATTGCTATAAATAGAAATAGTTTTTATAATTTTTTCTTATGAAGCAAAAGAAATGAACAATGTGTAATTAAAAGGAAGGACAATAATGGAGACAGATTTGTGGATCACAATACAATGACACCTGTAAGGGATAGGGACAAATTTCTTTTAAACATTTGTTAAGTGAAATAGATAATGAATTTACATTAATTTCACTCATCAAGGACACCGCCAGAAAGTGTCCTTCGCAAATATCTCAAATAATAAACTATTAATACCAATTGAGAAAAAAGAAATATATAATTACTCTGTTGCCATTGATTGATGATATTTTCCTTTTGCCAACCACTGGGTTCACTGAAATTTTGAAGGGGGAGGGTGTCAATGACTGAATATGAACCAATTGCCTGTTCAGTATAATCAAAATCCCATTGAAAAAAAAATTAATGAATTTGATAATTAACTGTTTTCTGATATTATAAAGCAACAAAACATATAATAAATTACAACTTCGCTCTTCTTCTTTCGTATCATTCATCTTTAGAAGTTACGATGTAAAAAAACTCAAGAAATTATAACTATGCATTCACAATGATACTCTATTGTGTAAGAAAATCCTCTCTCGATGCAGACTGGAGAAACATAGTTTTGTAAGCAACGCACTATAATGAAGATTATAAACTCTGCTATTACTCAAAAGCATCCTTGATTATTGCAAATCAAGATTTTTTGAGAGAACTAGTGCAAAAAAATATTATTATTTTTAAGGCACTTACATGCAATTCTTTATGTTATGAATTTGGTCGCTGTATACAGAAAACGTATGAAGGTCAATGAAGCACACAATTTTCTCATACATAAACATTGGTTGCCTTCAAGAAGTTTTTTAAAGGTGTATTAATCAGATATAGTGGGTGGAAGTGTTGCTTGTGTTAAGTATATTTGTATACTGTTAAATACGTTTCTATTGCGTGTGTGTGTGTTAGTTCTCTATTATATTGTATTATATTATTGTGCTGTATCACATAAAAATGACTTGTCCTATGTCATATGATATGACCAATTGGATGAAATAAATTATCTAATCATAAAAGAAGTCAATGAAAGAATAAAGTTGGGAATCCATGGTTTACACATTTGTTTCATTTTATTAATTTTTACTTTTCATATACTTTTTGTTTCTGTATAATTTTTGTGTGTTTTTCTTATACAAAGCAGCAAACTTAAGTACTTTTCACTTTCTTTTCTTTCTAAACCTTAATTAAGGGTTTCAAATTGTTTTGAAAAAGCTTTTTGTGCACATGCATGTGTTTTTGTGCATAATATTATTTGACTCAAGACAAGTAATAAGTAATCACTTTAGTTTTGTAATGGTGCAAAATCACAGAATTGAGATTGATTAATTTTACCCAATTTCATTGATTTATTATACATTTCTGATTTTGCTCAACAGTGCAAAAAAAAAATTTATTCACTGTACATTAGATAATTAAACACTTAAAAAGGGCAAAAATTAAAAAATTATTACCCCAATACAAAATGACACTTTGCACCACATTAAAAACCCTATTGAATACACAAAAAAATCCTTACTGTACAAGAAAAATGCTTTTCACAAACCACAAACAATTCACATTAACTGAATGCATGACAAAATAAAACAACCATTCCAGTACTCACCTGATGATTTGCCAAAACATTGAATGCATGAGCAATAACTATATTTTCAGAAACATCAGCTAACGTGATTGCTTGGATGGATATCCAAGAGGTAAAACATCGCAAGATTTTTATATGAATCTGGGTATTATCTCCACTATTTGATAAACAACTTTTCTGCAAAAAAGGAAATACAAAATTTAAAGCAGATAAGAATTAATTTAAAGCACACAAAACACTACAGTAATGAGATACTAACCAGGAACTGTATCACTGTCCCTGATGCCATTCCCAATGAGAGAATAATTTCATTTCTTCTATTTGCACCTAATCGTAAAGATCTAGAATTTACTTCTTCTGGTAGTACTGTCAGTATTTCCAAAAGTGGACCTAAATGTTTTCCTCCAAATTGATTGATAAGATTAATACTGGTGATTGCCATGATGACATTTGCAATGCTAAATCTGCTAGAGCCAAACACAACTGAAATCATATCATGCGATTACAAAATTGTTTAAAGACCACAAAAATTATTACAATGATTTTTTGTTTTAAAGCAATAAGACCAAATATTATCCCCAACACCATCTACATCTACAATGTTGTTTATTTTACTCTTCCTCTGGCTTAAAAAAAAATTTATTTCTCTAGCCCCAATCTATTTAATGCACACTATTTAAATAACTTAGAATGGTTGAAACTTCAGTGATGTCATGTAATAACATTTGCAAAACAGTTTTATTTTATTCACAATTTCTGTGAAATCACATTCACTTAATTTAGAGAATACATGAAACACCTATTTACAGAAAAAAATCTGACAAAAAAAGAAATATGATGGCAACTTTAATTAACTTATATAAATTACTAAAGAACTGAGTACCACTTTATTTTGTTTCACATGCAATAAACCACATATTGCTACAAGAAAGCTGTAACATACACTGCAGAAAAAACATCAAACTTGAGAATATTTTATTAAATAATTGTTTTCACTTTACTTCTGTACCTGTGTCACAATTACTGTGTTTGTAGCATCATTTACTTGTCCTATATGTTCTACAAGAGAGTCTCGTAAAGATATGTGAGCTTCCTGGGGTAATTCAAGGAATGAGTACTGTATTTTACTACGCATTGTCTGTGCAGCAAAGTAACATGATTCTAAATCTCTCTTCTCACGAAGCATTTCATCAGCAACTTTCCACGAGTACACCTGAAAGTATAATATTATTAATTTAAAAAATTGGATGTAGGGTCTTGTAGAATATCAAAAGACTGTATGTTGAATTTTTCTACCGACAAACGAGTTCAATATTGTCGAATACTCATTTCAATATAAAATAATGAATCAAAAACTCACAGATCGTTGTAGTGCTTGTAACCAGTAAGAAGCTTTTTCTTTTTCGGTAGTGTCCGGGTTATGGTAGAGGGTAAACACCGCTTGATACACTGTATCTAAACACGGAGGTGTATCCATTTTAAATACTTGAGAAGAAATTAACCATTCAGAATTTCCTTTAATAAAAATCCACTTTACTGATCAGTACGTCGCATCACATCGCACGACATATAATGGTACAATTAACACATTCTTTACTCTTGGTCGCTCTTCATACGGTATACAGTTTACAATTTGCGGGTGTTCGTGTTCAATTGTCGACGAATGCTCCAGGTTTTCAATATGGCCGTCAGGGGAACCTGTTGGTTTTGTTGGATTTGTAGGTTATAACAATTTAATTCCGTGTAAGAATGTGTACTTGAGTGTTTCGCCTGCCGATGGATGTCAATGGCCTGCCAATTATAGGACCGGGTGTGGATTATACCCAGGTACTTGCAATTGTAATACTACAGTGTGCTTGACAGTAAATAACGTATAGGTTAATGTCATGTTAAATTGTCAAGCGATATAATTTCGTATACTGTCTGAAAATACTGTAATTTATGCACATTTAATTACTGAGGTGAGCGATTTTACGTTGTCATATTCGAGTAACACTTTAACGAGTAGGGAAACAGTATAAAAATTGATTCACTCAATTATTTTTTACCATTAACTTATTATTCCAACAATTTATATTGGCAAAACATTTAGCTCTGCTAAATATGATGATTGTCATCATTAATAACGGATAAAATTCATTGATGATTGCTAATATTTACTTGACGGCCAAAAAATAAAAAATAAGTCTTAAATAATCTTCCTTATATTTTTGTATTTTATTGTAATAATCGTATATTAGAGTAAACCTGTGCTTAAAATGCTTGAAAACTAGTTATGTTTTATAAACGGTATTAAATCTTACAAATTGATGCAATAAAAAAAAATTTTAAACAATATATAAAAGACAACTTTAAAACAAAGCCAGTTTGTAAGAGTCATTGGGATGACTGTAAACAATTAAAAACAATATACAAGTTTAAGTGCCAAGTAAAATCCTACTGCATCACTGTTTTTACCAATTTAAGACTATACGGAAAAATAATATTTTTAAACGTGTGTGTCTATATATGCGTATATGTGTGTGTGTGTGTGTGTGTGTATATATAACACCTCAAATTACAGATTTTACCAATACAAATAAGATTTCTATAACTGTGAAGCAAAAATGTGTAGTTTTCTTATGTTTCTAATCTCACTTTATTGGTACTTTTATTCAACATATAACTATGTGTGGGGAAAGATTGGGAAAGAAATTGTGAAGCTCATGAGAAGTGCACATATTCTTCTTCTCCCCCGTATATCACATACTGTTTTGACTGTTCTTTGAATGAAAATGAATCTTAAAAATCATAAAGTAAGACCTCATTTGAAAAAAAAATTGCTATAATATTTGTTATTTAAGTGCAAACCTGATTACTATGTATTTTTATTTATTGGCTTGTCATGTATTACTTGTATAACTGTCATTGACAAACTTTCCTGCAAGTTGTATCCTGTTGCAACAAATTATTAGATGATTATTTTTCTTCCCTGATTCAGGACAGATATAATAATTACAGCGTACTTAAAATGCTCTTAAAATCAGTTTCTCTATTCAGTGTTAATATATTTTTGTATACATTTAACCAAAACCTGGCTTTGTGGTGGGTTTTATTTCCATCTTATTTGCCATAACAGAAGGTCTTGGACTTAGATCCCAGTAGGATAAAATATTTTCACTTTGTGACAATCCATTTTCAGTATTAGAACGTGGGGCTTATGCACTAATACATCATCTTGTAAAATTGTTTCTTAAGAGAAACTAAGTCTGATCCAATTAACAAAATAGCTAACACTAACATTTTGTTCAACTTCATCCTTCCTTCCTATTGTATATTTGTTTTCATTTCATTACGTATAAAAGCCTGTAATTTCTAAAATGAGCATAATAAGACTGCAAAGAATAGATATTGAGAAGTTTTCTTTCACAAATCAAATAATAACAAAACAGAAATGTTTGCTTGAAAGAATCTTTGAATTCTTTCCTCAAAGTCTTGATCAGTTTTAAGAAACTAATTTAAGGTTGGGCCTAATCCATAGTTATTCTAGTGTTAGACTTGGTTATGAATATTGATTTACATAATGATGTTCTTACAAGCATGTTGTAGGGTAGGGTAGTAATGAAGAAAGGTGATTTCAAAATTCTTTGATGTTGTGTGATGCAGTGACGTAGTTACGGAAGTGCAGGGATAGAGCGCCGCCCTGGGTGACACCAATTAGAAAATTTGATAGTTGGAATTATTTAAAAATTATATTTTAATTATTCTTAATTACAAACTGTTTTTAATATACTGTTATAAATAAATGTCATGTGCAAATATACTTGTATTTTTATTAAATAATGCATCAACTATTCAGTAGTAGATATTTTTATATTTAATTTCTGTGTGTGTGGGATGGGGGGGTGAAACCATTAGTTTTGTCCTGGGTGACACCTACTGAAGTGCGTTAATTTTAAAAGCCTTGGAGGGATATGAAGTTTTGGAAAGTTTTCACATGTTTTTCTATAGGGGCATTACTGGAGATAATTATTGGGAGAATGAATACTTGGTCCTGTTTCCATTGATCTTTGATTTTATGTGCGCGATCTCTGTTCTTCCTTATTTTTTCCGAGAATGCTTTTTGCATGTTCCTGTAGGAAGGGCCTGCAACATCAATAAGAAAAGTAGATTTTGGCACCTTGAGAGTTATCACAATATCTGACCTGTTATGTTCTAGAGTCTGCATCAAAATTGTGTGATTGAAATAAATTCTGACGTTTTCATTTTCCAGAACGGTTCAGATTTGTTTGTGTAGTAAGGGGATGATCAGTAAATTTATGGTTGGTTACAATTTGTTAGTGTATTTTGGAAGCGATCTGGTTATGGTGCATTGTGTAATCTGTCTGTGCGAGGGTTGCACGTCCTGAAATGATGTGATCTATATTTTCCGTCCACGTGTTACATCTGTGCCGTTTATCAGATTGGACCTTGGGATCTTTTTGAGCTTTTTTAAATATTATTATTTTTTATTATTATTATGATTATTATTGTTATTGTTTTCTATAGTTCACTCATGGATTATTGTTCCTATTCTTCAAAATTCATCAGATATCAACCAATCAGAACCGTCATTTACCATAAAGATGATCAGTTTGAGAATATTGCTTTGTCATTCACCTCCTCCTTTCTTGATAGTTATGGGAAACTAGTTGCAGTGAGTTCATTCTTTTGTTTAGTCTTGTATTTTTTTGCACAGTTTGAGTTCACCGTATTTCCAGTATAGAAAAATGAGAAAGAGATTTATTCTTCAAAAACTACAGCTGTAAGCAAATGCGAATGTTACAAGGTGGGTTACAAGAGCAAGATGTAATAAAAATTATTAGACATGCCAATGCTTCTTGTCTGAAGATTTACAAGGAATGTCATTCACAAGTATTAAATACGCTTAGATATTGTCTTGCATTACTATTAACTTCAACAGTTACATATGATGTTCTATTGAATTACAGTTTTCAGAATTGTGTGTTTAATAACTGTTCAAGTTAATGAATTTAAAAAAATAACTTTGTTGATCTTATGGCATTCCGTGATCACCTGTATGATCTCAGTATTTCAGCTCGTATGCATCATTTATTGAAATTTTATGATCATTTAAATATACATATTAATATCAATTAATTAGTTCATTTTATTCTTGAAATAGTGTAAGTAAAGGATGGACATTTTGTGAAAAATCAGGGAATTTCATTGCTCTGGTAAAGTCAGGGAAAAAATCAGGTACTGTGAAGAAGAGGTTAAAAGTTGGCGAAAGTTTTGTGAGGGATATGAAACTCGAGATTATTCCTTAAAAACATTAGTACAGTGATAATTTGTATTTGTTGCAGAAATATTGTTAATTTGTACATTATCCCTGCAAAATAAAAGTAGATTTAGTATTTTTTTAAAGTAGTGTGAAATTACTAATCTTTTTAGAAACAAATATAAAAAATGCACTAGAAAAGTGGAAAAAGTCAGGGAAATTTATTCCAGAAAATGAGTGGCCAACCTGTAAATACCACTTTGCTTTGAAATTCTCTGATAAACTCACTCATTGCTTCATATCTTGTGACTTTATCAATATTTTTTTAAAGAATCTGTGGTATTAGGGCATGGAAGGGTTAAAAAATAAATTTTGGCCATTTTCAGTAATGAGGAGGTGCGTAAGAAATGCAAAAATATATGAATTTTTGTGTGAGGAAGTCAAATCTGACATTATTTTTCTTATAGGATAACATTTAGTTTGGTAAATCTTCATTACTTTCATAGTATTAACAAAATTCTCTTAAAAATCATCCCAGGTGACTGTTATTTTCAATGTTAGTTTTATAATGGATTAATATTAGATTTAATAAATTGAACCTCACATCCTCTTGAAAAAATATAGTATACTTAATATAGAACTACATTTGCATGAAAATCAAAACATTTAACAGCATTGATTTCTAAAAGAAGAATTTGTTCCATATCTTGCTTAGGTTCATTATTTGACTTCTTTGGTGGTAGCAGAAATCTTGTGGTAATCCATAATGAGATAGATGGTGGCCATTTTAGCTGTTCATTTCTTTATTGTATCATGTTATGTTGTAAAGGTTTAGATGTGATCCATGTTGCTTGAGCAAGACCCACTGAAGATGGGAAATTGTTTTCCCGAAAGTTAACTTTGGGCATGCAATACAAATATTATATATTGCTATTGTTGTGCTTGATTATCCCTATATCTCATCATTACTTGACTTTAATATTTTGCTCATTTTCTGACTTTTGATATATCCTTCTCTCTTTTTCATGTGTGTGTACCTACTTTGCCTACTCATTCTGTTACTTGTTTGTCTTATCTTTCTAGTGTCTAATCACAATTCGGAAAATATTGCTTTGGCTCATCATTGAACTTCTTAATATCATCTGTGTTGCACATCTGTGTGCACATCAGAGAAGGCTCACAGTTGATGAGTCACCAATCTATAAGAGCTAAATGAAGCTTCTGGATCAAAAGAGTTTTCTTTGGCAGCGCAGATAAATTTAGTGGAGAGATTTTTTGACCTTTCTAGTCATTAATGTTTTAGATGACATTTGAACGCAAGAGGGTTGGAATTATCATTTCACTAAAATCGTACAATGCTGGGTGCTTTATAGTTGAAAACGCATCATTCCCTACAGCTTTATGTTGAAACCAAAGTAGGTACAATTGGTACAAAACATGACATGGACAGTCCATTAATTCTTGACTTCCACATAGAATGAACATAGATAATACACTCTGTATAAAAATAAATTTTCAGAATTTTTCCTCAAAACCCATGTTTTGAAATCCTAACATGGTAAATCCTGCTAGCTGTTTTAACTAGCACAAGTGAGTTATTGGATCAAATTCAAGGAGAGCCAGATTTGAGCAAACTGTCACTTATCTTAAGACATATTGTTTTTTATGTCTGTGTGCTTTATTTCTTGAATGATCTTTTATCACACTATCAGAAGATGCAATAAGAGATTCGCCAATTGAAAATACTCTAATTGATGGATCGATTTTCAATTCCTAGGCAGTGTTAAGCATTTCACCAATTACTCTTGTCCGTGAGTTGTGTGATGGTGTTTTGCCTCCTAGGGCCATAATTAAATGTCTCAATAGCCACTCATTTGTTTGGAGAGTACAAACTATACATATCAGTCTATCACTTGGCTTTATCTCAACCCTGCTTGAGACCAAATGCCCAATTATTGTTCAGGTTTATGAAAGTACCTCCAATGACCTGCTACACTTTATCAATTACATTTATATTAATAAAATCAACTTAATGTTAAGAATCAACATGGCATGATGACTGAAAAGTCTGGTTCTTTGCTGTAAATCTGTAAAGTGGCAGAGATAGCTTCTTAGTGTTTTCCTTTCTCTGGAAAGTATCGATCTGTGTAATCTGCTTTTAACAACAATTTAGTTTTATCGTGCTATTAAAATTATTGATTTCACCGCCTAACAAAGAGTGAAATTCTTGACCAAGGACTTTCATGACCACCACGAAGGACTCGTCATTTATTTTAGACCACCACAAGTTTCTTTTCTTCAATGCTGATCAGTCTTGCATTCATAAAGGCAGCTATTATTATTGCAGCGGTGGCCTCCAGTTCAACTCCATACCTAATGATTTTGAGCTCCAATTTTTAGAAATCCAGCTTATTGAGACCTTTTCTTGCATGTGTTTGTGCACTCCCTTGTAAATTACCTTTATCAGTTTCTTCCAGTCATTGAGTAAATCCTGACCTGCTTAATTATCAATATCTTAGAAAGAAATTATTTCTATGGAAGCTGAGATTTCCTGTTGTCATGTTTACATCTCATATTTTTTAAATATTTTGTCCTTTCTGATTATTAATTAGTTTATGATTTTCCAGTAAATCAAATAGGTCAGACTAATGTGAACTAATACAGCGCATCTCTTTTCTTTATTTAATGAAAATGAGTTGTTGCACTTTGTATCTTTGGGTCGTGAGCATACCTTCTTTGAACAATTTCTGACATTGACAGGGCTTCCAAGTTCAGAGCACAGAACTATTTTGCAATTACAATAGAACATATGAAAAAGTTTATCAAGGTTTAAAATGAAAGCTTCCTTGATACCTAGTTTTCCTCTTATGAAAGATGTTTGTCATATAGTATTAATATCTGAACATTATATTTCTCCCCTTTCTTGTAAAAGTTTCCTGAACCAGAATTACATATTTTTAAAACAGCTAAAAGCCCATAGATATCTACAAAAAAATTATATTTTCAATTAACAATTTAATGAGCAAAATGAAATTTGATTAATTTGGCAAATATAATTTTCAAAATAACTTATCAAAAAGCAACTTTTTATCACCCTTCATTTTTCAATTTCAAAATTAGATTTCAGTGACAAGCCCTATCTTACCACTATATACTTGTAATATAGCTCATGGTATATACAAGGCCTGCTGGTACATGTCACTTAATATTATTGAAAATAATAAAATAGGTTTTTAGTATTGTAATGCATACTACGTTTATTTTTTATTACTATTGCTTCACTGCTTCCAGGTTATACCCAATTGCAATTTAAATAAATCTTACCATATTTGTATCTTAAAACATACTAAACCCTAAAACATTGTTTAAAAAAAGCATAATATAATTTTTTTAGAACCTAAAAATGCAGTTAGTTATTGAAGTTAATTAGTTATTGAATCATTTGTCAGCCAACCTGTGTGAACTGATCAAGCAAAATATCTCATACATACATCAGTTACATAAGAACATTAGCTGCAAATATATTTGCCTCAATGCCAAATGTACAGATACTAGTTTCAATTTATTGCTGTAAATAAATAAGCAAAAATTACATTACTAAACTTGACTACTATAGTGGGGTCATTTATGACCCCAACTCGTTTTTACGGATAATTTTGACTTATTTTCTCATTGCTTATATTTTCCGTAGCCTCATAAAAGCTTGCAAATATTCAGATAGCATGTACACGGCTCATGAGCATGTGTGATTTTTGTGCAAAATTAAGAATTGGGGTCAAAAGAGACCCCTACAATGGTAGTTGTTTGAGAATATTTTCTGTGTAATCACTTTTAAACTGACGAAAAGTTGCCATTGATCTATATTAAGTTGCATTGTAAATCCATATTACGTAAGCGTTACAAATGTTGCGAGGAAGAACATTATTTCTCGCAACCATTTGCTGGAAGAGCAAAGAAATATCGAGGTGATTAATTTGGAAAATTTATTGCTTTGAGCCTATCATTCAGGGCCTAGAATTTCTAACATTTAAAAGATGTATCTTGACGAATAAGCGCGCGGTGTTGCCGACTTTTATTTTAATTATATCTTACTTAATTTAAATAGTTTTAATTGTAATTTACTATTAAAAATAATTTTGTACGAACTTTTATTTGATGTACGATAATTTGAGACTCATTTTCAGCATTTCTGGCCATTCTGGTTATGAAACTGCAATTTAACAAAAGGAACATCGCGATACGGCGTGAAGTTCACAGAATAATCTCTCATCTCTCTTTGGCGGTGTTTCTAGAAAAGTGTTCCTTGTGAAAGAAGGTGGCATCGACAACCAGGGCATCCTGGATGTAAATAGTGGATTTACATTTTGTATTTCTGGTGTTAATGTAAGGAAAGGTGCTTGGAGGCTGTCATTTGAATCTTGAAAATAAATATTACGTTTAACCATTTGCACTCGTAAGAAACGAGTATAATACACGTCCTTCAGGTCATACGGCGTATCAGAGATGCCACGAGAATAATGACTACTATCTCGTATCAGTATGTAATGCGCCATGTCCTACAACTCGTAGGGCATGTCTCAGATGTCCACGTATTTTCCTGGCATGTAAAATAAAGTTTTTATTGTTGAATCGATCGGGCTACTATTCAATTTTTAAACAATGTTTACGCAATAATGTGAGAACGAGCTGGTACGGGGGAATGCCAATGCCGTGTACCGACTTCGAGCTGTGCCGCCATTTTCCATTGTCATCTTATAGCGTTTTCCATTCGTTGCATTGAAGCCCACCCTAGTGCAGGGCGAAAACATCACTGCGCAACAGTGCTGCCCCACACGCGTGAAGGGCAGCTACGAATGAAACGGATTCCGGAACCGAGACAGTGCTTGTGCGCTACGTAATGAAATTATACACTGCTGTTCTTTGTCAGTCACACTGATGGAACTCGAAAAATAATAAATTTGAATTATGATCGTTGTTATAATTTTTATGAAGTCGTTTGGTAATTCTTACTTCTTAATTCATAAATTATTAACGTGTGATTTCGTTATTTAAAACCTACGAAAATTTCAAATGCGTACGAGTCGAAATTTCATTATTCGAGATTTGCCAGTGTTCGATATAGTACACAAGATTTTAAACCGAAATGCTTCTGCAGAATTGTTACTGAAAACAATAAAAATATTAACATGAACATTTCCGCTGGTGTATGTATCGGCGTGCGAGAAATATTTCTTGGCATATATATTTGAATGATTTTGTAAGAGTCGCTATTTTTATTTTCACTTTATTAGCGTTTCGGAATTGAGACGTACCTAAAACACTTTAGTTTCTAAATAGCACTGGATTTGTTAACATGAAGTTATTCAAGGTTAAATTTTCGGAAAACACAATCTGATTTTCCGAACTTCGTGTAAATCACAAAAATTATTATAAGACATTTCTTGCAAAGCATAATATACTCCATCATTCCAAGTATCCCTGCGAGATAGTAGATCCTCAATTGCTTTCACAATTTCACCACGAATCTAAATAGGCATGGATAACTTCCGTACCTAACCTCACAATGGCCCGGTACACTAGACTGCACTGATATGATCGTCAGTGCAGTTTAGGGCGCCCCGAATGCGTTCTGGTTCCTTGTCGATGTGCCAATGGAACATGCGCTTCTTTGCACTGGTGCGCCCTAGCGGTCGAATGGAACACGAAAGCTGCACTGAGTGTTCACCAGTGCGGCGAATGGAAAACGCTATTAGACATCCCTTACGAGTTGTAGGATCTCGCACTGCCCAGAAACCTGCAAAGGATTAATATTATTTAATCATTAAATCTATTTTAAATTGCGTTGTTAACAGAAGGCGATAATGATGACCGCCGTTGGTTCGCATTAATATAAACTAATTTTATTTACGGCTAAAATACGCATCGCGCATCTGTGATATGTAGATCGTGAATACACTGAATTCAATGGCAGAAAGCTGTTTTCGTTTAAGCGTTTGAATAAAAAAAAAAAATGTATTTTTCACGCTTAAAGAAACGTCTTTAAGAGTTTTTCAAATGGTGGTTGAAGTGTAAGACAAATTACCATGTTATAATATTTCATAGCCATTAACAATATCGCGAGAAAGTACGTGCTGTTGTAGCTCCACTAGTTTCTAAATACAAATGCCGTAGCTAATTTTTAAAATCGCTTTTCGTACTTTTGGCAACATTTTCAAAAATATGGGCTAATAGCCCGATGGCGACAGGTTTCCAGAATCCAACGCCTTTGAAATTGAGGGGTAGTTGCGTTGTAAAGTGAAATTTGGCACAAGGGGACATCACGATCTCCTCCATTCCTCGCTGAGTCTCCTCACTATATTTACACTACTTATACTATACTACACTACACTATATATACCTTATGGATGTTATAGAACAAGAGAAGTGGTCTAGAAATGTTCATCTAATTGTGGGAACTTATATTGAAAAAGTGGATAAATCCTGTTCGTGTAAGTGGTACATCACATTCTTCAACACTGTAGTCAGAAACCACGTTTTGTGAGTCGTGATACCCAAACATTGGTTGTCTGTAAAACATCTGTCCGTCCATCTGTGGCCAAAGATAGCACCTGAACCGTTCAGACGATTTTCTCCAAAATTGACAATGCCCGATCGATCTGGCCGAACTCAAGGCCCTGCGAGTTCGAAAGAGGTATTTTGATTTCTCTCTCGTTGACTCTCACACACACGCTGAAATCTCGCGTCCGTTTCCTTTAGAATTTTAAGTTTCTCTTCCGCTGCACACAGATCGCCCCCAAGTTTTTTATGAATTCTTCCTGGGTCTGCCATTTTGCTTTCAAGCCGGTCTCGCCGTACATTCTACAAACCCAGCCGTCTGTAGTTTCTCTTTGCTTGTTGACATTTAAAATAGTTCCAGGAAGTGCATAGCGAACCTTGCAGTCCATTCACTACGTCACACTTTCCACTTTTGATTTTTGTAGACATTACTGTCTCCACCCTGCTGGTGTGCACCCCCGATTAGCCTCAATGCCGCCTATAATTATTTGTAAAATCGGGAGTCCCAGGTGAAAGTGCACGGACGCGTCGTACATTCCGGAGGTAGTGCAGGCAAGGCACGCCTGCCTCGCCGCCCAGCGGCCGAATCGGTATTGCTGCAGACTGCGCGCCATTTCCTCCGAAAGATAATCCTCAGGAGCGACTCGAAAAGCGCCTGTCCACCACGACGACTGAACAGCGACTGGATTAGATGTATCGCTAAAGGAGCTAAAAGTCGCAAAGCGCCAGGTCTTGATGGCATTAATGTGGAGTTAATTAAATAAACCGATCCCTCATTAGAAATAAGATTTCTTAATTTATTAAATTAAAATAATATATAATTATTACTTTTAATATACATTGCAATACTTATTTATTAACGCCAGCTCAGTTACATAGATAATGCATGCAAACTCTTTTTATATTTCCTTTACACCTATAATGTTTAAAATTATTCATAAAAGTACTTTCCTGTAAACTAGGATTGCAAATACACGCAATAAGGCCTTTTTACAAAAATCATGAACTTTGCACTTAATTTTTCCCTAACGGCGACTTGAATATTGAGGAAACTACACAACAATCAGGAATATTTACAGAACACCTGTTTTCGTCGACATGGCTGAAATTTTTACCACTTTTTGGGCATTTTATGCTTCTGGTGGATAAACAAATTAACATTTTTTCGGCTTCAAGAATTCGGTTTGGCTCTTTTTAATATAAGTTTGAAAGAATATCGAATTCTAATTTCGGGAGAAAAAAAGCTGGTAATTTTGGGACTTTTTTGCAGAAATCACCGATTTTAACCTTAATTTCCAAAGAAATGTAAAAGTTACGAGGGTGAAATTATGCTTTCAGAAACAGAAATTTTTTTTAGGCGTCTTTTCTGCAATGTACCCACTGTGTGTAAATAATGGTAAAATGGGTATTAGTGGTATCCTATGTAGCCAATCCAAGTATTATTTTACACTCAATAATTATTTTATTGGCATCAGGTTACTAAAAGACAACGTTTCGCGATAGAATGTGGCCGTATCATCAGGTGGCCTGTAATCAAGCAGTTATAATGAAAACTGCTTCCTCGTAAAAAAAATTTAAATACCGTGTACAAAAAGCTAGAAATGTACGAATAGAAAAAAATCACAAATGGTAAAAAAAAAAAAAAAAAAAAAAAATTAAAATTAAGGAATTGGAATGGAATAGGTAATGTGAATTAGGTGATGTAGGTGAAATAGGTAATGTTGTCCATCAGAAAGTTTTCAGAAAAGCGCTTGAATCAATTCCATTTTTTCTCTTTCAATATCAATTATTGTTATTGGGAAACTATTGCGATATATAGAGTCTGATTATTTGGATTCTGTACAAATTATAGAATGTCCCTGTACAAATTATAGAATGTTCTGAACCTATAGATAGTTTTTAGAAGTTAAATGTTACTTAATAATAAAAAAGATAAACATTGACATTGAGATTAACATTGAACAACTTCATTTTTTGTTGTGATCTCGCAATATACGCATTTTGCGGAGTTATTATTCAAAAACCTTAAGGATGTAAAATTATTATTAGCCTTATGTGAAGCAATCTAAGAAAAGTTCAACAAACCTTCAATATTTAAATACGATATAAAAAAGGATTTATAAAGGATTAGAATACTTATTCTTCTATGATAAGATTTTATTTGGAAATCACAAGTAAATATTAAAGCAGTGTTGCTTTAAGGCCTTAAGTTTTAAACTTTCTCTTGAAACACAATTTAAGTAATAATGTTTTAACCCCAGCCATGAAGGTTAAATAGCCTTTTGATGAAGGTAATGCAACAGCAATGTTGTAGCCTGGCAATATGCTTCGCATCAAGCTCGCACAATGAACTCGTGATTTACACCAGATTTGAACGGAGAATCCTTACCCGACGTAGTAAACTTCGTTCACCACTCCGCTTGGGGTCGTAAATCGTTGCAAGTACATAAAATGTAATCCAAAAGCACCATAAAATAAATAACACTATCTGTGAAATATAGAAATATGTTGTTTATGAAGCCGGTTCGAGTTTACTCTGTTTGTCCGTACATTACATATTTTTTTGTATTCCAGCCTTATAAACGACCGTTTACGTTACAAGAATATAAGTTCATAAAATGACATCTTACGATACAGATTATGACGTGGTATGACGTATTTGCAATTTATAGCACATTCAGCCAATGACAGCACGAAAACGCGGGGTGGAAGCGGTGAACCGAACAGGTATAGGAATAAAAAAATACGAAGCAAGGCCTTAACAGAGACAGGGAAACATTAAAAAGTCACAAACTGGAAAAATATATTAAATAAACAACAACCGAAAGGAATCAAAATGAGCGTCTCGAAGATCGGCTATCAGCGTCGAAATCAGATAACCTAATGAAAATACAAATGTGATAGTGAGGGATCTAGAAGGGGGTGGGGTAAAAGGAGCAAAGGAAGAAGGGGAAGTAAGGCCAACAATAGCAAGGAATAAACCAATATAAGAAAAATACGGAACACATGGCACAATCCATTTAATTATTCCCTGGAACAAAGACATCGTCAGTCTGTGCCTTTTATCCCTTCGGCCAGAGGCTCGGCGCCGTTAGACCCCGGTGTTCCTAGACGGTCACCCAACCAGGAATCTCCGAAGTTTCGAATTCGCTTAACCTCCGTGACTTCACGGAGCGTAGTTCAAAAATTCGGCTAGCGACGTTGGAACATTTGAATTTATATTTAATGTCACGGAAACCAACCAAGGGTATTTCTTAGATTCAGTTTCTAAAATCCAAGGTCTTGAAAAATCGAAAATATGTAAGGTGACGGGAAATCGAATTTAATTTGGTAGTGGAAGCTTTAATGTTACTTTCATATTCTGCCGTCTTCTGCTTAAGGCATCTTTTAGTTTGACCTACTTACTATTACGGTCAGTCTAGCCAGGGAACAGAATTAACATACCTGGTCATCCCTTTTTTGTTAGTCGGAATTTGTCTACTTTTAATATCAGTATTAAATCTAGTACATTCTTTCATAAATTTATTCAAAATGTTGGGAATACAGTCTACTCCGATTATAGTGAACCCTCGGTTGTAGTGAACTTAAGTCACTAGTCCCGTTTCACTTACTTGACATTAAGTATAAGAATATTCGGTTTTAGTGAACCTGAATCTCGGCAATAGTGAACGTAGGAAATCCGTCCTGGAAAAGAATATATCGCCACAGTGCCACAAATTCAACACTAGGCAGCTTGTAAAAAATATCGCTAGCCAAAGGTCTTAATCGAAGAAGTCTCCCCTGAGGTGAAGGTAGCGGACCCGGGATGGGTACCTTCCTGATGACCTGATGTCACTCAGTTTCACTGTGGGAACATAGGCCGTGCTGCTTGGGCTACTACTGGCGGCGGCTACGCGCGATTGCTAACTTCGGTTTCAATCTTGATGTTACTTGATATTCCGTGAGATAATGCGCGTAGAGCTGCGAATGCGATCGGGCGCACGCGACTGACACAGCCTGACCGCCGTGCCGCGTGGAAAAGCGATCAGTGGCATTGGTCGTTTGCGCCATCCCGGTAACGAAAGCATCTCGTATGTTATTAAGCAGTTAAAAGATCTTCGGAGAGTGTGACGGTGTTCCAACAGTGCAAGGGGTATTGAAGGGTGTCGAGACTGCATTTCGATATTTAGTTAAGTTAGTTAATGCCTTATTTTACGTGCCGAGACTCGGGCCGTCTAACCACGCAAATTTCGCTATAGGCTTGAGGATCTTTTACATGCAGCCTACATGGGACAGCCGGCTTCCCCTCCGAAGGAAGGCGTACGAAGGATTTTTTTGCCCTTAAAAATCCACGACTTCGATCGGGTTTGAACCCGCAACCTCGGGCACGCTGACCGTTATACCACCGAATCCGCTAAACACTTAGACACAGAGGGCGTTGCAGAATCAACTATGGAGAAATCACGAACTCTGGAGAAATTACTAATGAAAAAGTATGAAAGGATGAAACAGTTAAAAATAATTTTTAAGGACAAATAAAGATATTGAAATTTTTAAGTTGTTGCTGTTAATGTATTTTACTGTATCTCTATCTTAATAATATCAATCGTCGTGGAGAAATTCTATATAGTTTTGACATCGGATATAGTGAACCAAAAATGTTAGTCCCTTGAAGTTCACTATTACCGGAGTAGACTGTATATGGAATGGAAATAGCTTCAATTTTTTTCTGTTTATCATCATTGAATACATTAACCGATTGTTCATTGATGTAGCATAGGAGCGTCTGTTCCTCCAATTTTGTGTATTTGTAATTCCGTTGCTAGATTGAACTGTTCTTTGTTAAATAAATACGCTTCAGTTCAACAGTTAAGATTCAACTCCGAATATGCTCTTCCAAATACCCTACATTTTGGCGCAGTCATCGTAAGGCCATGTCTAAAACGGAATCTACTAAGACAAAAATCTTTCAAATCTATTGCAAAGGATGTTCGTATCATCCGCAAAGAGAACCGTTCTTCCGTTTCGAATCGTCGAGGGCATATCGTTTACGTAAAGTAGGAACAGAATAGGGCCTAAAATTGATCCTTGAAGAACACCACGTGGAATGGGGAAAGAGTCGAAAAGGTGCGTACGTAATGTTCCATCATTCCAGTAAGGTATTTCCACTCTCTGAGATCGTTGTTTAAGGTACGAACATAGCCAATCTAGAGCAATACCACGAATTCCATGTGAAGGTAATTTTGAAAGTAAAATGTCATGATCAGTGACGTCAAAAGCATTTGAGAGATCTAAAAATAATCCAACAGGTGCCTCGTTTTGATCCAATGATGAGGCGACATCATTAAGAAAAGAAAATATAGCTGTTTCCGTTGATTTTGATTTTCTAAATCCATGTTGGCAATCTGAAAGCACGTGTTTACTGAGAAAGGTTTCCATTCGTACGCAAAAAAGTCTCTAATATTTTTGAAAAAACTGATAGAAGAGAGATGGGCCGATAATTTTGAATTTCATTTTTGTTGCCTTCTTTGAAAAGCGGCTTAATTTTAGCCGTTTTGAAAATATCTGGAAACGTTCCAGTGCATAAAGATGCTTTAAATATGTGAGTTAACGAGTGTATAATGGCATACGCACAAGTCTTTAACAAAGAATCCGGGAATTCATCTAAACCGGACGAATATTTAGTTTTTAGGTTACCGATTATTTTGAGAATTTCATGGGAAGAAGTTTCGGAAACGAACATCGTGTCTAAAATTCTGGGTGAACTGTCTGTTTTTGAATTTTGTGGCTGAAGACCCTTAGTGAGATCGGCAACAATTCTCGAAAAGTATTGGTTAAAGAGACTAGCCACTGTTGCCGGATCGTTCACATTTATATCGTTATATTTTGAAACAACACTCTCTACAAGGTTCCTAGTTGATTTGGTCGAATTTTTATTATATTCCACATTGTTTTATTTTAGTTCAAAATATCCTGATCGTGCTTCATGATTTTAACCTGCCTTATAACTTTCCTTAACAATGATTTGTATTTTTTAAAGTAGAGGAGGAAATCTTGAGATACGTCATGACGTTTAGAAATGAAAGAAGGATTCCCTTGTTTTACGAGTACAAGATGTCCTAATCCCTTGTGTTATCCAAGAATTGCTTTTCCGTGAAGTATTTAATTTTTCTTTTTTGAAGAGGACAGGAAGTGTTGAAATGAAAAGAAGGAGTTGAAAGAAGGAATTATATTTGTCGTTTGTATCAACAGTATTATAAACCGCTTCCCATGACTCCTGCATCAAGTAATCAATGAATAATTTTATTTTATTTTTAGTAAACAATCTGTCATATCATATCGAGTAGTAGTTTTATTAATTATAATTTGATCAATTGCCTTCATCGATTTTTGTGTGATCCGTGTAGGTACATTAATTGTATTGTCTAAATTGAAGGAATTAATTAAATTGAGAAACTTTTCTTTCTCGCAAGATTCGACCAGAAAATCAATGTTAAAATCTCCGCATACAACAATGGATTCAAAAGAGCGATTGCTGACTTTGTTAAGTGTCATCTCCAGTTTTTCTAAGAACAAAATATAATCTGCAGTTTTTGTTGTTGAGTGTGTTGTTGGAGGAGCAAGTAATATCACTTTTAGCAAAGTAAGATGTACAACAGAAATTTTCGAAAACATTTTGAACGGAATACACATTTAATTCCGCCAAGGAGATAAAATCAACATTATTCCTAACGATAAATACAAGAACCCCATATGTAGCCCTTATGGATTCTCTCTCTCTCTCTCTCTCTCTCTCTCTCTCTCTCTCTCTCTCTCTCTCTCTCTCCTCTCTCTCTCTTCTCCTCTCTCTCTCTCCTCTCTCTCTCCTCTCTCTCTCTCTCTCTCTCTCCTCTCTCTCTCTCTCCTCTCCTCTCTCTCCTCCTCTCTCTCTCCTCTCTCTCTCTCTCTCTCTCTCTCTCTCTCCTCTCCTCTCCTCTCCTCTCTCTCCTCTCTCTTCTCTCTCTCCTCTCTCTCTCCTCTCTCTCCTCTCTCTCTCCAATAAAAACCTGCGAAATGTTAATTTCATTAGGAGATAACCAATGTTCTGTAAAGCAAAGAACATCCATTTGATTTAAATCGCTCTGTAGAGCTGCCTCGATAAACTCAGTTTTATTTGAAAGGGATTGAACATTATGGTGCAGAATGTTTATCTTTTGCAAGTACCTACACGAATGTTTTTGTGCTGCATCTGACTGTAGTTGCTATGTATTTACTCCATTTTTACCGTGAGTTAGTGGTCGAAGGTTGTAGTGTGTCCCGGTAGTGACAGGTTGTGAGGAAAATGGGGCATCGGGTGTAGATAAATTGGTAGTGGGAATGGGAGAAACGGGAGTAGGTTCAAAGGAAGAGGCAACAGGGTTCGAAATAAGGGTGGGGGTGGAGAACGTAAGGAAGGTGAAAGGGATAGATTTTTGGCAGGAGACTGCGTAGGACTGGAGTTGATGATGTGTTGTGCAAGCTTGTTACCGACTGCATGTTTTCCAGCAAGGTTCATGTGAAGACCGTGCCCGGTGAAGTGTTTTGCTGAGAGGAAATTTATTTCAAAAAGTGTGACATTTGTTTCTCTCAGTTGCAGTTTTAATTGTTGATTTGCGTGCTAAATCTCGCTGTATAGTGTTGGTCTGTTGTACCAGAAGGGCAGAGTCGAGACTACAATGTTAATATTTTGGGCGGCACATTGTAATTTGTTAGCATGTTGTTCAGGTGTAAAGTTACCGTCCAAGTTAATGTCATTCTGCCCTCCTATGATAATGACTGTGTCCTGATTGGTCAGTGTTTTCGTGTGGGTGTCCAATTCTGCAGTATCATCTGCAAACCTCCCATTAGGTTTAAAAATAGATGAGACTGAGAAATTGGAGGGTAACTTCCTACTGAGAATGGAGGAAAGATGTCAGGCCATGACTGTCAGCTAAATTAAGTACCTGTTTTTTTAGGCTCAGTAGGAATGTCTTTGTTTTCAAGTGAGCTAGGATGCGCAGCTTTACGTGTTTTGGTTTTGACGCGCTTCCTAGTCTGTTTGCGTTGGTTTTTGCATGAATTTGTCGATGGTAGAGAAGGGTGGTGAGGATCAGGAAGGCGAGGAAAATCTGTTTCATAATCTAAAACAATAAATTTGTTTTGAGTTGTGACTGGATGCGGTGTCTGTGTCTTTTGTACAGTCACGGATGTACGGTTGGTATTCTTCGCTGTGTTGCCGACTTGTACCCAACCGTCTGTGTAGAAAATGACCTCTTCCAACCTTCGGATATGTTGATCTAAATTATTGTTTACGTGTGTGAAGGCTTTCAGAAGGTCGGCTTTGAGAGTGTAGAGAGTAAAAAGAGTAGAACGAGCAGTAGCCATGTCATGAATGCGTTTTAATGTACGTGATAAAAAATGGAATAAATACAAGAAAACTCAGATAAAAGGAACAAAAACGTAGCTTTATATCTTAAAAGTGTTAAATTGATGTGCATTAAATGAATTAAAAAGGAAGATTCACGGGATATTGGGTCCACGTTATGTTAGTCAAAATGGAGATTGGCGTTTGGCAGTGACATTTGGATCAAGTTCATCGGCGGAGTGCGGTCACTGAAGATACCTTCATTGCATCCCCGGTGTCTGCATATTCGGAGGATGAACCTATAACCGTCCGACGCACACAGCGAGAAATCCGGCCTCCACAAACATACAGCTTCGAAACTGAGAGAAACTATCCAATTAAGAAAAAAGTATAATATAAAAATAATAGGGAAATGCGAGTTAAGAAAAATTGTATGTAAATAATTTTATATATTTTTATTTAATGTCTTGTGAAACAATCGAGTATAAGGATTTTCTTTAGAATCGAGTTCAATGGATATTCGATCATTGTCTCATTCTAACTTGTGGGGGGGGGGGACAAAACGCATTTCTCCTATCAGTATTCTCTTAGACTGAACAGCTTTAAATTACGTAACATTTCTTCATAAAGCTTTTGAATTTTAAAGAAATGTCCTCTTATTTTGGGGAAAAAATATTGTGAACATAATGTGAAAAAAGTAGTGTGTCCGCCCAAATGGGGACACCTGGGAACCCCATTTGTTGAATACATATGCTTGTCTGAGTTTGACAGTTAAGATTCAACCGTGAATACGCCCTTCCAAATACACTACACGTAATAATCTCAAATTTCTTTGATTTATCATGACTAGTCTCTTCTTTATGAATTTATCGCTGAAAACCAAAGGTTAATTATTTTCACTAGGAATTTCCCTAATTACATTCATGTAAGATATTTCTTACACCTTGTTACATTTAAATGAGATGCATGGTTAGAAGGGTCAGAAAAACTAATAGCCTAACCATAAACAATAGCAATCTTTACTTGGATGGGATGAGTGGAAAGATAATTCGAAGTTCTCACAGAACACCTTTTCCTAAACCAATTCGTATAAATTTTATTTCCTTCCAAATTTAACGTAAGATATAGGAAGTTTTTCAGAATGGTTAATAAGCCTCTCTATGGTAAATTGTAAAGTAGGATCATACGAAGTAGGATCAGATACAAGTTGTGCGTATTCATCCTTATGTGCAATAATTAAGATGTCTTCTACATATCTTGGTAAAAGGAAAGACTTCTCTGTGATAAAATGGAATCTTCCAAATTACTCATCACAATATCTGAAAATTCAGTCATTTTTCGCTAAATCGTACACTCGTACAGCATCACTATTTTTTAGCGACTTGATATTTTTTATGAGGTCTAGGTATGAAAATTGGTGGCACATTTTTGTCCTTCTCTAATCCGAGTGTTTTCAGAAATAGTACCATTAATATTTCGGAAAAATTCCGCACACGCTTCTGTTTAAACATTTTTTACACCTACCTTTTCCTACCGAAACATTTAACCACACTTAAATGTAGAAATATGTGCTTTTTTATAATGTAAATATAACTTCTGTAAACATATTGCTTAAGTATTTAAAATAGATTTTAAATATAATTTAAGTTAATTTTCATATAATGCCGACACGTAAATTAATTTTTTAATTGCTCTTGTACTATTGTACTTTTAATTGCTACACTAAATCATAAACACAGTAGAACATAAAGAAATAATATAAAAAAATAGTTTGTCGACCGGAACTCGTCCGCGAATGGCCGCTTCCACAGAGCTTCGATGACACGACGTCGAAACGCAAAGCCAGCGTAAAACGTATGACGTGTTATGAATCAGAGAACCACACACCCTGTCCCTAATGGAAGAGTTTTGACGAAACTCTTCTATTTATAAACAACTCATGCTGCAAAAGTTTCTCCGAAACAGGGCGCAGCCTCTCGAATACACTGTTAATTGTGCCAACAAGGGTATCCGAGAAACACGTTTTCTGACCACGTATAGCCTTACAAAATAATAACACTTATTTCCATTGTCTTAATATACAATTTTATAGTTCAATTGTACAATTAGAATTTTACAACCAGCATCTTGAGAAGTTGACTGTTTATCGTAAAATATAAAAGTAGGTTCTATGTATTGGAAAAATATGTTTCCAAATTTCTTTCTCGTGACGAGTCAAGTTTTTTACAAGAAAGTGAGAATTGTCCAAACTTGTGAACGCCGCAAATATATCGGACAGTGACCCTGCTGAATAAATGTGGGCATCTAATCTGGCTACGGCATGCTCACCCTAATGTATCATATGATAATAAAGAAACTGAGTTCGTCTTCTGTTTCTTCTGCCGTCTTCGCCTGTCATCTGGGGTCTTCTGCTGTTTTTACGAGACAAAAACAAAATTGGACGCCAGGAGTTTTCAGTGCCATTGTGATTTTTTTTTTTTAAGTATTCTTTTGTACTTGGAAGATGCAATTCAGAGAGTGCACCGAATTAATGACTAAGATACCCTGCAATAACGAAATTAAATATCGAACAATAATTTGTGACGTCGTGATAGAATAAGTACACAGACTCTGAATTTATATTTACAGATTTATTTACAAGTAATGTTCTATACAACATTTACAACTCCTAAGGAACCCTTTCCTCTGTACTCCGCAGCCCCGAACCCCTGAAGGAAGCAGCCCCAGGCCTCGGTATCGGACTCCAGAAAACCCCAGCGTGCGAACATTCGCGCCGTTCTTGGTTTCGTCTCCCGCGGCGAAAACCATATCTCGCAAAGCTCGTATGTGCATCAGCACCAAATTGAAACTTATTTGGCTATCCGGGAAACGCCGCATCCAGGGCACAAGTGCCACGGCGGACGCGGCGTCTCCCGGATAGCCAAGTAAGTTCCAATTCCGGCCGCGGAAGCCTACACTCTCGCTCGCGCGTACATTTCACTCGTATTTGAATGCCGTCCGGTGAGGATTGCTATGCAGCACAGTTCCGTGTGGCCGCTAAGTGGAATGCCGCCACACTTTGCTGCATTGTAGCCATTCCTATCCTTGCGGACATCTATGGCTGATGTGTAACATAGAAATAAAACAAGATCAGGAAAGACAATAGCCGTTCGGCGCGCTTTTGGCGTTTACCGCAATTTTCTTGCCAGTATTGCCGCAAGTTTCTTGCCAGTAAGCTCGTGTTACTCAGCAAATCTCGTGGGCATTCGTAGTTGCATACGCCTGCAGTCCGTGCGCGTCACACAATTAGACTCGCTCCGCTCTCTAGGGAATCCGTGACAGTGCCACCCACATTCTAGACTCGGCGGACGGCCTAACACTCGTTACAGAGTTTGGGCCGTGTGCAACAAGGCCCGCCGGGTACCTGCATTCCGTGCGCGTCACACAATTAGACTCGCTCCGCTCTCTAACACTTGCATTCTAAATACCTGTACTTTCCAATCTTTCGTTCCGTGGCTAACACCGGACCCTTGGTCGACGCCACCCTGGTGCCAACAGGATTGGCCCTTCTCCCTCCCTACCAGCCGCGCGTGCATGTGCGCGTTCGACCGAGCAGTATGCTATGCCATTACAAATTGCTTTCTCTGAGTGGCTGAGACACGAGACGAATTCAGTTCGCCCGTTTCAGCGTACAATTAAAAAACACTTCTCGAACAAGGTCTTGACAGTGTTAAAAGATATACGAAGATAATCGTAGATTGCTGAGATGGGACCGACTCCTAGATTCCAAAACAATGTGGATTTATGCTTCCACGTAGATCTCAATTTCCGTGCTGAATGGCACTTCTTCGCTCCGCGACGTCTTTTGGGTAGGGACAGTGCGACGAAGTGGAGGAACACCTAAAAGATTATCAATGAAAGCTAGCCTTCAAGCCTGCCAGGACCTTATTAATTTACCCAGGAAGTTATTGGAGTGGACTGATGATAATGTTCTTTACCTTTATATTTTTTTAGCAACGCTGAACCCAACGTAGAAAGAGAACTGGTGCAACAGTGTTATGACAATAAAAAAACCTGTAGCAGGCACAAAGAAAAGAGTTTCATTTCTTTTGTAAGCAGTCGATGTTCTCTGTCAATGCAAAAGTAGTATCGATTTAATTAATTGAAACACATTCTTATTCGTACAATTATTTCATCCGTTTGAAACTTTTAATTTAAATTTATTCGGTCTGAAGTCCATTTAAGTCTGGCACATTGTAATATGTGAAGGGATATTTATATTTATTGCTATGATGGTAACAGTGGTAATTGTGTACAGCTGATTGGCACGTGCTTGGCGATTGAGTAGAAATTTCTATAGAATTTAATTTCTCAGAATTGTGTCGCATTTTGGAACAGAGTCCCATTTTGAATCTTACGTAAATCACTTCAGAGCATACAATGTTGTTTGTTTGTTTTTTCGATTTTTTAAGTTGACGTGTAAAAGAAGAAATTTGAAAAATAGAATAACCATAAAATGAATTTTAAAAATTAATTCTATACATACATCATGTGAAAGACCATCTTTTGCACTCTAACCTTCCAGCGGGCGCGCGTAAAATTTTCTCACAAGCAGGCACGTGTCGCACATTTTACGTTATTCAAAGACTTTTGAATAAAACATAGAAATTATAGAATAATGCCATTTTATGTCGCATTATATCTAAAAATGTATATAGGGAAAGAATATGATATAGTCCCGTTTATGAATATCAATCCTAGGAATAACATTTTCCGAACGCAATGTAGTACATTTGCAGTATGTGTCTCGTCTGAAACCGAGTAATACTTTCACTATATTATGAGCTTTTGTTTTTGAAACTGCTCCAAACATTCTGTCACGCCATTCTGAATATTAGCGTTTACCAACAAAAACATATCGAGAGATACACATTCCAGAAAGCTCTTGTTCTGATCCACTGTCGTACTGATGCTCGCCTATGTCTTCCACATTCAGGTCACTATCACTATCCAATTCATAATCTTCCTCACGATCAGACAATTCTTGAAGAATAGGCTGAATTTCATGTGCATGAATTCTTTCTCTGAACATAATACGCAATTTTTCGATTAGAACAAATTATAACACAATGTTAGAACAACAGCTGGCGTGCAGTGTAAAGTTTACGACGCTATATATATATATATATATATATATATATATTGTAACGAATATTGCGTCATCCCCCGGCGCCACTTCGAGGTGGCGGGTTACGTCATCTGCCGGCGACCACGAGCCGCCGGTGAGCACGAGTTGCATCACCTGCCGGCGGATTCGTCCAGAAGAGTCGCGGTGTCCGGATGGTTCTGGATTGTCCTGACGAGTATAAATACGCGACGGCCGGCGCCGCTGAGTCAGTCTTAGTCCGCAGTGGAAGCTGAACTGGAAGTGTGGCATCGCGGTGAATAGCTGTCAGTGAGTGTGCTCAGTGAAGTGAACCGTTGTCAGTGCATCGTACTGTGGTCGGTGAGTGAACGGTGACCAGTGCATCGAACTGTGATCAGTGCAGTGAACTGTGCCAGTGCTTAGGACTGTGCGAGGTGCAAGAGAAGTGTAGTGTAAATAACTGAAGAGAAGTGTAGTGTAAATAAAGCAAGAGAAGTGTAGTTAAATAACTGAAGAGAAGTGCTAGTGTAAATAAATAATCAAGTGTTTTCAGTGATTGTGTTAAGTAACAAAATAAACGTTTTTTTAAAATAATACGAGATTTTTAATTCACCACCTAAAAACGTAACAATTGGTGTCAGGTGTGGGGTTTAACGAGTGGTGAATTAAAACATTAATCAAGATGAGTTTCACAAAAGTTTTATGGGATCTGAAAGTGGCCGAGTTGAAGAGAGAGTTAGAAGAGAGGGAACAAGACACTTCCGGAACGAAAGCAATATTACAAGAACGTCTTGCAAACGCGATGAAGGCGGCAGGCGAGGATCCAGAGACTTTTCTTCGAGACAACGGCAACTTTTCGGACCTATCCAGAATTTTAAAAGGAGAATTGATGGAAAATTCCAGAAATTTAGAAGAAAAACTGGAAAAGAAAATTGAGAAGATGGATGAGAAAATTTTGAAGAATGAGAAAAAATTACTAAATCTGTTAGAAGAGAAGCTGAAGGTTTTTACTCCCTCAACAGAAAAATCGAATATAAACATCGTACAGGAACCACTAGAAATAGCACCAGTAGCCACCGTACGGAGCCACTGGGAAAAGCACAGTAAAACCACCTACCTTTGATGGCACTCTTCATGGTCGAATTATTTGAAGCAATTCAAGGCTGCTGCGACGGTAAATGGCTGGTCCGCAACAGATTGTGCTACAGGCTGATTTTGGCTTTGCGTGGTAACGCCGTCGATATTCTAGAGACAATACGACCGATGAACAGTCCAACTTCGAGCAAATTGTCAAGAGACTCGAAACACGGTACGGCAAGCGCATCTGGAAGACATGTATTTTACCCAGCTAAGGAATCGTTTCAGAAGCATGGGAGAGTCTTCAAGAACTGGAAGCTGATATTTCGTCTGGTGCGCCTGACCCTGATGCTTCAGAAAGTTCCTGCAACGCACAGCCGTCCGGTGCTTTATTGAAGCTACTACATGATGCAGAAACACACAAGCATTAAGACTGGCAAGACCGAAAACCTTAGCTGACGCATTAAGTCAAGCACTAGACTTCCAGTTGCAAAAAGAGCATCGAAACGTGACGGACGAGTACGAGAATTGCAAACCGGCGTCGATACTTATGACGAAAAATATTTTGAGGCAATGGTGGAGAGTTGGTGGACGCACGCATTTCTAGTGCAAAAGGCGACAACCTCGATGTTGGAATTGTGGAGAATTAGGCACGTGAAAAGTCGATGTAACCGTCCACTGAAGCAACAAGGAGAGCAGCCGTCTGTTGGTAAACCTAGCAGCCAGCAGGAAAACTAAAGCAGGTTGATGGTAGGGGCATCCATCGACCTGTCAAACAAGAGCCCCACCTACGAAATACACGTCAAGTCAATTCGACACTGTTCTGACAGCATTTACGTAGATGCACTAGTAAATGGAAGACCATGCTCTCACTTTTGGATACTGGTGCAACCAGAGCATTATACGAACCGATTTTGCCAAATCATCTCATCTAATGCCGTCCAAATGGAAGCTTCGAACAGCCACTGGTGACTCGGCGAATGTTGTAGAGATGGATGCCCTCTTGCTATTGGAACTGTTGCTTCAGTCATCGTCTGCTGGTCGCTGATATAGAAGAAGAAGCAATTTTGGGAATGGATATTATGACGACATATGGTGTCAGTGGATTTACGACACGGTGTGCTGAGACTCAACGAAGTGGAGTGGTTCTACATTCACGTAACAACATTGCCGTGAATGAATTACGGTTGACGACGTAATCTTGACGGAGCGTAGCGAGATGTTTATAGAAGCGAGCCCTGAGGGCGACGTTCAGCTGGAGAGATTGCTATTCTGGAACCTAGAAGTCACGACGAGACATTGGTCGAGGAATTCTAGTACAAAGAACTGGTCAGAGTGAATAGAACAATACCTGTAAGAATAATGAACATTAACCACTATCCTGTTAAGTTGAGAAAAGGAACAGTGATTGGTAAATTGTTCTACGGTATCCTCGGTTTTGCAGAATGTGAACCGTACCGAACCACCACCTAAAGAAATTCTGAACGACTGCAGAATCTGGTTACAGAGGCATGTAAAGGCTTATCTCGGAAGAGTGTCATAAGGCTGAAGACCTAATACGGCGCTACCAGCATGTCTTTGAATGCAGTGACGGTGTAAAAGAAAGACTGATGTTGTTCGTCACAGAATACACACCGGAAACGCCACACCGATTCGCCAAGATGCTAGAAGATTACCTCTGTCAAGAAAACAAGAAGCAGATAAGATTATTAAAGACATGAAGAAGATGGCGTAATCCAACCATCAAGCAGTCCGTGGGCTTCTCCGTCGTATTGGTAAAGAAGAAAGACGGTCGACTCGTTCTGTGTCGATTTCCGACAGCTCAACAATGTAACGAAGAAGGATAGCTATCCATTGCCCTCGATTGACGACATGTTGGACACGCTCTCTGGGGCCAAGATCTTCTCGACACTTGACCTGAAAGCGGATACTGGCAAGTAGAATTAGATCCCAGAGATCGAGAAAAGACTGCATTTACCATCGGATCAGGTTTGTGGCAGTTTACAGTAATGCCTTCCGGACCTGTGTAATGCTCCAGCTACATTCGAAAGATTGATGGAAACCGTGCTGAGAAGTCTGTCGTGGGAGACATGTCTTGTCTACCTCGACGATATAATTGTTGTTGGAAAATCTTTCGAAGACCACATCAATAACCTAGAACAGGTGTTCAAGAGGTTGGAAGGAGCGAGACTTGAAACTCAGCTCAAAGAAATGCCATTTATTTCGGAAGCAGGTGAATTACCTGGACATGTAGTATCTGGCACGGAGTAGAACCTGATCCGGAGAAGGTTAAAGCCGTAAAGGAATGGCCGGTCCCAAAGGATAAACATGAATTGAGAAGTTTCCTGGTCTATGTAGCTTATTATCGCCGCATGTTTTGGGCTTTGCCAACATCGCGAAACCGCTGACTCAGCTGACAGAAGAAAGCGTTTGTTTCAATGGATCAAGACTGCAACGCGCTTCGAAAGCTTAAAAGCGCCATGCTGAGTGCCCTATATTGAGCTATCCACTACCTCAAGGGAACATATACTTGATACTGACAAGTAACGTTGGTATTGAGGAGTATTATCGCAGATACAAGATGGACAGAGAGAGTAATCGGTTATTATAGTAAAGTTCTATCAAAGCCAGAACGCAACTATTGTGTAACCCGAAGAGAATTACTATGTGTGGTGAAATCCGTTGAACACTTTTACAAATATCTCTACGGTAAAGAATTTCTTTGAGAACGGATCATGCCGCATTGAAATAGCTGCTGAACTTCGAGAATCCGAAGGTCAAGTCGCCAGATGGATTGAAAGATTGCAGAATTCACATTTAGAATAGAACATCGAAGCGGAAGTAGTCACCGGAATGCCGATGCTCTCTCCAGAAGACCGTGCCCTGAAAACTGCAAGCATTGTTGTCATGCGGAAGAGAAGATGGTCCACCTTAAGGGTCACTGTCAGTAATGACCAATGGCAACCAGAGAACTTCAGAAAGATCAGAAAGAGGACACGGAATTGAAACATGTTTGGAAATGGAAAATAGCAGGACGGAGACCAAGTTGGCAAGAAATAGCTCCTGTTCTTCAGCAGTAAAATCATATTGGGCAGTGGGATTGATTACTGAAGAGGAAGGTGTTCTGAAACGAGTTCTGGAAAGTGAAGACTGGCTCGCAGAAGAGGACGCAGATATTGTTACCGAGAGTAGGGTCCCGAAATATTGAGAGAATTGCATGATGGAACTTCGGAGGACACTCGGTATAACGAAAACCTTAGAGAAAGTGCGGAACGATTTTACTGGTTAATTCAAACAAGATGTAAAGATGTGGTACAAAGTGTCAAGTTTGTGCTACCAGCAATGGGCCACATAAAAAGAGAAGAGCGAAGATGAGGCAATACAACGTTGGGAGTCCTTTCGAACGAATTGCCATTGACTTGGCTGGCCCATTTCCAATGTCAAATGATGGAAATAAATACATACTCGTGGCTATGGATTATTTCAGCAAGTGGTTGAAGCATATCCCCTACCTAGCCAAAAGCCACTGCTATCTCCGAAGTACTGGTTAAGAGAATGGGTGAGCCGATTTGGTGCCACTGGAATTGCATTCAGATCAAGACGAACTTCAATCTGCAGTGTTTCAAGGGGTGTGTGAACTTCTTGGAATAAGAAAAACAAGAACGACAGCCCTACATCCGCAGTCAGACGGAATGGTGGAACGCATGAACAGAACAATGGGAAAATATTTAGCGAAGGTCGTGTCAGATCACCAACGCGACTGGGACCAATACATACATCTTTTTCTTCTAGCCTACCGTTCATCTGTTCATGAGACAACTGGGCAAACACCTGCTAATATCCTCTTCGGCCGGGAACTACGTCTACCATGTGATCTACAGTTTGGTTGTAAAACTAATGAAGAAACAGCCGGTGAAGACTTTGTAAATGACCTAAAACGGAAAATGGACATAATTCATAACCAGGTGCGTGAAAGAATCCAAATTGCAAGTGACAGGATGAAAGACCGGTATGACATCAAAGCTGAAGGAGGAGGTTATCAACCTGAGATCATGTGTGGCTGTTTAACCCCAACGACGCCGGGTTTGTGTCCAAAATTACAACGACAGTGGGAAGGTCCGACGAGGTCGTGAAGAGGATAAATGATGTTGTCTACAGAATTAAAAATTGCCGAATGGAAAACCACGAGTCGTTCATTCGAATCGCTGGCCCTGTACGCAGGAAGTAATGAAAATGATGAAGAAAAGACCGCACGAGTTTGTGAGCTGGACATGCAAGAGTGCACATTTCACGAGTTTATGTCTCAGTATAATGAAAGCATCAAGCGCGTTATGGTGTAACAATGGAGGTGCAACGGGATCTGTTTGCGCTACCCCAGGAATATGCATTGGCGCATTGTGTCGCCCAGGATTTAGATATGACCAGAGGTGTTGCTACTGTATTCAAGAGAAAATACGGAAGGATAGAAGAATTAAAGAACCAACAACCAGATATTGGGAAGGTTCTGCATCTGCACGACGTCAGCCACTATGTTTATTACCTTGTCACAAAAAGTAAGTCATGTCACAAGGCATCCTATGAAAATCTTTGGGAAACTCTGATTGAATTACGCCAACAAGTACTGCAAGACAACGTCCAGAAGATTGCCATGTCAAAACTGGGATGTGGTTTTGATGGACTGAACTGGAGAATAGTGAGAAGCATGTTGGAAGTACTGTTCCGGTACACTGGGTTAGCATCTTAGTCTGCAGCTACCACCATGGAATGTTGTCATATCCAAAGAAGACAATTGACTGCCACTTCTTCAACCTCCAACTGCACTAGAGGCTCCAGCTGCAAGTATCGGCATGATTTACTAAACGCGCTCCGAGACGGATCGCAACAAGGAGGGGTAGTGTAACGAATTTGCGTCATTCCCCGGCGCCACTTCGAGGTGGCGGGTTACGTCATCTGCCGGCGACACGAGCCGCCGGTGAGCACGAGTTGCATCACCTGCCGGCGGATTCGTCCAGAAGAGTCGCGGTGTCCGGATGGTTCTGGATTGTCCTGACGAGTATAATACGCGACGGCCGGCGGCCCGAGTCGTCTTGAGTCCGCAGTGGAAGCTGAACTGTGAAGTGTGTGCATCGTACTGTGGTCGGTGAGTGAACGGTGACCAGTGCATCGAACTGTGATCAGTGCAGTGAACTGTGCCAGTGCTTAGGACTGTGCGAGTGTGCAAGAGAAGTGTAGTGTAAATAACTGAAGAGAAGTGTAGTGTAAATAAAGCAAGAGAAGTGTAGTGTAAATAACTGAAGAGAATTAGTGTAAATAAATAATCAAGTGTTTTCAGTGATTGTGTTAAGTAACAAAATAAACGTTTTTGTTAAAATAATACGAGATTTTTAATTCACCACCTAAAAACGTAACAATATATATATATATATATATATATATTTCGAATAGAGCGTTACAGAAAATGAATATTGCGTGCAAACTAAACAGTGACTGAGGAATGACATCATTAAAGATATCTGCAAGGAAAACCAAGAACACAAGTCTTTGCCAACAAGGAGTTGACAGCTAATCAAAAAAGTCTGCTATTGTAAAATTTACGCAAGCGCCCACTGGAAGGTTAAAGTAACATAATATTATATTTCGACCACTATTACAGCACGAGTTACAAATGATTAACTTCAGCGATGCAAACATTTTCCCGAAAATTTTGAAAATTAATATCATCTCGTAAAAAAATATTTTTGAGAAAAATTTAAAAAAGTGTGTTTCATGCTTGTACTCTTCAAAGAAAAATGTTTAAAAATCTGAGACATTAAGGTTCAATTTGCCTTTAATTTGTTGCAGAATTACTCAATAACGAACTTCACGCACCACCTATGGGTGTACCCGTCAGTTGTTTGTAAATAACATTGTCAAAGATAAACTCAATCTTTTTTATATGCATTGATTCACCAACAAAATTTCTTCAAATAGAAACGAAAAATTAGATAATTTATAATTGCACACACCAAAGCTTGAAATCGAAGTGGATGGGGGTATACTAGGATACATTGCTGCAATATGCGCCGCTAGCCGAATTCGTTTATTACGCTCCATGAAGTCACGGAGGTTAAGCGAATTCGAGACTCGTAGATTCCTGGTTGGGTGACCGGCTAGGAACCCCGGAATCTAACGGCGTTGAGCCCCTGGCCGAAGGGATAAAAGGCACCGACTGTGACGTGACGAGACTTGACAAATATAGTAATTACTCAGTGACGGATGATTATTCCAGAGAAAGCGCTCAACGCCCAAAGAGAAGCGTTGCGGCAACATCGACGAAAAAAAAATCAAATGGAACTATATTACGACCTTGTGATATTATGACCATTAAAGATTTCAAAATATTAGTTAATTCAAAGCCATTGTAACTCGCAATAATTTTCAAGCCTGGTTGTAATCAATTTAAGAATTATTTACACAATTGATATTGGGGACTATCAATCGATGAGACAACTGGTCTTACGGGAAAACTTTCCTTGTAAATCTGAATTAGTCCATATGCTGGAGATATCTTTCCTGCCGTGGAATAAATCCGGTTATTTATGCTATAATTAATTAACTTAGCATTCCTTCATCTTTTTATTATCTCCTGTAAGGACTTTATGGTCTTTAAAATCCCTGACTCAAACGATAAAGGCAACGTGTTTAGTATGACCGATACGACATGCGGCAGAAGAAATTATAATATTGCCGTATAAGCACGCGGTGTTGCTCCCCGCGAAATGGACGCACACGAGCTCCAGTTGTGGATACATTGGCTAAGACACCGCTGGAGTGTGAAAGTGCTGTAATTGTAGATCATATCGTGCCAGACGAAACACTAAATATGAATGTAATGAAGTAATGGTGCTCGATTCTTTATTAAAAATCTGGAGGACCTCAAGTCACAAATATATGTCAATAGAAATACTAAAAGCGAGATCAAGAATGGGATCGAAGAGTCATTTAGACTGGCATCTCTTCTAAAGATTCTGGGCTGCAAGCATGTTTCTGTAGATCAATCTATTCGATGTGACCTGACCGCAGAGACCACACGCACTTAGGCTGACACTCCTAGACCAACTGAAGGCTCCGATGAAAAAGCAAAGGGTGAATTATTTAGAGACGAAATCAGAAAAGCAGATACCTTCGATGACGCTGAGAAGCTGATGAGTTGTGTCTGGTGGAAAGATTACTTCCAGAGAACAAAAATGGCAACAGGTAATCCCTTAAAACAAGGGATGGTAATATTTTTACAGACGAGCGCCAAGACGAAGAACGAAAACCCTACCTGGTTCCCTGAGCTCAGCTCCTGGAAAAATATCCTGAGTTACTAGAAGTAGATGCTGTGGGATCTAGCACCGGACAAATTAAGTATATAGAGCAAAGTACTAGGATTAAACTGGGAGATGGAAAGGAACAAAGGAAGACTAGAACGGTGCACGTAATTACAATGCAACCGGGAAAGGACAATAATAAGTCAAGGGAAAGACTTTATAACGCTACCGTTCTACTCAAAGACCTGGCAATGAACCACAAGAGGGCAAATTTAATGATAGCACACTCGAACGCACAACGTTCTCTTGAGCTGCGGGAAATGATGGAATGTATCTTTGTGGATACAAAATACACATCCAGGTATGTACTCAACGTCAACCTGAGCTTAAAATGAAAACCCCTAAAGAACCTTCCACATGCTTGGTTGTGACTACTGAAGACAAAGATAAGACATGCAGATCTCCTGAAGGGCATCAAAAATTAATTACAGGTGGCAGGAGCTCTAGAAAGAGTGAACTCTGTGAGAAAAACTAGAACAGGTGATCTGCTCCTACTTTTAAAGAAGGAGAAATGGAAGTCAAAAACATCACGGAGCAACTTGAGAAGACAAACGCCCGTATCCTGGGCCAACGTAGAACAATACTACATAACAAGCAACTAGATGCAATAACTACTGCATCTCTTCTAAAGATTCTGGGCTGCAAGCATGTTTCTGTAGATCAATCTATTCGATGTGACCTGACCGCAGAGACCACACGCATAGGCGACCTAGACCAGGAACGCGGAGACGAAACGAATGTAACTCCGTGTGAGACCTGCATATGGCGAGACAATCGGCAACGGTTGAAACGAACGAGAAGACCGCGGAACATCTCTGTAGAATAGGAAGGATAAAGGTAGAAATGGTGTCCTGCTATGTTAACAGAAGATTGGATGTCCGGAGGTGTCATCGTTGCTGGAATTATGGACACATCGCAACTAGTTGCCGCGGCGAAGACAGGAATAAATGTGGACCTGCGGAGGAAACCTGCGGACGCGAAGGACACATAGCTAAAGAACGCAGGAACCCAGCCCATTGTCCTCTTTGCAACGAAGACCACAAGGCAGGCACTGGACCCTGCATGGCATTCGGCAAAGCCCTCAGACAGGATCACACGATCATGATCAACGTCCTCCAAATAAATGTCAATAGATGTAGATTGGTGCACGACGTACTAAAGGAAGCGATAAGCAGACTAAAATTTGACCTACCTCATCAGTGAACCCAACAAAATAATGGCAAAAAACAAAAGTTGGTACCTCGATCAGAACTTAAACTTAGGCACCATAATAACAGACCCCTCCACTAGGATCACAGAGTATGGATATGGCAAAGGATTCGTATGGGTTAGAGTGGAAGGGCTGTATATATGCAGTTGTTTCATATATAGAGGTATTCTCTCAATTCCTGGATGCACTCGAAATAGAATTTAGAGGGAAAGGCACTGATATAATAGTGGCTGGCGACTTCAACGCGAAGTCTGCGGACTGGGGATCTCCTAAAGAAAACCTTAGGAGGAGAATGGTTACAGAATGGGCAGCAGCACTCAATCTAACCGTCATGAATACGGGAACAAAACCCACATTTGTAAGGGGCACGCAAACATTTATTGATATCACCCTGTTCTGACAATCTAGCAAACCGCATCTTAGCGTGGAAGGTCTTAGATGAAGAAACAACGACCACATAACATTCAAAATGTCTGAAGCGAAGAAAGCAAACAATTATTGAGAACCTACCCCCTGTCGGTAAAACTTGACAAGACGCTACTCCGACATGCTCTACAAGACAGTGCATCAGGAAAGTCCAACCATACACCTATAGAGTGCGTGAAAGGTTACAGAAAGCATGCAAAAACTCCAAGATCGCTACAAGAGCCAACAAAATGGATCCTCCATGGTGGGGCCCCGAACTCTCCGCCCTAAGAAAGGAGGTTCTTGCCGCAAGAAGGAAATACCAAAGGCAAAAAAGGAAACATTCCCCGGGGGAATTGGGATTAGACCTCTATAAAAACCTAAAAAACCTCCTCGTCAAAATGATTGCCCAAGAAAAACGGAAGTGTTGGCTTCAACTATGCCAGAATATTGAAGCGAATGTGTGGGGGGATGGCTATAGAATCGCCATGAAAACACTGCGTGTTGATGAGCCTAGAGTACATATGTTTCTAGAAAGAAGACTGGATATCATTGACAGTCTCTTCCCGACATACTAAGAAAATATGGAATATCAAAAATGACACAGAAATTCAGACCTGACAGAAAGTGAGGTCCAGCACGTCGCCAAGAAATTAAAAGAAGGTAAAGTCCCAGGACCAGACGGAATACTGCCGGAAGCAGTGAAGATGCTGATCGCCGTGTACAAGGAGTACACAAAGCATACCTTAGAAACAATGAAGCTAGGTACCGTCCCACATATCTGGAAAAAGGCCAGAGTACTACTTATACCCAAACCTGGACTGTAGAGCTACAGACCTATATGCCTGCTGGATACTCTCGGCAAGCTGTACGAACATGTGCTCTTAGAAAGACTGAATGAAGAAATCAGTAGGACAGAAAACTACTGTCGCTTTCAGACAGTATGGCTTCAGAAAACACAGGTCGACGTATGGAGCTATTGAAAATGTTCTTAGCATAGCTAGGAAGGCAAACGACAAAGGACTGTTACGTGCATTAATACTCCTCGATGTAAAACATGCATTCAGTAGTGCGTCCTGCTCTATGATGAGAGAGTTGGAGGATAGGGGTATAGCATGCTACCTCATTAACAGCATTGGTGCGTACTTGTCCCAAAGAGTGATAAGTGTAGGAAAGGGTAAGGAAATAGAAATGACAGCAGGGGCCCCACAGGGTTCAGCAGGGATCCCACAGGGTCTGGGACCAACACTATGGAATAATTATATTCGATGGAATAATTATATACGATGGAGTTCGACAACTGACTTCCGAAGGAACGACACTTATCGCGTTCGCAGATGACCTAGCAATCGTAGTTACAGCAGAAACTATAGAAGAACTCACATTCAATGGTAATGCAACACTACATATAGTGAACACATGGATGAAAGAAAACTCGTTAACCCTGGCACACCATAAAACGGAGGCCGTACTTTTGCCAGGAAAACGTGCTAAACCTGCATTCTTCAAGATTCAAGACGCAATAGTAAATACGGCCAAAGCAGTGAAATATCTTGGGGTTGTGATAGACCAGAGATTGACTTTTAAATACCACTGTAATATGATCACGGAAAAGGCAGTGAAGACAATTGGCGCACTCAACAGACTGATGCCAAAAATCGGAGGCACCAGCCAAGAAAAGAAAAAAATTCTAAGGTCAGTAATGCACAGTATACTACTCTACGCTGCACCTATATGGGCAAAATCAGCACAAATTAAATATAACAAGGTAAAACTCATTAGGACACAAAGAAAAATGGCATTGCGAATTATATGTGCATATAGAACAGTTTCCGCTGAAGCTGCATTGGTTCTAGCAGGACTTATATCAATGCACATTCTGGCCCTGGAACGTAAGACACTATTTGAAGCAGAAAAGGAAGGTATGACAAAAGAGGAGACCCGGGAACAAACATAAAAATTGGCAGAACGAGTGGGACAACACGACTAAAGCTCCATGGACACGTCGCCTGATTAAGCAGATCAAGCACTGGGTGACTCGCAAGCATGGACACATAAGTTACCATACCACCCAATTTCTGACAGAGCATGGTAATTTTGGAGTTTACACGTACAGAATTGGCAAAACGATAGACGATCTATGCCGTTACTGCAAGGTAACAGACACAGCAGAACACACAGCTTTTCACTGCAGTAGATGGGGCCAACATAGATTTAATATAAATCTACAACTGCGAGAAAACCTGACGGCGGACAATATTATCAACAAAATGATTGAAAGCAAAAGCAACTGGGGCAAAACCCGCAAAAATGTATTTACAAATATCAGCACGAAATAAGACAAGAGAGACACAAGAAGTAAACTCCTGAACCCCTAATCACGGGGGACGTAGGGAGACAGCCCACTGCCTCCGACGCGATGCCAGACCAGCAGTTCCGAAGGCAATAAGAAGGGTGCTTCAACATGGCCTCTCGTTCGGTTAGCAAACGCCGACTACGCCAAAAGGAAAAGAAAGTGGTAGTGGTAGTACACTGGCGTTGAAACTGCAGATGATAAATCCCGAAGACGTCGGACTCCCATATAGTGCTTTATTTCATGCTCTTGCGAATGGATCTGCTGCCGTTTTAAAGATTCCTAGATGTGCATCTCCGATATTGTATTGTTTCGATATCAGCAGTTATTTAATATTTTATATTCAACTTTTTAAAAAGATACAACAGATGTTATGTTTGCTATCTGTTATCAATAAGTCTTCTCCATACTTTTCAATGAGGCACGATTATATTGTGAGGTTATCGGGTCGGTAATCTCCCTGTATTCGCCCAACAAATCATCAATAAGAAAGTGATATTCATCAGAGTTTCCTTTATGTTAAGGAATATGAACTGCAAGGTCTCATTAACATTAGTGGCTATGCGAAAATCCTTTGCTTTCTTCTTCTTCCCGGGCTGCATAATTTCTTTTGTCAGGAAAGATTCTCGTTAGCAAAACGTGTTATTTTCCTACTCCGTTCATATTAAAGGTTTTCATCGATATTATTGGTGGTTTCAAGGAATTTTTTTTGTGGATAGGGAAGCCTTCTTGTGATTGTGAATTATTATTATTTATTATTATTATTATTATTATAAAAAGAAACGAACGCCATTTTACTCTATAGAAATGCTTTTGGTTTAAGGAAATCATGTTAGTTGGCTAAACGCAAAGGCATACTGTCACTCTTATCACAACTTTCAAATGCGAGTGTAACCTTGGTACGTATTAAAAAATAGTATTTAATCCCTTTTTATTTATAAACCGGCAAATTATAAACCTAGCAAAACTTTTTCCAAAATATTTGGAGGTGGAAAATTAGGGTTTTCTTTCTAATAACAATGTAAACAAAATAAAAAATAAAATCTTTTACCTCACCTTTTGCAAGGCAAAAATGATTTGTCGACTGCCCTAAAAGGATACTTTGCTTATAGTAATATTTAAATATCTATTGAAATCACTGATTGCTTTGCATTAACATTGGCAGCTTCCACAAATAAGTAATGGTCTCTCACAAATCCGTTTTTACAGAAAATTTTCTTCACGTTTGCTTCCGAATTAGATACAATTTTACAACCACAGGATTCCCCGCTGAAGTCGCGTGGGAGTCTAGTCTTGGTCTGAGACAGAGAATAAGAACAACTGTTACGTCAAGCCTATAGCTGCGCTATTCCTCCAAGAAACTTTTAAATCTTTCTCAAAAATGTATTACTTGTTTCCCGGTAATGGTAAACTGAGTGCTCACGTCCTTCGAGCAAAATAGTTCCTGGCGATTGTACTCCATCTCTCATCTCATGCCGTTGGCTCTGAACTTGAACGCCTGTTCCTGGCGACGGCGCGACGATTTTTACGACGACGCACATAACCTTTGTCATTGTGTTAATTGCGAAGTTGACCACCCGTCCAACTTTAAGCAATGCCCTTCCTTTCTGAGAGAGAGATCCAAAATATCAGAGCCGCTGAGAAAGTGTCCTTTCCTGAGGTCAAACGTCGGTTCCAAACGAGGAACCCTGTTGGTCTTTCTTTATCATTCTCCGGCACCGTGAAAGCCAAGACTCCGAGAGTAGCAGCGGGCTGCAAACAGAACCAGCGGCCCCGCAAATGATGAGCTTCTCATGTCAGGTGTCTCAGGAGTGATCATCCCAACAAAATACTATATGATTGACAGAAAAGCTCAGCCGTCGCAGTCGATCAAAACGTTAAACAAGGCTCTTTCAATGGAAGTTGATGTCGGTCAGACAACTGTCTCAGAACCATTAACAAAAAGCTCGTTATCAGGGCTCGGACTAGTTACATCTTCAGAAACACGCACTGAGTGAGCATCTAGTCCCCCTGGCAATGCACAGGAGGTCTCGACTTCGGAGGAAGCTCGCGCATTCGGTTCCCAAGGTCGGAGGAAAAAAGCAAACACTTGATTCCACCGTGGCCCTCATGTCATGGAATACTAATGGTTTCTTCTCGCGACGGGACGATCTTGTTGTCCCGTTATAATCCCCTGTAATCTGTCTCCAAGAGACTCACCTCACCTCGCGATTCTTCTCCTTATCGGTTCGATATCGTTGATGGTTTCCGTGCTCATGGCGGAGTTGCTTCACTGGTATCCAACCAAGGATAACCTAACGTTACCCAGATAACCTAACCTGGACTACAAGAGGTCCAGCTAAGAGAACTAAGGCGAGAAACATTTTAGAAAGTAAAAATTAGTCATGGAGAGCATACGTCTCTCTAAATTGCCATACGCCACCCCGTCTGGTATGGAGGAAAGTACCTCAAATTAATGAATATCCTTTGCCAAACTCAGTGCAGGTCTTCTTTAAAATGGTCAGATGACCGCAAATCGGGACGCTATTGCAGAGGAACTTGCCACTCACTATGAAAATATGTCGAGTTCTGCAAACTATGTTCCAAACTTCCTTTTGCTTAAAGAAGCGCTTTGGATTTTCGAGCAGAGCACATGAGAATTAAAATACACCTTTCTCCATGTATGAAATGCGTTCCTTTTAATGCTTGGGAAAAGAACCACACCAGGTCCAGATGAAGTACACAACTTAATGCTGCAACATTTTCCCGAAATGGTCATACAATTTCTTCTCCGGCTCTATAACCGTATCTACGAAGAGCACACCATCCCTACTTTATAGCGAGAAGGCATGATCGTCCCAGTTCGTAAAGAAGGTAAAGATCGATCACTGCCATCAAGTTATCGACTTATTTCTCGCCCATGTAGTGTATGCAAAGTGCTGCAACGCATGGTGAATCAGCGTTTGGTCTGGACCTTGGTGTATAAAAATCTGTTGACAATCCAAAGCGAGTTCAGAAGAAACCGGTCAACCTTGGACCACCTCGTTGCGTTAGCAATAGCTGTCTCTACGTCGTTCTTTTTTATTTTTATTTGTTGCGTCCAAGTTGACGCAACGCTCCCTTGCGGGCGTTGAGCACTTTTTGCGCTGGGGAGTAATCCTCCATTATCCACTTCATCTGTCATATGTCAAGTCACGTCGCTGTCAGTTGTCAAGAGAACCGCCAGATAGCATCTCCGCGTACGCTCCTCGTCTTCAGACATCTTGTGGCCATATTATTTGATACAGAAAAGGCCTACGACACCACTTTGTAGGCACGGCATTCTGTAAACCTGCACTCTTCGTGATTTAAGGGGAAGCTGCTTCTATTCCTCCAAAACTTCCTTCCGAAAAGGTCTTCCCGTGTTCGTGTGGATGATAGGTTTTCTCGTAGTCACCCTCTTGCAAATGCTATCCCCCCCCAAGGATCAGTATTGAGTGTCACTGTTTGCCATCGCCATAAATGGTCGAGCATCGACTGTGCGAGAACCTGTTGACGCATCGTTGTTTGTGGATGATTTTGCCATCTTCTGTTCAGCAGCAACATTGTGATCCAGAGACAACTCCAAAAGGTGCTCAACAAGCTCCATGAATGGAGATCGTGAACAGGTTTTAACTTTTCTGCTACTAAATGTATCGGTTTGCATTTCTGCAGGATATATTTAATTTGCATAGCAATCCAGTCCTTTACTTGGGAGGAAATCAGTTTCCATTCGTTGAATCTGCCAGGTTCCAGGGGCTCACATTTGTTAAGTCCCTCACATGGCGTGCTCACACCCGTGAATTACAAACAAGATATCTCCCCTCGTAGTATTCGAATGCTCAATGGTACATCATGGGGAGCCGACCATACTACACTATTGCGGTTATATAGATCACTCTTCCACTCGGTTTTGGATTACGGTAGTGAAGTGTATGGCTCGGCTCCCTCCACTCTGCGACCCATCAATAGTATACACCACGCTGGTATCCGTCTCTCAGCAGGTGCGTTTCGCACCAGCTGAATTGAATGCCTTCTAGCCGAGGCTGGTTATCCTTAAAAAGAAGGCGGGATATATTTATTAGCAGCTCTGGATGCTAAAGTATCAGGACTCTCTAATCATCCTTGTCTCCAAATAAGTGTCCATCCTGAATATGAAACATATTCTTCGAACATCGCTTCCAGGTATTCGTTCTTATACTATAAAAATCACGCAGCCTCCAGGTATTCGATTGCGAAATCTTTTACGGGACCTTAATGTTGGTCTTTCACCCCTGTGAAACCCCCAACTCACCCCATTCCCCCTTGGAAGCTCCTCCGGAATATTGACCTCAGACTATCCACTCTTCCCAAACAAACGACTAGTCATTTTGTTTACCAAATGCATTTTCCAGAAATGAGGGTAGCCTATCCAGATCATGTATTCTTATACACGGATGGTTCATCACGCAATGAGGCAGTGGCATATATTTTTTATTGTATCACAGTCACCAAATCACATCTGCTACATTCTCAGTGCAGTACGTTCACTGCTGAAATGTATGCAATTCTTGAAGTCCTAAAATACATCGAGTCAGCGACTTAGCGCTGAGCAGTTCTCTGTTCTGATTCTCCCAGCTCACTACAAGCTATCTCCCGTTCTTCCTCAGATTACCTGACTGAATCAATTCAAAACGTCATTCTCGCCACTATGATTTGGTAGGCTTCCAGGCCATGTGGCAATCATGGCGAACGAGCTGGCTGACCAGGCGGCAAAATCAGCGACGGAGAATACTCATGTTCACATTCCTTTTGTACCATCGTCCGATGTGAAGGCTTTTTTTAAAACGATGCATCTTTAGAGCGTGGCAGAGTGGCACAATACCACCTATAAACTAAGTGTGAAAAAGGATTCTGTTAATTCGTGGCGTTCCTCATCCCGACCTTCTAGGCGTGAGGAAGTTATTTTAACCCGTCTGCGTGTCACTGCCACTTTCTCACAGTTTCCTCTTTCGAGGTGAGTCTCCTCCTATCAGTGACTCGTGCACGACGGTTCGTTCTGTGGAACACGTCCTGCATGGTCTGGACAACTCTACGAGAGGTGCTCGAAGATGACGATTCCGCGCTCTCAAAGCGTTTTTGTTTTTTGAAAGAAAGCGGAATATGTGATTTTATATGACAGATAAGGGCAATAATGTTTCTATGTTTTCCTGGCCCCAGAGTAACGTTTTTTAACTCTTTGTGATATCTACATGTATATTTTATGCGTAATTGAACCTTTCTTTTGTAGGGTATGTGTGCTTCTAAAATAACGGATAAGTTGCATCTGCAACTCTTTTATTAGATCATTAATTTATTTTAGAAATACTTTGACACGGGCGCCAATGACCTTAGTAGTTGAAACGCCCTTTAAATCTAATCAATCAATAGTCTTGTACTTCGAACTGCCCTTACATATTTACTGAATTCGCTGCTTGTGTACCCGGTTGCCGCTTGTCCATCAGTTGGTATCACTGTCCGCCGTATTGCGTGGCTTGCTAAACGTATGGCCTAATACATTCTACACCTTGTTTGAGTATCCACCTCTTCGCGGTATTTGGAAATGATTGTGTAAATAATGTGATTGTTACATTTCAAATTGTATTTTAAAATCTGAGTCTATTTTAATCGGTATCGGTTTATTTCCAGGTGGGGGCAATTCATCAGAAGAGAACCTTAGCATTTATTAACCATTTTATTTCGAACACTGTTTCTTTCCTTAATAAATTTGCTCGTTCATGTGAGCAAAGATTGGAGAAATTTGATGCCCGCATTAAGAAGATTGACGCATCGTTGAGTGTTTTGGAAACTAAGGTGAGTACTTCATTACAGCGCCCCGCCGGCTATTCATTCTTCCCCTGCAAAGTGAATTTCAATACTGCTACCCATTTTTCTTTAACGAGAAAACATACCTCTTACTTTTAAAATGCTTTTAAAGCAAAATTACCATGCTTTTGTAATTTAAGAAGCTCGTAGTAACTGACGCTGTCATATATATAAAGTATACAGGTGTCAATTTATTGGTCTTCTTTCCTGAAGAGGCTAGCAGATAACGTTATTTCGAGACGTAATTCCTCTTCTACTGTTTCGAATGTTGATTCCCTATTGAGATAACAGTGGGGCGTATGAATGGGGACATGGATTGCTGTATATCCTCGACACTATTCGGGTAACTTTTGAGTGAAACAGGCGCAAGCTCAGCGAGTTGGAGCAGCGCGTTCATGCGGTAGTGCGCTTTGTCGGCGATAGGGCATTCTCCGTCTTTTCGAAGTATTTGTCATTACAGCTACCTGCAGCTCCACGGTAGTGTCATGTGAAACATGGAAGAGAATAGCCAGTTCACGTTCCGAGAATATGGAGACATGCCGTTACTGCTTGGTGTATGCCTTGGCAACGCCAAGAAGTTAGTCGGGTACGGGCACCGATGGATAAGGTCGAGGCGGGCGTGTGGCGTGACCACCACGCTCGCTGTATCTCAATCGTTTAGACTGTTTTCGTTTGGGAAGACTTGAAAAGCATTGTGTACGCTACTGCAGTGGAAACCGCAGGTGAGTTGTGGGCGAGAATGCTCAAAATGTATCTCTTCCTAAACTCAGTTACTAGTCATTGTACCAATGAATGCTTTTTGTGTAAGCTTTCAACATTCACAGCCACAGTGACTCAAATAGTACTTTCTGTTGGTTTATGGAGCATGTTTCACAAAAGGGAGGTCTAACACACTTGCTTCCTTTTTACATGCTTTTTAAGTAAATATATTTTCAATAAAACCTTCACGAAGGTGGTCCCCTTTTCTGATTCTTGTGGTGCACAAAATAAGAACAGGACTCCTTAATTATGTTGTCGGTTTTGTTATAAATATCAATTCCAAATTGATCACGTATTTCCCATACGCGGACATCCCTACTGTCAATGTGATCGGAATTTTGGATTATTTGGGTCTCGTTTAAAAAGATTACAGGAAATATGCACAGTTCATGGATATATAAACATTTTGGAATGGTGCAGCAAAATCCCTCTCCGTTTAGGGTAATAGATGGCTCAAATATAATAAATGATTGGTGTTCACATCTTATAGCATTCACACATACAAATCCAAAAGCAATGAGTATGAGATTTTCAGTACAAAAGTACTGTATTCTAGCTTACAAGACGGTTGGTACTCCGTTGAAATGGATCGGTCCACATCTTGACGGGGGGATGCATATAAGGCTCTCATGTGTTTCTTTATCCATCTTTCATCCTCTTACTTTTTATTTCATGTCACCTACATTCTTTTATCTCCCCTTTTTTCTTCCTCCCTGGCCTTCTCTGTAAGGTGAACGCCCATCCATGTGTTTGCCGTCCATGGCGACCCGTGACGAATGGAATGAGTGACCAGGGAGTTGAGGGGTCTGTGTATGCTTTCTGACTGCCGCTTTGACGCCGAATGTTTGTAGGTAGGCCTGCTTTAGACACGTTCACTTCGAACATCGGTGAGCCCTGGTGTCTGAGGGAAGATCTCTGCACCTGGTAGGTTCCAACACACTTTCTTTGTCGTTGGCCTCTTCTAGACGGGCAATTGGAGTCTAACCGACTACCGGCCAATCGACTAAGACTATGTCTTGTGTTGAACTCCAAAGTGAGCAGGGTTATCCACGGTGGGGCAATGCTTTGTCATCCCCCACTATATCCTTGTCATCCCAGTGGGTTCTCCCTGGCACCGTGTCACTTGTCTCCCTAGCACCCCAGTGGCGCGTCCCTCTATTGGGCTCCATGGTGGGTGGGGAGCATGGAGACGAATAACGATCCCTCATATGGAACCAAAACCACCTCCCACGCCGTTTTCCGCCAGGGAAAGGGTATGTCCAAGAAGAACTCGATATAAACAGTTTTTTGTAACAGAGGATGACAAACCCAAAAAGCCGCGTTTCCTTCTTGGCTTGCGCCGAGAAAGGGAAAACGTTCGATAATGTAAGTGCTGTCCGTCTGGCGCGAGCCATAGAGGAAGCATTCGAGAAGTTCCACGCGGTCGTGCAACAGGAACAGTATGATTCTTTCGACAGAATGTCCGGAATTCGATGAGCTAATCGACAAAACAAAGATACGAAACAGATTGCCGACCTCCAGGTAGTAGAAACTCATCCAACCCTGAATCTCTGCTAGGAGTGATAAACCACGAAGACTTTCCTTCAAAGAGTGGCGAAGATTTCCTTCTTTATGTGTTAGCGCGCCACTGAGGTGTATATGATTAAAAGGAACGAGTAGGGAAAGGTGATCCCTACTTAGACTACTGCCACCGGGAGCGGTGGCTCAGTGCATCTGATGCCATTGATGCAACTGATGTCACTGCAGTTCCTCTGACCGGGAGGTCCTAGGTTCAAGTCCCGACGGCGGCTGGATTTTTCGATACTATCTTTTCAGCTAGGTCCAATTCAGTCGCTGTCTGGAGACTTCTAGTGGCCGGCTGCTCTGATCGGTAGTTTTCAGTGGGTTCTCCGATCAACACCAGGGGAATGCCGGAGCAGTACCCCAACAAACAGGCCACGGACCGCGCGTGATATTTCCTTCCTCTTCCTTGTCCTATCCTCACCCCTTACACAGACACTAACATGTACTACACTACCACGTCCCAGGAGACCGATCGGGGAGTTAGAACGTGACCCGGCTGGGTCGGTGGCTCGTTGGTGAGAGATACCTGGTTGGAAAAAACCCGGCTTGTCGACAGTATGTCTGCGCCGGATCTCGTCATCCAGGGAGGAATATCACCGCCACCTCCCGATGAAAACATGCACTATACTTACGGGACTAATAACCTCTGTAGTTGACGCACCCGGAATCACAATGAATCAATGTAGTACTGCCGCCCTACTTTTCTTCCGGGAAAGAGATCCAGCAGATCAGAGTCACCGAAAAGTTTCTTTCGCTGAGGCCAAAGGTCGCCATCAGGCTAGAAACTCAGTAGATCTGTCAATATTCTTCTCCAGTGCCCCAAAGACTAAGATCTCGGAGGTAACAGCAAGTTGCCAAACACATCGTGCTTCCGCTCTAGTGCACTTCAATTATCAGCTGTCGCCTATAGCCTTCCCTGATGATACGTCGTGCATTCAAGGTGGAAATGTACTAATACATACAAAGTATAAAAGTTTTAGCAACAAAATCACCAATTACTTCTACTAAGCACTCTATGGAAATCGATGCCAGTCAGACATCGCATCCAAACAAAAATTGTCATCGAAGTCCCGTCCACTTTTTCTACTTCCGAGACTCACCTTGAGTAAACCTCCGGCCCCCTCAGATCTTGGTCACCTGTGTCAAAAACCGAATTCTCCCAATACAGTCGACCGTCTCCAGTAGTCGGAATGTGTCTGCTGTTAACGAAGAGCATCACGGGAGTTCCTCTACCACCTTTCAGAAGGTGAGAAAGGCGATACAAGAAAAGTAATTCCCCATCATGGCTTTCGCATGGAATTTTAAGGGTTTCGTGCACACTCAGAAGAATTATACATTCGACCTGGACAAGCCGTGTCACAAAAAGAACTTAAAGATGTGTTTTTCCAGTTGCCCATCCTTTTACTTTCACCCTGCATAGTAGAGAGAAAGTTATGTAAAGCTGCGCGAAAAACGGCAAATTTTCGTCAAGAAAACCGTATTACAGGGCCCTGGTAACAAAAAAGTTCCCTCTTTTACCATTAGGCGCGTTGATGTTCCGTTTTTAACATTTTACTGTCTTTGAAATATTTTAGTTTGGCACTGTCACAGTGCATACTGTACTTAAAATATATTGACATGGCCGCCAAAGACCCTAGATATTGAAGCGCCCTTAAACCCTAATATTAATAATAATAATAATAATAATAATAAAAATAATAATCCCATCATTGCTTCACAGACATACAATAACATTAAGTCATTACTTTACTTTGTGGTTAAATAATAGTGTTAGGGATAATGTAATGCCGCAAAATCTTCCTTGTCGAGAGACTAATTAAAGAGTCCAAACTGAAAGATGTCAAGGATTTGCTCAAATATTTGAAAGAAAGTGAACAAAAGTGATATATGAATATATATAAATTGAACAAATTGATGAACGTACCGATTCTATATATTCAGAAGATATCCGGAATCTTCATTATTTTCTCTCTCTCCCTCTCCCCCCCCCCTCTCTCTCTCTCTCTCTCTCAAGGCGTACTAGGAGCGGAAATTCATAGAAGACGTAGAGCACACTACGGAGACAATGTATTGCCACAGTGAAGGGTTCACCAGGGAATTGAACAGTTCAAAAGTGGTCAAACGAGCGTGATAGATGAGGAAAGAATAGGGCTTCCAGCTGCAGCCGCAAATGACAATATTGAACATGTACGTTCTTTGATACTCGATAACAGATGAATGACTGTTGATGAAGTGGCAAACCACATGCACATTAGCCATGGTTCTGCATATGAAATCATGCATAACAGGCTTAACTTTCATAAAGTCTGTGCGAGATGGGTTCCGAAACAACTCAATGAAGAGCACAAGTGCTATCGTGTTAGAATCTGTCAGTTCCTATTGGATTGTCATGCTAACGAAGGGAAACCTTTCTGAAACGAATGAACACTGGAGAAGAAACATGGGTTCACCACTTCGAACCAGAGAGTAAACGTCAGAGCATCCCGAATCTCCAGTCAAAAAAAAAAAATTCAAGAAGGTTGACCTTCTGCAGGTAAAATGATCGCTCGCAGCTTTTTGTGACTCTCAAGGTCCAATCCTGGAATAATTACCAGGAAAAGGGTTCAACAGTAAACAGTGAACGTTATAGTGAAATGCTGTTGAACAAGTTGAAGCCTGCAATTCGCAACAAACGCAGAGGTCCACTGTTGGAAGGAACTCTTTTCTTGCATGATGGTGCATCCACATTACGCCACCCACACCTTTCCAACTCATCAGAAACTGCATTTTGATGTGTTGGAGCATCATGCGTACAGTCCCGATCTCGACCCATCCGACTACCATATGTTTGGTCCACTTAAAAATGATCTAAGAGGCCATCGATTCTGCACCGATCAACAGGTAAAGGAAGCGGTGCATGCGTGGCTTCCTCCGCAACCAAAAACGATTCAGAAGGTATCCGAAAGCTTCACCGACAGGCTAATTGCATTGAAAAGCACAGTGATTATGTTAAAAATGATATAAATGAAAATTGTGTACTTTTATTGTAATTAATTGTAAAAATTGATTGCAGATACTTATTGATTTACCTGCGTACATGCCGATTTTCATAGAAGGAAACATTTACCATTAAACGTACTTGGCACCTTTACTGGTACCACATGAGGTGCTAATCGTATATGTCTCTTGCGGTTGTATATGTCGTGGGGGGGGATGGGTCTGGCACCACGTGCGGGGAAGTGGAAGGACGGTAAGGGCAGAAGGTTCTCTCTGGGCCATTCCCTATTCTCTTAATGTCCTAAGGTGGATGAGAGGGAGCAATAAGAACAGGGATGACCCCAGTCATGGCAAACAGCAGTTTATTGGGATGGTATACTTACACCTTACTGGCACCTTACGTAGTCCAGCCTCGCCAAGGACTGTTCTCCGGAAGAGACACTTTGCAGCGGCCACCAGACGAGTTAGCGACACACGAAGTGCACAGTGGTCAGGGGAGGGGGCGGGAAGCTGCAAGCAGGACCCCGGAAGGTCGATCTGAACTAGCGTGGTGGAGTGTCGGTAGGGCCAGTTAGGGCCGATCTGAACCAACAGAGGGGTGAAGGGATGTCGGCAGGGCCAGTTTGGGCGGATCTGAACCGACTAGGGGTGAAGGGAGGTTGGCAGGGCCAGTTTGGGCCGATCTGAACCGACAGAGGAGTGGAAGGTCCGTGCACACTTGCGACGAGCTGACGAGTAGCATTTATCCCCGCGCTACGCGGAATTCAAGCTGTTATACAGGCTTTTACTGCTAAGACGCACTTTCCGAGGCGGAGCTACGCAACACGCTTACGCGGGCGCCACTGTCTGCGGCCACGCGACATATAGGACACTTATTCGTCTGTTCTGGACTATGGCAGCATTGTATACGGCTCAGCGTCCCCTTCATCATTACGACCTCTAAATACATCATGCCGGAATCCGCTTTGGCATATGTGCCTATCGCACGAGTCCTATCGAGTGTCTCCTGGCTGAAGCTGGAGTACCGTCTCGGCCGAAGACGGTATGGTGCAGCCGATGATCGGTTCGTATGGTGCGAAAGTCTCAGACTGGATGTTCCATCTCGGTGAACATTCTTGTACCCAGGCCATCATACTTGCTTAAACCATCTTCACCTAAACCGCCTGGTATCCGCCTTCACACTTTGTTACAAGAGCTGAACTTGAAACTTCCTGCCCCCAGCAAACCTCCCAAAAAATCTGCTTCTCCAACCTTCCGAAATCAACAACTACGCCCATAAGATATTTGAATCCCTTTTATGAGTTTAGATCAACTTATTTTGACCATACTTGTATACTGACGGTTCTGCTCCAATTGACTGTAGAACCGCAACGCACTCATTCAAAATTCACCCGTACCGTATGTATGCGTATGCTCTGCCGAGAAGTTCGCTGTACTGCAAGCCCTGAAATATATAGAATCTGGGGCGTCACGAGTATGCAGTGATTCCTGAAGTGCATTCCAGTCACTCTTCACTCTTTTCCCCTCAGATCATTTGACTACAACTATACAATATGTTTCACCGTGTTATCTCGCTATGACCTAGTAGTACGTTGGGTACCGGGCCATGTAGGAATAGTAGGCAATGAGCTAGACGACGAAGCTGCGAAAACAGTGACTCGGAAGTCATCTATTTACATGTCCCTTTAGCAGACACTAAAGCATATCTGAAACGCTGTATATTCCGTGCATGACAAGGTGAGTGACTGAAATCGGATTTCAAGCTCACGAGAATCAAGGATTCCATAAATCCTTGGTTTTCTTCATCTCGTGACTCCAGACGCGAGGAAATTATTCCGACACGCCTTCGGATGGGTCACTGCCATTTCTCCCACGAAAAAAACTTCTCCGCGGTGACCCACACCCTACCTGCGATAATTGCGAGACGGATCTTACCGTGGAGCATGCTTTCCTGCACTGGTCTTAAGGTCGCCGCCGAAGGCATCACCTTGCTTTCTCTCTGGCAGAAATGCTAGTTAATCGCGAGTACTCTCTCTCTCTCCATGCTCTTCGCCTTTTTACGAGAAAACGGAATGTACAATCTTATCTGAGAGAGAATGATAATGCCAATTAATAGGGTTTTTGCTTGGCAGATTTTAAAGTGTCTATTGGCACGTCTTATCCTATTTTCTACCAGTAGACACGTTCATGTCCAGTTTTTTAACATTTTTTATTATCTTTTAAATAATTTAGTTTGGCACTGTCACAGTGCACAGTGTTCTTAAAATAAACTGTCATGGGCGCCAATGACCCTTGAAGTTGAAGCACCCCTTAAACCCTAATAATAATAATAATAATAATAATAATAATAATAATAATAATAATAATAATAATAATAAGTAGGTTGTTTTTCCTGTTGATCCTTCATTTGTGGCACGAAAATAAATGAACAAGATACATTAGTTCTTGGTATCTATTGAAGATTGATCCTAAATCAAAGAGCTGAGAGATTAGTATGTGGCTTGCTTCAGTTTTTTTAAATAATGTGAGATACACTACGAATCTTATCAGTGGTAACTAAAAAATCTTTGGAAAACCGGGAAAAGTCATGGAAATTTGTTCTACGCAATGAGGCCACATGTATTAGAAATATGCCTGGAGTTGGATATTTCAGCAAGTTGTTGACCTATAAAAATCAGTGGACCAATTGAAGTGTTTGTTATCAGAGAAAATATTAAAGTTTTATGAAGTCGTAGGCTTCCGCGGCCGGAGTCATGTGAATGACCTTGACTATCCGGGTGACGCCGCATCGAAGGCTGTGTTGCCGACGTTTCGGCCATCTTTTCGTGGTCTTCCTCAGGGCTGGTCTGCAGGTTTGGCAACACAGCCTTCGACGCGGCGTCACCCGGACAGCCAAGATCATATTTAAGTTTTGTATTGATCTAGTCAAAGCCCCGACTTAAATCCAATTAAAAATTTATTCGTGTGATACATCGTTTGGTGAGATTTTTCTCTCAAACTTTTTTAAATATACTTTATTATCTCTCAAATTACTAATGAACCTACTGTTCGTTCTGTTTCTTCGTACAGTTAAGCTCAATATCAGCTCTCGAAAGTACCCCAGCTAGATGTGAAACGAAAAGCGCAGAGCTGTCAGAACCTGCACCAGATGTACAGCATGAAGTACCACCGGAGTCCAAGGTTCAAGATCCACGTTTAGTGAGATTCTTCAGGATGGTTCAAGTAGGAGTGCCCGTTGACGCTGTTCGCATGAAAATGAAAGCTGAGGGTTTGGACCCATCTTTCCTTGAGTAAGTATTGCAGCACACGATACAAAAAGCAAATAATTTTCTTACAGTGTTCAAATAGTTACGATAACTCCAGGGAACATTTTTACATCCAGGAAGGTAGAGTGCGCTACGTACTTAATTTTATATGTAGATTATGAATATCTCAATAAAACGTCATTCACATCACAAGTTTTAAATATGTCGAATCTTTATACCTACCTTTATACTTATCGTACCGTTTTGTGCCATTAAAGCAAATACATTTCAAGTGCATCTGTGAGATATGTTGAATCAATACGCATAAAATGTATTTAAAAATTAAATATTTAAGTTCATGTATGCCACCTTCATGAGATGTCAACAAAATTAAGGTTAATTGGTTGTGTTTTGATTTTGTGTGTGTGTGTGTGTGTGTGTGGTGTGTGTGTGGTGTGGGTGAGAGAGAATGGTGTGAGAGAGAGTGTGTGAGAGAGAGAGTGTGTGAGGAGAGTGTGTGAGAGAGAGTGTGTGTGAGAGAGAGTGTGTGTGAGAGAGAGGAGAGAGTGTGAGTGAGAGTTAGTGAGAGAGTGTGAGTGAGAGTTAGTGAGAGAGAGTGAGTGAGAGGTGTGAGAGAGAGTGTGTGTGAGAGAGAGTGTGTGTGAGAGAGAGTGTGTGTGAGAGAGTGTGTGAGAGAGAGAGAGACACCCCCAGCACTGTTGGGGTAAGCTATCATGAGAATTTAATGAATATTGAGAATTAAAATGACTATGAACCGTATTGTGTATGTACTGCGTGTGTATTGTACTGCGTACAACCGTGTGTGTTGTACTGCGGTCTTTGCGTCGCAGATAATGTGCTGAACCCAGCTAGCTAGGGACAGATGACGCCTGCCTCGTGATCGCTGTACTCCCAGCCAGAGAGCAAATGAGAGCAAAAAAAGGCGTCTCACATTTACTCGTAAGCCAGTGCTACATCAATTCATCATTATTTTATTAAATGACGTTTTGTCTATATAAATTAACGCAGCGTTTGTCGAGAATTTATAATTTATATGATGAGTATGGGACATATGTCTCTCTCTCTGTAAAGAGAGTAAACCAGAATGCTCTCTAGACATTTTATTAATTATTATGAGGAGGTTCTGACACACGTGATCAGAACACTAGATTCCCCGTATTTTCGAATAGCATTTCGTACCCTTAAGAGGGTCAATATGCCTGGCAGAGCCTTGCGTAATGTAAAAAAAAATAAAAACCTTTGGTCGAAACAGAACTAGTGAAAAAAGATTATCCACTTTAGCCTATTGAATCATCACTGGTTGAGAATATATAACACACATTCATTTTTTGAAAAAAAAAAAAAAACTGAAGTATTTTGCTAGTCATGCAAGAAGAATGAAGTTTAGTTTCCATTGATTACCGCAACATTTTCAGGAAGCAGATTTCATCTTCCTGTTAAGTTACTATTTACTTTTTCTTTTATGAAAATACATCTTGTGTGCGAATGATAAATTGCATGTTGGAGTTGTTTATTTCCAAAATTGTGTTTCACAGTTGTGATAAAGAATCACCTGTTGCACGACTACTTTGTATGCGGTAGAGAAGGGGAAGATTATTGATTTGGACTTTGGAGCTTTTTTGGAACTTCAAATCTGAAGGGGGGCTCTGAACCAGTGGCGTTTTCTTTGGGTGTGCAAGCCGAGTGTCAACGCCCATGGAAATTAAAAAATCATTTTTTCCTGTGAATTTATTTAGATTTTTTCATTTATTCGGATTTCCATGCGATCGGCGTTATAATTGGCACCAGCGCGTCCATGCAACGCAGGCAGTATGCGAACGCAGCTCAGGGCTTGGGCGAATGCCTCCAACGTCTTCAGGACGGATCTGGGGCAGCGCATGCGCGCGACGTCCCCTCCCCCCTCATGAACAAAGCGTTCTAAGGTGTTGGATCTCGATTTATTGCTGGCTTTACACTTGCAAGAAAATGCCAAGCAATATTATTTCGCAAGAAACGTTGCTAATGTAAACATTGTGGCAATAAATATTTCTGATATTGGTAATATTTCTTGCTAGATATTCCGGTCGTAATGTAAACTCTTGTGTTGGTGATTCCGTCATCTGAAAGATATTTCCGTCTGTTACTGGGACTAGAATTGCATTGAAGTCTGAGCAAGATATTGCTGAAAGAAGCCAATGATGGCCACAGTGGCATGCGCAGGACGTACGGTTAAGGTAGTATACAGACGTATCATTTTGCATTGTTATATGCGTTTTTTTCGTAAAATGGGCGTGTGAAGAAAGTTTAATAAATAAAAGAAGTAATAAATATTCTAAACCCTCTGTGGTTGATTATCGAATGGTTGAGATTTTGATTTAGCTATAGATGCCCCCTGATTATTATTTTTTCTGTTAAATATTATTAAGATATTAAACTAATCTAAATCAATTTTAAGATTAATCAATAATATATCAGTAGTAGATGATGGATATTTTAAAATTTTTTACCGAATTAATAATTGCACTTTTTATAAAATGAAAATTACTTTGCTCCCACGTGAATCGTAGTCCACGAAAACATTTTGTTTTATAAAAAATATTGAGATATCTCTACCTAATTCACATAAGCCCCGTTTTCCTTTCTTCTTAAAATACAAGAACATGTCCTCTCCAATCGTTTGCGTTACTTCATCTCTTTATGTAGCACAAGTGCGAACGCGACTCGCATCCTCTGCCTTCAATTAGCTATGTTGGAACGCGAGGTAAAGTTCACGCGCCATTTTCCTCGTGACGTCACCAAATACGATAACAAATAGCCTTAATGTAAAACTATCGGCAATAACTTGCCGGAAAGAGCTTGTTCAGATCTTTCTGACAATATATTGCCCATCCTTGCTCTTGCTAGTGTAATGATGACTGCAAGACCCAGAAACAAATTGCTGAAAGATGTTGCGAAAACGTGTTTCAAATGTAAGGCCAGCATTATTTAGTTTTGTTTGTTTTTGCTTCGAAAGCGCTAACTGCACTTGCCCTTGACAGAAGGATGCTAATCTTGATGGACTCGCCTCGATATTCCTGCGGACTTGGCAGGATATTCTTGATATTCCTGCCTAGAATACTACCCATCGAATGAACAATTTCCTGTGATTGACCACTTACCTACTTACAGTGCTTGATTTCTAAAATTTTAGGTATTTGCAACGCAAGATAAATAATTTTTTTTATAAATTTATTTTTGTTTCAATTTACTAATTTTATTTCATATACGAATTTAGACATGATAGAGATACTTATAAATTAATCATACAATCGATTCGATCGCTAACACTACAATCAAATCGATTTCTCTATTTTACCGGAAATACACGTTTTGTGGTCCCCTGATACCGAAAAAGTGTTTTTTTCAAAACATCTGTCCGTCAACACAATCAACGCTTAAACCATGCGTAGGATTTTTCCAAATTGAAGAAACCCCTGTCCATCGGGCTCGAGTCGAAGCTTTGAGATTTTGAAAAACATTCATTAATTTTTGGGTGTTTTACATGAAGCCCCTGGGCCGTTTTTAAAATTCTCTCAAAAACGGTTCTATTTTTTTTCAAAACGGCTTTAAATTTCGTGTAAAATTAGAGTAAAATGCAGTTAAGGATGGCTATGGAACACTTAAAGGTGGGACAGGTCCGTTTTTCACGGTTTACTCTGAATTTTCGAAAATTGCAAAAGTTCCTCAAAGCCGTCTTCCTTCAACTATAAAATTGAAGGTAGAGATTTTTCCTTTAAATGAGATTGGTTGTCCATAAATAGTTATTTCATTAATGTCATGTAGATTTTTGAAAATTTTAGTAGTTTTCGTCCAATAACGCGTGCATTATTTGCAATTTTAAGAAATAACAAACCCCAGATTTTCTCAAAAACGACAATTTTTTTCTTTAAATTTTTGGTAGGGATAGTGTCAAATGTACTACGACTCAAATGTACCATGACATAAACGCCATATTCCTCTATTCTTTTGTTCTTGTTTTTAAAAAAATACAAAAATGTAAAATTTTTTACCTCTCTCTCACGTCGATAATATTTACATTAGAGGCGATTTCTTCACATTGTTATATTTATGAGTACAAGTGCTTTAAATAATGTCACATAAAGTTTCTCGAAAACACAGCAGTTTTCTGATAATTTTTTTATCTCAAAATTCCACATTTTCAGAAACGCTCAAGCGCCTTTCTGTCGAAAACGGCTCCAATTCTTTTCTTTAAACTTTTCCAATGGATAGTTTTAATTGCACTGTTTCATATGACGTAAATTTATTTTGGTGTATTGTTTTGTTTTCTCAAAAATTACACATGTATTTTTGAAGGAGCCTCTCACGCCGTTAATATGCAAGTTTCCATCGATTTGTATACATTATTGCATTTGTGAGTGGAAATGCTTCAAATGCCTTTAAATGGAGTTGTTCGAAAACTCAAATTCCTGTGAAAAGGAATTTCAAATTTCGCGTTTACAGTAATGCTTAATCGCCATTTTCTTAAAATCCCCTTGACATTTTTCAGTGAACATTTCTATTTAGGACGAGGTTTTACCCTTCTTTAATATTCTTAAAGTAATATTTCAGTTCTACTATTAGGAAACCGAAAAGTTGAGAAAAGAAAAATCTCTAGTTTCAAAACATCTGGGATTTCAACGAACATAAGACCAGCATCATTCTCTTAAGCGTTCTTTACGCTATCCGAAGGCAAAGTTTAATCAAAACATTTGGTGACATTTTTGAGACAATTTGGAAAATGCTTTTGAGGCTTCATGTAAAGTACCTTCAAAAATCGAAATATTCATTTGAAACACGCAAAGCCTGGAGTTCGTTCAGATCGAACAGGGAATATCAATTTTGTAGAAAATCAGCTAAACGGTTTAGGCCCTAGCGGTAGCTGAACGGTGTAAGCAGTAGCAAGAAAATAAAAAATTGTGCTCGTCTAATTTCCGGCGAACTCTTCTTTTCGAAAATTGCAAAAAGTTAACATTTCAAAACTACAAAGCTAACAAAAAAAGAACTATAAACAAAATCAGTTCTAAATAATCGGCTCTTTAAAAAAAATTATGTACTTTTTTAACGAGTTAGTTTCCCGTAATTTCTGCTTGAAATTAATAATATCCATAAAAAGCATTGTCTCAAAAACTACTCTTTTTTTTTTTTTTACTTTCTTGCTACGGAGTTGAAAGAAAGTTATGTAATGCTGCGCAAGAAAACGGCGAAAATTCGACAGAAAAACTTATTACAGGGTCCTGTTAACGAAAAAACTGGATAAATCTATTTGCTAAATTTAGAAAAAAAATCCTCTAACACGTGGTGAAGCCAGAATCCATGTTTTGTGGGTCCTTAATGCTGAGAAATCGATTGGCGGCAAAACGTCTGTTTGTTTGCTTGCCTGTCCGTCCGTCCGTCCGTCCGTCCGTGAGTGAACAACGCCAGCGGCTAAACCGTTCAGCCAATTTTCGCCAAAATTGATATTCATCAATTGATCTGACTGATGTTGTGGCCTCTTGAATTGGAAACCGATATTTAATTTTTTTTGGGGGGCCCCTGGGACTTTTTCCAAAAATTAAAAAAATGGCTTTATTGTTTTTGATTTCGTTTTTTTATTGGATAGTGTGAAGGACGTTTAAGAGAATGGTGCAGGTCTCATTTTCGTTGGAAACTGATTTTTCGAAAATTGCAAAATATTTTCCGAGTCTTCCGAAACAAAAATATTAAAGATAGAGATTTTTCCCTTAATGAAACCTGTACCTTACAGATATACTTTGAAATAACGTCATGTACAATTTTTCGAAAATTTGAGTACTTTTCGCCTAATTTTACTTGAAAATACGGACGAGAAAGTACGTGGTTTTAGCACCACTAGTTTCTTCAATTTTTTCTCGTAAAACTTTCCACTCGTAAATCAAGGGAGACTTGAAAGAATGGCGCAGGTCTAATTTTCGTTGAACTCGGTGAATTTTTGAAAATTGCAAATTTAGAAATTAGGTGAGCAAGTGTATTTTCTGTTGCGGTACCCAGTGGCGTAGCGTGGTGTTACTTATTATGAATTGCCGTATCTCAAAATGTCATGCATTTGTGTCGTCGTTCATGTTTTATTATTGTTGTTATTATTATAAGTTAATCCGACTAATAAAATCATAGTTCCTAGCAGCACATCCCTGAAAGTTAGTTGATACTTAAAGAGAGGTTCTTGAAAAAAGTTGAGTATTTTTAAATAATTTATTTTGTTGTGAGAACTATAGCTCTTCTCTAAAACTAGTATTTCGTCAACCCATACAGCTTCTAATATAGGTTTGTCGATTATTTTTCTAATTCTTAAAATGTTACGGTAGCAGCTGAGTTTAACTAAATACTTTTAAGCTGTTTATCTTATACCATGATTTTTTTAAAACTTCGTCGACTATTCCTACATCACACTGTCCAAAGTAATTTCTAGCGGCTAGGGGAAATCCATTTATTTAAATTCGGACCAGTTTTTTTTTTTATGATGTTGAAGAAATACTTATTTTACTGCCTGGAAAATGTTGATTTAAAAAAATGATAGAACCAAATGAGTGAACAACCGGTTTAGTGTAATTATTAATTTTTTTCGCGCTCTTTTGTTCATTTCATTCATACGAGACTATATACATTATACGATAAGATATTTAAATTTTTATAATAAATTATATAATGACAGATCATTTTTTATAAGCAAATTTCAAGAATAAATATTTACTCCATCTGTAAGATATTGCGCCCCGAAACTGTGAGGTAACAAATTGTATATTAATGACAACGTAATTTTATTGCACTTCAAGCAGTCCACTGTTTTCTGTCGCCTCTTTCAGTCTTCGGTTTCAACAAGAGGTTAGTCATACCGAAAAGGTGAGTGTACGCGTGCGCTGGCGCATACCTACGTATGTGAATTGAGAGAAGGGAAAAGCGTTTTTTGGCCTCCGAAAAAACGTTTACCATGAGATACGCCCACGAAAAGAAAAAATCAGAGAGTGAAAAACAATCAAATAAGCAAAAACTAAAAACATTTAATTTATTTCCCGAAAAAAAAGTTATTTGGAGTAAGATACTGAACATTTGGGAACAAAGGGCAGTATCTATATTAAAAGTGAAAAAAATGGAACTAACATATTAAAAGAATAATGTTATCTTTTTTAACATCTAACAATTTTAACTTTTCTCATGGTTTAATATATTTTGTTAACATGTTCTTCATTAATTTAGTTTTGTTAATGCAAGAAAAAAATTAATGAGCTAAAAAATCTAAACAAACGAAAAAAAATAATTAAAAATCAACAAACAAAAATTAAGTTAAATAGTAAATAACACTTGTGGAGTGATATATTCTTATATTAGTAAGTATTTCCAGAAATTGTTGAACCAGAGTTATTTTGTCAGTTTGTATGGATGATGTGAGCAACATTAATTTTCATTGAAAATACTGGTATAACCCTTGTGGAATAGATGCCATTTAAAGGTATTTTACTGGTATATAAGAATAAAGGTTTTTGGAAAAGGTTTGAAAAAAAAAAAACCATTGTTTTATTGGCATTTACAATACCTCTTCAGTCTCTGAAGAACTTTACTTGTAGACATTTTTGTGTTCTGAAAATTTATTTTGAATAGCTTCTTATTGTGATTTTCTTATGTTACAGTGATCCAGATGCTGTTTCTCGTGTTTCAGATGAAACATCAGATTCTGAATCAAGTTTCAGTGAATAGAAATATATTGCGAAATGTGAAATGACTGCATAATGTTGTATTGTCTTAAAGAGAAAATTCAAGTTCAGAAAATTTGCAGTTGAATTCTTTTCCTTTCTTGTAGGCTAAATAATATGATTTTATTTTATGATTTTTTAACACAACACTTCAGAGTGCAATAGAGGAACATCTACATGACGTTCTAGAACTGAAATAATCAACTATAACCATCAAATATAATTGAACCCTAATGTTATACCACAGCGCAAATATTTTCTAAGATGCACTTTATGTTCACCACCCACAATTTTATGGATACATACTCTCGTGGAAATAAGACTCTTCTGAAGCGCATCCTTCTGTTAAAATCAATTACGTTTGCGTGTCCATTTTGGTGAATTTAATGTTGAATATCACAGAGAGACATTGATAATCATTCCTGAGTACCAAAAGGAATTGTTAATTAACTATAGTGAGGTAAATTGTGTAAAAGAGAATTCTGTTTAGTTGAATTCAGAACATTCAAGATTCTGAGATATTAGCTGTCTAATGTTATTTGCCAGCAAAAGGGATGAAATTCTTTCCCATTCAGCCAACCATTTTTTTTGTCTCCATCGTTAAAGGCAATTGATCACATCAACTCACTTCTCATCTAGCTTTGCATATGAGCAGCAAACTAAAGCATTTTCTTTCGTTAATACACATGTTACAGTTTCAAGCACGAAAGGTGTGGTATATTTCCCAATGTGTCTGTGATTGTTTGTGTAATGAATGCATCTAGTATGACCCCACATTACTATACTTATTCTAGACCATTTTGTGTTCTGCTTTATTATTTCTCCAATCTATTAGGGAACAGGTGTCAACATTATGGAATCTTCTGAGGAAAATGAACAAATCATAAGTTCAGATTCTATGTTACAAACATCTTAAGCCTAAGAAGTCGTTAATTTACTGTATGTATCTAAATTGTTTTTACTTGTGCATTAATACATTTATTTATTTTTGGAATTTAATATGGTATGTGTATGTGTACGCTATGTAAATAATTTGTAAATAAAAGAATCACATGTACTTTCTTCTTGGAATACTCAATGGAAATAAATATTTGCACCTCTTCCATTTACCTCTCTTAGTTCTCATTCTGATGTGTGTGTTTTGTATGTTTTTATTATTTTAGAATCATTTTACCTTCAGCAAACATCAGCAGTACATGTAGGAAGGGAAGCTCTCGAATGAACTTCCAGTTGACTTAAGCTTGGAGCCAGCATTGCCACCGTCTCAGCATTGGCTCTCAACAGGAGGTCCTAGGGTTGGAGTTCCGAGGGATGAGGACCTAGCTGATGGATGCTTTGTTTGGTAGTTTTCCATGTTTTCTCCGATCAATATGACACACATGCTAGAGCAGTACCCTAACAAACCGGCCATGGACTGTGTGATATTTTCTTACTTTTTCTTGTTCTTTCTTCCCCCTTTACTCACACCTATAGTTTCATCCACAGCACTACCACACACATGTCAGGAGCATAGACCGGCTGGGGCTTCCTCATGCTTCCCGAGTGAAAAAACGCAGTAGCCCTTGTTGTGATACAGTTTATTATCACTTTGTTAAAGATACATGATAAGTACAGAACAGAAAGTTAAACAATTCTCATCAAAATATGTACTTATTCTCATATATAACAACCATCTCCATGTAACCATTTGTATTTGTAATCCGTAATTATTAGTTGCACAATTCCATATCATAAATAAACATAACAAATTCCCCTCTTTCATGAAACTAATAATTACTTCTTTCATTCCAAACTTAATTCTTTCATATGCTTAAACAGAATATCATTATTCACATCTTTGGTTAATATATCTCTGTTTCTAATTCGTTAGATTTGACATGACACAATTTGATTTTCTTTGCTCTCACTTCATCCTTTATAAAACTATATTTTCTTGTGATATGTTTATTCTTTGAAGTTATTTTAAAACTCTTTGACCAGTCCATCACCACTTCACTGTCTGTTCACATTTGTATTGGAATTTTTACTAAATCTAGAAGGCCCAATTCAGATATCATCTCTGCCAGCCATTGACTTTCACAAATTGCTTCCACAACTATCACCATTGACAGTGCTACAATCTGTTGTTTTTTTGACTTCCAGCATATTACTTACCCAATTTTGTAATAAATCATGCAAAAGATTTAGAATCACTCGTAGTGCATCTGAACTCATTTCTAATCAACCTTTTTCTATGTTTTTTCTCAATTTCAAGTCTTTTATTTCTTTTAAATATCTCATTATTCTTTTTAAAGCTGCATAATGCACTTTGCTTGTGTCTTTTGAGTACTGAGACATTCTGCTGTATACATATGCCAAGTCAGACAGCGTTTCAGTTACTCAAAAACCAATACTTCCTAGTATCTCTTGAGATAGTTCTGTATTAATTTTCTTTGAGTTTTCATAATTGTCTAGCGTCAATTCAACTATTCCTGGTGTTTTTACTATGGAGCATTCTCTCATACCAAATCTGACTAATATTTTCTCTATATAGTTGTTTGATTTAATAGAAATCCATTCATATCCCTTTCTATTTTTATCCCTAAAAGATTATATCATTTCTGATTTCTTTTATTGTTAAGTATTTTCTATCTTCTGTATCAAATCTTCCACTATTTTTTCTTTCTTTCCTATTATAATAGTCATCTACATAGAAGCCAATTGGTAAGAATTCTTTACTTTATCCTTTTATTGCAAAACATGAGAGGACTTATAGTAATATTTAGGACGTTATAGTAACATTTGACATAATTTGTTATAATAGTACCTTCCAGCTTCTGGTAGACCTTACAAACTTTTTTTATTTTCAAAACCATACCGCTTCCTACATGCATTCCTTCAGGCAGTTTCATTTACACTACTCTGTTTAACCCACCATTGAGGTATGCAGTCTCAACGTCAATATATCTTGCCTCATAGTTTCCCATTGCTTCTTCTGTATCAATCACAGGAGTGTTCTGAATGTCTCCATTCTCATTACTGGACTGTAGCTCTTCTAGAAATCTCTTCCTGCTAGTTGCCTGGACCCATCCACTTCTAATCTGGCTTTAAATTTAATTGCTTTTGCTGTTATCTTCTTCTTATACACCCATTTACTGTTTAAAATCTTGTCTGATTCTGGCAGCATAACCTCCCCCCATGTCTTGTATTTTTTCAAATGATCTAATTCACTATTCATTGATTGTTTCCACTCTGCAACATCCATTGATTCAATTGCTTCTTGATAATTGCTTGGGTTCGCTTCTCTCATCATATTCGCTGAGTACCTCTGTACTGGTTTCTTGATCCTTGTTGATCTTCTTAAAACTATATTTCGATTTTCTTGATCTTCCATTATTATTTCATCTTGACTTTCTGCTTCTTCATCATTCACAGCTTGATATAAAGTTTCTTTCCATTGCATTCTCTCCCGACTTCATTCCATCAACATCATCTTGATGTCGCATCTCTTCTGTCCCAACACCATTGTCCTCTACTTTAGTCACCTTATTGAATTCTTCATAATTATGTTTTTCATTTTCTATGTAAGATTTTTGTTCATGAAATCTGACAACCCTAGTTCCATAAATTCTTCTGGTAAGTTTATCATATGAATTGCTAACTGCAGAAAGGCAACCAGTCTGCATTTCCCAATTTTAACAGAAAAATTATACATTTTAACATAAAGAATATAATTTTACATAAAAATTATTTTATATTAAAAATTTTTGAGAAAAATTTTACATTTTGGATTGTCTAAATGTTCAGTACTTAATCTTTATCTTTATGGGATGTCATTGTAAACGGCAAAATGTGATTTGAATACCAAAACTGCATCCTATCCTCAGGGATGGAGACCAGTAATTATGTCAATTTTTACTTTCTCGTATAAAGAGTAATATACGTAGTATATAGAAAGTTATGTAATGCTGCGCGAAAAAACGAGGAATTTTCGGCGAAAAAAAATCATTGCCGGGCTCTGGAAACGAAAAAGTGTATAAAACCAGTTGCTAAATTAAGAGGAAAAAAATCCTCTAACACGTGGCGTAGTCAGTATCGCTGTTTTGTGGGTCCTTCATGCCGAAAACCCAATCGAAAGCAAAACGTCTCTCTTCATCCGTCCGTCTGGTGTATGTGAACAACACTAGCGTCGAAACTATGGGTAGAATTTTTTCCCAATTGAAGAAACCCCTGTCCATCTGGCCTGAGTCGAAGTTCTGCTATTTTAAAAAACATTCATCAATTTTTGGTCATTTGAGTCATGTAACGATTCTAACTGCTCCGCCGCTGCAAGGTGCGTAAACTGTTCTGGGAAGCTCCCGGGAATTCGAACCAGTGCCCAATCTTCTTAAGGCTAAATGCACCGAAAAATACTTATAGGAAAAATCAATAGATCGCAGCACTATCACACGGAATTTACTAGATCGATAACGTCTGAACAAATTGTCCGATTTTCGATCTGTAAACGGCATTGAACTCCTTTTTAAAATAGAATTCACGCTATGATAACGTTTTTTCAAAAAATGTTTTAAATGATTTCTCATAGTTCCGGGAAGAAATAAACAAAAGTTCTTTAGGTCTCCTTTTGTTCTTATGTTCTTCCACTTCTTTGCAATTTTCTTTTTTTATTTATTTAACGTAAAAAGCCGTTAAAAACTGCGTATGACGTGCTATATTTATTGAAGAAACTTTTCTTTATCTTGTCTTGGTCTACGCTGGAATACCCTGAGTTCTGACTTTTATTCTTTGCTTTCTTAGCAGAGAAATATAATACTTGAAAAGAACGAAACATTAGGACTTTATTATTATTATTATTATTATTATTATTATTATTATTATTATTATTATTATTATCATCATCATCACGCGAATGGAGGGGAATCGAAGGTAGAGTGTATATACTCGTACTATATAATCCTTTGAATCTTCACTTCGATGACTAAGTTTCCAAGATTTATAACAATTGTGAGACTCCATCTTTATATTTCACGGTGACAATCTTGAAATCTCTCTACAGGTCTGATTCAGTTTGCCCATTGTGAAACCATGGAGCAGGTTGTTACTCTGTGAGAACCTCTAGGTACCGGGCGGGCGTTCTTTCAGCGCCCGCCGCGAAGGGCTGGGCTAAAGTGGCCGTGGGGAGGGTTCCGGATTTCCAAATCCGATATGGCACTGGGACAGTCCAGGGAGCCCCCAAAAGGGTCGAGTGACGCAACTGCGGGAAGGGGGGGATCAGGTATTTTTTCCGAAATTTCACTTTACGCCGCTCCTATTCATCCGATTTGCATGATTGACACGGCGTTGGATTCAGGAAGCACGTCGTCATCGCGCTATAAGCCCAAAGTGCTTCTTCTCTTCAGCCAGGCGGGTCGTCGGACGACAGCGCTCTACCATTGTGGCGTTGGCGACCCAGGCGAGTATGTGGTGAATGCAAGGTGTTCCCCGCATAAGTCCGTTGCCGAAATTAAATAATAACTGCTTTCTTAACACATCAGTGGTCCCACGTTCAAGGAGTGATAACTCATTACAAGCTCGGATGCATAAAGTGCCAATTCGAAACTCGGGCCGCGAGTTCGAAGTTGCAAAAAGCAGAAATAATTTTGAAGTAGTTGCAAGTCGAAACAGTAATATTGAAGAAATAAGTTGAAGTAACAACTTTGAAGAAGTTGCACGTCGAAACAGTAGTAATGAAGTGATTTTGACAAAGGCTTCGATCCCCCACCTCTGATCGGAATGCTTCGGCGTGATTTGCTCAGCATTAGCCATCGGGAGCGGTGGTTGGGCGACACTCGAACCACTGGTTCGCGAGCTCGTGTGACACAAAAGTACATTTCCGTTGCATTTTTGGCGTGAAAGTTTGCTGCCCGGCCCTATGCGGGGGTGGGTATGCCGCGGTCGGTGGAATGCAATGCAGCTGGCCTCTATCTTTGAAATCTTTTACTGGCCGAATATCCCTTGGCCGACGCGCATCTGCACGTAGCGAATCGCTGGCCCCTACGCTGTTTTGAAAGGGTCGATCGGTCGCTCCTTCGCACGGGCGGTCGTGACAAATCGCGTAGCAATTCAAGGCATCATGCCTCCTGCAAATGTAAAGAGTGGCGCTCCGTTACGCGTTTGTCCCCATACATGATGCATTTTTTGAACGCTGGTGCTATGCGGGGCGGGTCCATCTTACGTGAAAGTAAAGCACTTGCCTTTTGAAAATAATGCCTTTGAAAGTGGGCTGTGCGACGTGGCACGCGCTCATCACCTCGAGCATAAGTTACAACCAGATCTCTGCGGAGTCGTAAAACCACGTTGGCTTTGTCGCCGTTGGGTCGGGGGAGGGCGGCGGCGGCGACGGGGGCGGTGGATGGGGGCTTTGACCGTGCCAGGTCCGTGCAGGTATTGAACAAACTATTTCTATTAATTAGTCGCGGGTGGGGTTCTCATGCTCGTTCACGGAGGGTGTGACGTTACAATACAATACTTATACACCATATACACAATACAAACAAATCTTCTCCAAATGAAAATCGGTATAAGAAACAAAAGACAGAAATTTGTTTACGATAATTCTATTACATGAAAATTACAAAACGATTGCAATATATTATATGTGGTACATAATATTGCTATTGCTATTATGTATAACATTAATATAGTGCAATCGTATTGTAATTTTTGTGTAAAAGAGTTATCCTAATTTTCTGTCTTTGAAATAAAAGACCAAATACAGTCTGACAAAGTTGAAAAATCTATACACAGAAAAGTTAATAATTTTAATAAGAAATAAAAATTTAGCTACAACTAGATATGAGATAACACATAATTTATAACTTCATATTTCAATTTATAACTTCATAATTTATAATTCAAAAACATTACACGTGTCACAAACATTCCAATCACAATCGCTTTCTTCGTTAACGCATTATGAATGAATACTTTCTTCGCATAATTCACTAGATTTTTTTTTTTTTTTTTGTTTACGTCTGTGGCAAACTCTGCGCTACAGATTACTATTGAGCATGATCCTTCATTTAAGGTGGATGTATGGGTTGAAGAACTGGATTGCTGATTTTCGACCATTATAGTAGGTTAGTCTTCTTTTCTAAGAGTTTCTTGTATTCCATGAAAATTTATTTTCTGTACACTCGCGCTCGTTATTCTCGCGTTGTTTCATTTTTATTCACATCTTGGTTTCCTTTTTTTTTGTTTTAATTTTTTTTATTAATTATCTTATTTTCCTTTCGATCTCAGTTCCGTTGTTTTCTATTTTTTATTATTTTCTTGATCTTTTTTTCTTTATTTTGTTGTTTCCATTTGGCCCATGTTACCAATAATAGCATATTCCCTTCATACTCTCCCTTTATGCTTTGGTGTTAATGGCCAGTTTAAAATATTCTCCAACGGAGGGAAGTTTATTGGTGTTTTATTAAATTGAATTTTTCTTCGAAGTTGGTTCAAGTTCTCTAATTCTCCGGAAATGTTCACTGATCCAATATTGTTTTGTTCTAATTCAGCTGGATTGTATAACATACCATTCCAGTGGCGGCTCGTGGTCATGCCATTAGGGTGTGCAACGTTTCTCTTCACCCTTTTCTTCCTCCCTCTCCACCTTTCTCTCCTTGTCTCTCTCTCACTCCTCTCTCCTTTCTCTCTCTCTCTCTCTCTCTCTCTCTCACACACACACAGACATACTGTTTATTTTCAGCAATTTTTTTTCTGTGGCGTTTTCATTGAAATCATTGATCAACGTTTCATATTTTCAACGCTATTCATTGTTAGTTGCACAAACACTCTTGACAGAAAAACGAACTCTCTGATTTCGGTTTCTCAAAACACATTGAAACGTAGCCTAATACTTACGTTTAGAAAATACACTTGGGGTTTGAATACTTCGGAATAGCTCTGTAATTGCAACACACATGAAAACACAAGAGAATACAAATATTATATACAATTAACATTTTTATGAATGCAACACTGCACAGCAATGCGCTCGCGTTTCGCGCGCTAGTGCGAAATCTCATGTAAGTGGAGAGATATCTCACACTTCCTTCGTTCAATGTCACACACTTCTGTTAAAAACTTGTGATACTCGTGTTATATCTTCGAGACACGTCAAGGCATTTCCCGAGATCGCCACTGCGCCGGCGCCGTAGAGGGAGCACCGCGGGGGGATTGCTCCAGTCCTCCATAAGCCACCGTTGTACCCTTTCCTTCCCCTGCAGCCCTGTGGCAGCCTAGGACGCCGTTTCCTCGGTCGCATTGTCCCGAGTGTGCTCCCGCAGGCTTTCACGAAAGAAAGGCGGACGGACCGGCAATCGCAGCTTCCAAACGGCGCATGTTTTGAAATACCATGTTTCGTAAACGCTCTGAGAGAACTTGTATTCCCCTCTTGTTAAGAGGTGTTTAAGAGAAATGGCACCGAATTAATTTGGGTGTGCACATGCGAACGTGCGAATACCCACGAGCCGCCACTGTACCATTCTCATTTAAGTGTAATTCTGATGTAACGTTTTCCAATGATGAAATATAATTTTTTTGTGTTTGAGGAAGATCTGCAAACAGTTCTTTAATAGAAATAAAGGATCTTCAATTATTTTCTGAATTTCAGTATCATTTATTTATTTATTTCAGTATCATTAATATTTGCAGATGGATTATAAATCTAGCAATACAACTTGTGAGGTGCACTTAATGTATGTAAAAACTTCATCAATGATTTCACGAAATTCTTATTAAATGTAATGTTTTCGGGATCGTTTTTGGTTTCTGTTTGAGTATTTTGTGCACTTTTAGTATTCGTGGTTGCAAGACATTTACTATAATCTATGGCGTTTGGATCCCAAGGATAAAGACCACATGCTCGGAATCGATTTTTTAAAGCAGACGTTCTGGAAAAGTTATTTATAACAATCTCCAGAATTGGTGCTACTCTCTTTATTGATTGATTTGATTTTTTCGTGTTTCCGGGCGCGTCAACTGCTTTGGCCATTAGCTCCGTAAGTGTAGTGCGTGTTTTTTAGGGAGATGGCGGTGATTTTCCATTGCTAGATGGCGAGATCCGGCGCCGACCTACCGTCGGCTAGTGGGGTTTCCCCCTAACCAGGACTCTCTCACCGGCGCGCCGGTGGCGGCGGGGCACCGCCCCAGCCGAGGCAAGCTCTAAGCTCCTGACTGGTTTCCCGGTATATGTGGTAGTGTAGTGCATGTTAGTGTAAGTGTGTGGGTGTCTGTAAGGAGAGAGGATGGACAAAGAAGAGGAAGGACAGATCGCGCGCGGTCCGTGGCCCGTTTGGTAGGGTACTGCTCCGGCATTTGCCTGGTGTTGATCGGAGAACCCACGGAAAACTACCGATCAGAGCAGCTTGCCGCTAGAATTCTCCTCCAGACAGCGACTGAATTCGACCTAGCTGAAAAAACTAGTGTCGAAAATCCTGCCGCCGTCAGGACTCGAACCTAGAACCTCCCGGTCAGAGGCGCTGCAGTGACATCAGTTGATGCTACCGCTCCCGGTACCATCTTTATGATCATAGGCATGAGCCTATGTATGACATTTTTCCACTCAAGTATGATCTTTTTCCGGCCCCATGCGATTGGAAAAAAGGCGGCTACATCAGCCAGTTGTAGGAGACTTGTGGTATTCGGTTAAAGAAAAACTAGAGCATACCTCACTGGCTTCTGTGTGCATCTACAAACAGTATAACGGGCAGTGTAATACAGGAATTTGTAATAAAAAAGAACAAAAACATTCTCAATATATCCCACAAATGTGTCAGATCTCATCAAACCAATTCCCCATGTGCTGGGGATTGAATTTAGTATATCTTAAGGGAGGCATTTAAAAGGCAGTGCCATCATTTTAGGTATTCGTTCTATAACCCCTGACGCAGCTTTCTTATATTTTTCCTATATTTTTCTTATATTATTCTTATATAACATCGCAGCTTTCTTATATTTTTCAATGTCTGTTTCATAAACATTTCTTTGTCCCCTTTGTGCTAATACTGTAACGTCACCACATGGCGGCCAGGTTCGACCATCTTTAGAAGGTTTAGCAGAGGGGAAGTGCATCCGGTCGGCTAGTACAAAAACTGTGAGTAGCTTTTGTCAACTGAAAAGGGAGCCATTAACACCCCGGGACGCAAGTCGGCCGGGCAGAGGTCCTGACCCCCCGCCGGCGGTCAGGGGAGGCTGGCTGGCCATGTGGTCTCAGAGCCACCCACACGTGCAGAGAAGCTAGGGGGTGGGGGTGGGGACATGACCGCCAGAAGCTAGCCGGCCGGAAGGCGGGGTTCGTTAAGAGATCGCCTCGCGTGCGGACGCAACTGCGGCCCGTTGGCGGTAGTGCATTCCTTGGACACTGCGAGTGCGTAGCACCGGGTGTCAGGACACCGGCGCGGTAAAGCGTCTGGGTGGAGGATGCACTAGCCAGGAGATGGGAGCAGGGTGCGTGAGTCGCGGAGGTAGACTGCGAACGGAACCCCAGAGCTGTACATACTGTATAATATTCTGTAAATAAATATTGTAACTAGAGCTCGTGTCTGTGTAGTCATTTCGCTACCACGACGCCACAGACGGGGTTATTTAAATGGTGGCAGCGGTCAACGAACCCAGGCAAGGGGAAGCTGTGTTAAAATTAGTTAACAAATTTTAATAGTGCAGCGGCATAAGTACCCAGGCTGGGGGAGGAAGTATGCGGTTACGATAGACTCGTATATCGGTACTTGGATGAACTTTCGAGGGCTCACCGGTGTAGTAACGCACGGGGTTATTTAAATCGTAAAGGCATCGAAGGGCAGAGACGGATCGTCGGACCGAAGAAAGAAGCCATCCCGGACAGGAAGGAAGGACGACGTCAAAGCCAACCGACGCCGATACAAGGACATCAAGGACACCGTACGTAAGTGTAGCCTTCGGCATTCATAGCGATCAGAATCAGGCATAATGGCATTTTTAGCAAAGTACCGGAAAGACTGTCTGGTGCAGGTCGCGAGAGAATTAGGAGAGTTTGTAACTAATGAGAATACAGTGATCAGTCTCAAACAGATAATTCTAGATAGTGTTCATTACGAGGAAGAATTTGTTAAAGAATTAGCGAATAATTGTCAAGATATATCGCCAGGGAACGAGAAGAAAGGGAAAGAGAAAGGGAGAGGGAAAGGGAACGAGAAGCAAGGGAGTTTGAACTGGAGAAGTTGAGGCTAACGAGGCAGACGACGACTATTTCGGAAGCAGGTACGGAGGCAAATTCTAAAGCGCACATTAAGTTATATCATGTAATGGATAAATTTAGAGGCGAAAAGGATGATATCACGGCTTATTTAAGTGTATTCGAAGCACAGGCCAATCAATTGGGCGTACCGGAAGAAGATTGGGTAATCAATCTTATGGGGTTGTTGCCGAACCAAGTCAACTCATGGCTTATGATTGAAGGTCGGGGAAATGCGACCGAATATACCGAGATAAAAGCAAAATTATTAGAAATGTATAAGTTTAATGCGGAAAAGTTTAGGCAACTATTTACTAAACATATGAAGCAGACCGGTACCACTTGGAACGTGTACGCGAGAAGTTGCACAATTATTGTAAGCAGTGGGTGGCGGGATTGCAAATATCTACCTTTGAAGCTCTTCTTGATCTAATTGTTACCGATCAAATGAAGCGGCGGGTTCCGTCCGAGATCAGGGAACATTTTATAGACGAATGGGGTAAATTTACAGTTGCGTTGGACTTCGCCAGAAAATTAGATAATTATGAAAATAATAGGGCAGGATGGAAGAGCTTGTTTCCAAAGCACGGTAAGAAGGCAGAACCAGTTGCAGATATTACCCCGAGTTCGGAGAAGCATAGTGCGAAGCCATATGATAAGAAGGGTGAAGTAAGAATAGATTTCGATCAGCCGAGCAAACGGAAATGTTTCTCTTGTGGCTCGACTCAACACCTTAAGCGAGACTGTCCAGGTGCACGAAACGGGGAGAAGGTTGGTCATGTGGCGAGAAGTACGGAACTTAATTAACGGAATAGATCGGAACTTTTGAGAGACACTGGTGCGAGTTTTGATATTGTTAATGAACGGCTGGTAAAAGATGAGCACATGACGGGCGAGTCGGTTTGGATATTTCAGCCACTAGACTCTGAACCACGGAACTTGCCAGTCGCGCAGGTAACAGTTCAAGCAGGTGGAGACCAAGCGCAGGGAAAGAATGAGGCCGTGGTAACTCGCGCGGGCGCGGCCAGGGCCGAGGCTCGGGAGGACGTAGCATCCGAGTCGCCGTCAGGTGAGCGACCGGAGGAGGCTCTCCCGGACGGGGCTCACGAAACAGAAGGGCTAGAGCCACCCCAAGCCGTAGAGGGAAGTCAGACGGAACTTGAACCTCAGGTTGTCGAATTAATCCGCGTAGACAGAGAGACGTTTGCGGCGGAACAACAAAGGGACAATAGCCTGAAGGAAATATACAATGCGTACGTGAATAGAGTACCAGAGAAGGAAAAGACGCGTACTTCATTAAGGATCGAGTGTTATTTCGATCGCGACACAGTAAACGCGGAGAAAGATTCGACATGATTGTTGTACCGGAAATGTATCGAAGTACCGTCCTTAAGTTGTGTCATGAAACAGCCAATGCACACTTAGGCACCACTAAGAGCAAGGATAGCATGGCTAAATACTTTTATTGGCCGAATTGTTTCCAGGAAATGGAAAAATTTATTAGATCTTGTGATAGTTGTCAGAAGGTGGGAAGGTCGGGAGACAAGGTGCGTGGCTACCTTACCTTAGTACCGCCTGTCTCAGAAATATTTGGCAAAATAAACGTAGATGCATGCGGACCATTTCCTGAATCGCAAACGGGGCATAAATTCATCCTGACTGCCATCTGTGAGCTAGTCGATTTCCGGAGGCAATCCCGATAACGGATTTAAGATCTACTACGGTTATTGATGCGCTACTGGAATTATTTAGTAGAATAGGATTCCCCAAAGAGATGCAAACGGATCAAGGCACTTGCTTTACTAGTATACTGACAGCGGAATTCGCACAGAAATTCGGAATTCGGCTAGTTAGGAGTTCGCCGTACCACCCTCAATCCAATGCAATAGAGCGTGTTCATCGAACGATGAATAGACTCATTAAGGTTATGTGTTTGGAAGCGGGCACGGAATGGGAAAAGCAGCTTCCGGCAATCTTATTTGCGTTGCGGACTACTGTGCACGAAAGCTTAGGATTCTCTCCCGCTGAGCTTGTGTATGGCAGGAACTACGTACTCCAATCACTTTAATGTATGAGCGTCTTGCGGGAACTGAGGAGAAGAGAACTCCGTGGTCGAATACGTGTTTAAATTAGTGAACCGTCTCAAAAGATCGCGCGAGCTTGCTCATCAAAAATTAGTTAAGGAGCAAGAAAAGAGAAAGGTGTGGTATGACCGCAAGCAGTGCACCGTACATTTGCTGTAGGAGATCGTGTCCTAGTGTTAGCGCCGAACAGAACCCAGAAACTTTCGGTACAGTGGGTCGGGCCCGGCGAGGTGTTAGAAAAAATATCCGAAACGAATTATGTCGTTTTGTTACCTGGGAAAAAAGAGGGCCGTGTATACCATGTGAACATGTTGAAAAGGTACCATCAGAGAACGGATACATTAGTTACGTGCAACACAGGCACGAGTTCGAACCAGACGAAGATGAACTGGACAAATATGCCGTGAAACTAGAAAATAGGGATTTTGAGTTAGAAGTGATGTTCGAGGGTACAGATGTCGAACCGGAGTTTCGGAAAAGGCTGGAAGAGATAGTATTCAAATATAGAGAGATATTCTCGGACAAGCCTGGTCTGACTGACATGATAACAATGGATATGAAATCATGGACGAATCCAAACCTGTCGAAGTGCACCCTACCGTATGTCGCCTAGACAGTCGGAAATTCTGAAAGAAGAAATTACAAAAATGTTACGGGATAAAATCATTGAAGTAGGTGATTCAGATTATACCTCACCGATGATTTTAGTAGAAGCACCGGGAAGGAAGCCGCGGCCGTGTATTGACTATAGACGTCTGAATCAATGCATTAAGACAGAGTATTACCCTTACCGAGCATGGAGGAAAGAATAGAGACAGTGGCGGCGCCAAAATCATTAGCACATGATTTGGCAAAGTGTTATTGGCAATGCCTCACGCCGAGAGCACAGCGTTATGCGGCTTTGTGACGAAATTCGGAACTTATCGACCATTACGACTTCCCTTTGGGATTAAGAACGCACCTTACCAGTGCAGTCGCATGATGGCATCCTTGTTAGATTCGTGTAGTACATTTGCTGTACCGTATATGGATGACATTGCCATTTTTAGTAATAACTGGGAAGATCATATCCGTCATCTGGAAGAAGTATTTCAGATTATCAAAAAGGCGAAACTGCATATCCAGCCGACTAAATGTAAATTCGCTAGGAATTCCGTGCAATACTTGGGATACGTTGTGGGCGGGGGCGTAATGAGGCCCGTCCAAGCAAAGGTTCACGCGATCCAAAAGTATCCGCTTCCCAAATCAAAAAAGCAAGTCAGGGCTTTTCTAGGCTCGCAGGATATTATAGAAGGTTCATTCCAGGATTTGCAGAAAAAACGGCACCGTTAACAGATTTACTGCGTGGGAGGGAACGCCAAGGCAAAGTAAATTGGTCGCAAGAATGTGATGACGCATTCAAAGCCCTAAGGACGCCCTATGTAGTGAATCTGTAGTACACGCTCCAGATTTCAGCAAACCATTTATTATGCAATGTGATGCATCAGATCGTGGAATAGGCGTAATTCTGGCTCAAAATGATGAGGGAAGGGAATGAACATCCATATTGTACATAAGTAGGAAATTATCTGACTCGGAAATTAAATTTTGTGCAACGGAAAAGGAGTGTACGGCTATAATTTGGGGCTTGCAGAAACTGAAATATTATTTAGACGGGCAAGTAAAGATCAAAATTGAGTCTGATCATAACCCCTTGGTATGGTTAAGTAATTGTTCTGGAAAAAATCCTAGGTTAATGAGGTGGTCACTAATGATTCAATACCACAACATTGAAATCATTCATAAAAAGGGGAAAGAACATGTAAATGTCGACGCATTGAGTCGAATGTTTTGAGAAGGCTGATCTGATCACAATGATGCGGAAGGACACACTGTAGGGTCCTTGCAACGGTTGCATTATATAAATCCAAAATGTGCTTATATATGTATTGTTTTTGTTTTTTTTCCTTTGTCGAAGTTATATTTAGGTTCAAGTTTAATCGTTGTTTCAAAGGTTATAATTATTGATGTCATAATGTCTTGTTGTTAGATGTTTCTAATGTATGCTTGCTTGATATGTTTTTGTTTTTTTTTCTCAAGGTCATTCATGTGTATCATAGTAAGTTAAATGAAGATTGAAAATAATATATAAATGTACATATGTGTGTATGACATAGATCTAATACGAAATTGTAATCTTGCTTTGTACTGGCAGAAAAAAAACTGGGGTCGTTCGCAGTCGAAACATTAGATTAGAATGGCTAGGAGAAAAATAGTAAAGGTATAGAGAATTGCTTTAGCCTGTAGGCCAAAACGGGCCCTGTAGAATCCAGAATACAGGTTACTAGTGAATTTTTGTCCTGTGGTTGGCACCTGCGGAAAAAATTCATTTCCGCGGATGGAGGAGTCTGTAACATCACCACATGGCGGCCAGGTTCGACCATCTTTAGAAAGTTTAGCAGAGGGGAAGTGCATCCGGTCGGCTAGTACAAAAACTGTGAGTAGCTTTTGTCAACTGAAAAGGAGCCATTAACACCCGGGACGCAAGTCGGCCGGGCAGAGGTCCCGACCCCGCCGGCGGTCAGGGGAGGCTGGCTGGCCATGTGGCCCCAGAGCCACCCGCACGTGCAGAGAAGCTAGGGGGTGGGGGGGGGGACATGACCGCCAGAAGCTAGCCGGCCGGAAGGGAGAGTTCGTCAAAAGATCGCCTCGCGTGCGGACGCAACTGCGGCCGTTGGCGGTAGTGCATTCCTTGACACTGCGAGTGCAGCACCGGGTGTCAGGACACCGGCGCGGTAAAGCGTCTGGGTGGAGGATGCACTAGCCAGGAGATGGGAGCAGGGTGCGTGGAGTCGCGGAGGTAGATTGCGAACGGAACCCCAGAGCTGTACATACTGTATAATATTCTGTAAATAAATATTGTAACTAGAGCTCGTGTCTGTGTAGTCATTTCGCTACCACGACGCCACAATACTATAGGATTTTTGCTGTTTTTATTTTTCGTTTGTGTCGTCGCCATTAAAAATCCTGACAGGATCTTTCAGTATTTCAAACCCCCTTCCTCTTTCAAAACCTTTTCAATTGATGAAAACCGTCCTCTTAGGACACACAAGCACTGGTAAGAGTAACATCTTTGTTTATTACTCCTTAAACTTCTGGTTGCCACCTTAAGAATTTCCCCATCCGGCCAGGACCAGGTCTACTGTCGGTGAAGGGATTTTTTCTGTCTGGCTGATTTTGTTAATACTCTTGAACACTCATAATCATTTCATATCGACGCCGCGGTAAACGTTTCCTAGCCGATTCCAGAATTCACTTAACGATTATTTTTTCTTCTTCGTAATTAAGTACAGTACAAGGTCCCTTACGTAACTTTTAAATGTCTCTGACAACCTGTACTGTAAAGTCGATCGTTTCACATTATTCTCGTGGGGGACGGGTCTGGCATCACATGCTGGCAAGTGAGGTCAGAAGGTGCCCTCTGGGCCGTTCCCTATTCTATAAAAAGCCCAAGGCGGATGAGAGGGAACAATAAAAACAAGGATGATCCCAGTCATTGCAAACAGCAGTTAATTGGGATAGTGTTACGTGAGGTAGCCTAGCCTCGCCAAGGACTGTTCTCCGGAAGAGAGACTTCGCAGCCGCCATCGGACGGGTTAGCGACACTGGCAGTGCACAGCGGTCAGGGGAGAGGTCGGGAAGCTGCTAGCAGGACCGCGGAAGGTCGATCAGGACTAACGGGGCGGAGGAGTGTCGGCAGGGCCAGTTTGGGCCGATCTGAACCGACGTGTGAGTGGAAGGTTCGTGCACACGGACGACGAGCTCACGAGTAGCATTCGTGCCCCCACTAAGCGGAGGTCAAGCTGTTTTATAGGCCTTTACTGCTGAGACGCTCTTTCCGTGGCGAAGCTACGCAATTATGCTTACGCGGGGCCAGCTGTCTGCGGCCACGCGACATTATTATCTATTGAGGGTCTCTTTTTCGACACACCTTTACTTTCTGCCTCAACAGCTTTTTGCATTCTTCCTTCATAATCAGACATTTTAAATAAAAACAAAACTATCTTAGATTTAGACTAAATGTAATGTTTTAACTAATAGTGCCAACTACTATAAGTCAAACAAAACATCTATGTTTCTGTATTTGGCACCTGGTGCGAATCATATAAATTGTTTTAAGTCACAGTATTTGGCGTACTTAAAATGACTTCAACAATATTGACACACACACACACACACACACACATATATATATATATATATATATATATCTGCCCACAGCTTTTCGAACTATGACGCCCGAACTAGTGAATAATGTGTTTTCCGGGAGGTCCCGAAAGGAGGAGAATATTCACCCCTCCAAAAATTTCCCCAGGCGCGAGTACCATAAGTATCGCGGCGCTTTTTTTTTTTTTTTTTTTTTTGACTGCAGAAGCGACGGTGACTACACTGAACTCTCTTCGATTGCACAGCGACGGCGATTGTAACTTGATAGCATAGGAGTTTATTTTAACTTGGTAGTTAAAAGTTAGCTTGAGAAACGTATCTTCGAAAGTGAGGTAATTAAGAAATGGAGTGCACAAGCATTCGTCGCATTCACAATATTTGAGAGAGCAAGCGAAGTGACTGTTTGACGCCGAAATAATTTCAAATTTGTAAAATTCGCGCAGAAGGACATTAACTAAATCCAGCATTTCACATTGCACGCTGAGACCACACATGCCTAAAGTGTGGTAGGTCGGCCGAGCATTTAAGCATAACTTCAGCAACATTAATAATTTCGAGGCTGGAAGCGCGAACAAACTTGTACTAGGCGCAGAAGAAGAAGGACGACCCCAGGAAGAGCGAAGCGTAGGTGAGAAAGATTTGGACTGGAACGAAAATCGTGCGAATCCGGAACGGGAGGAGGGTATGAAAATTGGAGGTTTGGCGGAGTTCGAGAGAAGGAAACGGCTATCGTCGTGGGACAGCAAGCGAAGACGAATGGCAACGCGGGGCGAGCGGCAGAAAAATACAAGGTTACCTACAGGCAAGCGATGCGGAGCTATTGAGGTAAAGGAACTGGCAACGTTTATGTGGCGATCAGTTGGGAAAAGAGGATAGCGGTAAATACACGACAATTAGTGTTAAAAGTGGGAGAAAAGTCTAGAATAGGTGGGAGAAGTATTTCGAACGATGTGAGTGGCAGTTTCAAGTTCATTTACTGCACGTGTCATTAAATTCATTCAAAGAGACCATACCTTGTACAATTTTACATAAATAATTCATGATTTTCATATGTTGTACAGTTGATATTATCTGGAAAAGTCAGTTTGTTGTATTGTGTTAAAAGTAATTGCATTTTGTGAAATGTAAAAGGGTCAGATGTAAGTAACGTGAATGCTACGTTTTATTCAGTGTTATAGTGAGTGCGAAGCCCAAGGCTAGCACCTGTGAACGGGATTCCTTGAAACAAGTGTGAAATTCATTTTAAAAGCCGTGCACGGAAAACTAGAGGCTAAAAGAGTAAAATAATTTGGTAGTGGAAAAACTAAGAAATGAGTGAGCAAATTGTAAATTGTAGTTGGTGAAGTTGTAAATTGTTGTTCAGGCAGTTGAGGTGACGCCTATCTTTTTGTTTTGTCTTGTTTTATTTTTTTTTTCAGTTACCAGCTACTTAAAGTGCATTATCCTGTTATGCAATTGCGTCACTGTAAATTTTTTCATTGAATATACGTTCATTTTATTCGCATTTTATCTGATTCATTGTGTCAAGGGTTCAGACCTTTCTCATACCCAAAAGATCCTGCTTCCTGAGAATTTTAAGCTCCTTACGAGCATTCATTCTATCACGCCTTCACCACGTGTGCGTCAAGCAAGTATAGCGTTACAACAATATATAGAGAGAGAGAGAGAGAGAGAGAGAAAGAGAGAGAAACTTCGTCTTAAACTGACAAATGTTTACGGCTGGCGTGTACACATTGAAAAAAATAGTTTTTCTTGCTGCAAGTATAGCGTTACAACACAAGATGCAGTTGAGCAGTTATACGCGTTACACATAATTACACTAAATAGTTATACGCTTCGGGTATAGAGATATTCAGAATGAAGAACAACTTTTGCCGGGAAAGTGTTGGGTGGAAGCTCTGATGTGGGCGTAAGCATTTCCTAGAGAATGAGTGAGGTTTTGGATGTATTGTGCGGTTGCTGAGTTGCTTTGTTTTTTATCACGTTTGTTATTTACAATATTTGCTTTCTTTCGGTTTGTTTAGGTTCTGGCTGCACAACTCGTTCACATATTTTATTTAAAGAAGAGTTGTTCTACCAGGCATACGTCAATCACTACTTTTCATTTTGAAAATGGTGTGAAGTAAATATTATCATGATTTCCGTGATGATACTTTATAATAAAATAAGTATACGAAACATTTAGATACACGTGCCCTATCATTGGAAATTTGGTAAGTGCCAGTGTATTTCGGGCTTCTGCGCTATTCGAGTAGAAGTAATCCTTTCCTCAGAGGAAAACCTCCAATGACGTATGATCTCGACGTACTAAAAGAAAATCGACACACTTACAGTTTTTAAATCATTAGCTCGCGCCATCCAGAATCTGCCACATGCCGCCAAGAGGCACTGATGAGAAGCTCTAAAAAGTCACGTGTCCTGGACGTCTCTGTAGCTCTACTTGTGCCTACGATAGCCTACTTCGCCCTTCGAGAGTACTGGCGGCCCAAGCTGACGCGTGCCTCCCCTGTTGCCATGAAAACGTCCCTCAACCAATAAGAAAAATATGATAGTTTTGTTTTGTCTAGCTTTGGAGTTGGTTTGGCACGTAGGCTCTTGGGCGTCTGGCCTCGTGTGAAGGCTTGTTGCAATCACAGACAATGGGTTCTCTTTGGTTGCGATGTATCTATTGTGTGGCGGTACAAGTATTTCAGCGGACACAATAACATCATCATTGGAAGTGCCGTTTTCGCAGAGAAGTGAACCTAAAAAAGAAATATTAAATCTAATTCTTTTATTTGAAATGCCGCCAACAACACTTTACTAGTAAGCCAAAGGTCATTCACTTTCAATTTAACAATATGACTCCGTGTTCGAATTGGCTGAACCTCCCCAACCCACCGTCCGTCATCGGAAATTAGCATCTCACAACAACCTCCAGAACAAAGTGAACGGTGGTATTCTTGAATTTTTCAAATTTTAAAACTTTTCACGGGCAGTTTTTTGCAAAGTACTTATATTTTATTTTTGGTATCGCAACTTCTACGCTATGTAAGGTAAGTGATGCAAATATGGCCAGTGCAGATAATGTGGCCAAGTAGCGGCTATGTTGTTAGCAAAAACTGTTTACCATAGACGCTAGCATGCAGTCTGGGAGAGCGTAAGAAGTGCGTTAACACTCTATGAAGCTTGTTGACTCGCGCAGTCGCATTGTCAGGACGTGCTGAAGGTGCGCTGTCCTTATAACATTTTCCAGGTGTTTACCATTAGTTTAACTTAAAGATTTAGTATTTTGACAATATGCATTAAACTTTTAGCGTATTTAATGAAGAATCTAATCAGATTAATACCGCTTAATTTGCCCAATTTTTACGTGGGAGTGAGAGAGATTTTATAACATATTGCTTTGTTGTCAATACGGTCGTGGGTGATAGGCTTATTACTAGCAGTTACGGCCATATTAACTTCATGTACTCGATACAGTAATGATTTTGTTTTATTTTCTAGAAAATGAATCCTGCAAAGAAAAGGGGTGTTTGGAGCCAAACCAATACAGAAAACGAAATCAGCAATCAACTATCCCGCTATTGTTTTAAAAAAGAATTTATTTTCAACGTATACATTAGACGACGTTCAAAACAATCCAACTTACAGGCAAAATAACAAGTGGTACTACAATAGCACATACTTTCTCACGTTATTGGAAACAGTTACGTAATTTCGAAAGATTGCATTTTCGGCGCTACTAACACCTCAGCTCTTACTTGAAAACGTTCAGTTCAAACAATGCATTCATTTTGAAAGTCAGAAGCAGCAATCACGTCCTACTTTAACAAATGAAACAAACGGAAATAAATTTAACTGTTACAGTATTTGCAGCACATAATCCAGAAAGTCAGGAATAATTTTACACAAGCTTGCTCTGATTACACTGACGTTAGCTTTCAATATTTGAATACTATAATCAGCTATCAAAATTTCTTACAGTAAAGATGTGTTTGTTACTTCTAAGTTAAATTTATTACCTTCCTTCAATCTATTTTATTTCATAAGAAAATTATCTACATCATACAGTCATCACAACCGATAACAATGGGACGAATCCGAAGAATCTTGGAAAACTGCGTTCATATTTTGCGAAATGATAACGCGTCGAATGAAGTCATTTTCGCAAGAGAGGTTGGTAGCAACCAGTGACGGAGCTAGAGTGATGTAGTTGGGTATTCTGAAAATCCTATCATACATTTTTTTGTGAATTAGCTCCATTCATCCTTGTAGTTTTTTGTTCAGCAAGAACGTTAATAATTTGTTCTTTAAAGCGGTCGTTGCTTCAAAGTTAATTAACAGACCTTCTCGATAACCAGTAAACTGAACTTACCGATCCTGATATTTCCCATGGAATTTCTGAGGAATGCCTTTACTCTCTTTCATGGAATCATATTACTTTCACATTATGCTGTAGATACAGGGCAAGTTAGGCTGAGTTGTATCAACCGAACCATCTCTTGATAATTTTTTCTAGGCCAATTTGTTCAACAAATACTTCAGCATCAAATGTGTAGGCGTATATTTTGCATTATCAATGTATACATTTGTCAGTTCATTTCGAAGCTGCTCACTGTCAAAGAATGGATATTGTTTTATTGGAAAAGAAAAACTCTGTGAACGAAAGAACGCTTAGTAGGTGGAAACTACTTTTCGTCCAAAAATTTAATCAAATGAAAATTTTCAAAATATTGAAACCTACATTTCGAGTCACTAGTAGTGACTCACTACTCTATCAATAATTTTAAAAGAAACTACTTTGTGCGTTTCAAATAACTCTGACATAGAAAGTTTTTCATAGTCATGTCTGCTTTAATGCAGATTTCAGTAGTTTCTTCATATCTAACACGGCGTATTACTACGTATCTCTTCTATTTCTATCTCTACGGCATATTTCTTGCCTTTCATGATTTCGCATTGTTGAGCCAAAACTGCATTTCGATATCGTGAACCGTTTAGAAGTTATGGGAGTGGCTTATACTCAGTGAGACATTCTCTATAACACCAATTGTTTCATAAAGAAAATTAATTATTTAATGAATTTTCATAAATTGTTTAATAAATAATAAAATTTAATAATTAATTTGTATTCTCTATAACATTAATTGTTTCATAAAGAAAACACGAACAAAAATCACACTAACGGCACACAAACACTCTACGTAGGGTAATGAGGTTAATTTGCCTGGCTGGAACGTGGACGTGCATCACGGTATACTGAGATCCTAGGCTCTTTGCCCAGTGAGTGCGAGAGAGAGGGAGATAGCGCAGCATAGCCAGCCTCTGTCTACCCACTGGCAAGCTCCCCGCTCAGCTACGGGCCCTTATAATTCCTTCGGGCGTAAGTGGGGGAAAAGGAATTGAAAACATTAAATTTTCTTTAACGATTCAGTAAAAAAAAAATATTGACAAAATGGCACACATAACGACAGATTTCGTTGAAAAATAATGTGGGTAGTAAAATAATGTGGGTTGTGGTTGGTAGCAACGATGCCTGGTAAAACTTTCAATTTTGCTGTCAACGTGCCTTCAAAAACTGTTCCAACTTTGTATGTTTATTTTTGGAAAAGTTAAAATAATATGAAGTAATAAATGAACAAATACTATTATAAACAAATTTGTAGATACGGCAGTTGAATGTTACTCACCTCGGCCTTATCCTTCAAGATGTGTTAAGTAATTTGCACATCATGACCATAAAGAAGCGCTTAAGAGCTCTGATACTTAGGAGGGTTGCCAGACGTACAATAATTTGTTATTATGTACGATATACGAATATCGTACAAAGAGATACAATATTTCATTAAAGGAAGATTTCATTCTGGTAAGGGAGTCGTGTGTTATAAAAATGAAGGGACACATTGAAAACTTCGTTTAGGTTATATAACCACTTGCAATATGTGTAATAATAAAGTCACAGTTGATGAAAAAATTAATTTAATAAATTTGTGAAAATCCACTTTTCTCAAGTAACTTCAGCACGAATTTAATGCATTCATTTCCGTACCGCCGTTGAGGTAGAATGTAAGAGGTATTTTGAAAAGGCAGAATGGCAGATGGTAGAATGCAAGGCGCGAAGTGAGAAACACCTTCATCAGGAGCTAGAAAAGTTTAACATTCCGATGGTAAACCAATAATTCCAAAGAAAGTTTATAATCTTAATTTCCTTTCAGAAGGATATGATCAATATCAGCACATGACCAAGATCCAATATTCTTAGAAAAATGCATAACATAATGACACAACACAATTGTTAGTGCACTGTGTATTACGAATACTCTCCTCAAAAATTTCACTTCCTTGATTGAAATTACCACAAATAACGACCGAGATAGTTGCGATCTTTCTTCAAAAAATTTGATGACTGATTTCCGAACTTCCCACGTTTTCCGTCACCATACAATTTCATCTTTCTGAATAATCAATACTTCAATTACAACAATGGAAAAAGTTTTTAAAAAAATTAGTCACTTAAAAGGAAAATGTAAACTAATTTAAAAAGTAACAAATATAACTTAGTACACTAAATATCTAATATAATCTACTTCTAATTTCTTAACTGAAACTAATTACTAATTATATCTTAAAGAAATAACTTAATGTTCTAGAAATACAGCCTAAATTGCTAAAAATTATGAATGAACTAAACTAACTAAAGTACATTAACACTAGAAGAAAATCAAAATTTTACTATTCACGTCCACGATGTAATCACCGAATGTATAAAATGGAATCATGATATTCGAGCCACCAGGGTTGTCAGATAGTTGAAAAGTGAGTAATATATTGCGGCATCTATAATTATCGTAAATTTATCGTACGTCGGCAATTGAAAATTTTACCATGTTGTAATGGTTGTAAATTTTATCGTACATTAATAAGAATATCGTACAAAATTATCGTATTTTATTTTTTCTTCAAATTTTTATTGCAAATTACTTTAAATTATATTTTACAAGAAATATTAAAAAAATAATATAATAATATATAAAATAAAGAAATGTCTCTTTTCGATTGATTTACTCTACCATATTCAGAGTCGAATTAACTACTCCTGACAGATTTAGTTTGATTCAAAACTCTACTAATAAATTAACCAGAACTTAAGTAGAAAATATGATTCAGTTTCAATCGAAACTTTAATCTTATAGAAAATAGGGAAATATGTATATAGTATCTTATATAATACATTCTAGCTTTATCCCTAAGCGTAATACATTAAGCTTTATCCCCAAGTTCAAAGAAAAAAACGGGCCGTTTTCTTGTTTTTGTGATTTTTTTTTTAATTACACGTTTTATAGGCAATATTTCGTGAAAACTACCAGAAGTTTAAAAAAAAAAAAAAATGTGCATGACCTTAATGAAAGAAGTAATTATGAATGACAAATTTTATTTGAAAGGAAAATCTTCATTTTCAATTTTGTACTTGTAGGAAGACGCCGAAAAAATCCCAACGTTTGCAATTATCGAAAATTCAGAGTTAACAGTGAAAAACAAACCTATGTCACAATTATAAATGTATTTTACTCTAGTTTTGCAAGAAATTTAAAGAAAATATTTGGAGCCATGATTGAGAAAATTTTGAAAATGTTCCAGGGACTTCCTGTGAAGCACCTCCGAAAATTAATAAATGTTTTTGAGATTTACAGAGCTTTGACTCAGGCCAAATCGGGAGGGGATATTCAGTTTGGGAAAACTCTTACGCATAGTTTAGGCGCTAATGTTGTTCACATACACCAGACGGACAGAGAGAGAGACGGACGGACGGACGTTCTAAAAAAACACCTTTTTGGTATCAGGGGATCCCAAAACGTGTATTTCCGTTGAAATCTCGAAATCTATTTTCCGCAGCATTACATAACTTTCTCTATACTACGTATTTTACTCTACGTACGTATGCGAGAAAGTAAAGATAGGCAGGGAAATGGGCAATGGTTGAATAATATTAAAATTTATACATAATACGTACTATGTAAAGAATGAACATTATTCTCTATAAACAAATCCAATTTTTTCGATTGTCAATAGATATTGCAGACTTAGATAACGTCGAGGAGAGGGAGAGAGGGAGTGGGGGAGAGGGAGGGAGAGAGAGAGAGGGACAGGGAGGGAGAGGGAGAAGCGATTTTCTGCCGATCATCCAATAGAGTTTTTTTTTTTAGTTTTAGGTCCATCTCCTTTTCTTTTTTTTAAGATGTGGACTCTCCAAGTTAGTCTTCGTTTGATGTGCACATCAAAATATTTTACTACTTCAGTTTGTGGCAATTATTTGTCGTTCATTTTTACGGGAGGAGAAGAATTTTTCCTTAGGGTGAAGGTTATGTGAGAAGATTTGGTTTCATTTGGTTTAATTCTCCATTTCTTAAACCACTCGGAAATATTATTTATAAATTACGGGATACCACTGCTCCATCGTCTTCCAACACAGTGAACGAAACTCAAAACAACCGCGTTCCTCCAAGTTACAAATTGAAAACTGTGTATTTAATAATTGTGGTTTGAAATAATGTGTAATTTTTGTTTATTTATTAATATCTGTATCATACTTAATTTGAAAATTTCATTTTGAACAAATTGTGTAAATTAATAGTGATTTTGAAATAAATACTGTATTTGTGACATCTATTTATTCGGCAGTTGTCGTGTTTTGTTTCTCCACAGAACTATAACTATATAGGTAAACAAAACAATCGTACTACCAAGTTGCTGTGACTCTGACTGGTGAGTTTTAAATTAAAAAATCCTAATTAACTTTATTCATGCATCGCCTTTTATTAGTAAGGTATCTTTTTTTTACCACTACGCGGCTCGTGAATTTATCGGTAAACTCAGAATCTCTCGTGGTATTACTAAAGGAAAAATCTATTTTGGACAAGTTTTTACTCTTTTTTAATATTCTTGAAGTAATACTTCGGTTCTATTAGGAAACAGAAATGTTGAGAAAATGTCAAAAAAAAGTACTTTGGGGACGATAGATGGCAGCTGGACAGAGAATGGAGCAAGACCTTCAAGCCAGACCACACCAAGGAAATTAGAAAAACTTTCTACGAGAAAGTCTGTGCAATTCTCTAACACCTGTTCTTTTTTATGCCAAAAGTGTGGTCCACAGAGAGGCCGTTCGTCAAAGCCAAACCGTGAACGCTACGTTCTACGTCAATGTCCTGGAAACGCTGCGAAAAAGAGTTGTTTAAGTGAGAAAGGAAGTCGCCGCTTCACCAGTGCAATGGTCCAAGCCACACCGCAATGCCCGTTAAAGTATCAAGTGACTTGACAACACTGTCCCAATCTCCGTACAGTCCGAATGCATATAAACAAACTGCACATGTATTCGGCACCGGGTTTCCCTGATTGGCTAGCGGACGCGGAGCCAGAAATCGCGCAAAATTCATATGTTCTTCTTCCACGGATCCGTGCAGAGCCACAGTGAGCGTCAATGCACGTGGACTCGGCTTTTGTATTCGTGGAAGCGATCGACTCTGCATTTTCCTCTGACATCTGCTGTGAGATTAATCACTTTCATTATGGGAACTAACAAGCCAACGTGTTTTGTCAGTAAGTACTTAAACTTATAAATGCGAACTAGGAAACTAAATATATTTCTTTCCAACAAAATTACAATTAGGTAGTTGTAAAGGATAATGAAGAAGGAACTGTCATAAGAAGTGACTCTTGACAACTGACTGCGACGTGACGTGACATGACTTAAAGGTAATGGAGATTTTTTTTTTTTAATTTGTTGCGTCTACATCTTGACGCAACGCGTCTCCAAACCCCTTAATGGGCGTTGAGCGCTTTACACTTGGGAGTAATCCTCCATTAATGTGCTTTTACTTTTTAATAATTGTCAAGTCTCGTCACGTCGCAGTCAGTCAGTGCCTTTTATTCCTTCGGCCAGGGGCTCGACGCCGTTAGATCCCGGGGTTCCTGGCCGGTCACGCAACCACGAACCCGCGAGTCTCGAATGCGCTTAACCTTCATGACTTCACGGAGCGTAGTAAACGCATTCGGCTAGCGCCGCCGGCATTACTCCCGCACAAGTTAACGGAGGATTACTCCCCAGCGCAAAGCGCTCAACGCTCTTTAAAGGCCCATTCACAATGCAAACATTCACAATGCAAGCATGGCGTTAACATAAAAGTGAGGACTACGTCTACAAGCGGACTCATTCACAATGCGTTCGCATAAGCAAAACACGTAAGACGTTAACTTAAGAGCTTGCAAGCTTCAAGCTTCTGTGCTTATGCTTATGTCAGACATAAGGAATGAGCCAATCACAGTTCGATAACTCAAAATCGAGTATCGAAGTCGATAGGCGAACTATTCTTGTCGATTCGTGTGCTGCGTGGTTGTGTTGCCGTATTTGTTTTGATACCTCGAAATCGATTCTCATATCCAACCAATAGTAAACTAAAATGTCTCATAGCCAATAGAAACTCTTATTTTGCCTATGTTTATGTTCCACATTGTGAATTCGCCAACTCTTCGCATATGTTAATGTCTGTGTCTATGTGTTATGCTTATGTTTGTGATTGCATTGTGAATGAGCCTTAAGGGGCTTGGAGACGCGTTGCGTCAATTTGTAAGACGCAACAAATTTTAAAAAAGTACAATAAGTTCAATTGAAGACATTAACAATTGGGTAGAGGAATACGGGAAGATCACCCACACGAAATGGAATGTTAGATCACGAAAACGATTTGTTTGTTCGTAAGTTGGCAGAAATACATCTTATGTATTTATTTTATTATATTTTATTATAGTAAATATTGTCCTGAATGTTATCACACTACATACAGAAAAGTAGTAGGAGAGAAAAGTAGAAGTTTGTAAAAATGCTGGGTGTCCAGCTACATTGTCTGTAAAAATAAAACTTAACACTGCATACACAAGAAGAAAAGATGCCTTTATTAAGAAACGTAGGGTCTTCGATTTGTTTACATTGTTTTTAAATTTGTTTACAGACGTCTTGATACAGTTTCAGAAAACTTTGCCACATACAGTATTTGTGAAGACGTGAACATTAATTTTGAGGTATGATAGTTGTTCTAAAACTGATATCCTCGATTCTCCAAGGAACCATGAATGGTTCAATTCATTAAAAATTGAGGCTACTTGTGATTGTCATTGTGTGCCTCGTCCCGTAGAGGAATTGAATTTAGGTTTTTGAAACTTGGTTAGGTAGATTAGGCACACAGCATTCTCGGAATCAAACCGCCTGTTCGTAGGCCCACTGTATTCGTAGAAATTTCTCCCACGTAATGACGCGTAATCAGGCGTTTAGGATTGCAAACATCCAGCGTATCAATTAATTCTTGGAACTAATCAAAGAATGAAACAGTGAGTTCGGCGGTTTATATATATATATATATATATATATATATATATATATATATATATATATATATATACGAAAATTTATTCTTCTTCTGCCTAGCAAACTAAACCCCTTAAGAAATATAAAATTGACATATACAAACAAAAAACACCAATAAACAATTCTTCCCCAGGAAAGTCCTACTTTTTCAATTGCGGAAAAGATATAAATAATTAAGAAGGGAATCATGAGTAAATATCCAAAATTTAGTAGGAATCAATAGAAATGAAAAAAAAAATGGTTAAATGTTAAATTAATTATACTATTCACATTTTAATAATACACCTATGGCTTCTTATAACTTAATCAAAAACTTGAGAATACTGTTAAAATTAATCGAGCTTACACAAGACAAGCATACTGCCATGTTGTCCACTATTGTGTCCAAGCATGTTATTCCTCATTCTTTTCAGGAATATAATCCTTCAACTAAGAGACATGAAATTATACAGCATCAAAAATAAGATCTAACACGTCTTTCAGCAAAAACTCATCTAGAAATTAGAGAGTATATTGAACAGGAATTTGTGACTAATAAGTGCAATTTGATGTACAGGTATTGAATATTTATGTTATTGCCATCTATTAGACACTTTTTTTTCATTCGTTGCGCACTTAATTCAACTTATCGACGCAACGCGTCTCTTCGCCCCTGGTCGAACGTTGAGCGCCGAGTAATCCTCCATTATCTATACCTCTATTCCAGAGGACGCTGTATGTCTCGTCTCGTCTAGTCAGTTGTCAAAGAGCACCGCCAGGTAGCATCTCCGCGTACGCGCCTCTTACTTCACGTGCCCCTGCGTCACTACCCAGCGCCAGAATTGGGAAGGAATTAGGAAAGGGGTAGGGTTTAGGACACTTCACGGGGGTTGGACTAGCCCTTGTGAAGCGGCCAAACTCGTTTTATTGGAACAAATTTCACATGAGATTCGACGGGAATCGACCCGGACCTCAGTGGTGAAGGGCTAGTGACTTCGCTATGTGCCACGAGCGAGCTGTCATTGCTATTATTTTTAACTATTATTCTTATTAGTACTGTTGTTACCACACAAATTCTTAAATTTCTGTGACACTGTTAAATAGTACAAGTTATTAAGTAGAATAATTAAGTGAATAATCTGACTTGTCATAGATGTTTGTGATTGAATGAGTCTCTGACCAGCCAATAAATAATATTTTTATCACAGCTAGTATTTATTTGGAATAGTATGTAGATAAATGTACAAAAAATTGAATATGAAGATTCAAATAGATAAAATAATATAGGTTTAAATTGCATAAATAGAATGGACAAAGACTTAATAATTTCTTGTATAAAAATGAATGCCACGTTTTTATGTTGCTGAAAGTAAGGCCCTTAATCTGCCTCTGAGAATTGAGCAATTATCAACTTCTAAGATACATAAAATTGCACTAAATGTTAAAAATAATTTTCGAAGAATAATTGTGAAAGAATAAAACATGAAACATTGCAAATGAAATGTTGAAATATGGTATGATGTGTAAGTTTTCCTTAAATACGGTATATACTTGCCTTAAATACGGTATGTATTGCGATCTCGATTATCAAGTATGTTTCAAGTCACTTCAAAAAGGCTAGTTCCTAAACAGATCACAAACATTTAATTGTAACTAATAAACAAACAAATATGTAATTAATATAAGTTATAGCCCTGATCAATATGATGATGATTCTGTAGTGTCGTGACAACGGATAAGCAAGCTAGGCCTAAATGAGGGGTTTCTTTTTTAATTTCAGTAAAATGTAAGAAATACAATATGAATAGAGAAGTTGTAATATAAAATTTATTAATAGTTAGCTTGGTTACGTGTGGTGTAAAAGGAAGGTATTTTTTGGCATAAGTAAATCAGAACTAGTATGGTAAGTTTGATGAAAAACGTTGTGGTACAATTGAGATTATTGGCACCTCAAGGGAGATTGTATTGTGTAGTAAAATTGCCCTTTACAGACCTTGCCTCTAATGGGCAATTAATTGCATTGTATTGAAATTTGATAATGATATTGCTGGACGTTTCAGTGAAAAGGTGGTAAATAATAATGCAGTTCCATTGACCGTGTAATGGCGGTTGACCGTCCTGCACGAAACGGAGGACTGAATTCTGAATTGAGACATAGTTGTGAGTGTAATATAATTAGCTAAAAATGCTAAATTAAATAAAATTGCTAAAAATAATAGCAATGACAACTCGCTCGTGGCACATAGCGAAGTCGCTAGCTCTTCACCACTGAGGTCCGGGTCGATTCCCGTCGAATCTCATGTGAAATTTGTTCCAACAAAACGAGTTTGGCCGCTTCACAAGGGCTAGTCCAACCCCCGTGAAGTGTCCTAAACCCTACCCCTTTCCTAATTCCTTCCCAATTCTGGCGCTGGGTAGTGACGCAGGGGCACGTGAAGTAAGAGGCGCGTACGCGGAGATGCTACCTGGCGGTGCTCTTTGACAACTGACTAGACGAGACGAGACATACAGCGTCCTCTGGAATAGTATAGATAATGGAGGATTACTCGGCGCTCAACGCTCGACCAGGGGCGAAGAGACGCGTTGTGTCGATAAGTTGAATTAAGTGCGCAACGAATTAAAAAAAAAAAAGTGTCTAATAGATGGCAATAACATAAATATTCAATACCTGTAAATCAAATTGCACTTATTAGTCACAAATTCCTGTTCAATATACTCTCTAATTTCTAGATGAGTTTTTGCTGAAAGACGTGTTAGATCTTATTTTTGATGCTGTATAATTTCATGTCTCTTAGTTGAGGGATTATATTCCTGAAAAGAATGAGGAATAACATGCTTGGACACAATAGTGGACAACATGGCAGTATGCTTGTCTTGTGTAAGCTCGATTTAAATTTTTAAGATGAATCATAATTATAATAATAATATTTTTATTGAGTCACATATACAATTACAATCGTGTTTGACGAGTCAAATATGATATATGTGGAGGGAGTGCAATTGCACACATCTTATTGAGTGCAGAGATTGACGTTACATGACGTTCAGAAGCAAAAACAAGGGGCCATCTCTGCATTTGCTCAAAGGACCAGAGAAACTGGACAAAAAACTTGATTGAAATAGGGTTATTGACCTAGGCATTATATTACAATACTTGTTAGTCACACAATACTTGTGTAATTGGTTAGGTTCTTCTTATCTAATATAATGACTTTGTGTATGAATATACAAGATAGTGGAAGAATATTAAGTTTTTAAATTGGGGTCCACAAGAATCTTCTCTTTGTAATTGTTATTGTCCAGATGATTCTCTTTTTAATTTTAAATATTTGCTTTGCCTCTGGTGTTGGCCCGACAATATTTGAGGATTGAATAAATATTTGCAAGGTACACTGATCTAAAAGCATAGTTAAGTTTGTCGATTTAAGAGTTACGAGCTTCGAGATGAGAGTTCCACTTAGGGCTGGAAAATATGGTGAAACCAAGATATTTTGTTTTGTGTGCTTGTGTGATTCTCTTGCCTTCTGGTGTATAATTTTGTTATTATCGAGTGGTAGTTGTGGAAAGGCATTGTGATTGTTTGGGCTTATGATAAGTTTGTTTTGTTGAATCCATTGAATTAATTTGTCGGGTTGTCTGTGCTGTTTCTAAGGTTGGGTAATTTTCTTTTAAAAAATACGTTAGTGTAATTCAGCAAATAGCACATTTTTGCTTTTGAATTATTGACAAGAGGTCATTTACAAATACAAGAAGTAGAGTGGGCCTTACATACCAAACTAAAAATGATAAAATGAAATTACATCACATAATTCTGAGAGCTGCATTATTTATACCCTCAATAATAAAATTATAACATTGTTGGAGATAAAATCTTCAAACGAGATTTCCAAGTGGCAAGGTGTTTGTAATCGTTTGCCTTGATGTTGCACTCAAAATGAAATGTTTTGGAAATAAGACATGAAATCCATTCAAATGCATTACTATTGTTATGGGAATGCAAACAATTAATCAAAATATAGTGGTGCAGAGTGAAGGGGTTTCTATTATAAATACTAATACTACGAAAGGCTGAATTTATCATTCCTCTTACAATTTCATTTGCCCATGGCTGGATGTAGATACAGTGGGCTTCCAAGTACAAAATTATTATGGAAAAATTCTACAGAAAAAATCTTTAACTAAAAAAATACTTTAATGATAGAATAAATCCTTGTATCAATACAGATTTAAATAAACTAATTGCTCACAAAAAGTGAAATTACGTTTTCATTTCTCATTTACAAACATGTTCCATTCAAATTATTTTTAAATTCAAACATTGTTCAGGAAACAATTTAACTAATGATTACATTCAGAAAAAAATCATTTTATGAAGTTTTTAATAATATTTATTTTAAAAAATTGGGCAAGGAACTCCCAACATTTATATTCCTAGTAGGGAAACCCAGCTCTGCATTTACCTAGACCTTGAATGATAATAACACAAGCATAAAAAATATTTTATAATTTCTACACATTTGATACCACTCCTTATTGAACATTATCTACGCTAAATGTTGCTGCTTTGAGTCCCGTGTAAGGTATCTTGCAACTGTGGTGTAGAAGGCAATGACGTCTACTGCGTATCTCGCATAATAAAAGTGTATATGAATTATTTTCGATTAATTAATCATTCGAATAATCAAATAAATAGATCATTATTGTTCAGGAGCAAAAGTCAAAAAGTTTATATACAACACAATATGAAATAATAAAGCTGTACTGAAGATATAAAAAAAATTATGAACTCGCAAGATCACCCATTTTCTCATAAAGAGTGATATCGAAGTGATTAATTTGGAATAATAATTGACTTGAGCTTTTCATTCAGATTGCACAAATCATTATATTCATCTCATTTCAGCTTTGCTGAATAACTGATTCATATCGTAGGAAATATTTTCCATTAGTGAGGATCTTTTAATCGCGCCAGAAGACTAAGATCTCGTGACGAAGACCTGTCACTCAATTCGAATGAAGCACGGTGTTGCCCAGTTGCGCGTTTTCGTCCCGACCCACTTGGAAGCGCGCGAACGTCTCTCTTTGGACTGATTGTGGCTTATAATTTTGCAAAATTGCCCCCTTTTGAAATGGTGAATGTCCTTCGAAATTCGCACATTGATTCTTCGAAATGCTAGCTACCTAAGGAACAGTTTAAAAACCATTTCAACAGTTAGTTTTCTCACAATTTTAAAATTTCAGGTCGGATCTATCATGTCGCCATAAGAGCCCATGTTAAAACGACAAACTTTGCGGTCTCATTACGCCGAAACTAGACGGTGAAAACCATTCAAACTACCAAAACATAGAAGAACCCCTCATCTTTTGATTAATACAATAAAAAAGACATGTTAAACATAACACGTATCTCGCTCTAACCACCTTAATACCAACAATTTATGCGAAATTACACACTTTTATACTTTCACATTTTGTACAGAGACGACTCAAATTTTTATATTATAACTAGACCTCGGAATTTTGGCCACAAAATGTGATAATTTAGGTACCTAAAATAGGTAACAAAATTATGAAATTAGGCACTGTTAGGCATGAAAACTGACGTTTTAGGCACTTGAAAGAAGGTAAAAAATATTAAACCTACCTTTTAAAAAACATTAGACATGACAAGTTATGTTTCTGACATTTAAAATTGATCACAAAAGGATTAAATTATGCACTTTTTTTATTACTCAAGTATTTTTACATTTATGAAAGTGAATACAAGTATATGATTTTATTCATTTTTATTTCATTCACTTCTTTCTTTTCATTCTCAATTTGCCAACAACACAGCTGCCCCGGAATGGGTGCTATTGTCTCAGATCGGAGACGAGAGTGAAACATTCTCTTCATATTGACTTGCAGAGCTCATAATGTTCAATGTGTTGGGTGAGAGATTTTGATGAGTAGTCGATTGCATATTTGATCTGGAATCTTCGCGTTTAGGGAAATTCGGAAAAGTATTTGCGTTTCGGTATAACAAATTTAAGAAATGTGTAATAAGTAAAATATAATAAATTTTCAAAATTACTGTTTTAGGCAAAAAATATTAAAATAACCATCAACCGCTGTTTTAGAACATTTTACGCACTATGAGATGCTTTCAGTATATCTATTCTTTCACGATTCGTAAACATCTGCTCTTACTTTCCACAAACTCCTAAAAGGAACTAAATAGGCATATATCCTAAAATCCGAGGTGTAATTATAAATTATATAGACTCATATATTGATCTTCTACCTGTAATGCGCTACACCCGGCGCTCTGAACCAACCTTCACTCTTCCCCGTTCCCTTAGTCTAATGATTTGGTGAGAAATGGACGTTATGCAGACTTACTAGTATAATTTTCTCAACAAAGGAGAAGCATAGCAAATAGCTGGAAAGGCAGTTAATATATTTAATGCACAATCAAACACATTATATAATTTACGTATTCATAAAGGCTACATTTGAACCGTTGATCTCTGGCTTATAAGCATCAACCAACATGGTAAAATTATTCCATTTACTCAAGCTCATCATGAGCTACATACTATTGTAATTCGATTAATTCGAACCAGGAGGAGCTTACAGTACTCCCCTAACTACGAAATTCCCCCGATTAAAACCCAATCCACAATCTGTGGGACCATCTCGATCGAACTGTTGGCGCCAGGGTTGCCAGATACTTCTTGCGAACATCCACCGTTTGAGACTGCAAATCTGCCCAATAAGAAAAATTCAACTTTCCAGGCGGGAAATTTGAATTGTCATTTAAAAAATTGCATTTGGAGTTTTTTGAGGTAGTGGCCCTATGAAATACTTCATTAGCCTTATTTGCTTGTTTGTGAACAATGTAATTAATAATTTATACAATATTTTTCATAATAAGATATATCTTAATATTTAAAAATTAGTTATGATTACGTACATGGGAGGAATACTTTAAGCGATAAAATAATTTCCCATTTCACTTATGTATCCTCTTAAATATCCGCGCTTAAAAAGATTACCATAAAAATGCTCACATATCCTGCTTGTTCCCTAACTGAAAATGCTGTGACACCGTGCTTCCAATAGAAGACTAATGTTAAATGTGTTCTAAAATTAATTGCAAGTACTGCCATTACTCATGTGTATGACTTTTAGAACACCATATGCTAGAGGTAAAAACGCTAACATTTGTTTTTTGAAACATTTAGTTATTAGAGAGAGAGAGAGAGAGAGAGAGAGAGAGAGAGAGAGAGAGAGAGAGAGAGAAATACTTACGTGGACTCTGTTTGGGGTCTTTTCTTACCCCAAACGTATTGCACAATAATTTACAACTATCTGATGATTTAGCAAGAAGTTTAAAACTAAATACTCTTCAGCATAAAGCCTACCTATTAAATGTAGTCTTATGCTTAAATATTTGTACAATTTCTAGCTAAAGGAACAAAATGCATATCTAAAAATAGAAAAACGGGCTCGGATATACGAGTACTGATACATCGTATTTTCCTAATAGTTGCATTAGGTTGCACAAGGTATTCAAAAGTAAAACACTTGTGCATATACTTGGGTTTTCGTAACGTGGCGTCTGAGAGTATTATCTTCATGATGGAATATGGCACGGCTTTTTGCTTCTTTCTTGGTTCTGCCGCAAGATGTCGCATGATCGCGACCGTATCAGTGCTGCAGATCAAGCGACTCTAGCGGCATGAGCCAGAAAGACGCGAAAAAGCCGTGCCATATTCCATCATGAAGATAATACTCTCAGGCGCTACGTTATGAGAAAGCAAGTGAAGGCCATTTCTTTCAGAAACCGTCAATTCAACATTTTGTTGGAAATTGTGAGTATTATTGACGATTTAAATAAGAAAATAAATAATATCGCCCAAAATTCAATGAAACAACGTATTCCGCCCAATGGACGGAATGCCGCAAAATGCGTTTTTTTCGCCCAATTGGCGGTATTCCGCCCAATATGGCATCCCTGTGTACGTCATCAAAGGAAATGAACTATCTCGTTCCTTTGAACTAGTTCACTAAAAAGAACGATTGTATTAAGAACCGTTCACAAGAAAGAACGACTTTACCCATCCCTAATCCGAACTGTGGACACGCATGCGGTACGTATACCGGAGACCGGAGTTTCCTCGGCACATCGCAATGTCAGGTCTCCAAATGTCTGGCGGAAGCAATGCTATCATTTGTTAAATAATTATGTTTTGTAATTTCTACATAATTATAATCAATATTCCAGTAATCCAAATATTTTAAAATCTTAATTAAATAAATATATTTGAAAAGCTGTACAACTAGTAAAATAGTAAAAATTGCCTTTCATATTTATGAACTAAAAATGTTATTTTTGGGACTTCTATTTTTTTTATTACTATCATCTGAGGCCCCTCTAAGGTTAGGCCTCTAGGGAGCTGTTTGCCTAGGTAGAACCCTGCCTTTGTGCCTAGCTTGAAAATGCATTTCTTGCCTATTGTTAAGCAAGAAGGCAAACGAAATGATCAGTTGTTGCAGCACTGGCAGGTCTTCGCATACTTGGCAACGTGGTTTTGTCACCAGTCATTATTTCAGAAGGCCACTATTATTTTAACCGCAACAGCTGCAGTGTGGAAAGAATCAAGAACCCGCAATTCATTTCGTAAGCTTGACAAGGTCTTCTACGATATCTCGACATTGAATACTCTGTGGTGCTAGACTTACTGGAATCTAAGAATTACACTCTTTCCGAAAGTCCACGCCATTTGTAATAATCACTTTCAATTGAAATTGTCATCATTGCATGTTTTATGTGAAATAATTTGCTTGAGCATTTTAAAGCTAATGGTCTCAATTCTCGATGGCGTCGCTTCTTTCCTCAATGAGCTTCCGAGAAGAAGCAAAAGTAATGGGAGCAGGAGGCCGTGCCTGGACAAAAGGCTGCTAATTACAGGAGGCCGTTCTCGGAACGCCCGCCTCGCCTTCTGCGGAGGCAAGAAGAAGCACGCTGGCGAGTTGTAATGATTGCCATGTTTATTGCCGCGAGAAAAAGACGGGCACCGCGCGGGCAGCCGCCGGCGGCCAGGGCACCGCCAGCGATGGCAATAATGGAAACGCTCCGCGGGCAACGCTCAAATGAGGAGTTGTTGCGGTAATACAGTCGACTCCGGTTACAGTAAACTCGGATAAAGTGCACCCTCGGTTATCGTCAACTAAAGTCACTGGTCCCGTTTCACTTACATTACAAATATGCATAAGAAGGTTCGGTTATAGTGATCCTGAACCTCCGCTGCAGTGAACGTAGGAAATACGTCTTTGAAATGAATTGGATCCTTATGTTATTAGGCGATATCAAAGGGCCTTCGGAGAGTGGGATGGTGTAGCAGCGTAAGTGGTATAAGGTGTCAAGACTGCATTACGATACTTAGAGACAGAGGTCAATGTCGAATCAAGTATGGGGAGATCACAAAATCTGAAGAAGGATCTAGAGAAACTACTGATGAAAACCGTACAAAGCAAATAATTGTTTTTTAGAACAAATAAAAGCAATTTTCAGTTCGTGTTGTTAATAGATTTGGCTGTATCTCTATATTAATAGAATCAATCATGGAGAAATTCTAATTAATTTTGACATCAGCGGTTATACAGTGTCCCCAAAAGGTCACTACAACAAGTCGACTGTACTTGTTGATATGATCAGCGTTGCCATATGATCATGTGTTATGTGTATCCCAGTACCAACATTCAAAACTCCTGGTACTTCCACTAAAATTCCCGGTACCATTGGCAATTGATTCTGAAATTGTTTATATTTACTCTTAAACGGATTGTAAACCTTACGAGAGAAAATTGATACATAAAAGCTTTCAATATTGAAAGAAAAATTACAAATTTCAGCTATTACGTACTAAAGCTACATAATAACAAGGACACAAAATATCAAAAAGTCATGTAAGCAAATCATTACGTAATATTGAAGAATTAAAACTAGAATGTAACAATTTAATAGTAAGACACAAATGAGAAATTAACAGTTCACAGTAAGGCACATGAGACATGCAAAGGTCTGTCCCAAAGAAGTAAGTTGAATGACTTTGCGCCGCCGAAGCAGAAGCCACTAGCAGGCGCGCCGAAGTGGCGTGAATGGTGGTGTGGGTTAGGGAAGCCAACGACAAACACGTCAGTTGTCTGCGGAAGCTCTTCCACAGTGCGCATCGCTGCTAGTTTGAACCCTTGTTTAGTGACGTCCCGAATTTTAAGATGCCACGTTTCAAGGACCAGCGTTACGCAATAAAATTTTTGTGTTGCGCGCTAAAAAAACAGGCGCTGAGACCGGTGCCATGCTAAGGGAGCTTATGGCACATTAGCACCATGTCAGCAAAAATGGTTTACCGCTGGCACAAGATGTTTCGAGGAGGGCAGAGGACGCCGGGATGAACCGCTCTGGACGCTCGTCAAAATCTATTCCGATTAAAATGCGAAGAAAATGGGGACATGCTGAACTCTAATCGACGCCTGAGTGTTAGATACTGGCAGATAGTGTATATCCCTAAAATTACTGTACATCGCATTGTTACCGAAGATTTGGGCATGCGGAAGATCTGTGCGAAGATGGTCCCCAAAGTGCTTTCCGATGAACAGAAGGCTGCTCGTGCAACGATTTCGCGTGACCTCTTGGAGCAGTGTGAAAATGATCCGAATTTTTTGGATAATGTGATTACAGGTGACGAAGCATGGGTTTTCGAGTATGACCCGGAGACCAAAAGACAAAGTGCTGAGTGGCACACGCCAGCTTCCCCGCGCCCAAAAAAGGCGAGAATGAGCAAGACCCGTGTAAAGGCCATGCTCATCGTTTTTTCGACAAAAGAGGCAATGTCCACTCAGGTTTGTGCCACAGGACAAACAGTGAACGATCATTTTTACTTGCAAGTCCTGAAAAGGCTCCAAAGCAGAGTGAAACGCGTCAGGAAGGAGATCGCCAGCACTTGGCGTCTTCACCATGACAACGCGCCGTCGCACACCGCCTTCATTATTGGAGAGTACTTAGCGAAACGCGGTATGGCAACATTGCTCCAGCCGCCGTACAGCCCCGACTTGGCACCACTGGACTTCTTTTTGTTCCGGGGATCAGAGAAGGAACTCAGGGCCAACATTTCGGGACTGGAAGCCATCAAAGAAGCAACGACGAGGTTCTTGAAGGGAGGTCTCAATGTTTTTCAGGGTGCGTTCAGCGACTGGGAAAAACGCTAGCGCAGGTGTTCCGACGCGAAAGGAAGCTACTTTGAAGAATTTTAGTTACTTGTATATTTATCTGCAATACATCTTTTTCTTGGACTTATTCAACACTTTGGGACAGACCTTATATTATAATTCTATTGTTTTCAATGCGCACAGGAAGTTCGTTAAATTTAATTCGATATCGAGTCATTTTATATCAATAAACTACATGGAAGCATGGTGCAAAAAAGAAATTTTCTTAACAATAAGTGGAAGATGAGACTTTTATCCTTTTCTCCTATAGCATGTGCTTGAAAAATGCCATCCTAAGCCACTCTTATGTTTTACGGTCGTATTTCCACCAATATCAGAGCTATTTGTAATATTGGTGTTCCTGATAGATTATTGAATAAAAAAATTAATAGAATCGTAAATCATCAATTACAGTATGTTTAAAATCCTGGTATTTAAGAGTACCAGGATGTCTTCATCCTGGAACACGGTATCTTGATTAAAATCCTAGTAGGAATACCAGGATTCTGGTACCTCTGGCAACACTGGATGCTTATTTATTTATTTATTTTACGACAAAAAAAAGCAGTTAAAAACTGCGTATGACGTGCTATGGGGGAAAGTGAAATGTGATGTGGGACGGTGTCGTCTGAGGTTGCGGGATGATGATGATGATGATGATAGAAGATTCTGTCGCATCAATATCTGGGTCATTAGCGACCATTATTGGAGTAAACGTTATGGTAACTATGAATATGAAATGATATGCTGAAGATAAGGGGTGGAAGAATGAACACAAATACAACCATGCCCGAGGCGAGACTCGAACCGGCGACCCTTCTGTCCGAGATCGTTACGACACTGCTGCCACAGGATCGGATTCATTCACTTTGGTTAGGTAGTCACACATTATGCCATTATAATCAGTTTCATAATGAAGCACTTTACCGCCCTTAGTGTGGTAAAGTATTTCATTACTACACTAGAGTGCTAAAGTAATTTTTTACTTTACCACTCTTCTTTTGGAAATATTTTGAACTTCTTTGTCTTGTATCGTTCATTTTTCCTCTTTAAAAACGCTAATAACCGAGTAAACTTACTGATATCAATTTTTTCATTAAGTGATATTGTACTCTTTACTTTGCAGTGGGTCCAAAGACAACTTGATTTCTCCTTCTCTGACTTGTCACAAAAGTAAGGAATCAAAACCTTTTGCGATATGGAATGAACTTTTTTTCCACCAATCTTTAAAACTAAATACGCTCATATTTCTTTCTTGATTTGAGGAACAATGGTTCTATATCTGCATTTGCTGATATTTCTATTTCCGAATTTGAGCTACATTCTCTCATGTCGAAAAGTATGTACCAAATGTATTTCAATTGTTCACCTTGTTGAGAACAGTGTCGCCACTTACCAGCAAATAAATTTATTACTAAATGAAGGCATGGAACTAAATTTCACATTAAATTAAAAAATGTTCACAAAGTGGATAAAACGTAGTAAGATATTCGTATCGCAATATCTGATTACAATACTCAATTGACTATCAAATTCGGCCTAACGGCCTCGTTTGGCAATTTTACAATCTCGTATTGTAATCAGATGCTTTACGACACATATCGTAAATAACTATTGTTAACTTCAATGTTCTGGCCAGCGTATGCGATCTTACAGTATTGGTTTACAAAATGGTCGTAAGTAACGTTCGGGAAGTTTAACACATTGAGCTACTGTGTATTTATGCTTTCATTTATTGTTTAGAACTATTTTATTTCTAAGTATCTGAGATTTTTAAAAAGTCACGTGTGAGGGGGTGAACACGTGGGATAGCCAGAATCCATGTTCTGAGGGTCCTTGATGACGAAAAATAGAATGATGGCAAAACGTCTGTCTGTCCGTCCAACTGTGAACAATACTAGCGGCTAAACTGTTCAGTCGATTTTCTCCAAAATTGATATTCCCCAATCGATCTGACTGATGTTGCGGGCCCTTGAATTTGAAATCAATACGAATATTTTAAGTTCGAGGGGGGGGTTCTTGAAATGAAGCCTCTGAGACATTTTTTAAAATTTAGAAAAATGGCGACAACGGTTTTGATTAAATTTTGTTGTTGGATGAAGGATGCTTAAGAAAATGGTGCAGATCTCATGTTCGTTAAAAACTGTTTTGAATGTTGCAAAGGTTCAAATATTATTTGGACTCTTCTTACAATAAAATATGAATGCTAGAAATTTTTTCCCGCAATGCAATCTGTTCCTTACAGATACATTTTGAAATAAGGTCCCGTACAATTTTTCTAAAATTTCAGTACTTTTCGCGTAATTTTGTCTGAAAATGCGGGCGAGAAAGTACGTGCGGTTTTAGACCACTAGTTCATAGAGATCAAGGCTATGGCGGTTGCATTGCTAGTGGTGGTAGACAGGCAACGAAAGTGTGATGAAAAATATAAGTTCCTAGCTACAGATAGACATAGCGGTTGCAACGGTTGCACTGATTGACTTGTGGCTGGCGTTGCCGGAAATCTTCCCTTCGGAACGACTACATTCAGTCGACTCCGGTTGTAGAGACTGACATGCTTGGTTCACTTTATCAGAGGCTCTATACAGCCGATGATGTCAAAATTAAATGGAATTTCTCCACAATTATTGATTTTATTAATATACAGACAAATTCATTAAGAACACGAACTGAAAATTTAAATATTTTTATTTTACGTAAAAAATAACTATTTTCAATTGTTTGCTTCGTACATTTACCATTAGATCCTTCTACAGAATTCGTGCTCTCTCCATACATGATTCTTCATGGCTCTCTGTCTTTTAAGAATCGTAATGCAGTTTTGGCGACTTTCAATGCCTCTTGCACTGTTGGAACACCATTCCTCGCTCCGAAGACCCTTTCAATCGCCTAATCAATATATACAAGATCCAATTAATGTTCACTTCCTACGTTCGCTGTAATCGAGGCTCAGGTTCACTATAACCAAATCTTCTTATGTTTACTACTAATGTAAGTGAAATGGGCCCAGTGACATAAGTTCACTATAATTGAGGGTTCACAATATCCGAGTTCATTACAACCAGGTTAGTGTACATACACATTCGTAAACAGGCATTATTATTGCCAGTGAAAACCTTGATGCCTGTCATTTTGGTCAGTTCAATTATATTCACCTTTTGAAAATTTGTGATAGCTTGTTCATCATGAGTATGCGTTTTTCTATAGGACAATGCACTAGAACTAACCGCATTATTTTTCGTAGAACTAAATATTACTATTATGGTGAACTGGATCGTGCTGTGTATGCGAAGCTAAATTTTAAAAAATCTAGAACATACAATTATTGGAAATAATAATGCAGCCTTGTAATACGATTTTGTTGATTTACATCACGTGTCTACTATGTACAGTTGTCATGAAACGGATGTCATTGAGGTACAAAAGCATCCACCTCTTATTCGATAATATCGCAATCTCATTTCCCTCTATTTATTTCGTTGATTTACAATAAAATAAACTACAGAACTTATTTCTGAACTTCACATGGTATAGAATCTATTAGCACATACAACGATTCTATGTTAAACTCGTTTTTTTCGCTCAGACAAGCACAAATGTAACGAGGTTCGTAGAATTTGTTGTCCTAGTATTGTCGAGATACATCTGCTCGTCATTACGAGCACGAGCAAAAGTCTAATTAAGAATAAAGTGTGCAATGTTATGTAAATAACATTAATATAGACAGCGCGACTTTCCAAAACACGTAGCTCTTGGAGTAATCTAATCTTTTAAATTAACTACTGGTAGTAATAGATTAACAAAATAACTAAAAAATCTCCAAGCTTAAAAACAAGTCCGCAATGTACCTTTAATGCTTACAACTAGAGGTGCTACAGAATGGCACAGACTTTCTAGTAGCAAATTTTTCTAATTTGTGTTAACGGGAGAACCAAACCAAAGAACGGAGTGATATAATAAGGAGAAAACAGGGAGAGGTGGCTCAGTGCATCAACTGATGTCACTGCATTGCCTCTGACCGGGAGGTCGTACGTTCGAGTCCCGACGGTGGCAAAATTTCGACACTAGCTTGTCAGTTAGGTCGAATTCAGTCGCTGTCTGGAGAATTCTAGAGGTCGGCTGCTCTGATCGGTAGTTTTCCGTGGTTTCTTCGATCAACACGAGGTAAATGCTAGAGCAGTACCCTAACAAACGGGCCATGACGCGGTCTTTCTTTCTTTTTTTGTTTTGTTTTGTTTTGTTTGTTTTGTTGCGTCTTCGACGCAACGCGTCTCGAGAAAGCCCCTTGGAGGGCGTTGAGCGCTGCGCTTCTAGGAGTAATCCTCCCATTACTGCGCTTGTTTTTATGGAGGTAATCTTCCGTTAACACTGTCGCGTCGTCATCAGTCAGTTGTCGGACCTGGTATCTCACGCGTACGCTACGCCTCTACCGCCCTTCGTCACTGCAGCAGCCAGAATTAGGAAGAATAAGGATAGGGTAGGGTTTAGGACACTTCACAGGGTTGGACTAGCCGCGAAGCAGCCGAACTCGTTTGTTGGAACAAATTTCACATGTGATTCGACGGGAATTGAACCCGGATCTCAGTGGTGAAAGGCTTGCGACTTTGCAATGAGCCACGAGTTCAACGTCTTTCTTCCTTCTCGTATCATAACCCCCTTACACACACACGCACGCACGCACACACACGCGCACACACACACACACACACACACACACTAACAAGCACTACACTATCACACATGCCAAGAGACCTTTCGAGAGCTTAGAGCTTGTCCCGCTGGTGGGAGATACCTGATTGAGGAAGCCCCACAAGTGGACGGTAAGTCGGCGCCGTATCTCGCCGTCCAACGGTGAAGAATACCACCACCTCTCGAGGAAGAGACTTGCGCTACACGTACTGAACGAATGAGCACAGTAGTTGAATCACTACCGCAATAACCAACCACCGCCTCGTAGTGAGGGGGCTCCGCGACGGGCGTCGTCCACACGAACCGCTGGCCCATTTGCGGATTCGGTAGTATAACGGTCAGGTACCGGTTACCGGTTACCCGGTGTTGTACCCCAGTTTGCGGATTGTAACCCGATCGAAGCCGTGGATTTTTAATGGCGAAAAATCCTTCGTACGCCTTCGGAGGGGAAGTAAAGTCGGCTGTCCCATGTTAGTAGATTTACTGCATGTAAAAGATCCTCAAGCCTAAATGAAGCCTCTGAGCAAAATTAAGTTCCGCCTGTTTCGTCGTCCGGATAATACCTGCTTTCTCCGCTAGGTGGTGTAAGGAGCGTAGCGAAATTTGCGTGGTTAGACGGAAGAGCGGGCCTGATGGCCTGAGTCTCGCCACGTAAAATAGGGCATTAACTAACTAACCCCAAGCGGGGGGCGCCGCGAGGCAACGACCCTGCTCCGCTACGCGCCTCACACTCGCACCCGCCACCGCACGGCGACAGCATAGGAGAGTGCAACAAACCACCCACACAAGCGGCTAAGGCAAAGCAAATGACGAAGGCCGGTTGTTGGTTTGCTTCTTAGTGATGACGGGCGCGTCAGCGACGGAGGAAATTAGTCCCGTAAGTGTTGTGCATGTTTTTTCATGTTGACGGTGATCTTCCCCCGCTGGATGGTGAGGTCCGGCGATGACCTAACGTCGGAGTTTCCCCTTAACCAGGACTCTCCCACCAGCGGGGCACCGCCCCATCAACAAGCTCTAAGCTACCGACCGGTCTCCCAGAATATGTGGTAGTGTAGGAAATGCATGTTTGTGTGTGTGTGTGTAAGAGGAGAGGATAGAACAATGAAGAGGAAGGAAAGATCGCGCGCGGTTCGTGGCCCGTTTCTAAGGGTACTGCTCCGGCATTCGCCTGGTGTTGATCGGAGAAATCACGGAAAATGATCGATCAGACCAGCCGACGTCTAGAATTCTCCTCCAGACAGCGACTGAATCCCTAGCTGAAAAGCTAGTGTCGAAAATCTTGGCACTGTCGGGACTCGAAACTAGGACCTCCGGGTCAGAGGCACTGCAGTGACATCAGTTGATGCACTGAGCCACCTCTTCCGGTAAGTGACGAAGGGTGACTCGTTGAAGATTTGCTTTATGAAATTTAAAGTCATCTGTTTCAACTGCGACGGTTCCATAGAGGAGTGTCTTTTCAAATCCTCTTAAGAAAATGATCAGAATTCGTTAACAACTCCTAGCAAGAAGAATCGCACTGTTAAATTATACTCTTTTTTTAATGTGATTATATATTTTGGAATCGCTTACGAGGCAATGGATATAATTATTGTGTTTTTTGTTTGGGATCCCGAGAAAATGCCTGCTTTGTTCAAGAGAGTCGCCTGTTTTCGGTTGAGCAATTGTTACTGTACCAAGCAAGTTCTTCCGTTTCTTCAATCACCGACAAACTCAGATTGTTTCGACGCATTTTGTATTCATGTGCACTGAAGTATGAAACTTAGATCGTGTAGTATGACTATCGAAATTCTTCTTTCTTCAACTAAGACTGGGACATCTTATTGACTCCTTTTGTATCTTTGGTAAAATATGCGTTTTGTTACGCATCTTAAATTACAAGTTATCCGACGTGCGTATTTGTGGGAATAGATCTTTTTCTTATTAGGAAATAGACGGGACACGTACAGAGGAAAATTGTTACAAAATTAGAGTACTATGAGGAAAATTGTAGAACCAAAAATTTCATGACGAGATTTCGGTAGTAAAATGCTTTAAGATTTCTTTAAAGAAAAATGTATTTTTTTACTGTGCTATCGGTGAATGGATGTTAGGTCACGCAGACGTCGAGATAGAACAGTTTGAGCTGTAACGTGGTATACACATCAGGAATACTTTAGTTCCTTTCAAAAGACGTTAAAGATCTAAGTGTGACGAGGTGACGAGGAGATTCATGCTGACTCGTACCAAAAAGTAGTTCAAAAATGGAAAAAATTACCACTTAGCCTTCAGTAAAGGAATCAGGCGAATATGAAATTGAAGCCAATATAGGTCAATTCTAACACTTCCAGTGGTTAAGCCAAATCTTCCCATTCAGTGAAATGGTTGGTGTCATTTTCTTAAATAGTGTGACCGGTACAGGTGGCTCAGCTCATCACCTGCATTACCTCTGATTCCTAGGTTGGAGTCCCGACGGTGGCAGGATTTTCCACACTAACTTGTGAGCGAGGTCGAATTCAGTCGCTGCCTGCAGGAGAATTCTAGCTGGCTGCTCCGATCGGTAGTTTTCCGTTCCACACCAGGCACGTCCGGGAGCAGTATCCTCACAAACGGGCCATGGACCGCGTGCCATCTTTCGGTCCTCAACCTTGTCATATTCTCACTCTTTTCCTACACAGACTTATGCTTACATTTCAGTAGTATAGATACCTTTTGTGGCTCTTACAAGCCACCTACCTTTATAAATGAGGTCTCTAAAGATAGAGAATATCACGGAGACGTAACAAATTGCACTTTGGCTTTAAAAATATGAAGGGCTTACTGTATAAAAAAGCGCATCTAAATATTGAGGTCAAATGCAACCTGCAACACTCGACTGTGTTTTTGAAACTGCATCTTTAAATAACTCCTAAATAAAGCGTTTTAAGGCCTAAAAATTTGTGGTCAAAGGTCTCAAACAAACATTCCTCACATCGTAACCTACAGGATCATATTGCCTTCAACATTCTTTTACATTTTTGCTGGTTTGACGCTTGTCGATTCTACTCCACCTGTTCCGAGCCTGCAGAATCTGCAACTGAATATGAAATTAAACTAATTACTTGATACTGATGCGACTGAATTACCCGAGTGTACATCTCTGCTCGGTAATAACATTAAATAAGAATAGTTTGTATTGACAATGGTGTATCGTATTGTTATCAATTACAAGGTGACATATAGAACAAGTGACGGAGGGTAAGAGGGCTTTGAAGAAAAAAGATATGTTACAGGCTTAAGCCTGTAACATATGGAAATGGAAAAAAAAGGAAGGGTGGGGTTTAACAAGTGAGAGTTCTGGAATGGGTACGCTAGTTTCGTTATGTCATAATAATAATAATAATAATAATAATAATAATAATAATAATAATAATAATAATAACGAATAATGTTATTTCGCGAGTTCCACCAGCAGGTGAAAACAAACGGGGGGGGGGGGGTCGTACGTAGCACATTACGACATTCGAATATTTATTTAGTCTTCTGAAAAATACATTTTCTGAACTGGTTGCCCAATAGCTCTTTTGGGGCTACGCTTCCTCGAAGCAACCTTATGAAATATACTAGAACTAAATCAGGCCATTACCATTCAATCCTTTGTTTAGTGCCTGAGATAAATGTTCTCGTAGCGTGTAGCGGTTGCGTCTCACCTTATCGCGCAATTTATAGGCCCCCAGAAGCCCATAAACGGTCAGGTGTGGGTTTCGTTGAAATGTGTGCACGCGGAGTTGACGTTTTTAGGGATTTCTCGACTACCGTGCTTGCCCCACCGGGTACCGTTGTTGAAACAAGTTGTAAAGTTAACTCAAGTTAAATTTACAACTTGTTTCAACAACGGTACTCGGTGGCGGTACCCGGTAGCCAGTGGCGGTTTCTCAGTACAGGGAGATAGGTCCTCCCCATACATTTCTTCGTTTGGATAGAATCTGCACCTCGGCACCAGGAGCCAAAGGCCTGGTGGTTCCTTTGGAGGCTGTGGAAAGCAAGTGCAAGTCTTTACGAATCATGAAAATGTAGATCTACTGAGAGCATCTTACGTTACCTAGAATGACCTAAAGAACAGTTGAGGCCCTATTGTAATATTTCCTCCTAAACGGTAATTTTTTAAAAATTTCTTACACTGAAACGCAAATACTTCCCTAAATTTCCCGAAACGCGAATATTCCCTGATCAAATACGCAATCGAAATCTCCCACAACACACCGAACACAAGAAGCTCTGCAAGTCAATATTCAGAGAATGTTTCACGCTCGTCTCCGATCTGCGCCTCCTCTGCCGGTGCCATGGGTTGAGGGGTATGTGTGGTTATCCCATAGCGACCCATGCGCCGTGTCACTGGTCGTCTCAACCTCAGAAGTGAGCTTTCTCAACGTCACACAGCAACCAATACTGCAACATTGCACAGCTCGTTTTTGCCCCGACCGGGAATGGAACCCGGGGTTGCGCCGTGGAAAGCGAGCGCGTTAACCAACTCGCCACCGAGGGCGCTCATGCCGGGTGTGTATATATGTAATTCACTCACCGACTGGTGACCAAAGTAGTTGACGCTCACAGAAATGTGTTGCTCATTCACGCGCGTAAACTCCACATTCAGTTGTTCAAGCGAACGCTGTTCGTCTGCAACGCACATTTCCCTGTTTAGGATTCACGCACGCAGCTCCTGGACACAGCAAAAGCGCCACGCGCAGGCAGGGCAATCGACAACGTGTTGGCACGGCGCTCTCACACCGCTTCCTGCCAATTCAGTTAAATTGCAACGTATTTGTACAAGCACAATTAACTTCGTCTCTCCACTTGACTTTACATTGACCACGTAATTACATTGTGTTTCCTGACAGTGTACACTAATTTTGTTGTTCTATCTTTTCTTATAGAGGAAATATGATTCTGTAAATTCATTATCAATGATATGACATTTTCATAAATTAAATTACTTTACTACAATTTAGTAGGCACTAATTATTAAACTACTCATTTTATTGAACTGATCTATTTCCTAGTTACGGAATCACACTTAGAAAATGTTCATTCAATGACATAGTAAGATTATGTAATTTATGTTTACTTTTATAAACTGTATTGCTCTCCCCTTAAAATAGGAATTACATTTCACACCATTTGCCTTGTACTTTCAGTGACGGAAAAAGTGAACAAAATGTTTTTCATTTCCATAAAACAGCGCGCCGAGCTGCGGCCATCTGCCATCTTCAAATTGGTGCCGCAATGGAAGTCCATTAGCTGTTCCCGAGAGTAAATTAATTCAATACACCCAGAACATTAACAACCTTTTTATTCCTAATTGAATAGTCAGAGTACAACGAAAGGGAATTGTCTTTTGTTTTGTAATAACGTTTTTTTCTTGAATGCAGCTGTCAATTTTTATGGGCTAAAATCACGAGGGTTTTGCTCTGTGCCCCGGCTGTTGTATAAACTTTTACGGGAAAATTACTAGTAAAACTGTGGATTTTCTGAACATATTTAGTCACTTAACTAAACGCTTACGATTCTTAGGGGTTTTACGTTTTTGCGAACGATGCTCAAGAAGTGATAGTTACATGGAGAATCCTTATTATCATAAATGTAATGAAGGCTGGTTCATGGAGCTTGGTGAGTGAAAATTAAGAGACTGTTTACATGTTTGCTAACTTTTGGAAAATATACTTCGATTGTCAGAGAATGTACTAGATCAAACCAACAAAAACAACTTGTAAATTAACCACTCTAGCCAACCCTTTCTCATGCAATTAATATAAAAGCATGAAACATTATTTTAGTTTTTATAAAAACATGAAAGGAAACAATAAAATACAAGTACAACACCTTGCAACTACAAAATACACCTTACTTATTTTTATTTTACTTATTTTACGTCAAAAAACAGTTAAAACTGCGTATGACGTGCTATGGGGAGAAGTGAATTGTGTGCACATTTCCAAAATTCTGTGATCCCTACACTAAATTCTATTCTTTTAAACTGAACCAGCCATGCTCGTTGGGTAGGGGAAAGTGGGGCTGGTTGAGGGGCATATTGAGAAGCGGGGTACCTTGAGACATTGTAATTTAAGGGATTTTTTTTTTAATATGTGATGTCTATTCTGCGGGGGGATTATTCATTTAACATCTTCAATGTCATGCACCTTCATTGGTACGCGGCTGTGTTGTTGTTTGCAAGCTGTTTCGTAGATGGTGTTTTGACTTTATTGGAGGTTTCTTTCTTTGCATTGAAAGCAGAGGTGTATCTACGGTGTGGCAGACACGGCATGAGCCATGGGCGCCACTCATAAGTGCCGCTATTTAGAGTACACTCGCTCAAACAAATAACCTAGCCGGAGTTACAAAATATTGCAAGTGGTACAACACACGTCATATGAGGAACATTAGCAAAGGATCACCACTCCACCACACACCATAGTTGCTAATTGTAAAGTATAAGGAGGAAGAAAATGTTGTATTTAATAGATATAATTTTGGTTAATTAGCACGTAGTTTTTATCTTTTTGGTCTTGTTAGAACCCTGATGTTGGAAATATATTTTCCGGAACGTTGGCAAATTGCTAATTAGACTATTAATTTCCTCTGTCCAATCACCTTGAACCAGCCTTTAGAAATGATTGTTGAAAGATATAGGCAATTCTCTGACTGGTATTGTTTGGGGATCAGTTGAACCACATACTGGTAATGAAATGTAGTTATCTGGAAATTGGGGCGAACAAATTGGGTGGGAATGGAAATGAACGTTCGTTTAAACTGAATTAGGTGTTTGATTACAATGCGTTAGTTGGTGCTTAGAACCAATGAGTTGAAGTTGCATGCATAGTTCATTGTTGGAAATTCCCAGATATTACACGGGCTGTAATGAAAGCTGGCAAAGTGGAAAACTAGATAATACAAGGAGGGAAGCACACTGCAATTTTCTGGAGTATATTACTATGTGTAGCCTTTTTTGAGAAATTAGGCTTTTAAGAACAGAATAAGTAATATCTGGAACAATTACAAGGTAATTTCAAAAGGATGTTTGACACTAATAATTTCATTGATATCAAGTTTGTAATTTTTTCGTTTATTTTCCATTCGAAATGATTCTTTCGGGCGTTTTGATGTAGATATGATTATAGTGAATTTATTTGTAGATACCCTCAGGCGAATTCACATCTCTTACAACCCGTTTCATAAATTCTTGCTCAATAGAGCAGTGTTCTTAAAATTTTGACAAGTCATCTTTTCATAACCCTCTTGGAAATTTCGAAAATTGTGAAAGTTCGACTTTGCTTCAAACGTCTCCAATGTGGAAGCTAGATTGTCTTAATTCAATATATTCTACGATGGTCCACATTTAAACACTTTTAAGTATACGTTTTGGTTACATTAGTAGTTTTCGAGTGATGTTTTGCCAAATTACATCCATTTCCCACAAAAAACTAAACTGTCACCTCTTTTCCGTAACTTTTACTTTTCGTCTGTATCTTGGTCGTCCGAGAAGTCCGACTGTTGTATACGTGCGTGAGATGTAGAGATGTGCCCGCCACAGTCTTTGAGTGATCTCGATGACACCTGGAAGGTCATCCAAAGAAGCTCTACAGAGATTTTACATCCACAGGAATCGTTCATAACTGCTGTACCGGAAAAGAGAGGGTGGAGGTTTGAGGCAGTGTTACACAAGGGTTAGTTTCGTGTCATGCAACGCTGATATTTATATTTTAAACTTTTTCATAATTTGCTGAAATAATTCCTTTTATTTTATCTTTTACTGGAACATTGTTTTATTAACAAATTAGATTTAAAAATATATAAATCAATTAAACTGTTACAAATGGTTACAATAAATGGAAATAATTTTTCATTAATGTTATACCAACTGAATCCACTAGATTGCGAAGAAAATATTCATTACTGATCTATATTATATTCCAGAATCCAATTAAACTGGAACAGAAGAGTGGCCTATATGTCATTCATAATAGGCTTGTCAGAAATGTTTTTTTCCTATGCGTCCTTCCTTATAGTTAAAATTGCCCTCAATCTGATTGTCAGGTGCAGTCCGCATTACCAACGAATTTGTAATTTCATTATCATAAATTGCTATATATGACAACAAATTAATGCAATTATTTGAGATATATAATTATTTTTTACTCAACATAAATGAAGGTCTTTCTGTAAGCTTATTAAGTAATTATTTACGGAGAACTGAAGTGCGGATTTACGGCTGTGTGTAACATAAGGGGAAGGGAGTATTCAAAATATTCCAAATTTACGTTACGTAATTTATGGACGGCCCCATATATGCATTTTGCAGACACGTTCATATCTTGAAGAATCATCAGTGGCGGCTCGTGCTTAGGTTGCACAACCCAGAAAATGAAAAAAGCTCTCATATCTTAGGAATATACATTTTACCTTTAATGACATTCAATATTCAAGATATTGCAGCAATATCGATGTACGTGAAATCATTTTGAAACCAAAGAGCGTCCAACTGGCGCTCTCTCCGGTGTCTGGTGCCTTGCCAGGTATTGCACCACCCTCTTAGCTCTTGACCATACTACAGGGCTTAATGGCTATTCTTTGGCACTTCGACTTAACACTGTTTTTGAGTGTGATAGTGATGCGATCTGCGCGGTGTCGGATGGAGCTCTCAGGAATTTCAAATTCTGCCTTGGTCTGACTCGCTGCAACGTAGTTTTATGAATTTCGCTTGCTTTTTTATTTATTTATTTTACATTGGCAGACATTACAACGTTCAACCGTGAGGCTCTTCAGTTGATTGGGCGAGCAACTTTGTATCAGCAAAGCGTGAAGGGGGTAATTTCGTGTTACCTCCCTGGTAATGATTATAACTTCAACCAAAGTTATTGCGAGAAGGTACATTTAGAAGTAATGGTAGGGTTTGGAAGGAATATATGGGACGGTCAGGTAAATGCAAAAATGTTCTTACCTTATCTAATGTCAGAGAGATATTGAAGGAAAATGTGGAATGGAAGTCTTTTTCTTAGGCGGGAGAGTGGGGGTTGATCGGTTCCTATGTCGTAGGTGACTGCACCTTGCATCTAAGGAAAAATCTATATCTTCGTAATTGTAGTTATAGGAATACTCCGAAAAAATGTTGAATTCTTGCAATTTTCGAAAAATCAGGATTTTCATAGAACATGAGATCTGCACCATTATCCGAAAAGTTCTTTACACTATTAAACAGCAAACTTTAATAAAAAACAATGGAGTCACTTTTATGAAAATTTGGAAAATGTCTCCAGGGCTTCATGTAAAGTACCACCCAAAATTAAAATATCGATTTCAAATTCAAGGGGCCGTGCCATAAGCAAGATTGATTGCGAAATGTCAATTTTGGAGAAAATCGGCTGAACGATTTAGCCGCTCAGCAAACGTTGTTCAAAACGGACGTTTTGCCGTCAATCGATTTTTCGGTATCAAAAAGCCAACAAAACATGGATTTTGGCTACACCATGTTAGAGGATTCCCCCCCTAAATTTAGCAACTGGATTTATCCACTTTTTCGTTACCTGGGCCTGGCAATAAAGAGTTTTTCTACCGAAAATTCTACGTTTTTTCGCACATTACTTCACTCCGTAACGAGAAGTAAAAGTTAAAGTATTTTTTGTTTTTCTCTCGATCAGAGGTAGCTAGCGCAATCGGGCAACGGTGGTTTTCATCCACCTGAACCTACAAAATAAAACTGCTGAAAAATCAGTTTGTCTCAACACTCAACAAAATCTTTTATACATATTTAAAAAACACTGTTGCCACATAGTACAAGCAAAATTGTTCCAGAGAATTCCTTTTCACGTGGGATTTAAGCAAAAATTAGGATATCTATTTTACTAAAAACCCTGACGTGGTGGGAAAAAATAGATCTCATTTTCGACATGAGCACGCTGAATAACATAGAAATCAGCGAAAGCCTCTCGTGTTTTTCAAAACCTACAATTTTGGAGGCATTTGTTATTAATGGAATTTGAATTTGAGATTTATTGTTTTTTAATGCTATATGTAAAATTGTACATGATTGGATGTTATATTCTGATTATGGATTGACGCACGGCGCTAATAATAATAATAATTTTGTTTTCATTATTCATTTCCCTCATAAATGATGGCAATAGTAAGTCATGCGAAGGTTTTTATAAACAATGTAATGGTGGTTATTATGAATTCCGCATAATAGATTGAAAGATACTCAAATAACAAATTCTGTATTTGTGCAGCATGACTTTCAATTTATTTATTACTTTACTAATGTAATAGAAAATGAATAATGATAACATATGGATTTTTAAACCTGTCCTTTGAGTATTACCGTAAAACCATAAAATGTATCGAGCAAGTGTTTTAGTGTTATCTGTGGACAAAAAATGTTAGAATAGTCCAGTCATTTGATCATTGCTCCAGTTTTAACTAGTGGCCAATGAACTGGTTATCATCATGAGTGCTTTTGACGATACTTCCCGCATTACTCTATTCTCAAGCAGAATTATCTTATCTTTCAAGCTGCTATTCGTCAGTTGCATTATTTGAATCACACGCCTCACCTGCTTTCGTGTCCATTTCCTCTTGATCGAGGAAAAATTTAAAGTACGTACAATCAATCGGATTGTGCTCGAGGTAGAACATTTTGTTTTCTTTGCCGAATGTTTGTACTCGAATTTCTGCAACTCTGTGAGGAAATGATCCCTGGCATTTTGGTTATTGGTACAGTTATTTCGGACAAACTTAATTGGTTAAATATTCGGCAGATAATGATAGCTCATCTTAGTTTCTTCATCATTTCTAAACTTCGCACATCATCTGCAGGTGTAACGTCGCTCTTTTGCAAGCCTGCTCCAAGGCTGTTTAGACAAGAGGCGGTGATAGTCACATAAACTCTCTTTACTCTGGAATATTGCTGATTCCGTTGTTTAATATGAGGCCGTTTTTTGGAAAATTAGATGCGAAAAGCCAAAATCAGGTATCTGGATCCAGTTGAACCGATAGCGACTTCTCACCAGACCAGATCTTGTTTTGTTGGAAACCCTGGACACCTTGAGGAAACCTACAAAATAGTGGAATACAAACAAAAATAAGTTAAACACATTGAAATAAAAAAATGTATTTGAAATTAAAGAAAAACAAAGAGACAAAAATGTAACAATACTAATAGATGATTTTCAGTAAGCTGATCCTCAACCCTGTGGATTCCTGAACACGAGTCCAGATCCTGCACTACTGCATATTTTTGATGCAGATTGAGATTTCCCCTTTAAGATACCAAGCACATAGTAGCATCTCACCTCCTTATTCTATATTCCCTCCTCTCCCCGACATAATGGTCGACTTCCAAGTTCGCAAGATCCACGGTGAGTCCCCAATCTCATGGGCTTTCGGAGGGTGAAGCCTTTAGGCCTTTTCTTGATCGAAAACTCTGGGAGATGACTAGGCGGCGGATTTGGATGAAATGTCATTTTTTCTTTTTACTTTAGAACAGTGCCGTTTAGTAGAGACATCAATTTTATGGCATGATCAAAGGAAATTATCCATTTTTATAGTGTTTTTTTTGCAATGTTTGTCAATTTCGACTTATATGTCATTCTTTTACCTTTTCCCGTAATTTTTAATGATTTTTCGCTGATTTTATGGAATTTAATAACATTTTAGTGTTTTTTTTTGCTTCAAATAATATTTACGAGATGCAACAAATGTTCTCCACAGAAATCCTGAGAAACTTATTCGATTTCTTTGCTCATAAATTGTCATGTCAGCTGTTGTGGTGTACGCAATCTAAGGTTCTTGTGGCGCCTATCAACGCTATTGTCAGTTAGGCCGTTTTCGGGATAACTAAAGACAGAGATTTCGTGGTCAAGAACAGTCCAAACTAAAAGTTTGCAAGCTGAGTTCACTTAAACGAAAGCAAGAAGTCTCTATTAATCTGTAACTTATGATACTTGATAGATGTTGGATATCCAGTAGCTCAAGATGTTCATCCGAACTGGTTTTGATAACATTTTTTTACAATGTTTTTCTTTGCTTTCAGGGCATTTTAAAAACATTTTAAGAGCATGTTATTGATCATTTTTGGCGATGTTTTAGGTCATCAACATCCGCCCCCATACTAATGACCTTCTTTCGTACACTGGAAGACATTTACAAGGTAATCCACCACAGTGAACACCTGCAAGTGAAAATGAAGTACGTAAAGATGTCACTTCGTACGTATGCCACTTACAAATGTTGCTCTACAAATGTTCACTTTTTACTCCGTTTACTACGACACTAACCACTGCTTCAGGCGCACTCTTGTAGCAAACATTCGTGCCGCCGGAGTAGTCCTATAGACCTTTTGAAAAAGATGAAAATGTAAATTACGCGAACTTAGTCGGCCAATAGTCAAAAGGAAATCATAAAATGGTAAGTGTAGGCGTTCATTCTTCATGTTATTTTCTTGCTCTTATTGATTCACTACTTCTAACAGTATTTTCTTCTTTTCTTTTCCACTAGAAAAAAATCTTTGAAGAAACATGAAACACTTAAATAGCTTTTATTTTTAAATGCCATACTTGTGATTCCTAATGAAAAACTTTCACTGCCTAAACCCATTCCTGTGGTAAATGTTTTCATAGAAAAATCCTGAAAGATTTGACAATGGGAACGTCGTGGAGGTGCTGAGAGTAAATCACAGAATTCTTTTTCGTCCTGCATCAGCAACCCTCCCCTCTCCCCCCTTCCTAACGCGGCAAGGTAGCCGCCATGTGCAGGGAAAGAATTTTAAGGTGCGGAGCCCTTTCAAAAAATATAGCTGCTTTTATACAGATAGTTTAATATACGAGTATGTACTTGGTGGATGAAATAAAGCAAAATAAACACAATTTGCTACACCTTTTTGTGAGATTATTACATTTTCCCACCCTTTCTCTCCTTTTATGCTTCAGCACCTTTTTCTCTACTTTTTTCTGCGTTTTTAAACGATTGGGCAAAAAAAGTGTTTTTCTCTCTTCTTGAACGGCTTTTTAAACCCTCATTTAATTAGAAGTCAACACTATTAAATATATATTAAAATATATTTTACGTAAACCACCAGTAATTTATGTCCCAGCAATAATGGTCAATCTGCCGCTGTAAAGTCAAATTTAAATTCAAGTGTTGCTGCAACAGTTTAACCCTTTCCCAGTGGATTTAAAGTGCTGCCCAGACAGGCAAATCAGGACATTTAAATGGGTGTGCAAAAATCCGCTTGACTGTGACTTGAGGAAATTGTTTACCTTTGCCGTCGTGTCGCTATCAACACTAAAGCCTGTTTTACGTCATTTTCATCGCTTTTCATCATTTTTCTGTACAGAAACTGCCGGATGGAAAAAGGACGTTCAATTCTATGCGTACCGAAACTGGATAGACAATGATTCCAACGTTTACACGGTCATTTCCTAGTCTGTACCATGGTGGAAATAATCGTGATGAAAATACTTCCTCCAACCATAAAAGCGCTGAAAGTTTAACAGTTGAACATCGCATTTACAGAAACAAATTAAATTAGCGGAAGAATGATCAGATAGTTGCAATTCGCAAGTGAGGTAGAAAGTGTGTGGTATTGTGGTTTTATTTGCGAGAGGGGCAAAGACTCAATATCACAAACAACACGTGCCCACGCTACGCACCAGATATATATACTCCCTGCCGGAGAACTCACGCAATCGAAGAAAGTTCCATAAAGTGACACTAGGGGCGCTGTAGTCAAACTGGATGAAATCTGTACGGAAAAATGAAGCATGCATCATTTTTTCGTACAAATTACATCCAGTCTGCTCACTATCGACGGGAAATGATGAAAAATGACCGTGTAAAACAGGCTTAAGAGCACTGGCTGCGCTTGTGGATTTTGAGGGGAAAGGCGAGGGGAGACGGGGCAGTCGCCGGTGGCGCTAGAGCGCCGAGGTGCCCTCTCCGGCAAGTGCTCGTGCGGGCGCAGGTGGCCTGCCAAGGACGCTCTGCTACGCGTCCGCGGGAGAATAAGTGCAGTCAGTACTGGCAATTGCTTAACAGTTTTCTATCTACTACCGTCTTGGATAAAGTACTATGAATCATCTCTTACTCTACTAAAAGAAGAGCCAACTAAAGAAAAAAATTCGTGCAAAATGAAACGTATTACCTCGAGACTGAGTTCATGTAACTCATTTAAACCTTAATACAGTAGCTCCCTTTTTGCACCTTTTTGTGTGTATTTTCGGAATCTTTTTCCCCTTTTACTTCGCTAATTTGCGCCTTCAAATCCCTTCCGTGGTCGTGTGTATTCACGTCCGAAGCGGAAGGAGGGCAGAGGGCGTGTGGTGATGGCAGCAGCCGAGAGGAGCCGATGCGGCTGGCCAGATGGCCTGAACGCGCGCGCCGCACTTGCCGGCTTAATGAAGGGGACTCCCCTGGACTGCTGGCATCAGCATCAGCCGTCCAGCCCTAAGCACATCTTGTGGCCCCCGCTCGACACGGGCGTTCATAATTCTTTAAACAAATTTTATACTACGTATCGTGTATATAAAAATACTTTTAAATTGGAAATACAATGATTTTTATATTAATTTTAACAACATATGTTACATATTATTGGGGGTGCCGTATTCCCATTATGTTCAGAAATTCAGGGACCCTTCAGATATTTAATTCTGCTTCTCGAAGGGGGCTGAACTGTTTAAATGGAGCCACTAAACGGAGAATAGATTTATACTTGGGTTGTCACAACGTGGCGCGTGAGGAGCTTGTCTTCACCATAGAATATGGCACGACTTTTTGCGTCTTTCTCGGTCGTGCCGCCAGGTGTCGCATGATCGCGACTGTATCAAGCAGTGCTGCAGATCAAGCGGCATCTAGCGGCACGATCGAGAAAGACGCGAAAAGTCGTGCCATTTTCCATCTTGAAGATACTACCCTCAGCTGCCACGTTAGAAAACCCCAAGTGTAAGAGTAAATGGAACTGAGTAGAAACGGGTGGCAGGATGGAATAGAATTGAGATTTGAAAATCGAAAAGTGCACGTAAATATTTCCGAGCCAGTATTTAGACAGAAGGTATTGTTTGACTATGAGTTACGTATTCTTGTGACGTGCATGTTTACAAGTACACTGTCAGCGTGCTCATTTTACAATAATGAATTGCAGTAAAACTACACATGCAAAAGGGCAAGCGAGAAGCCTACACTGCAAGTGTACATAAGGTTTTTATTACATTTAGAAATGTGGTGACAGGCAGAAAGTCGGTGTTTCTCGATCCCGGTTTCTGCATACCTAAAAAAAATAAAAATCAATAAATAAATAAACAAAAATAAAACAAGAATGAAAAGAAAAGTTTCCATTTGCGGAGGGATCGTAGTACATCGCATTACAGGCTTCCCAAAAGTGATAAATGCCAGCCTGTGTTGAGAAGTTCATTCTATATCAATCTCGCTTAGAGTACACTGGTATTTTTCAAATCATGTTCCAAATTTTAAAAACAATTTAATTGAGCATATCTAATTAAAGAAGAGAAACATATTCTACACCATGGTAATTTCTCAGCACTGTTTCAGCAAGTATTTACCACTGCGAATATTTATGAGTCAGCATGACGTGTGCCTCTAACACACACGCATTTACCTTGGTTATGTGACCCAAAGGAGGTAGCGCGCGCGTGAAGAGATGCTGAGTAAGTGAAGCCCGAATGTCTAGCATGAGATTAGAGAAGCAGAGAAGCGCTCTTCTGAGAGAAACGGGCACAGTAAGAGACGGAACACTTCATACGAACATTCGTAGTAGGTCAAGGATAATGATTTTTTTAAGCTCCCTAGAGAAATCGAAATACTTTTGTTCGAAACGCGAGACCAAGACACACACACGCGTGCACACGCACACGCGCGCGCGCGCGCGCGCGCGCACACACACACACACACACACAAAGGTACTTTCATTTTATGCAAAGATTGAAGAATGCGAGAGGCACTTTTTTGACGAAGTGGATGTGGAGGCTATAAAGATGAGACCTGTTATACACGACTTAAGCATCGGAATAGTTTCAGTCGCTTTCAATAAACTGACTTACCTGCTGTCACAGGGAAAGACATACAAGAAAGAAAAACAGATGGTTAGGACACTGACGAGTCCAGTGTGGGAGGGGGTCATGCCTCCCTCCCCCGTGTTCGTTTGTTACCTACTTTTTTTTTTGGCAAAATTGCTTTAAAATTTATATTTGAATTATGTAATTATTTAAACAATCGTATAGTATAGTATCCTATTTACAGTACATACATAATACACAAAATACATATGTTTATCCCCCCCCCCGACCAATGCTGGGCTGGATGCGCGCCTGGTAGGGGAGTGTGCGAGTGGGTGGGGGAAGGCACGTGCCACAGCAGAGCGCCTGCCTCACCTGCCACGCGCGCAGGCCCGGCTCGCTGCTTTGGGCGGCGGCGGGCGCTCGGGGAGGCCCGTCGCCGCCCGCCCCCGCCGCTCATTGATCTCGGGCGCGCGGGCGGCGCTGCACGCGATCTCGCCACCGCCGCCGCCGAGAAGCCGCGAAGTGGATCGCCGGCAGCCTCCGGCGCGCAGCCTTCACAACGGCGCCGCCGCCCCGCGCCGGCCGGCGCGTTTTTGCGCGCGCGGATTTCGTACCGTGAAAGGGCGTGTCAACATGGCGCGAGGCGAGCCTGGCTTCTTGGAAAAGAGCACGGCACGAAAGGTTGTTCCTGAAGCCCGCAGGCTCATTTTTCTCTCCCTCTCGCTTGGTACCGGTTCACTGATCGATAGTCCTACTTCGTGAGCACTCACACACCGTACACGTTCACTTGTCTAGAGCACGGTTCTGTTCGGAAACACCCGTCTTCCGTCGCACAGCCGAGACCCGGTGAGAGAGCGTCTACAGGACATGGAGAGCGCATGCAAACAGTTTATTCGCTTTATTTTGTTTTGAGTTGCGGACGCGAGACGGCGCGGCGCGGCGATCGCGCGCGAGGTGCAGTCCCGCCGACGTCGCCCTGCGGCGGTCCGCGCTCGACTGGCGGCGCGCGCGCTGCGGGCCCCCAACCCCCTCCACCGCGCCCGCCTGACCACGGCGCATGCGCGCCGCGCGCCGCCGCCGCTGCGCCGCCGCCGCCGGCTCGCGTTCGTTGAATCGGCTGATTTCGTTGAACACACAGCGGAGCGGCGCTGCACGGTGTGGCAACCGCCGACGACGGAGACGAAGCGAGGGCGAGAGAGAGCGAGGGGCCGACACGAGCGGCGCAGGCTTTCCCGGAATTCCAAACAAGTTTTCCATCAAGTAGTTCCTTGGAAAGGCCTTCCCTACCTACTCTCGCCCCCTCCCCCACCGCCGACGGCCGACGCCGGGCGATGGAGGCGGCGATGTCGTCTATTCCCGGGTGCTACGCGGCTCGCTAGACCCCGCCCCCTGCAGCCCAAAAGCCCCGCGCAGAGGTCCTAATCTGGAGTTCCTAGAAGGCGCACTGCTTAGAGCTCCGGCTGTTGCTTCACCCGACCCCGATTCGCGACCGTCAGGGTCAGCAGCTGAAGCAGAAGATGCGATGCTGGGGATCCTCTGCTTAGGATGCACTCAGAGGACTCCTCAATGCCGTGGGGGAGGGGTTCCGGGATTTCCAAATCCGATATGGCACTGGGACAGTCCAGGGAGCCCCCAAAAGGGTCGAGTGACGCAACTGCGGGAAGGGGGGGATCAGGTATTTTTTCCGAAATTTCACTTTACGCCGCTCCTATTCATCCGATTTGCATGATTGACACGGCGTTGGATTCAGGAAGCACGTCGTCATCGCGCTATAAGCCCAAAGTGCTTCTTCTCTTCAGCCAGGCGGGTCGTCGGACGACAGCGCTCTACCATTGTGGCGTTGGCGACCCAGGCGAGTATGTGGTGAATGCAAGGTGTTCCCCGCATAAGTCCGTTGCCGAAATTAAATAATAACTGCTTTCTTAACACATCAGTGGTCCCACGTTCAAGGAGTGATAACTCATTACAAGCTCGGATGCATAAAGTGCCAATTCGAAACTCGGGCCGCGAGTTCGAAGTTGCAAAAGCAGAAATAATTTTGAAGTAGTTGCAAGTCGAAACAGTAATATTGAAGAAATAAGTTGAAGTAACAACTTTGAAGAAGTTGCACGTCGAAACAGTAGTAATGAAGTGATTTTGACAAAGGCTTCGATCCCCCACCTCTGATCGGAATGCTTCGGCGTGATTTGCTCAGCATTAGCCATCGGGAGCGGTGGTTGGGCGACACTCGAACCACTGGTTCGCGAGCTCGTGTGACACAAAAGTACATTTCCGTTGCATTTGGCGTGAAAGTTTGCTGCCCGGCCCTATGCGGGGGTGGTATGCCGCGGTCGGTGGAATGCAATGCAGCTGGCCTCTATCTTTGAAATCTTTTACTGGCGAATATCCTGGCCGACGCGCATCTGCACGTAGCGAATCGCTGGCCCCTACGCTGTTTTGAAAGGGTCGATCGGTCGCTCCTTCGCACGGGCGGTCGTGACAAATCGCGTAGCAATCGCATCATGCCTCCTGCAAATGTAAAGAGTGGCGCTCCGTTACGTTTGTCCCCATCATGATGCATTTTTGAACGCTGGTGCTATGCGGGCGGGTCCATCTTACGTGAAAGTAAAGCACTTGCCTTTGAAAATAATGCCTTTGAAAGTGGGCTGTGCGACGTGGCACGCGCTCATCACCTCGAGCATAAGTTACAACCAGATCTCTGCGGAGTCGTAAACCACGTTGGCTTTGTCGCCGTTGGGTCGGGGGAGGGCGGCGGCGGCGACGGGGGCGGTGGATGGGGGCTTTGACCGTGCCAGGTCCGTGCAGGTATTGAACAAACTATTTCTATTAATTAGTCGCGGGTGGGGTTCTCATGCTCGTTCACGGAGGGTGTGACGTTACAATACAATACTTATACACCATATACACAATACAAACAAATCTTCTCCAAATGAAAATCGGTATAAGAAACAAAAGACAGAAATTTGTTTACGATAATTCTATTACATGAAAATAAAAACGATTGCAATATATTATATGTGGTACATAATTTTGCTATTGCTATTATGTATAACATTAATATAGTGCAATCGTATTGTAATTTTTGTGTAAAAGAGTTATCCTAATTTTCTGTCTTTGAAATAAAAGACCAAATACAGTCTGACAAAGTTGAAAAATCTATACACAGAAAAGTTAATAATTTTAATAAGAAATAAAAATTTAGCTACAACTAGATATGAGATAACACATAATTTATAACTTCATATTTCAATTTATAACTTCATAATTTATAATTCAAAAACCTTACCCCTGTCACAAACATTCCAATCACAATCGCTTTCTTCGTTAACGCATTATGAATGAATACTTTCTTCGCATAATTCACTAGATTTTTTTTTTTTTTTTTTTTTTTGTTTACGTCTGTGGCAAACTCTGCGCTACAGATTACTATTGAGCATGATCCTTCATTTAAGGTGGATGTATGGGTTGAAGAACTGGATTGCTGATTTTCGACCATTATAGTAGGTTAGTCTCTTTTCTAAGAGTTTCTTGTATTCCATGAAAATTTATTTTCTGTACACTCGCGCTCGTTTATTCTCGCGTTGTTTCATTTTTATTCACATCTTGGTTTCCTTTTATTTTTGATTTTGTAACTTTTTCTGTTCTTTCCACATGTATTTCTCTGATTTTTCCTTTATTTTCTCCAATCGTTTTTTTTTATTTTGCTCATTAATTATCTTATTTTCTTCGATCTCAGTTCCGTTGTTTTCTATTTTTATTATTTCTTGATCTTTTTCTTTATTTTTTGTTTCCATTTGGCCCATGTTACCAATAATAGCATATTCCTTCATACTCTCCTTTATGCTTTGGTTAATGGCCAGTTTAAAATATTCTCCAACGGAGGGAAGTTTATTGGTGTTTTATTAAATTGAATTTTTCTTCTGAAGTTGGTTCAATGTTCTCTAGCTCTAATTCGGCTGGATTGTGTTCCAGTGGTACAATGTAGTTTGTTCTAATTCTCCGGAAATGTTACTGATCCAATATTGTTTTGTTCTAATTCAGCTGGATTGTATAACATACCATTCCAGTGGCGGCTCGTGGTCATGCCATTAGGGTGTGCAACGTTTCTCTCTTTCTCCCTCCTCATCTCTCTCCCCTCTCCCCTTTCTCACTCCCCTCCCCCCTTTCTCACTCCCTCTCCCCTTTTCTCTCATTCCTCTCCACCTTTCTCTCCTTGTCTCTCTCTCTACTCCTCTCTCCTTTCTCTCTCTCTCTCTCTCTCTCACACACACAGACATACTGTTTATTTTCAGCAATTTTTTTTCTGTGGCGTTTTCATTGAAATCATTGATCAACGTTTCATATTTTCAACGCTATTCATTGTTAGTTGCACAAACACTCTTGACAGAAAAACGAACTCTTTATTTCGGTTTCTCAAAACACATTGAAACGTAGCCTAATACTACGTTTTACAAAATACACTTGAGGTTTAAATACTTCGGAATGGTTCTGTAATTGCAACACACATGAAAACACAAGAGAATACAACTATTATATACAATTAACATTTTTTATGAATGCAACACTGCACAGCAATGCGCTCGCGTTTCGCGCGCTAGTGCGAAATCTCATGTAAGTGGAGAGATATCTCACACTTCCTTCGTTCACTGTCACACACTTCTGTTAAAAACTTGTGATACTCGTGTTATATCTTCGAGACACGTCAAGGCATTTCCCGAGATCGCCACTGCGCCGGCGCCGTAGAGGGAGCACCGCGGGGGGATTGCTCCAGTCCTCCATAAGCCACCGTTGTACCCTTTCCTTCCCCTGCAGCCCTGTGGCAGCCTAGGACGCCGTTTCCTCGGTCGCATTGTCCCGAGTGTGCTCCCGCAGGCTTTCACGAAAGAAAGGCGGACGGACCGGCAATCGCAGCTTCCAAACGGCGCATGTTTTGAAATACCATGTTTCGTAAACGCTCTGAGAGAACTTGTATTCCCCTCTTGTTAAGAGGTGTTTAAGAGAAATGGCACCGAATTAATTTGGGTGTGCACATGCGAACGTGCGAATACCCACGAGCCGCCACTGTACCATTCTCATTTAAGTGTAATTCTGATGTAACGTTTTCCAATGCTGAAATATAATTTTTTTGTGTTTGGGGAAGATCTGCAAACAGTTCTTTAATAGAAATAAAGGATCTTCAATTATTTTCTGAATTTCAGTATCATTTATTTATTTATTTCAGTATCATTAATATTTGCAGATGGATTATAAATCTAGCAATACAACTTGTGAGGTGCACTTAATGTATGTAAAAACTTCATCAATGATTTCACGAAATTCTTATTAAATGTAATGTTTTCGGGATCGTTTTTGGTTTCTGTTTGAGTATTTTGTGCACTTTTAGTATTCGTGGTTGCAAGACATTTACTATAATCTATGGCGTTTGGATCCCAAGGATAAAGACCACATGCTCGGAATCGATTTTTTAAAGCAGACGTTCTGGAAAAGTTATTTATAACAATCTCAGAATTGGTGCTACTCTCTTTATTGATTGATTTGATTTTTCGTGTTTCCGGGCGCGTCAACTGCTTTGGCCATTAGCTCCGTAAGTGTAGTGCGTGTTTTTAGGGAGATGGCGGTGATTTTCCATTGCTAGATGGCGAGATCCGGCGCCGACCTACCGTCGGCTAGTGGGTTCCCTAACCAGGACTCTCACCGGCGCGCCGGTGGCGGCGAGCACCGCCCCAGCCGAGGCAAGCTCTAAGCTCCTGACTGGTTTCCCGGTATGTGGTAGTGTAGTGCATGTTAGTGTAAGTGTGTGGGTGTCTGTAAGGAGAGAGGATGGACAAAGAAGAGGAAGGACAGATCGCGCGCGGTCCGTGGCCCGTTTGGTAGGGTACTGCTCCGGCATTTGCCTGGTGTTGATCGGAGAACCCACGGAAAACTACCGATCAGAGCAGCTTGTGCTAGAATTCTCCTCCAGACAGCGACTGAATTCGACCTAGCTGAAAAACTAGTGTCGAAAATCCTGCCGCCGTCAGGACTCGAACCTAGAACCTCCCGGTCAGAGGCGCTGCAGTGACATCAGTTGATGCTACCGCTCCCGGTACCATCTTTATGATCATAGGCATGAGCCTATGTATGACATTTTTCCACTCAAGTATGATCTTTTTCCGGCCCCATGCGATTGGAAAAAAGGCGGCTACATCAGCCAGTTGTAGGAGACTTGGTATTCGGTTAAAGAAAACTAGAGCATACCTCACTGGCTTCTGTGTGCATCTACAAACAGTATAACGGGCAGTGTAATACAGGAATTTGTAATAAAAAAGAACAAAAACATTCTCAATATATCCCACAAATGTGTCAGATCTCATCAAACCAATTCCCCATGTGCTGGGGATTGAATTTAGTATATCTTAAGGGAGGCATTTAAAAGGCAGTGCCATCATTTTAGGTATTCGTTCTATAACCCCTGACGCAGCTTTCTTATATTTTTCCTATATTTTTCTTATATTATTCTTATATAACATCGCAGCTTTCTTATATTTTCAATGTCTGTTTCATAAACATTTCTTTGTCCCCTTTGTGCTAATACTGTAACGTCACCACATGGCGCCAGGTTCGACCATCTTTAGAAGGTTTAGCAGAGGGGAAGTGCATCCGGTCGGCTAGTACAAAAACTGTGAGTAGCTTTTGTCAACTGAAAAGGGAGCCATTAACACCCCGGGACGCAAGTCGGCCGGGCAGAGGGTCCTGACCCCCCGCCGGCGGTCAGGGGAGGCTGGCTGGCCATGTGGTCTCAGAGCCACCCACACGTGCAGAGAAGCTAGGGGGTGGGGGTGGGGACATGACCGCCAGAAGCTAGCCGGCCGGAAGGCGGGGTTCGTTAAGAGATCGCCTCGCGTGCGGACGCAACTGCGGCCCGTTGGCGGTAGTGCATTCCTTGGACACTGCGAGTGTAGCACCGGTGTCAGGACACCGGCGCGGTAAAGCGTCTGGGTGGAGGATGCACTAGCCAGGAGATGGGAGCAGGGTGCGTGGAGTCGCGGAGGTAGATTGCGAACGGAACCCCAGAGCTGTACATACTGTATAATATTCTGTAAATAAATATTGTAACTAGAGCTCGTGTCTGTGTAGTCATTTCGCTACCACGACGCCACAGACGGGTTATTTAAATGGTGGTAGCGGTCAACGAACCCAGGCAAGGAAGCTGTGTTAAAATTAGTTAACAAATTTTAATAGTGCAGCGGCATAAGTACCCAGGCTGGGGGAGGAAGTATGCGGTTACGATAGACTCGTATATCGGTACTTGGATGAACTTTCGAGGGCTCACCGGTGTAGTAACGCACGGGGTTATTTAAATCGTAAAGGCATCGAAGGGGCAGAGACGGGATCGTCGGACCGAAGAAAGAAGCCATCCCGGACAGGAAGGAAGGACGACGTCAAAGCCAACCGACGCCGATACAGGGACATCAAGGACACCGTACGTAAGTGTAGCCTTCGGCATTCATAGCGATCAGAATCAGGCATAATGGCATTTTTAGCAAAGTACCGGAAAGACTGTCTGGTGCAGGTCGCGAGAGAATTAGGAGAGTTTGTAACTAATGAGAATACAGTGATCAGTCTCAAACAGATAATTCTAGATAGTGTTCATTACGAGGAAGAATTTGTTAAAGAATTAGCGAATAATTGTCAAGATATTATCGCCAGGGAACGAGAAGAAAGGGAAAGAGAAAGGGAGAGGGAAAGGGAACGAGAAGCAAGGGAGTTTGAACTGGAGAAGTTGAGGCTAACGAGGCAGACGACGACTATTTCGGAAGCAGGTACGGAGGCAAATTCTAAAGCGCACATTAAGTTATATCATGTAATGGATAAATTTAAAGGCGAAAAGGATGATATCACGGCTTATTTAAGTGTATTCGAAGCACAGGCCAATCAATTGGGCGTACCGGAAGAAGATTGGGTAATCAATCTTATGGGGTTGTTGCCGAACCAAGTCAACTCATGGCTTATGATTGAAGGTCGGGGAAATGCGACCGAATATACCGAGATAAAAGCAAAATTATTAGAAATGTATAAGTTTAATGCGGAAAAGTTTAGGCAACTATTTACTAAACATATGAAGCAGACCGGTACCACTTGGAACGTGTACGCGAGAGAGTTGCACAATTATTGTAAGCAGTGGGTGGCGGGATTGCAAATATCTACCTTTGAAGCTCTTCTTGATCTAATTGTTACCGATCAAATGAAGCGGCGGGTTCCGTCGAGATCAGGAACATTTTATAGACGAATGAGGTAAATTTACAGTTGCGTTGGACTTCGCCAGAAAATTAGATAATTATGAAAATAATAGGGCAGGATGGAAGAGCTTGTTTCCAAAGCACGGTAAGAAGGCAGAACCAGTTGCAGATATTACCCCGAGTTCGGAGAAGCATAGTGCGAAGCCATATGATAAGAAGAGTGAAGTAAGAATAGATTTCGATCAGCCGAGCAAACGGAAATGTTTCTCTATGTCTCGACTCAACACCTTAAGCGAGACTGTCCAGGTGCACGAACGGGGAGAAGGTTGGTCGTGGCCGACCAAGATGCGCGTGAATTATTTCGCCCACACACGGTTTCCGGATTAATTAACGGAATTAGATCGGAACTTTTGAGAGACACTGGTGCGAGTTTTGATATTGTTAATGAACGGCTGGTAAAAGATGAGCACATGACGGGCGAGTCGGTTTGGATATTTCAGCCACTAGACTCTGAACCACGGAACTTGCCAGTCGCGCAGGTAACAGTTCAAGGGCCGTTTGGAACCGTAGTTACGAAGGCAGCGGTAGTAAAAAAAAATGTGATATCGGTTACTATCTGTTGAGTAACAGAACTGCTCTGCTGCTCGATGAAATACACAAAGGTTACGTAGAGCCGCAAGTGGTTGGGGCCGTGGTAACTCGCGCGGGCGCGGCCAGGGCCGAGGCTCGGGAGGACGTAGCATCCGAGTCGCCGTCAGGTGAGCGACCGGAGAGGCTCTCGGACGGGGCTCACGAAACAGAAGGGCTAGAGCCACCCAGCCGTAGAGGGAAGTCAGACGGAACTTGAACCTCAGGTTGTCGAATTAATCCGCGTAGACAGAGAGACGTTTGCGGCGGAACAACAAAGGGACAATAGCCTGAAGGAAATATACAATGCGTACGTGAATAGAGTACCAGAGAAGGGAAAAGACGCGTACTTCATTAAGGATCGAGTGTTATTTCGATCGCGACACAGTAAACGCGGAGAAAGATTCGACATGATTGTTGTACCGGAAATGTATCGAAGTACCGTCCTAGTTGTGTCATGAAACAGCCAATGCACACTTAGGCACCACTAAGAGCAAGGATAGCATGGCTAAATACTTTATTGGCCGAATTGTTTCAGGAAATGGAAAATTTATTAGATCTTGTGATAGTTGTCAGAAGGTGGGAAGGTCAGGAGACAAGGTGCGTGGCTACTTTACCTTAGTACCGCCTGTCTCAGAAATATTTGGCAAAATAAACGTAGATGCATGCGGACCATTTCCTGAATCGCAAACGGGGCATAAATTCATCCTGACTGCCATCTGTGTAGCTAGTCGATTTCCGGAGGCAATCCCGATAACGGATTTAAGATCTACTACGGTTATTGATGCGCTACTGGAATTATTTAGTAGAATAGGATTCCCAAAGAGATGCAAACGGATCAAGGCACTTGCTTTACTAGAATACTGACAGCGGAATTCGCACAGAAATTCGGAATTCGAGCTAGTTAGGAGTTCGCCGTACCACCCTCAATCCAATGCAATAGAGCGTGTTCATCGAACGATGAATAGACTCATTAAGGTTATGTGTTTGGAAGCGGGCACGGAATGGGAAAAGCAGCTTCCGGCAATCTTATTTGCGTTGCGGACTACTGTGCACGAAAGCTTAGGATTCTCTCCCGCTGAGCTTGTGTATGGCAGGAACTTACGTACTCCAATCACTTTAATGTATGGCGTCTTGCGGGAACTGAGGAGGAAGAGAACTCCGTGGTCGAATACGTGTTTAAATTAGTGAACCGTCTCAAAAGATCGCGCGAGCTTGCTCATCAAAAATTAGTTAAGGAGCAAGAAAAGAGAAAGGTGTGGTATGACCGCAATGCAGTGCACCGTACATTTGCTGTAGGAGATCGTGTCCTAGTGTTAGCGCCGAACAGAACCCAGAAACTTTCGGTACAGTGGGTCGGGCCCGGCGAGGTGTTAGAAAATATCCGAAACGAATTATGTCGTTTTGTTACCTGGGAAAAAGAGGGCCTGTATACCATGTGAACATGTTGAAAAGGTACCATCAGAGAACGGAATACATTAGTTACGTGGCAACACAGGCACCTGAGTTCGAACCAGACGAAGATGAACTGACAAATATGCCGTGAAACTAGAAAATAGGGATTTTGAGTTAGAAGTGATGTTCGAGGGTACAGATGTCGAACCGGAGTTTCGGAAAAGGCTGGAAGAGATAGTATTCAAATATAGAGAGATATTCTCGGACAAGCCTGGTCTGACTGACATGATAACAATGGATATAGAAATCATGGACGAATCCAAACCTGTCAGAAGTGCACCCTACCGTATGTCGCCTAGACAGTCGGAAATTCTGAAAGAAGAAATTACAAAAATGTTACGGATAAAATCATTGAAGTAGGTGATTCAGATTATACCTCACCGATGATTTTAGTAGAAGCACCGGGAAGGAAGCCGCGGCCGTGTATTGACTATAGACGTCTGAATCAATGCATTAAGACAGAGTATTACCCCTTACCGAGCATGGAGGAAAGAATAGAGACAGTGGCGGCGGCCAAAATCATTAGCACTGATTTGGCAAAGTGTTATTGGAAATGCCCTCACGCCGAGAGCACAGCGTTATGCGGCTTTGTGACGAAATTCGAACTTATCGACCATTACGACTTCCCTTTGGGATTAGAACGCACCTTACCAGTGCAGTCGCATGATGGCATCCTTGTTAGATTCGTGTAGTACATTTGCTGTACCGTATATGGATGACATTGCCATTTTTAGTAATAACTGGGAAGATCATATCCGTCATCTGGAAGAAGTATTTCAGATTATCAAAAAGGCGAAACTGCATATCCAGCCGACTAAATGTAAATTCGCTAGGAATTCCGTGCAATACTTGGGATACGTTGTGGGCGGGGGCGTAATGAGGCCCGTCCAAGCAAAGGTTCACGCGATCCAAGAGTATCCGCTTCCCAAATCAAAAGCAAGTCAGGGCTTTCTAGGGCTCGCAGGATATTATAGAAGGTTCATTCCAGGATTTGCAGAAAAAGCGGCACCGTTAACAGATTTACTGCGGGAGGAACGCCAAGGCAAAGTAAATTGGTCGCAAGAATGTGATGACGCATTCAAAGCCCTAAAGGACGCCCTATGTAGTGAATCTGTAGTAACGCTCCAGATTTCAGCAAACCATTTATTATGCAAGTGATGCATCAGATCGTGGAATAGCGTAATTTTGGCTCAAAATGATGAGGAAGGAATGAACATCCCATATTGTACATAAGTAGGAAATTATCTGACTCGGAAATTAAATTTTGTGCAACGGAAAAGGAGTGTACGGCTATAATTTGGGGCTTGCAGAAACTGAAATATTATTTAGACGGGCAAGTAAAGATCAAAATTGAGTCTGATCATAACCCCTTGGTATGGTTAAGTAATTGTTCTGGAAAAAATCCTAGGTTAATGAGGTGGTCACTAATGATTCAATACCACAACATTGAAATCATTCATAAAAAGGGGAAAGAACATGTAAATGTCGACGCATTGAGTCGAATGTTTTGAGAAGGCTGATCTGATCACCATGATGCGGAAGGACACACTGTAGGGGTCCTTGCAACGGTTGCATTATATAAATCCAAAATGTGCTTATATATGTATTGTTTTTTGTTTTTTTCCTTTTGTCGAAGTTATATTTAGGTTCAAGTTTAATCGTTGTTTCAAAGGTTATAATTTTTTTTTAAGGTCATTCATGGTATCATAGTAAGTTAAATGAAGATTGAAAATAATATATAAATGTACATATGTGTGTATGACATAGATCTAATACGAAATTGTAATCTTGCTTTGTACTGACAGAAAAAAAAACTGGGGTCGTTCGCAGTCGAGACATTAGATTAGAATGGCTAGGAGAAAAAAATAGTAAAGGTATAGAGAATTGCTTTAGCCTGTAGGCCAAAACGGCCATGTAGAATCCAGAATACAGGTTACTAGTGAATTTTTGTCCTGTGGTTGGCACCTGCGAAAAAATTCATTTAACATCACCACTGGCGGCCGGTTCGACCATCTTTAGAAAGTTTAGCAGAGGGGAAGTGCATCCGGTCGGCTAGTACAAAAACTGTGAGTAGCTTTTGTCAACTGAAAAGGGAGCCATTAACACCCCGGGACGCAAGTCGGCCGGGCAGAGGGTCCTGACCCCCCGCCGGCGGTCAGGGGAGGCTGGCTGGCCATGTGGCCCCAGAGCCACCCGCACGTGCAGAGAAGCTAGGGGGTGGGGGTGGGGACATGACCGCCAGAAGCTAGCCGGCCGGAAGGAGAGTTCGTCAAGAGATCGCCTCGCGTGCGGACGCAACTGCGGCCCGTTGGCGGTAGTGCATTCCTTGGACACTGCGAGTGCGTAGCACCGGTGTCAGGACACCGGCGCGTAAAGCGTCTGGGTGGAGGATGCACTAGCCAGGAGATGGGAGCAGGTGCGTGGAGTCGCGGAGGTAGATTGCGAACGGAACCCCAGAGCTGTACATACTGTATAATATTCTGTAAATAAATATTGTAACTAGAGCTCGTGTCTGTAGTCATTTCGCTACCACGACGCACAATACTATAGGATTTTGCTGTTTTTATTTTTCGTTTGTGTCGTCGCCATTAAAAATCCTGACAGGATCTTTCAGTATTTCAAACCCCTTCCTCTTTCAAAACCTTTCAATTGATGAAAACCGTCCTCTTAGGACACAAAGCACTGTAAGAGTAACATCTTTGTTTATTACTCCTTAAACTTCTGGTTGCCACCTTAAGAATTTCCCCATCCGGCCAGGACCAGGTCTACTGTCGGTGAAGGGATTTTTTCTGTCTGGCTGATTTTGTTAATACTCTTGAACACTCATAATCATTTCATATCGACGCCGCGGTAAACGTTTCCTAGCCGATTCCAGAATTCACTTAACGATTATTTTTTCTTCTTCGTAATTAAGTACAGTACAAGGTCCCTTACGTAACTTTTAAATGTCTCTGACAACCTGTACTGTAAAGTCGATCGTTTCACATTATTCTCGTGGGGGACGGGTCTGGCATCACATGCTGGCAAGTGAGGTCAGAAGGTGCCCTCTGGGCCGTTCCCTATTCTATAAAAAGCCCAAGGCGGATGAGAGGAACAATAAAACAAGGATGATCCCAGTCATTGCAAACAGCAGTTAATGGGATAGTGTTACGTGAGGTAGCCAGCCTCGCCAAGGACTGTTCTCCGGAAGAGACTTCGCAGCCGCCATCGGACGGGTTAGCGACACTGGCAGTGCACAGCGGTCAGGGGAGAGGTCGGGAAGCTGCTAGCAGGACCGCGGAAGGTCGATCAGGACTAACGGGGCGGAGGAGTGTCGGCAGGGCCAGTTTGGGCCGATCTGAACCGACGTGTGAGTGGAAGGTTCGTGCACACGGACGACGAGCTCACGAGTAGCATTCGTGCCCCCACCAAGCGGAGGTCGCTGTTTTATAGGCCTTTACTGCTGAGACGCTCTTTTCCGTGGCGAAGCTACCATGTCTTACGCGGGGCCAGCTGTCTGCGGCCACGCGACATTATTATCTATGAGGTCTCTTTTTCGACACACCTTACTTTCTGCCTCAACAGCTTTTTGCATTCTTCCTTCATAATCAGACATTTTAAATAAAAACAAAACTATCTTAGATTTAGACTAAATGTAATGTTTAACTATAGTCCAACTACTATAAGTCAAACAAAACATCTATGTTTCTGTATTTGGCACCTGGTGCAATCATATAATTAGTTTTAAGTCACAGTATTTGGCTATAAATGACTTCAACAATATTGACATTACACACACACACACACATATATATATATATATATATATATATCTGCTACAGCTTGAACTATGACGCCTGAACTAGTGAATAATGTGTTTTCGGAGGTCCGAAGGAGGAGAATATTCACCTCAAAATTTCCCAGGCGACGGTACCATAAGTATCGGCGCTTTTTTTTTTTTTTTTTTTTGACTGCAGAGCGACGGTGAGCTCACTGAACTCTCTTCGATTGCAAGGACGCGATTGTAACTTCTGATAGCATAGGAGTTTATTTTAACTGGTAGTTAAAGTTAGCTGAGAAACGTATCTTCGAAAGTGAGGTAATTAAGAAATGGAGTGCAAGCATTCGTCGATTCTACAATTTGAGAGAGCAAGCGAAGTGACTGTTTGACGCCGAAATAATTTCAAATTTGTAAAATTCGCAGAAGGACATTAACTAAATCCAGCATTTCACTTGCACGCTGAGACCACACATGCCTAAAGTGTGGTAGGTCGGCCGAGCATTTAAGCATAACTTCAGCAACATTAATAATTTCGAGGCTGGAAGCGCGAACAAACTTGTACTAGGCGCAGAAGAAGAAGGACGACCCCAGGAAGAGCGAAGCGTAGGTGAGAAAGATTTGGACTGGAACGAAAATCGTGCGAATCCGGAACGGGAGGAGGTATGAAAATTGGAGGTTTGGCGGAGTTCGAGAGAAGGAAATCGGCATCGTGTGGACAGCAAGCGAAGACGAATGGCAACCGGGGGCGAGCGGCAGAAAATACAAGGTTACCTACAGGCAAGCGATGCGAGCTATTGAGGTAAAGGAACTGGCAACGTTTATGGGCGATCAGTTGGAAAAGAGGATAGCGGTAAATACACGACAATTAGTGTTAAAAGTGGAGAAAAGTCTAGAATAGGTGGGAGAAGTATTTCGAACGATGAGTGGCAGTTTCAGTTCATTTACTGCACGTGTCATTAAATTCATTCAAAGAGACCATACCTTGTACAATTTACATAAATAATTCATGATTTTCATATGTTGTACAGTTGATATTATCTGGAAAAGTCAGTTTGTTGTATTGTGTTAAAAGTAATTGCATTTTGTGAAATGTAAAAGGGTCAGATGTAAGTAACGTGAATGCTACGTTTTATTCAGTGTTATAGTGAGTGCGAAGCCCAAGGCTAGCACCTGTGAACGGGATTCCTTGAAACAAGTGTGAAATTCATTTTAAAAGCCGTGCACGGAAAACTAGAGGCTAAAAGAGTAAAATAATTTGGTAGTGGAAAAACTAAGAAATGAGTGAGCAAATTGTAAATTGTAGTTGGTGAAGTTGTAAATTGTTGTTCAGGCAGTTGAGGTGACGCCTATCTTTTTGTTTTGTCTTGTTTTATTTTTTTTTTCAGTTACCAGCTACTTAAAGTGCATTATCCTGTTATGCAATTGCGTCACTGTAAATTTTTTCATTGAATATACGTTCATTTTATTCGCATTTTATCTGATTCATTGTGTCAAGGGTTCAGACCTTTCTCATACCCAAAAGATCCTGCTTCCTGAGAATTTTAAGCTCGCTTCACGAGCATTCATTCTATCACGCCTTCACCACGTGTGGAAGGTAGTAGGTGGGCGTGTTAGAAAATATATATATATATATATATATATATATATATATATATAGAGAGAGAGAGAGAGAGAGAGAGAGAGAGAAAGAGAGAGAAACTTCGTCTTAAACTGACAAATGTTTACGGCTGGCGTGTACACATTGAAAAAAATAGTTTTTCTTGCTGCAAGTATAGCGTTACAACACAAGATGCAGTTGAGCAGTTATACGCGTTACACATAATTACACTAAATAGTTATACGCTTCGGGTATAGAGATATTCAGAATGAAGAACAACTTTTGCCGGGAAAGTGTTGGGTGGAAGCTCTGATGTGGGCGTAAGCATTTCTAGAGAATGAGTGAGGTTTTGGATGTATTGTGCGGTTGCTGAGTTGCTTTGTTTTTTATCACGTTTGTTATTTACAATATTTGCTTTCTTTCGGTTTGTTTAGGTTCTGGCTGCACAACTCGTTCACATATTTTATTTAAAGAAGAGTTGTTCTACCAGGCATACGTCAATCACTACTTTTCATTTTGAAAATGGTGTGAAGTAAATATTATCATGATTTCCGTGATGATACTTTATAATAAAATAAGTATACGAAACATTTAGATACACGTGCGCTATCATTGGAAATTTGGTAAGTGCCAGTGTATTTCGGGCTTCTGCGCTATTCGAGTAGAAGTAATCCTTTCCTCAGAGGAAAACCTCCAATGACGTATGATCTCGACGTACTAAAAGAAAATCGACACACTTACAGTTTTTAAATCATTAGCTCGCGCCATCCAGAATCTGCCACATGCCGCCAAGAGGCACTGATGAGAAGCTCTAAAAAGTCACGTGTCCTGGACGTCTCTGTAGCTCTACTTGTGCCTACGATAGCCTACTTCGCCCTTCGAGAGTACTGGCGGCCCAAGCTGACGCGTGCCTCCCCTGTTGCCATGAAAACGTCCCTCAACCAATAAGAAAAATATGATAGTTTTGTTTTGTCTAGCTTTGGAGTTGGTTTGGCACGTAGGCTCTTGGGCGTCTGGCCTCGTGTGAAGGCTTGTTGCAATCACAGACAATGGGTTCTCTTTGGTTGCGATGTATCTATTGTGTGGCGGTACAAGTATTTCAGCGGACACAATAACATCATCATTGGAAGTGCCGTTTTCGCAGAGAAGTGAACCTAAAAAAAAGAAATATTAAATCTAATTCTTTTATTTGAAATGCCGCCAACAACACTTTACTAGTAAGCCAAAGGTCATTCACTTTCAATTTAACAATATGACTCCGTGTTCGAATTGGCTGAACCTCCCCAACCCACCGTCCGTCATCGGAAATTAGCATCTCACAACAACCTCCAGAACAAAGTGAACGGTGGTATTCTTGAATTTTCAAATTTTAAAACTTTCACGGGCAGTTTTTGCAAAGTACTTATATTTTATTTTGGTATCGCAACTTCTACGCTATGTAAGGTAAGTGATGCAAATATGGCCAGTGCAGATAATGTGGCCAAGTAGCGGCTATGTTGTTAGCAAAAACTGTTTACCATAGACGCTAGCATGCAGTCTGGGAGAGCGTAAGAAGTGCGTTAACACTCTATGAAGCTTGTTGACTCGCGCATTCGCATTGTCAAGGACGTGCTGAAGGTGCGCTGTCCTTATAACATTTTCCAGGTGTTTACCATTAGTTTAACTTAAAGATTTAGTATTTTGACAATATGCATTAAACTTTTAGCGTATTTAATGAAGAATCTAATCAGATTAATACCGCTTAATTTGCCCAATTTTTACGTGGGAGTGAGAGAGATTTTATAACATATTGCTTTGTTGTCAATACGGTCGGGTGATAGGCTTATTACTAGCAGTTACTGCCATATTAACTTCATGTACTCGATACAGTAATGATTTTGTTTTATTTTCTAGAAAATGAATCCTGCAAAGAAAAGGGGTGTTTGGAGCCAAACCAATACAGAAAACGAAATCAGCAATCAACTATCCCGCTATTGTTTTAAAAAAGAATTTATTTTCAACGTATACATTAGACGACGTTCAAAACAATCCAACTTACAGGCAAAATAACAAGTGGTACTACAATAGCACATACTTTCTCACGTTATTGGAAACAGTTACGTAATTTCGAAAGATTGCATTTTCGGCGCTACTAACACCTCAGCTCTTACTTGAAAACGTTCAGTTCAAACAATGCATTCATTTTGAAAGTCAGAAGCTGCAATCACGTCCTACTTTAACAAATGAAACAAACGGAAATAAATTTAACTGTTACAGTATTTGCAGCACATAATCCAGAAAGTCAGGAATAATTTTACACAAGCTTGCTCTGATTACACTGACGTTAGCTTTCAATATTTGAATACTATAATCAGCTATCAAAATTTCTTACAGTAAAGATGTGTTTGTTACTTCTAAGTTAAATTTATTACCTTCCTTCAATCTATTTTATTTCATAAGAAAATTATCTACATCATACAGTCATCACAACCGATAACAATGGGACGAATCCGAAGAATCTTGGAAAACTGCGTTCATATTTTGCGAAATGATAACGCGTCGAATGAAGTCATTTTCGCAAGAGAGGTTGGTAGCAACCAGTGACGGAGCTAGAGTGATGTAGTTGGGTATTCTGAAAATCCTATCATACATTTTTTTGTGAATTAGCTCCATTCATCCTTGTAGTTTTTTGTTCAGCAAGAACGTTAATAATTTGTTCTTTAAAGCGGTCGTTGCTTCAAAGTTAATTAACAGACCTTCTCGATAACCAGTAAACTGAACTTACCGATCCTGATATTTCCCATGGAATTTCTGAGGAATGCCTTTACTCTCTTTCATGGAATCATATTACTTTCACATTATGCTGTAGATACAGGGCAAGTTAGGCTGAGTTGTATCAACCGAACCATCTCTTGATAATTTTTTCTAGGCCAATTTGTTCAACAAATACTTCAGCATCAAATGTGTAGGCGTATATTTTGCATTATCAATGTATACATTTGTCAGTTCATTTCGAAGCTGCTCACTGTCAAAGAATGGATATTGTTTTATTGGAAAAGAAAAACTCTGTGAACGAAAGAACGCTTAGTAGGTGGAAACTACTTTTCGTCCAAAAATTTAATCAAATGAAAATTTTCAAAATATTGAAACCTACATTTCGAGTCACTAGTAGTGACTCACTACTCTATCAATAATTTTAAAAGAAACTACTTTGTGCGTTTCAAATAACTCTGACATAGAAAGTTTTTCATGTCAGTCTGCTTTAATGCAGATTTCAGTAGTTTCTTCATATCTAACCGGCGTATTACTCATTCACTCTCGGCAATTTCTTGCCTTTCATATTTCGCATTGTTGAGCCAAAACTGCATTTCGATATCGTGAACCGTTTAGAAGTTATGGGAGTGGCTTATACTCAGTGAGACATTCTCTATAACACCAATTGTTTCATAAAGAAAATTAATTATTTAATGAATTTTCATAAATTGTTTAATAAATAATAAAATTTAATAATTAATTTGTATTCTCTATAACATTAATTGTTTCATAAAGAAAACACGAACAAAAATCACACTAACGGCACACAAACACTCTACGTAGGGTAATGAGGTTAATTTGCCTGGCTGGAACGTGGACGTGCATCACGGTATACTGAGATCCTAGGCTCTTTGCCCAGTGAGTGCGAGAGAGAGGGAGATAGCGCAGCATAGCCAGCCTCTGTCTACCCACTGGCAAGCTCCCCGCTCAGCTACGGGCCCTTATAATTCCTTCGGGCGTAAGTGGGGGAAAAGGAATTGAAAACATTAAATTTTCTTTAACGATTCAGTAAAAAAATATTGACAAATGGCACACATAACGACAGATTTCGTTGAAAATAATGTGGTAGTAAAATAATGTGGGTTGTGGTTGGTAGCAACGATGCCTGGTAAAACTTTCAATTTTGCTGTCAACGTGCCTTCAAAAACTGTTCCAACTTTGTATGTTTATTTTTGGAAAAGTTAAAATAATATGAAGTAATAAATGAACAAATACTATTATAAACAAATTTGTAGATACGGCAGTTGAATGTTACTCACCTCGGCCTTATCCTTCAAGATGTGTTAAGTAATTTGCACATCATGACCATAAAGAAGCGCTTAAGAGCTCTGATACTTAGGAGGCTTTCCAGACGTACAAAAATTTGTTATTATGTACGATATACGAATATCGTACAAAGAGATACAATATTTCATTAAAGGAAGATTTCATTCTGGTAAGGGAGTCGTGTGTTATAAAAATGAAGGGACACATTGAAAACTTCGTTTAGGTTATATAACCACTTGCAATATGTGTAATAATAAAGTCACAGTTGATGAAAAAATTAATTTAATAAATTTGTGAAAATCCACTTTTCTCAAGTAACTTCAGCACGAATTTAATGCATTCATTTCCGTACCGCCGTTGAGGTAGAATGTAAGAGGTATTTTGAAAAGGCAGAATGGCAGATGGTAGAATGCAAGGCGCGAAGTGAGAAACACCTTCATCAGGAGCTAGAAAAGTTTAACATTCCGATGGTAAACCAATAATTCCAAAGAAAGTTTATAATCTTAATTTCCTTTCAGAAGGATATGATCAATATCAGCACATGACCAAGATCCAATATTCTTAGAAAAATGCATAACATAATGACACAACACAATTGTTAGTGCACTGTGTATTACGAATACTCTCCTCAAAAATTTCACTTCCTTGATTGAAATTACCACAAATAACGACCGAGATAGTTGCGATCTTTCTTCAAAAAATTTGATGACTGATTTCCGAACTTCCCACGTTTTCCGTCACCATACAATTTCATCTTTCTGAATAATCAATACTTCAATTACAACAATGGAAAAAGTTTTTAAAAAAATTAGTCACTTAAAAGGAAAATGTAAACTAATTTAAAAAGTAACAAATATAACTTAGTACACTAAATATCTAATATAATCTATTTCTAATTTCTTAACTGAAACTAATTACTAATTATATCTTAAAGAAATAACTTAATGTTCTAGAAATACAGCCTAAATTGCTAAAATACGACTAATTAATAACTATAAACAATTATGAATGAACTAAACTAACTAAAGTACATTAACACTAGAAGAAAATCAAAATTTTACTATTCACGTCCACGATGTAATCACCGAATGTATAAAATGGAATCATGATATTCGAGCCACCAGGGTTGCCAGAGAGTTGAAAAGTGAGTAATATATTGCGGCATCTATAATTATCGTAAATTTATCGTACGTCGGCAATTGAAAATTTTACCATGTTGTAATGGTTGTAACTTTTATGGTACCTTAATAACAATATCGTACAAAATTATCGTAATTTATTTTTTCTTTAAATTTTTATTGAAAACTACTAATAAATTAACCAGAACTTAAGTAGAAAATATGATTCAGTTTCAATCGAAACTTTAATCTTATAGAAAATAGGGAAATATGTATATAGTATCTTATATAATACATTCTAGCTTTATCCTAAGCGTAATACATTGCTTTATCCCTAAGTTCAAAGAAAAACGGGCCGTTTTCTTTTTTTTGTGATTTTTTTAATTACACGTTTTATAGGCAATATTTCGTGAAAACTACCAGAAGTTTCAAAAAAAAAATGTGCATGACCTTAATGAAAGAAGTAATTATGAATGACAAATTTTATTTGAAAGGAAAATCTTCATTTTAAATTTTTGTACTTGTAGGAAGACGCCGAAAAATCCCAACGTTTGCAATTATCGAAAATTCAGAGTTAACAGTGAAAAACAAACCTATGTCACAATTATAAATGTATTTTACTCTAGTTTTGCAAGAAATTTAAAGAAAATATTTGGAGCCATGATTAGAGAAAATTTTGAAAATGTTCCAGGGACTTCCTGTGAAGCACCTCCGAAAATTTAAAATAAATGTTTTTGAGATTTACAGAGCTTTGACTCAGGCCAAATCGGGAGGGGATATTCAGTTTGGGAAAACTCTTACGCATAGTTTAGGCGCTAATGTTGTTCACATACACCAGACGGACAGAGAGAGAGACGGACGGACGGACGTTCTAAAAAAACACCTTTTTGGTATCAGGGGATCCCAAAACGTGTATTTCCGTTGAAATCTCGAAATCTATTTTCCGCAGCATTACATAACTTTCTCTATACTACGTATTTTACTCTACGTACGTATGCGAGAAAGTAAAGATAGGCAGGGAAATGGGCAATGGTTGAATAATATTAAAATTTATACATAATACGTACTATGTAAAGAATGAACATTATTCTCTATAAACAAATCCAATTTTTTCGATTGTCAATAGATATTGCAGACTTAGATAACGTCGAGGAGAGGGAGAGAGGGAGTGGGGGAGAGGGAGTGAGGGAGAGAGAGAGAGGGACAGGGAGGGAGAGGGAGAAGCGATTTTCTGCCGATCATCCAATAGAGTTTTTTTTTTAGTTTTAGGTCCATCTCCTTTTCTTTTTTTTAAGATGTGGACTCTCCAAGTTAGTCTTCGTTTGATGTGCACATCAAAATATTTTACTACTTCAGTTTGTGGCAATTATTTGTCGTTCATTTTTACGGGAGGAGAAGAATTTTTCCTTAGGGTGAAGGTTATGTGAGAAGATTTGGTTTCATTTGGTTTAATTCTCCATTTCTTAAACCACTGGAAATATTTATAAATTACGGGATACCACTGCTCCATCGTCTTCCAACACAGTGAACGAAACTCAAAACAACCGCGTTCCTCCAAGTTACAAATTGAAAACTGTGTATTTAATAATTGTGGTTTGAAATAATGTGTAATTTTTTTTTATTTATTAATATCTGTATCATACTTAATTTGAAAATTTCATTTGAACAAATTGTGTAAATTAATAGTGATTTTGAAATAAATACTGTATTTGTGACATCTATTTATTCGGCAGTTGTCGTGTTTTGTTTCTCCACAGAACTATAACTATATAGGTAAACAAAACAATCGTACTACCAAGTTGCTGTGACTCTGACTGGTGAGTTTTAAATTAAAAAATCCTAATTAACTTTATTCATGCATCGCCTTTTATTAGTAAGGTATCTTTTTTTTACCACTACGCGGCTCGTGAATTTATGGTACTCAGAATCTCTCGGTATTACTAAAGGAAAATCTTTTTTGGGCAAGTTTTTTCTCTTTTTTAATATTCTTGAAGTAATACTTCGGTTCTATTAGGAAACAGAAATGTTGAGAAAATGTCAAAAAAAAGTACTTTGGGGACGATAGATGGCAGCTGGACAGAGAATGGAGCAAGACCTTCAAGCCAGACCACACCAGGAAATTAGAAAACTTTCACGAGAAAGTCTGTGCAATTCTCTAACACCTGTTCTTTTATGCCAAAAGTGTGGTCCACAGAGAGGCCGTTCGTCAAAGCCAAACCGTGAACGCTACGTTCTACGTCAATGTCCTGGGAAACGCTGCGAAAAAGAGTTGTTTAAGTGAGAAAGGAAGTCGCCGCTTCACCAGTGCAATGGTCCAAGCCACACCGCAATGCCCGTTAAAGTATCAAGTGACTTGACAACACTGTCCCAATCTCCGTACAGTCCGAATGCATATAAACAAACTGCACATGTATTCGGCACCGGGTTTCCCTGATTGGCTAGCGGACGCGGAGCCAGAAATCGCGCAAAATTCATATGTTCTTCTTCCACGGATCCGTGCAGAGCCACAGTGAGCGTCAATGCACGTGGACTCGGCTTTTGTATTCGTGGAAGCGATCGACTCTGCATTTTCCTCTGACATCTGCTGTGAGATTAATCACTTTCATTATGGGAACTAACAAGCCAACGTGTTTTGTCAGTAAGTACTTAAACTTATAAATGCGAACTAGGAAACTAAATATATTTCTTTCCAACAAAATTACAATTAGGTAGTTGTAAAGGATAATGAAGAAGGAACTGTCATAAGAAGTGACTCTTGACAACTGACTGCGACGTGACGTGACATGACTTAAAGGTAATGGAGATTTTTTTAATTTGTTGCGTCTAATCTTGACGCAACGCGTCTCCAAACCCCTTAATGGGCGTTGAGCGCTTTACACTTGGGAGTAATCCTCCATTAATGTGCTTTTACTTTTTAATAATTGTCAAGTCTCGTCACGTCTCAGTCAGTCAGTGCCTTTTATTCCTTCGGCCAGGTGCTCGACGCCGTTAGATCCCGGGTTCCTGGCCGGTCACGCAACCACGAACCCGCGAGTCTCGAATGCGCTTAACCTTCATGACTTCACGGAGCGTAGTAAACGCATTCGGCCAGCGCCGCCGGCATTACTCCCGCACAAGTTAACGGAGGATTACTCCCAGCGCAAAGCGCTCAACGCTCTTTAAAGGCCCATTCACAATGCAAACATTCACAATGCAAGCTATGGCGTTAACATAAAAGTGAGGACTACGTCTACAAGCGGACTCATTCACAATGCGTTCGCATAAGCAAAACACGTAAGACGTTAACTTAAGAGCTTGCAAGCTTCAAGCTTCTGTGCTTATGCTTATGTCAGACATAAGGAATGAGCCAATCACAGTTCGATAACTCAAAATCGAGTATCGAAGTCGATAGGCGAACCTATTCTTGTCGATTCGGTGCGTGGTTGTGTTGCCGTATTTGTTTTGATACCTCGAAATCGATTCTCATATCCAACCAATAGTAACTAAAATGTCTCATAGCCAATAGAAACTCTTATTTTGCCTATGTTTATGTTCCACATTGTGAATTCGCCAACTCTTCGCATATGTTAATGTCTGTGTCTATGTGTTATGCTTATGTTTGTGATTGCATTGTGAATGAGCCTTAAGGCTTGAGACGCGTTGCGTCAATTTGTAAGACGCAACAAATTTTAAAAAGTACAATAAGTTCAATTGAAGACATTAACAATTGGGTAGAGGAATACGGAAGATCACCCACACGAAATGGAATGTTAGATCACGAAAACGATTTGTTTGTTCGTAAGTTGGCAGAAATACATCTTATGTATTTATTTTATTATATTTTATTATAGTAAATATTGTCCTGAATGTTATCACACTACATACAGAAAAGTAGTAGGAGAGAAAAGTAGAAGTTTGTAAAAATGCTGGGTGTCCACTACATTGTCTGTAAAATAAAACTTAACACTGCACACAAGAAGAAAAGATGCCTTTATTAAGAAACGTAGGGTCTTCGATTTTTTTACATTGTTTTTAAATTTGTTTACAGACGTCTTGATACAGTTTCAGAAAACTTTGCCACATACAGTATTGTAAGACGTGAACATTAATTTTGAGGTATGATAGTTGTTCTAAAACTGATATCCTCGATTCTCCAAGGAACCATGAATGGTTCAATTCATTAAAAATTGAGGCTACTTGTGATTGTCATTGTGTGCCTCGTCCCGTAGAGGAATTGAATTTAGGTTTTTGAAACTTGGTTAGGTAGATTAGGCACACAGCATTCTCGGAATCAAACCGCCTGTTCGTAGGCCCACTGTATTCGTAGAAATTTCTCCCACGTAATGACGCGTAATCAGGCGTTTAGGATTGCAAACATCCAGCGTATCAATTAATTCTTGGAACTAATCAAAGAATGAAACAGTGAGTTCGCGGTTTATATATATATATATATATATATATATATATATATATATATATATATATATATATAAAGAAAATTTTTTCTTCTTCTGCTAGCAAACTAAACCCCTTAAGAAATATAAAATTGACATATACAAACAAAAACACCAATAAACAATTCTTCCAGGAAAGTCCTACTTTTTCAATTGCGGAAAGATATAAATAATTAAGAAGGAATCATGAGTAAATATCCAAAATTTAGTAGGAATCAATAGAAATGAAAAAAATGGTTAAATGTTAAATTAATTATACTATTCACATTTTAATAATACACCTATTCTTATAACTTAATCAAAAACTTGAGATACTGTTAAAATTAATCGAGCTTACACAAGACAAGCATACTGCCATGTTGTCCACTATTGTGTCCAAGCATGTTATTCCTCATTCTTTCAGGAATATAATCCTTCAACTAAGAGACATGAAATTATACAGCATCAAAAATAAGATCTACACGTCTTTCAGCAAAACTCATCTAGAAATTAGAGAAGTATATTGAACAGGAATTTGTGACTAATAAGTGCAATTTGATGTACAGGTATTGAATATTTATGTTATTGCCATCTATTAGACACTTTTTTCATTCGTTGCGCACTTAATTCAACTTATCGACGCAACGCGTCTCTTCGCCCCTGGTCGAACGTTGAGCGCCGAGTAATCCTCCATTATCTATACCTCTATTCCAGAGGACGCTGATGTCTCGTCTCGTCTAGTCAGTTGTCAAAGAGCACCGCCAGGTAGCATCTCGCGTACGCGCCTCTTACTTCACGTGCCCTGCGTCACTGCAGCGCCAGAATGGGAAGGAATTAGGAAAGGGGTAGGGTTTGGACACTTCACGGGGTTGGACTGCCCTTGTGAAGCGGCCAAACTCGTTTTATTGGAACAAATTTCACATGAGATTCGACGGAATCGACCGGACCTCAGTGGTGAAGGGCTAGTGACTTCTGCTATTGCTACGAGCGAGCTGTCATTGCTATTATTTTTAACTATTATTCTTATTAGTACTGTTGTTACCACACAAATTCTAAATTTCTGTGACACTGTTAAATAGTACAAGTTATTAAGTAGAATAATTAAGTGAATAATCTGACTTGTCATAGATGTTTGTGATTGAATGAGTCTCTGACCAGCCAATAAATAATATTTTTATCACAGCTAGTATTTATTTGGAATAGTATGTAGATAATGTACAAAATTGAATATGAAGATTCAAATAGATAAAATAATATAGGTTTAAATTGCATAAATAGAATGGACAAAAAATTATTTTAATATTAGACATAGAGAAAGACTTAATAATTTCTTGTATAAAAATGAATGCCACGTTTTTATGTTGCTGAAAGTAAGGCCCTTAATCTGCCTCTGAGAATTGAGCAATTATCAACTTCTAAGATACATAAAATTGCACTAAATGTTAAAAATAATTTTCGAAGAATAATTGTGAAAGAATAAAACATGAAACATTGCAAATGAAATGTTGAAATATGGTATGATTGTAAGTTTTCCTTAAATACGGTATATACTTGCCTTAAATACGGTATGTATTGCGATCTGATTATCAAGTATGTTTCAAGTCACTTCAAAAGGCTGATTCCTAAACAGATCACAAACATTTAATTGTAACTAATAAACAAACAAATATGTAATTAATATAAGTTATAGCCTGATCAATATGATGATGATTCTGTAGTGTCGTGACAACGGATAACAAGCTAGGCCTAAATGAGGGTTTTTAATTTCAGTAAAATGTAAGAAATACAATATGAATAGAGAAGTTGTAATATAAAATTTATTAATAGTTAGCTTGGTTACGTGTAGGTGTAAAAGGAAGGTATTTTTGGCAAAGTAAATCAGAACTAGTATGGTAAGTTTGATGAAAAACGTTGTGGTACAATTGAGATTATTGGCACCTCAAGGGAGATTGTATTGGTAGTAAAATTGCCTTTACAGACCTTGCCTCTAATGGGCAATTAATTGCGTGTATTGAAATTTGATAATGATATTGCTGGACGTTTCAGTGAAAAGGTGGTAAATAATAATGCAGTTCCATTGACCGTGTAATGGCGGTTGACCGTCCTGCACGAAACGGAGGACTGAATTCGAATTGAGACATAGTTGTGAGTGTAATATAATTAGCTAAAATGCTAAATTAAATAAAATTGCTAAAAATAATAGCAATGACAACTCGCTCGTGGCACATAGCGAAGTCGCTAGCTCTTCACCACTGAGGTCCGGGTCGATTCCGTCGAATCTCATGTGAAATTTGTTCCAACAAAACGAGTTTGGCCGCTTCACAGGGCTAGTCAACCGTGAAGTGTCCTAAACCCTACCCTTTCCTAATTCCTTCCATTCTGGCGCTGGGTAGTGACGCAGGGGCACGTGAAGTAAGAGGCGCGTACGCGAGGCCTTGCGGTGCTCTGACAACTGACTTAGACGAGACGAGACATACACGTCCTCTGGAATAGTATAGATAATGGAGGATTACTCGGCGCTCAACGCTCGACCAGGGGCGCAGGACGCGGTTCGATAAGTTGAATTAAGTGCAGCAACGAATTAAAAAAAGTGTCTAATAGATGGCAATAACATAAATATTCAATACCTGTAAATCAAATTGCACTTGTAGTCACAAATTCCTGTTCAATATCTCTCTAATTTCTAGATGAGTTTTTGCTGAAAGACGTTAGATCTATATTTTTGATGCTGTATAATTTCATGTCTCTAGTTGAGGATTATATTCCTGAAAAGAATGAGGAATAACATGCTTGGACAATAGTGAACACATGGCATATGCTTGTCTTGTATAAGCTCGATTTAAATTTTTAAGATGAATCATAATTATAATAATAATATTTTTATTGAGTCACATATACAATTACAATCGTGTTTGACGAGTCAAATATGATATATGTGGAGGGAGTGCAATTGCACACATCTTATTGAGTGCAGAGATTGACGTTACATGACGTTCAGAAGCAAAAACAAGGGGCCATCTCTGCATTTGCTCAAAGGACCAGAGAAACTGGACAAAAAACTTGATTGAAATAGGGTTATTGGACCTAGGCATTATATTACAATACTTGTTAGTCACTAATATTGTGTAATTGGTTGAGTTCTTCTTATCTAATATAATGACTTTGTGTATGAATATACAAGATAGTGGAAGAATATTAAGTTTTTAAATTGGGGTCCACAAGAATCTTCTCTTTGTAATTGTTATTGTCCAGATGATTCTCTTTTTAATTTTAAATATTTGCTTTGCCTCTGGTGTTGGCCCGACAATATTTGAGGATTGAATAAATATTTGCAAGGTACACTGATCTAAAAGCATAGTTAAGTTTGTCGATTTAAGAGTTACGAGCTTCGAGATGAGAGTTCCACTTAGGGCTGGAAAATATGGTGAAACCAAGATATTTTGTTTTGTGTGCTTGTGTGATTCTCTTGCCTTCTGGTGTATAATTTTGTTATTATCGAGTGGTAGTTGTGGAAAGGCATTGTGATTGTTTGGGCTTATGATAAGTTTGTTTTGTTGAATCCATTGAATTAATTTGTCGGGTTGTCTGTGCTGTTTCTAAGGTTGGGTAATTTTCTTTTAAAAAATACGTTAGTGTAATTCAGCAAATAGCACATTTTTGCTTTTGAATTATTGACAAGAGGTCATTTACAAATACAAGAAGTAGAGTGGGCCTTGTTGTGTATTTGTATGAGAGGTCCAACCAGAGGTCCCGAGGTTGGTTTTAGAGAAATATATTTTATTTTGTCTTTTTGGCAAGGTAGCGAAACTACTTGATTTCTTTTGAATAAATATGATCTGATTCAGATGTGAACAATTCCTCGAATTCAGTCAAATTCTAATAATGACAGGGCAGCTTTGGTTCAAATTTTCCTTGAATGAATGATGCAAGTCAGTGATTTCATTGTTGTGCTTCAGTAACTTTTCAACCTTTCATGCAACAGTTTTTTAATATCTTTGAAAATCCTTATAGATATATTGGTTTATATTTCACAACATCTTATTTGTTTCCTTTGTTGTGCAGGTTTAATGATTGGGGTTTTGAAAAAGTTTGGAAAAATGCATTAGTGAATGATTGTATAGGTATGCTCACCTGCTAGAAGTGATTTAATTATATATTGGTCAATTTTTTTTATAACGAAGGCAGAAATGTCCCTCCTAGCAAATGGTTTGTTTTCAATTTTGCTTATTATTTGAAATTCTTTCTCTTGTGCTGTTTCAGTGTTGTGCGTACTTGAGAGGACATTTTTAAAGAGAGATGGTAATTGTGGGATAGTGTTTGGATTACTTTTTATTTGAGTTTCCCAGCTAGTTCAGAGTAGTTAGTTGATCACACTAGAAACTTATTTAGGATTTGTGAGCTTCTTACGCTCACAGACTAGTTCAATATTCCCTGTTGGTTGGTCAGTTGTTGAAATGGTCTTTTTAACTATGGTACCTTTTGTTTTTAGACCAGTAGACATTTTTTATTCAATTTGTTTATCCAGGCTTTGCTGCTTTGTTTTATGGTGTTGAAGGGAATGTGACATTTTGACATGTTTTAAAGAAGTGTTACACATTAGGTTAGTGTCAGATATTTCATACATTTCTTACCATGATTTAAGAGTGAACTGTGTTTAAGTTATTAGAGTTGTTTTCTAGTCTCCATTATCAAGTTTGTTTTGGGCAGGTTTTTGATTGAAGGGTATTTGTGCATTAGGATTGCTAAACCCTGTATTGTAGGTGGTGATTGTGCAGTGTGTGTTGCATCTTGTCTAAGGTTTGGCCAATTGCTGTTTGAATGTTCTTGGTTTGTCTAGTTGGGGCATCTGTTGCATGAAGGTTATAGGAGCATTCTAAGCTGATAAGTTTTTTTTTTTTTTTTTTTGAAAGTGATGTTAGTAAGAAGTTAGTTTATATCACCACAGATTGTGATAAGAGTAATCAGCAGGCTTTAATAATTTATTCAAGAATATTTACAATTTTTTAAAAGAATGTTTAGATTCTTACCAGGTACTCTAATGCAAAGGAAAGTGTGTTGAATCAAAATTTCTACTGTGAATTCTATTCTGCCCCACATGTTAAACATTTGAAATGATCCATCTCAGGAGTCAATGTGCCTGGCCTTCTGAGAGAAGTAAGTACTATAAGCCAGGAATTTGAATAATTTTTATTTGATCTTCTGAGGCCTGCGATTAGATAGGCAAAGTGCAGTAATACATTTTGTAGGTTATTTTAATGTAATTTCCATTTAGTACATATTAATTTGTAGGGTTCAAATACTCTGGTCTAATACGGTGTTGCTTTTCTCTAAGCTTACTGGCCTAGAAGTAGTTAAATGTTGCAGATCTAGCTGCTAGATAGGATTAAAAGCAAATTGTAGGGCATGGATTGAGAGGGTTTTGGGATGGTAACAGGTTTTCGGTTATCATATCCACAGAAGTGTGTGGGAGTGGTAGTGAGGGGATCCGGGTTTGGGACTGAAGTGGAGCAGAGTAAGTTTGAGACAAAATTTATAAAAAATGTCTGTAACAAATACTTTTAAGTGTTCTTGAACAATGGCCCAAAGTTAGTTTATTTATCCTTATTTCACAAAGCCCATGCTGAGATTCTGAACTCTACTTACCATTATGAATTATCCTCACAATACCAAGTCTTATTCAGTACCAGTAACATACCCAAAATACCTTTCAATATTCTATTAATTAAATTCTTTAACTATTTATTTTCCTTTCCATAAGTAATGCAATTTCAATCATTTTATTTGTCCTGAGCATAACATGTCTACAATTAACAACTGAATTACACTTCTGATATGAATGTGAGATGCACAGTAGTTTACAATACAGCTTCCGACTTTGACTTGAAATTCATCTTACAAGAACTATGTAGGATCTTGTATGCTGAATCTTATAATCTTTATAGGGAATTCTGCCCAATATCTAAGAATTCGTATTGCAATTTGACAATTGAATTCTTGTTATATGACCCTTCAAAATCTAAGAAGAGTAGAAATCAACCTGGTATTTTTCTTCTTTTTATATTTCTTTCTTGTCCAGAATGATACAGAAAGTCTCTTTACCTCTGATTTGTAATCTTTACTTAAACGGGCCAACAGCCAAATGGCCTTTTCAAGGTGAACACAACTGTTAGCATCATCTAGGGCAGCATTTTTACTATACCTTTGTTTAAAAAAATAGTTTTCAAAATCATATTTTAATCAAGTCACAAAATTAAAGAAATCATTATTGCCTTTCTTCGCTAATGGCGTTACTTCAAAAATAGTAGTACTAAATAAAATTTAATGACTGTTTCATATTGAAGCCTAACTTCATTCTTATATACATTTACAACTTACAGCTGTCTCAGTACAGTCACCAGCCCTGTGGGCTGATTTGGATCTTCAAAGCACCACTAACGAGTACACTACGCAACTGGAGAAAGTGAGGTAGTAACAATTACAAGTAGTCTTTTTTCAGTTAAGGAAATTACATTTGCCAGCAAAAAAAATTAATGCTATCCTCTTGTCTCTTTAATGAAATAATATAATATACAACAATTTTTCTCTCATTTTTCATTTCTTTCCAGTAGGTCTTCAACAGCATTCAGTTTCCCACTTCTAGAGCACCATTCTTTTTCATCCTGGATATTATCTTCAGTTAGACTCGTGCTCTTCAATGCATCCTGCATTTTGCACCCTCTCAGGAATTTCTTGATCTCCCCCTCCCCTTTTTTTGTGACCCAGACTAATTCCTCATTATTTTCATTCTACTCTGAATTTTTTTATAAATTATCGTGAAAAATTGTTTGTTCAGAACAAAGATAATTTCAAAAAGGAGTCCTATTTTCACACTTGAGAAAAATTTCTAGTTTTCTAATGTTGTCAACCATGTTTGTTCATAGCTTTATGCATAATTTAATTATGCATAGCAAGCTTGGGGTAGGGATCCTAGAGCTGAAGAAATACAACTATTTCGACAAAATTTCCAGCTCTATGTCTTCGCTCTAAATAATATGCTCAACCATTCTGAATTGGTCTAAATCTTACTAAGAACAGTTATTCATTTAGTGTGTAATTATTAAACTGAAAAGAAAAAGGTTGGCAACCACACGCATAGTTTTCAATTAAATTAAATCATATCGTAATCTATTGAGAATATATTAAAAAACAAACAAACAAACTTCGACTTGCTTCAAGCATTCCTTGAATTCTCTCAGAACTATGCCAAAACATAAGAAAAGTCTCTGTAAAGTTGGGGAGCTTTTGTACCTTATCAAAAATAATGATACATAATAATTTAATGCAAAAAAACATTTAAATAATGACCAATAATGCACAATTAGACTCACAGTATATAAAGCTAAAAATTTTACCTGAGGGACTGGGCTTCATTAAATAGTAAACACAGAATACATTCATCACTATTTTCTGACATTTGAAGCAATGTCATCAATTCCTTTCATTTAAAACTTATTTATCTTTGCTATGGGATCATCCATAAATTACGAACGAGGGGGGGAAGGGGCATGAAGCAGTGTTACGCTTTCTTACATAGGGATACATTGATATTTATTTTTTAACATTTAGTGAAATAATTCGTTTTTTTTTTAATCTTGAACTGAAATATTAACTAATTTGTTTTAAAAGAAATAAATTAAAGTTATTAGAGTAAATGGTTACAACAAATGGAAATATATTTTCATAAATTTTTTACTGAATCTATGCAATTATGAAGAAACTGATGTGAAGAATTTTCTAGAATCCATTTAATTTGGTGCAATAGACTGTCTCCTATGGGTCATCCATGACAGCATGTGCACAGCTTGTGATAAAAAATTTTCTCGCCTCTGCGTCCTTCCTTCACTAACAACTTGCCCACAGACTTATTACTGAGTCCAGTCAGCATCGCCAGTTGAGTATGTAGCCATCGACAACTAATTCTGACATTGATCTTAAATTTAAACTTTTTTGAACCATTTTTAACAACAAAATTTAACTCTTAAAAATGATAAAATAAAATCACGCAATTAGAAGTTATGTAAAATAAAAAAACCAAACCTGTATACCTGCATTTCCTTCACAGGACTTATTCATTTTTTCGCAATCTAGGGTTCCTGGCAAACAAAACCAGTGCTCACACCCCCCTACATTGTGTTCTCACTTTCCTATCTTGATTTCTCAAACAAATCTGCCATTTGCTGTGATCTACACACGATGACTTGATGCATCAGTTGCAACAATGGAACAAATGACAACAATGGAAATGTATGCCAGGAAACTTATTCTAAGAAGCAGAATAGCTACATACATATACTTCGATATTTTTAAAAGTGGCCAATGACATCAGGACACTGTTACACCTCCTGCCTTATAAAATTAATCTTTTTAACAGTGGTAAGCACATTTCTGAGGCCATTAGTCCTGTTAAGAAGGACGTTTGCAAATTAATTAAAAAAATACATAAAATGTATCTTTTTAATTAATCTGCCTTATAAAATAAGGCAGGAGGTGTAACAATGACCTAATGTCATTGGCCACTTTAAACAAATCTTAAGTGTAATCAACAGGGGTATGATATATCCCATGCCAATAATTTTTCAATATGAGTAGAATAATGTGAGAAATAAGTCTCACATTTCCTTATGCTCACCTAGGAGGAATGAAAGACATTAATGAAAATGGAGCAATTTCAAGATAACGTAATTTTTTTTAAGAAACAACAGATGGGGTGTATTTACATACCTCTTGTTTTTTTGGAGGGTTAATAAACAGTAGGATTAGAAGAGAGTTTAGATAGACATTGACACAGTCAACGAAAAGCTGTTTTGTTCAAAAGGACATGGACAATTAAGTTTAACCTTTCAATAGAAATTTACATGTACAAATTTCTCATATTCTGCACCAGAAAATAACAAAGAATTATTGTTGTACACTTAAAATACCATCATTAAATATAAAAGGCGGGCATAACGAATGATGAAAATACATCTTTAATATTTTTGTCACATAACACTCCAAATCGGATTCCATACATTTCAATTATTTGCGGCAAATTACAAAAAAACGTATTTTGACCCTTACAGCTATCAGAAGACGGTAGAAGCAACGCATCTTTATTTATTTCTCTTTGAACAAAAAATATACCTAATTTCATTAATCTTTCTTTTCATAAGATGGAGAGGTTTGTAAACGAGCACCGGCCATTGCAAAACAAACCGTAATTACCCTCTGCAGAACCTTACGCAATTCTCAAACATTTTATTTCTCCGTGAAAAAAACACACACACACTTTAAAAGACTAAAGAGAACGAGAAAGCCCAAATAATACAAATTCCAATACTACACAGATTTTATTCGAAAAAGCGTGTAAATAATATCCGTGCGTGCCGATTTTTGAACGGCACATTGGCTCCAAATTCAAATTCATATCTAATATTTGCTGGAGGGCATATGACGATATCAATTTTGAAAAAAAATTAAAAATAAAACAATATTATGATCTAGTAATTTTATAGCATAAATAAAATTCGTTATATATCATACATAGCATTAATGTTGCCAACTTACAAGTCTTCATTTAGCACATATTAAATAGTGAACATACCATGCAAACTCTAAATGTATGACGGCATACTAATAGAGAATATTACATTCTTTTGGTAAGGATGAACATTTTGACGTGGTTCCTCCAACACGAGTAACCACCATTGCGATCTATTTGTAGTGTTTGCGTCCAACTAGTCCATATTGCGATTACAACACTGTGCATTGCTTGCCAATTAATCGTATAAAAAACGCAATCGAAGGAAGATTGTAAAATTAGCCTTTCATTCTGATTAAAAAGTAAAGAATTTCTATCGTTTTTAGGAGTATACAAATTTCATTCCTTGCATTTGAGCGAAAATGGCGTCGTGAATATTGCAGAACCAGAGTACCAAACTCGAACCATATAGTATCTTCGACATCTCGAACCCAAATATCGCTAGCAGTAAGCGTACTCTCCAACCCCTCATATCAGAAAATTAGGAATTTAATTTTTGTATTCTTAAAATATATAACTCTTATTTAGGATACATATTTTTTATAATTTTATTTATTTAGAACTAGATTGTTATTTACAGTAAGTTTTACGTCCTATGTTTCTTTGCGTCATCAACCAATCACCGGTTTATCGAGCTTCAAGCCCGCGCCATCTTCATTTTTGAACAAAGCCAGTTGGAGGTGCGTTGCGTGTGGTAGCGTCCGTAACCGGCAGTTAAAATGAGTACGAAGGAGAATAATTCCGAAGTAGCTTTGGACAAAGTTACGGAAAACAACGAGAAGGCGAGTGGTGAAACCAAAGCTGAAGTGAAAGGAACTAAGAGGCCCGCTGAGGTGAGTGTAAACTTTGTCGTTGTTGCTTCTAAGGTGATGTTGGAGAGACGCTTCCATGTCCGCGTCGCGCATATTTTGAAGTTCCATGAAGTGGTTGTAAATGCCTCTTTCACTCTTACTTATTCACTTTGTTTGGATTATTTCTTTCGACTTTAGTTTGTTTTGTAGAATTTTGATGAACATTTTAGAAAATATTTTGAATAGCCATGTGAAAGGAAGCCGGCCGGGTAACCTCGCGGTTGTATTTCTAACTTTGAAATTTTTGGAACATCCTTAAACATCTTGGAGTTTGGTGAAGCATTTTAGACTGCTGGTATTTCATCATATTTAGGTGTTACAGGAATTTTCGGTGTATTGGTGTTTAAATGTTTGTGTAGCGTCCCACGCCTCATATTCAGGAGGCCTTGTTGGAGGCTAGGTCATCTTTTGAACGTGGCGGTCTTTCGCTTTCGTGCATTGTGGGGGCGAGAGGCTAGGTGGGAATCAATAGTAAATTGAGGTGGGAGCCTGAATAGAGGCTATGATAATTACCGTTCACTAAATATTCCAGCATGGGCATTTGGTGTTATCTCTGTAAATAAATCTGGGAATGTTTTATTATGCAAATTTGATTTTATTGCAACATTGCTATCTTCATTTGGTGGGGATGAAATTCATTCACTTTCAAAATAGTGTAATGTTTTCTTTTGTTTGACGCTATTTTAGTGATATTGACAGGGTATAGGTTTGAATTGAACGGATTGTTCTATTTATTGCGTCGAGTATGGGTGGTAGCCAGTTCGTTACGAGAACGTCTCCATTACCCCACTTTCCTTCGTTTCTCTTTCCGTTGTATTTATCTCAAGTTCGAGAGCGATAACGCGTATGGGGGAATTGGCCGCTGGCAACCAATCACGAAGATGGTTTGTGAGGAGAGAGGGTCGAAGAACCTAGCCTCTCGCCAGGTTACGGGAAAATCGATGTTGGCGGTGTTCTGGGTTTTCGTTGTTACACATGGCCTCTCTTTCGACCTCTTCCCGCCCTTTTCGGCGTGAACCTCAGGAAAACCTAAGTTTTATCATTGGCGCCATCGGTTCAGTTTCTTGTCTTGGACTATCCCCATTCCATATGCGAATTAATTATTCGAGATGAGACTGGGTGATACTATTAATAAAAAAATTGTTAATTTTGTTTGAAGAGTGCGTCGGTGCTCATGTTTACACTACAGCATCCCTTGGAGTTACGATTTTCTGGTAACAAGCGTGGACGAAAACGATGGACCACTGAAGTCCTCGTGTAGATACGGAAGATGAAAATTATTTACCTGGACATTTTCCTAATCCACGCTCTACTTGTGACCTAATAATATGCCTGCACATGTACATCGCCCCCCCCTGAGAACTCCCGATGACACACAGAATAATTCAACGATAATTAATCTTGTAGGATAATTTTGCAGTTATATTTATTAGGGGAAGTTCTGCTGGCAAACGTGGAGGTGGGTCTTTTTTCGGAAGTTAGTTCTTCATTATTACTGCAAATTGATTATTAAATTGCTCTTACCTGGAGAGACTTTGAAAGACTGGGTTTGAGAGCTACTCTGTGTTCATATTCCCACAGAAAGTTATAAAGCCTGCTTCTCCATTCCTAACTGAAATGGTTGTAAACAAGGATAACTGTTATCTGTCTGATTGTGTGTTTCTACTGTGTTAGGCGAAGGGTGATGATGCTAAGAAGCAGAAGAAAGAAGAAAATGGTGAAGAAGAAGATGCTGAAGATGAGGAGGATGTAGAAGGGGAAGAAGAGGAGGAGGAGGAAGATTTGAATGAAGGAGACGATGACCTTGATGAAGGGGAAGGTAAGATATTTTTTGTTTTTGTTTGGGGGTTGGAGTAGGGGGCGGCAGCTAGCGGAATATTGAACAGGTCATTAGTTTCTCTCTGGTAAATGCCAACTTCATGGTTAATGGGTTGGCCTCAACCTAAAGGGGGTTGTTGCAGCCTTTTAAGGGTACTGTTACCAAGATAAATTTTAGTTACTACTGTTTTTCCTATTTCAGAAGAGGAGGATGATGAAGGGGACGGGGAAGGGGAAGGCGAAGATGATGAGGAAGATGCATAATATGAAGTGTATGGCAGAGACTTTATAATTAAGAGTGCGCGTGTTCCTGCCTTCCTCATAAAACTTGGATCTCTGGAGTGACAAACACGAGAGTTGGTTCTGTGAAGAGTTATCGACGATGGATCAATCATCATGATTTTAAAATTCCTTTTGTTTTGGTCGAATACAAGTTTTTCCATAGGTAAAAACTGGATTGCGTGTGAGAGATTGGTCAGGAATAAGTTTCAGGGTCAGTTTTAAGGGTTGGTCTGTTTTTAAAAAATAAAATATCACCCTTCATCACCTGTTTTTCAGTATGAAAGTGAAATGTTGCATTTCAAATTAAAATGTAGGTATTTTCTTCAGTGTGGCAGTAATGGAAGTGTGAGAGGAAAGCAATGTATACATCCAATGACCTCACTCCTTACTCCAAGTTTTATAATAGGAAATTGCATAAATCATTGGGGGGGACATTTTCTAAATCATACATGCAAGATGTTCTATTTAATTTAAACTGAACATTTGTTAAATTTTTATTTACCTTGTTCATATGTGTGTGAACAACTCCCCCCATTAGTAATGCAGGGAGAAAGGTATTGATAAGACAAGCCTGAATTGAATGAACGTACTTCATTTATTAAAGAAATGCGTTGGTTGACAACCTTCATGACGAATGTGTGTGTGTTTTATGTTGTGAAAGAAGCACTATTTTGTAATAACGAGAATTTTGTTCAATTTGTTTTTTATTTCTTTCAAAAGTGTCCTTTTGGTTGTATTGTTTTGGTCACTGTAACATAGATTAGATGACTTTCTTTTTATTGTGAATGAACAGAACCCCAATTTTACTGTACAAAGATTTTGAAAGAAAAAATAGAACACAAAACCTCAGCAATGGCATGGATTTGACCACTTTATCAAGAATGCACCTTTTAACATTGTTATCCTCCATTCGGCAGCAAATGGTACAGGCAATAAAAGTGAAGACTTTGTTATTTCACTGTCTTTTGAAATACTGCTTCTGGGCCAAAAGTTAATTTTAGTGTAAGATTAAATCTCGCTAGTAGTTTTGTAATAATTGTGTGTTTAAGAATAATTGTGTGATCAGTTATTTCATGTTTTCAAATGTGGCTGAAGTGGTCAGGTATCAGACCCTTTCAATAACAAAGCTCTGCTCATTCCAGACATTTGATAATTGTTGTTTGAATAATTCCAGAGGGATATATGACATGCAGTAGTTTCATTTTTGGCATATTTTTTATGGGATCATAAGGTTTAAACACTGTACGCCTAGGGAATTTGTAGTTGAAATTGTAACTTCATGGAGTGACTAAAATTGGCTAGAATTAGTTTAATATGTTTGTGTTTTTATTTATTCCCTTCCAAAGTAATTGGTAATAGCGCTTGAGTACTTGCGGAGATCAGAGTAGGCACGACGGGGGGAAGGGCGGACAAGCTAGTCGGCGGCGGAAAGCTGCACGCGTCACCAGCCGGAGAGCCGAGTCCTTGTCAGACGGGTTCTCTTGAGCTACTTTCGAGAAAGATCGCTAGAGCGCAGTGCGAGCGCAGTGCTTGTGGTGCAATCTAGTGGCGGAAAATTGGTTTGAAGTTCTGCTTTGTAGTTCCAAGTCGATTGGGAATATCGCGCCTGTAACCCGGGAAGTGGAATTTCGCAACACTGGCAATACGAACTGCTTCCATCAAATTTAAGAATCGTGAATGGGTGTATTGTGAAACCATATAGCATGAGTGGGAATTATATGGAATGTCCCTCTGATATGAATGCGCAAAAGATCGTAATTGATTGGTCGTTAAGTATGTGTGCGTAACTTAACTAGCCCCAGTCATATTCGTCAGTATTTTTTAGCTGTACTTCATTCACAAAATTTTGCGGAGTCCATGGTATGTTAATGGAGCTTTGTTATAATCTTCCCCATTCCATCTAATCAGAATTACACAACAGTAGTGCTTAAATATTTGTGTAAAATGTTGAATGTATTTCCATTGTTCACTTGAATGTTACCCATCGGATTCCACCTAGTCGTATTGTATGTTACTGTGTTTGGGGAAGGGAAATGAAGTACAGTGAGTATTATAGCAATATAAGATAAGTGTTAAAACATTTTATACAAATTTTCATAAAATATTTTAGAATCATTTTACACATTTCATGTACCTGATGATGATAACAAGTACATTAAGGCATTATGCCTCAGGGTGGATGTCTATCCTAAGAATGTAACTTTTTTTAATCAATTCATTCTATTTATGAGAATTGAACTTTGAAGTGTGTTAATGCCTTGTAGGGAAGCACTTATTCTGTGTGATTAAATTATTACAGAAAGTATTGAAAAGTTCAGGCCCTAATGTTTTTCTTGTCATGAATGATTGGATATTGTACATGCATGGAATACTGCATTGTCTGAAGTTTATTTAGGTATCTAATATTAGAACAATGATAAATAATAAAATGACAGCCTCAAGAATGTGAATTTTTCATTCATTTATAGCTGAGTTTGTGTGGATTAAAATATCCAAGGTCTGCCCTGACCATTATTTTACTTCAGGGTCATACATGTGCACATAATATAGATTACAAAGAATTATGCCTAAAATTTCACTTGTAAGTTTTATTTTCATCAGAAAATGTTCTTCAGTATTTTAAAAGCTTTTTTGTCAATGTAGCAAAGGTATCAGGACAAACTGATGTTCTAAGCTTACATAGCTACATTAGAACTTGGTATAGGTATGAAGGGGTACTTATTTCTGTGATTTTGTGCTAGTATGTGAGGCATGAGTGAGAAAATGAATGGATGAATGAGTGAATGTAGCATATGTTAGTGAATATAGCATATGTAAGTTAGGAGAGGAAGGTACTTGGTTCTGAGATAGTTGAGAAGTTAATGTAGAAGTTCAACATTCTTAGGATAGAAACTGGTTTTCAGTATGCCAGGAACGGATTACATTAAAGAATCAAAAGTAACCCGAATTTCACTAGTAAGTAAGATAAATATGTAGTCGTGGAGTTCAGGGAAGTAAACATGAGTGAGAGTTACAATGTTTTCCGCCAGTAGTTTTGTTTGATCTGCTGTCTTTCAACTGATTAGGATTGAAGATAATTATTACTTGTTATTAAATGCTTTTTCTATGTTTTTACCATGATAGTGAAGTTTGTGCAAATGTACCAGTAGATGCTACAGATGCAGGTAAGTGTTGGGGGTAAGTATCGGCATGTTTGTTGCAATTGCTTGATAGTGTGGGATAGTGTGCTATTAATCTTGGATTACTTAGGGTTGAATAGAGTAAAAGTTGGTTTGCAGTATGTTCTGATATGCATTCCGGGGGAACGTTTCTTTTTTAAAGTAAATTGTTCAAGTAATTGGTGTTTGCTATCTAGGATCTAACAGGATTCATGAAAATAAGTGCATCTTGTCTGCATTATGCTGCAATAAGATTGTATGCTCTTTTGAGCTTTATATTTGGGTATTGTGTAGCAGCAGTGGTGAGTCCCTCTTCAAAGCAAAATCAATATGATGAAAAAGTTGGTGCTGAAGCATGAAATTATTAAAGTTAGCATGAAAATGGAATTGTGAAAGTGTGGAGAGACTTAGAATTTCAAAAACAGTGCTAGTGCAAGATCAGCAGTCTGGTAGGTTAAAATTAGTTTTTGTATAGTTTTGGATTTATGTAAGAGAGAAGGGTTGGACAATGCTTGTATTGTATTCTGGAGTGAAATGTATTAAATGGCCATGTTGAGGAAATTATTTAAATGACTGATGCACTAGGTTGCGGAACTAGCTTGTGAAAAAAATAACAAATGTGGCTCAGTGGAACCCATGATGCAGTTTTGGGTAATCTAGATCAACTTAATTTTCTGATCGGTGCAACAATTTTCGTTGAGAACAGAATGCAATGTTTAGACATGTTAAAAAGGTTTAAGTTCAGTTAAGTTTATTACACAAAAATTAATTGGTCTAGGCTGTGCAATGAGATTTGGGAAGTGTTGTAGATGGATTTTTTTGTACAAAATCCCCATGTTAATTGTGTAAGTTTCATAATTGTAATTTGTAATGGGAAAGTCCAAAATTCTGGCAGTGATATGCTGAATATTTCATGCATGAGAAAACGCCCTGCCCAGTTAAGGCCAGACTTGAAATGATTGATGCTTAGCATTGACACACCTGGTGAACAGAGATGCACCTTCATTTCTATTACTCTTATCTTGGATGGTCTTGCCCTTAAGTTGGAACAATTTGTTGGCCTTTTGGTTTGTGATCACTTTGAACACTCAGAATTAACCAATATATTAGGTTGAGTAAATGCAGTTTATGGTTTGGTACTAATTGTATAAAAAGATTCCCCAGAAAATAAATTACTTCGTTGTTTTTAATTGCCAGGGTGACCAATATCTGGAAAATGGGAGTGGGAGCAAGAAAACAAGGTGTTAAATCAATATGATTTTGTTGAGAAACTACTCAAATGAAAGATGTTGAATTATGATTGCAGATATTTTATTTATGGTTATAAATATTTTTGTGTTCGTTTCTTGATAAGTCACATGTGTCATTTACGTAACACGTGGATAGGTGGTAACTTCGGATTTCGTCATCGTTACAGCCACACTGGAACGTATGGATTAGCGACGAGCTGTTGCACTACGTGCAACAGCAATTTTTGGATTTGAAATGCCTGGGGGTAGAAAACACGGAGTATAATCACAGTAGGATAGTAAACAATTTCAATGATTCAATTAAAATAACTGTCGTTATTACAGTGATATGAACTTTTGACATCAAAGGATATCAGTGTTAGAACATGCAATACTTTACGACCAGACGGGTATATAGGCGCCCAGGGCAAGCATAGAATTTGCGCCCGTAAGGATTCTACAAATTAGGGTTGTTTCTTTTAGCGAGTAGACTCGAAATAGCGCCCCAATGATAGCGCCCATGACATGTGCCATGTTTGTCATACCGTTAATACGCCTATGCTTATGAGACTTGACATAAGACTCCTGAGAATCGCGTTCGGGTCATTTTGCAGTGGCCCCGGTTCCATACCGGCCTAAAAATTTAGAAATCTGGAAAAGTCGAGATGGAATTTCATCTTGTAACTACGAATGTAACAAAGAAAATCTCAAATGTGCAAACACACGTCTGTCAAGAGCAAGTGTCCATTTATACCTGTAATGTCCATAGAACTGGGGAGACAATAGCAACTTCATATTCTCGTGATGGGATACTGCCCAACTTCCAGTATCCAATTTTGCAGATTATAATCGAAGATTATGTAAGTATTTCCAATATCAATTTTAAATTTTCGTGTATTAAAAATAGCAGGACTGTTCTACTTTCTTCGACTCGTACGAAATCATTCTGGAAGCTAAATGTGGATGATCTCACTTCTCGTTTTATTGGGCGGAAACACTGGAGTCGCCTCACCTTCCAGTTTCTCAGTAGTTTTGCTCTAGTATAGCGTGTAGCGTAGTGTTGTAAAGTGTTTCGTCACATTTTTGTATTTGTATAATTGTAACCCACCTCCGTCATTACATTGACGCTATAAACTTCCATCCTATTTTCCCAGCTGACTTAAGTTGCCAGTATAGGTTAAGGTTTAACAGTAAGATTGAAAATAAACTGGTGAAGCTAGAACAGTACATACTTTCTTGCCTTTAGTATAATGGTTACGTAATATAACGCAGTTTCTGTTGACATTAACACTCATCACTTGTAAAACTCATTAAAAGTCGTAGAACATGCTGTGCGAAAACAAATTCTGTTAAGCTCTTACACAAATTTAACAATTAAAACGTTTCATACAGCTATAATGTCTTACAACATTGAGAAGAAATTTTCAGAATTTGTAACTGCTGTGTTGCGGGAAAAGCCATTGTCGCATTCTACTCTGATCGCTCCTTAAGGCTAGCAAATGGAGCGCGAGCGCGGGAAATTCGAAAATCACAAAAATTACGTTTAACTCATTAAAAAACAACGTGCCCTTTTTGAAAGAAAACATTTTATTTAAAAGACTATCAAGTTGCAGTTATAATTTTGTTCGCAATTTTCGAAAGTGCAGAGAATCCCCGGAAACGGGACCAGTCCCTTTTTCTTTGCTACATAAGTGCAAAACATTTATAGGAATAATCATTGGTTTTTGAGAAAATGCTTAAATTGTTCAAAAATTGCCCATCTTTCACGCCAAAATACTCATATTAAAAAAAAAAGGAACATGACCTTACTTGATCTGTTCTTAAGTGTACTTGTGGGACTAAGACGTAAAAATTATTGAACTTTTGCAATTTTCGAGAACTCAGGGAGTGCAACGGAAATTCGACATACGTCATTTCTCTAAGCGCCTTGCTCTATCCGAAGAAATAATTTAAAGAAATTTGGAGCCATTTTTGAGAACATATTGGAAGAGCATGGCTGACAGACGTGTTGCCGCCAATCGATTTTTCGGTGTCGAAGACCAACCAAAATGTGTTCTGACTGTACGTGTTAAAGTAATTCACTGCGTATAGGAAAAACATTCATTAACCCCCCCTCTCTCTCTCTTTCTCTTTCTTTTTTTTTTTTACCATGACCCGCTTTTCTGACGAAAAGTCGAAGTTTTTCCCACAGCATTACAATCCTCTCTCAATTTTGCATAAGTATTATGTGAGAAAGTAAAAATACCTCTCCCAAATGTTTGGAAAATGTTCAGAAGCGGGAAGAACGGAAAGAATTTTCAGGCACGCTCCTAAGTTTACAACTAGTGCTACAGAATGGCACAGACTTTCATTAGTGTCCTTGGCGTGGACTGGCTTTAAGGTCTTCCTCCATTTTCTGGCCGGTTGCCATCTATCGTCACCGAAAGTACATTTTCTTGACTTTTCTTAACTTTTCGGTAACTTAATAGTAGAACCTAAAAATTACGTCAATATCAAAGATCCATACAATCTCGTATAAACAATAAATCAAATGGACGTTCTTTGCTTTACAGAACATTGGTTATCTCATAATGAACTTAGCATTTTCCCAATTCCAAACTTTTACCTCGAAGGCTTTTATTGCAGAGAGAATCGCATAAAGGTCATACATATGGGGGTTCTTGTATTTACGTTAGAAATAATATTGATTCTATCTCCTTGACGGAATTAAATGTGTGTTGCGTTGAAAATCTTTTCGAAATTTCTTTTGGTGATATTACCTTGCATCTACAGACCTCCAACAAAGAGAGCTGCAGATTATATTTTCTTAGAACAATTGGAGATAACACTTGAGCAATCGCTCTTTTGAATCCTTTGTTGTATGCGGAGATTTTAACATTGATTTTCTGGTCTTGCGGGAAAGAAAAGCTTCTCAATTTAATTAATTCCTTCAATTTAGACATTACAATTAATGTACCTACACGGATTACACTAAATTCGACGAAGACAATTGATCAAATTATAATTAATAAAACTACTACTCGATATGAAGTTGAAACAAAAGATGTAGGATACAGTGACCACTATGCACAAATTCTTACCATTATAAGAAATGCGGACGCTGACACAATAAATAATACATGTATGACTAGATTGTTCACAAAAAAGTAAAATAAAATTATTCATTGATTACTTGATGCAGGAGTCATAGGAAGCGGTTTTATAACACTGTTGATAAAAACGACAAATATAATTCTTTTTTCCGACGCTTTCGTTTCATTTTATCACTTACCTCTTCAAAAAAGAAAATGAAATATTTCACGGAAAAGCAAGTCTTGGAAAACACAAGGGATTAGGACATCTTGTAAAACAAGCGAATTCTATCTTTTTTTCTAACATCATAACGTATCTCTAGATTTCCTCCTCACTTTAAAAAACAAATCATTGTTAAGAAAACTCATAAGGCACACTAAAAACATGAAACACGAAAAGGATATTTTGAACTCAAAAAAAAAAAAAAAAAAAAACCAAAAAAAACCTTTTAAAATAATTTTAATTAAAAGTAATATTGAACCCAAAATTTTAGACACAATGGTCGTTTCCGGAACTTCTTGCTCTGAAATACTCAAAATAATCGGTAAACTAAAAAATAAATATTCGTCCGGTTTAGATGAATTCCCGTATTCTTTGTTAACGACCTGTGTGTTCGCCATTATTCACCTGTTAACTCGCACATTTAATGCATCTTTATGCACCGGAACTTTTCCAGACATTTTCAAAACACCTCAAATTAAGCCGCTCTTAAAAAAAAGGGCAAAAATGAAATTCAAAATTATCGGCACTTTCGCTTCTATCAGTTATTTAAAAAATATTAGTTTTTTTTAGGTACATATGGAAACCTTTCTCAGTCAAAACGACACGCTTTCAGATTGCCAACATGGATTTAGAAAATCAAAATCGACGGAAACAGACATATTTTCTTTTCTTAAAGATGTCCCCTCATCATTGGATCAAAACGAAGCATTATTGGATTATTTCTAGATCTCCCGAAAGCTTTTGACGTCATTGATCATGACATTTTACTGACAAAATTACCTTCATATGGGATCCGTAGTATTGCTCTAGATTGGTAACACTCGTACCTTAAACAACGATCATGAGAGTGGCAATATCATACTGGATGATGGAATATTATATACACACTTTTCCGACTCTGCCAATTATACGTGGAGTTCCTCAAGGATCGATTTTAGGCCCTATTCTGTTCTTACTTTACGTAAAAGATATGCCCTCTACAATTCGCAACGGAATAACAGTTCTCGTTGCGGATGATACGAACATTCTTTGTAATAAAGAAACCGTAAATAGTACAATATCAGATTTTCAAATTGGTTCTGAATTAACAAATAAGCGAATTTAACAAATAAGTGAATTAACAAACAGTAAGTTCATGTAAATGAAAAGAAAACGGTTTTAATGCAGTTTTCCATTTCAAATTAACAATTCTGTGCTTCTTAGAAAATGAATGGTGTACCATTGACTAATGTTAAGGCAGCAAAATTTTTCGGTCTCTCAGTTCAGTCAAACCTTAAATGGAACATCCATTTAAATGAATTGAACACAAAATTAGGTTTATTATGCTACGCGTTCAGAATTCTTGCAAATTCAGTCATCCTTCATACTGCTCGTTGTGTATACTTCGCGAATGTTCATTCCCGCCTGAGATATGGCATAATATTCTGGAGAAATACATCTTATAGCTCCCAGACTTTTAGATTACAAAAACGAATTGTACAAATAATAACCAAATACCACCCACGTGATTCATGTAAGACTCTCTTCATTAATCTAGGAATTCTACCATCACAGTGTCTTTTTATTTACGAATCAGTAGTTTTTGTAAAAAATGACTTGCTCAAGGGCGGGAATATTTTTTCAGAAAATGCCGAAGTCTATTACTATAACACTCGACGTAGAAATCATATTCATCAGGTGACAGTATCAACAGCTCATTACAAAAAATTCACATACAATACATGTACATTATTTTACAACACTTTGCCAGATGGCATTAAACGATTAAATTCAATAGAAAAGCTTAAATCCCAAGTGAAATCGTTTCTGCTGCATAACTGTTTCTGTATAATTAGAGACTATACTGAGCATCACAAGAAAAGTAACATTAATTTTAACAATGATACATAATGCATTATTTACCATTTGGACTGTATAAATGAGTATAGACAACTTCATTTTCTGTGCACGTTTTCTAGAATTCAGTGGGAAATACAATTATTCAAATTATCGTTTCCATGTTGTCGCGGCAGGAAGTAATAAGAGCCAAAATTTATTGCTTATTTATCCTTGAAAATAGATTTTATTACATGGGAGTTTTAAACAAAATTTTTGCTTATTTATCCTTGAAAATAGATTTTATACATGAGTTTTTTTTTTTTCTCCCTTTGAAAATTCAAAATTAATATTACTTGTGAGGGATTAGAATTTTGAAAATGTGCACACAATTCACTTTTCCCCATAGCACGTCATACGCAGTTTTTAACTTTTTTTGACGTAAAATAAATAAATAAGAAATCATTAATGAAATGACCGCTTTATCCATATCCGTATCGTTATAACGCTAAACGAGGGAGAGACGTTACAATACACACCTAGTTTTCTAGATGGTGCTTGTTTTGGTTAGCCCCACACGATCGTTAGCGATACCTTGTGGGATCGTGGCTCTGAGTTAAAGAGTGCTATGAAAAAAAAAAAAACAACAGTCAGCCTACTGAAATCCATATAATTGAACTTACGTTTCTCCTGCTACAAGATCAGAACAAACAATAAAAAATAAATGAACACAGTCATTACCTTCAAGTTCTCATGGAAATATCATAAGGTAAGTTTATGTGTAATCACAATCTATTGCACAAATAACAGTCCTAAACCAAACAGAATTTGTTCCTAATAAAAAAGTATAGACACATTCATTACTATCTAATGTACGCAAAGTAATTTATTTTGCATCTCATTTGTCCTTAAGTTATGTTTCTACTAAGTATACATTATGTCTGATAAAGGTAGATGACTTGAGTTCTGCATCATTTGGCCTGTACCACTTTTTTTTCATTCACGTGCGCCAACTTCACAGTACCCATAAAAGCGTGATACAATTGGACAGTATTGATCAACCTTGCACAATTTATTTTTCTTTGAATCAACTCACAAAATAAATTTTCTTAGAGGGAACTTTCATCATTCAATAACGAATACGCTGTTAAAAAACAACACATTAGCACATAAATTGAAAATTTTTACAATGCGCATTATTAATGTACGCTTTTGCTATTTGTACTATAGGGGCGGTGCCGCATCAACAGGATCTTCTTGGCCTGATGGATTCGAACTTTTTTGGCATCGAAAGAGATTTAAGATTGCAGAAAAAGTGGTTACCGCCCTCGTCCTCGGCTCTAGCCCTGGCGGTACGAAGCCGCCAGCGCCTTCTGTTCCGTACCGGCCACCTGCATATCGCGTTCCGGAGCTTCGGCATGTGATGTATAATATGTACGATAGCGCCCCTTGACTCGTGGCAACGATTGCACTGCGACACGTACCGACAAGGCATGGATGAGCTCCCTTGAAGACTCGCCCGATCATTCCCGGTCATTCCGCCAAAACTAATGGGATCAAGGCCCTTATTTTCCCCACCCGCCCTTGCACGGACGAAAAAGAGTATTTACCACGAGTCACGGTCCCATCTGCGCGCCGCGTCCACTCCGCCCTCTGCAGTCCCGCAACACTCGCACCGTTGTTTCAGCCTGGCTTTCTCCCGCGCTTCACTTCCCGACTGAGTTTCGTCTGTCTTTGTTATCAGAACGGCCCTTGTCGCCCCCTCCCGGACGTCACGGTTCGTCGCAAAAAGGGGGATGGGGCACAACGCGTCCGCCCGCCGAATTCAAACCCGGGTCATCAAAGACGTCACAGGCTCGACAATTTACCACATGCTTAAAATATATATATATATATTATATATATATATAATATATATATATATATATATATATATATATATATATATAATATATATATTATATATATATATATATATATATATATATATATATATATATATATATATATATATATATAATTATACATATACTATTTGAGTCGTTCCTATTTATACAGTTTATTCCGTATTTATACCGTTTATTCAGTATTTATACAGTATATCCTATTTATACTATGAATACAGTAGACGTACGAAATATCTGCGCGAGAACGTGAACTGCCAAACACTAGCGTACGATGGGCTGCCTACCAGGCAGGGGCAAATTACTATGACGCTCCTCTCCCCGGAGGTAAGCTTCAGCTATTTTCACCAGAACTATTTGTAGATTGTTCTTAACTGAAACTATCTTACTTTAGTAGTATTATATAGTAGTGTACGAGTATATATACATATATGGTCTTGGTATACACACACATACAAAACTTACCTGTCATATACCAATGAATTACTTCGATTAGGAATTGTGACGTGGGGACATCGCAGAAGTTTTTTGTAACAGCCACCGGGAGTTGTTTTTTCTTTTTTATCGATTGGACTACTTTCAAAATAAGATGTGTTTCAGTTAAAAACAATCTACAAATTGTTCTAGTAAAAATAGCGGTAGCTTACCTTTAGTGAGAGCCGCGTCATAGTAATTTGCTCCTGATTGGTATGCAATCCATCATACGTTGGTGTTTGGCAGTTCACGTTCTCACGCAGATATTTTGTACCCCTGCTGTATTCACAGAAATATGAAAAATGCAAATTTTCCATGCAAAATTTGTCTTCCATGGCTGTCTGCTAAAATTAGAACCTTTCTCGTGGTCTGAGCTAAAATATATTGTTCATCAATGGACCAGATTGCGCTATTCTACGTGTTTTTGTTGATTTGTTTGGTTGCGCTTGATAGCCTGTTTGCGTTGTTTGTGGATTGACGTGTTAATTTCTTAAGAGGGTAGTGAGGACTGGGAAGGAAACTTATAGTTATAATGTCATGTAGAAAATTTATTTTTAATCGTGATTGGTTCTGGTTATTGTGGTGTTGCATTCGCGAATAGACGGTTGGAAGGCTTCGCGGAGTTATCTATTGTTGTCTAAACGTCTGTGTTGTGAACGACAGGTCTTCGAACGTCTACGAGGCTTCTCGGACGAAGCGATAACTGCAAAAGTTTGAATTGTGTTCTACGTCTTCCTACAACTATAATTTTGAAAACAGATTTTTCCTTGAAATTATATTTGTTGCTCATCAATAGTCCTTTCATTAGGGTCATGTAGACGTTTTTGAAAATTTTAGTAGTTTTCGTGCAAGAGTGCATGCAATATTTGCAATTATAAAAAATAACAAAAATAATAAATTCTCAAACACGGCTCCAAATTTTTTCTTAAATTTTTTGGTAAGTATAGTACCACATGCAGCCTATCCGATGACATAAACACCACACTGCTCTATTCTTTTTTATAAAAAATGACAAAAGTTTAATTTGTTTTATTTGTCTCTCACGTCGGAAATATTTACACTAGAAGATTTTTCTTCACTTTATTATATTTGTGAGTAAATGTGCTTTAAATAATGTTAAATACAGTTTCTCGAAAACTCAACAGTTTTCTGTAAGAATGAGCTCCAATTTCCACATTTTCAGAAACGCTCAAACACCATTTTCTCAATGTTGCTCAATATTTTTTCTTAACATTTTCCAATGGATATTAATTGCAAATTTTAATATGAGGTATAATTCATATTGGTGTATTCTTTTGTTTTTTGAAAAAAATACACAATTGTAATGTGTTTGAATTGTCTCTCACGCCGTTAATGTGCACATTTCCATCATTTTGTTTACATTATTACATTTGAGAGTGGAAGTGCTTCAAATGCTTCAATTCAATTCAATGTGCTTAAATGACGTTTTTCGAAAATTCAATAGCTTCCTGTGAAAAGCTTCAAATTTTGCATTTACAGTAATGCTTAATCGCCATTTTCTTAAAAACGACATCTAATTTTTCAGTGATAATGTCTATTTTGGACGAGGTTCTTTCTTAATATTCTTGAAGTCATATAACACTACTATTAGGAAACAAAAAAGTCAGAAAATGTAGTTTCGGTGACGATAGTTGGCTGCTGGACAGAGAATGAAGCTAGACCTTAAAGCCAATTATCACCAAGGAAATTAGAAAAAAATGTTACGAGAATGTCTGTGACATTCTGTAGCACCTCTAGTTACTTGCTCGTATACACACGTATATACGGAGTAATATATGTAATATAAGAAAGTTATGTAATGCAGCGGAAAATCAATTTCGAGATTTCAATGGAAATACACGTTTTGGTGTCTCGTGTGTGACCGCTCTCCCTCTTCACTATATTAACTAAAAAGCCTACAGCGGGTCACTCAAGTAACCTAGTAGTATTACTTGACCTGTGACTTGTTATGACAATGTCACACCAAAAATTAGGAATGGTTTTATATGTCCTAACTGCCCTACATGAGTGGGTACGTCTTTTAACCTGCGTTTGTAATAAAAGAAACATAGGCAAGTTAATCTTTTAACTATGAACAGCATTCTGGATATATTCTGTTAAATACTTGAATACAATTTTATCTAGCATTTACACATTGCATTGAAAAATTCTATCACTTGCTCTACCTTTAGCAATTACGTGATTACCTAACAACTGCAGTTGGGTTTTAACACTCGCATGAACACTTCACATAAAATTATATTACCCTTCCCTTACAAAAACACATTAAAATACCTGTACACAAGACAATAATACATGGAAACACAAAATACTGAAAAAGAATCACATACCAAAATACCCTTTACATACACTTTCAAAGAAATTGTCACTTGAATAGTGGATGAAATATATACAAGACGTTGTTCCACTTTCACGGTGATTATTACTTTATACAATTTAACCAGCAATAAAAATATTGTTATGGCAATGAACGTACAATCAATAATAACTCTTTTACTAATTATTGATTTTTCACATCAGAATCGACCGAAAAACATTACAAGACCCTCAAACATAATAGTATTCAATCAAACCGAAACACCAGAGATATTTCAGGATGACGAAGGACGTTTATTTCAGCACATAGGTCAGCAATCCGAGTAACAGGAATATGAAAGGGAAACGAGTAACGCGGAAGACCCCAAAGATTTGGAAAGTAAGGAAAGTGACCAAACGGACAATTTTCACCTACCAGCCTCAGACATGCAGAACACCTAAATAGCTATGTAGAGCGAAGAGGTTTTGTTATTATGAACGGATTGAAAATACTTATAGATTCAGGAGCCTCATCATCCATTATGAATACAAAAGTAGCTAACGACAGATTTAAAAATTATTTTTATCCTTATGATTTCACATTAACTACCGTGAACAGAAATTATCACGAAAATACAGCATTTAAGTATTTTCTGACCATGAAATCAATAAACCAATTAAATTACGAGTACTACATTGGAATAAATATTATGACGCACTAATATCCACTAATGGCCCCAGAGAATTAGGTGCGATATTAAATTATCAAAACAACACATTAACTGTCCAAGGAAAAACAATCCCTTTTTACGAAGAACTAAATAATACAAACTTTATGCCTTTAAAGAAAATCTTCTATATCTTCCCCATAATTGTCACCCCCCCAGCCTACTTCGTACTCGGAGTCACGAATGAGCGGATTCCTGTGAACAAAAGTAATTCCAACTTCGATTTTGCTCATGTTTCAAACAGCACATCCGTTACTCCATCGAAAACTAACAATTTCTTTTTACAGAAAATTGTTTGAAGCGTTGTTAGATTTGTGAGGAGGTATTCCCTTTAACCCCCTCCCCCGCGATCCATGGCTACATGGTACTATTATCATTGGAACACTGGCTTCTCGTAAACATTGTAATATATACTATGAACGTATTGTGTATTTCGAATAAAATTATTATGTGTGGTAAAATCTAGTGTAGAGTTACTTCTGTAGAGGTAGAACCTACTTTAAGCCATTCCGAATGCTTCCTAAGAACTGATTGGCGACGTTCCATGCTCGAAAAATGCTTGTAGAGAACAATTTTAAACACAATAATGAATTTTTATTTTACATATTTTCTATCTTTCTTACATGTTTTGGAAAAAATAAGTTCATATATATGTACATATTTTGCATTTTTTATTACAATAAATTCCGTTCTCTAGTAATAATAATAATAATAATAATAATAATAATAATAATAATAATAATAATAATAATAATAATAAAAAGTGCAAGGTTAGCTACATTTGAAAAACTAGATATTTTCGCTCTCGTATTGTTGAAACCTTGTTTTCTTCGGTAAACGAACTGCGGATTTGATTTTTTCTTTCTCGTATACGTAAGTCTATACGGAGTAATCTAAGTAATATACAGAAAGTTATGTAATGCTGCGGAAAATCGATTTCGAGATTTCAACGGAAATACGCGTTTTGGGTTCCCCTAATACCGAAAAAAAGTGTTTTTTTTTTCTTCTTTCAAAACGTCCGTCCGTCTGTCCGCCTGTCTGTCCGTCTGCGAACACTACTAGCGCCTAAACCATACGTAGGATTATTTTTTTTTTTCAAATTGAATTAACTCCGGTCCATCTAGCTCGAGTCGACGTTTTGAAATTTTGATAAATTTCCTTAAAATTGGAGTACTTGACACGAAGCTCCTGGGACATTTTCAAAGCTTTCTCAAAAAAATCGGGTCGTAATATTTCTTTAAATTTCTTGTAAGAATAAAATATTCTTGGGCATAGGTTTGGTATTCACTTGATATTTGGGCACAGGTTTGACAAGTTGGTAGAGGTTCGATTTTCACCGTGAACTGTGAATTTTCGAAAGTTGAAACGGTTTGAATTTTTTCAGCGTTTTAATTTCTTCAACTATAATATTAAAGATATAGATTTTTTCTTCAAATGAAATTTGCTGTCGATAATCAGTTCTTTCAATAAGGATATTTAGATTTTTCAGCGTTTTAATTTCTTCAACTATAATATTATATATATATATATATATATATATATATATAATTGTACATAAATGCATGCAATATATATATATATATATATGCATATATATATATATATATATATATATATATATATATATATATATATATATAGCAACAAGATTTTCTCAAAAACGGCTCCAAATGTTTTCTTCAAACTTTTCTTAGGAATAGTGCTAAATGCACTGTATAAGATGCGCAATATTGCTCTATTCTTTCGTTTTTTCAAAAATTACAAAAATGTATTTTTTACTTATTTCGCATATCGTTAATATTAACATTAGCGGCGATTTATTCACATTATTGTATTTATGACTACATGTGTTTAAATAATCTCACATAAAATTTCTCGAAAACTATTTTCTGAGAAAGTGTGTTCAAATTTCCGCCTTTTGGAAAAAGTTAAAATGCCATTTTTTCAAAAATGGCTCCAAATTTTTCTTTCTTCAATTCAAAAACTTTACTACAAGAAAGTCTGTGCCATTCTGTAGAACTACTAGTTTTGTACTGCTAACGAAACAGTAACACCTCCCGACTCTATTTCTACCACCACTAGCAAAAGGAGAGCTCAAAACGTGCGCATAATAAGGTTGCATTTGTGTTCAGAAGCAAAATAAGGGACAATCTCAGCATTTACCCAAGGGATCAGGAAAACTGGACAAAAACCTTATGGAGATGGTGATTTACCCGGAAGCTGAAGTGCATTACTTGTTAGAAGCATTATTAAGTTTCTTTAAAAATTATACATGACGAATGTAAATTCTTGCATTATACAGTAAAATATGTCTTAGCCGGAATCGATCGGAACAAAAAATATTCCGGTTGCGTGGGGCATTCAATAGAGACAAATTGGCCTGCAGAAATAAACGTTTAATTTTACAAAACGAGACTTTTTCTACTTTGTAATATAATCCCACGAATATTTATACACTTGTTCCAACGGGTTACCACTTTTTTTATAACTGCTGCAAATAACCCTTTATTTTGGTGTTTGAACCTATTTTCCAGAATTTTTTTGACAACTTAGTTATCCTGGAACTTCTTTCCACGTAATGCTTCCTTCAGTGAAGCAAACAAATGGGAATCAGGTGGTGCTAAATCGCGACTGTAAAGGGGATGAGAAATAAACGACCCATTTTGTCGATGGTTTCAAGGTTTGTTGTCTAGTACGAAGTCGTGCGTTGTTTTGCTGGAGAATCGCACCTATCCTCTGAGATCCACGACGTTTCTCTCTCATTACTGGCTTCTTCTTGTTCAAAAGCATATCTGAGCAGTATTGGCTCTTTATTATATGCTGTTCTTTGAGATAATCAGAAAAAAACGCAACTACAGCGTCCCCAAACACTTTCCCCGCTGATGCGGTCAGAACGGTGTTGGTCAGTCACTGAGCCTCGACCACTTTTGAAATGTTCTATCCACTTGTAAATATTCTAATGGTTCTTACCACTTTTACCATACACAAGTAATTCTAGAGTACACAGGAGCTGGTTTTTCACCTTCAGCAAGTAAGAAACGAATAACAGAACGTTGTTCAATCAATGTGGAAGTTTCATGTGGACTCGCCATTGTTTAATTTTGAAGTTATGAACACAAGAATACTAATGGTCATGGCTCATCCCGATGATGCCGACTAAATGTTCTAAAATTACCAAACTTGGCGTACTCCTTGTTTTTCTTCAGACCAATTTTGTCTCTTTAATTATTGAATGAACTACGTAAATATTCAGGTTTTATGCTGGGTTGTCCATTTTATGACACTTGTGAAATTGATATTTCCCTCCGGAAACTAGTAAATTACATGACTTAATTAGAATTAACATTAACATATAACGTATTTATGGAAGAAATCACCAATAAATGAATATGAAACATTCTTCATTGACAGTTTCTGAATTCCTCTTGCTTCTATACGTTTGTCCTTAAGGTTAGAGTTTAATGTTTTTTTTTTTTCAACATTATTACTCCACTCCGAGGCTGCCACGACTAAATCGATCTCTTTCAATCTGGCACCCCCTTTTCTACTGCTTAAAAATCAACTGCCCTATAATTTTGTACTAATTATGTACAAAAATAAATAATACACTAAATTACAAACAATCAAAGAGTCAAATTTGAGTCAAATCTCAAAGTTGAAATTTTGTACTCCGGTTTTGTACCGCATAAATATTTTACGTGTGATAATTTCAAAATTTTATCTGGTTCCCCAACAGAGATATTACAGTTGAACATCTGAAGAAATACAAAATTCCAATTTTTAGCAGGGCGTAATGTGTAAGTGTATTTATCATTGATATTTTACACAATGTAACTACAATGTTATGTATAAAAACACATAAAAAGAAAATAAGGGGCTCTTTAGTTAGAAAGAAGATGACTGCTCCTTTTGTACTTTCTCGCACTTACTAACGTAAGAAGAGAAAGTGTTGTAATCGTGCGCTGGAAAACGGCGAATTTTTGACACAAAAACTCTTGTTGCCGGGTCCTAGTAACGAAAAAGTTGATAAATCTAATTTCTAAATATAGAAAAAACTCTAACTCGTGGTGTAGCCATATTTTGTGCGTTCTTCATACCGAAAAATCGATTGACAGCAAAATGTCTGTCTGTCCATCTGTCAGTGCACAACGCTAGCGCATTCAGCCGATTTGCTCCAAAATTAATATATCCCCAATCGTTCTCTCTGATGTCACGGGCCTTGAAATTTGAAACCGATATTTTAATTTTGGGGGCACTTTACACGAAGCTCCTTGGACATTTTCAAAATTTTCAAAAAAATAGCTCCAAATATTTTTATTAAATTTTGTTGTTGAATAGTGCGAAGGAGATTTACGAGAATGGTGCAGGTCTCGTTTTCGTCGAAATCCCTGCGTTTTCGAAAATTGTCAAAATAATTTTAAAACTACAAAATTGAAGACGGAGATTTTTGCCTCCATTAAATAAAATTTGCTCTTTATAAAAAGTCAGGTACAATGTTTAGGGTAAACGAGTATTTTTGCGTAATTTGCATTTGAAATTTGCGCAAATATTTTTCTCAAAGACCGCTCCGAAATTTTCTTTAAATTTTCTCATCATTTGTAATAGCGGACAGCAAAAACATATGGTGCTAGTCCCATCTTCAAGTATTACATTTTTTTCAAAAATTGCAAAAAAAATCAAAATTTCAAAATTAAAGATAATTATTTTTGCCTCAGACAAAATTAGCTCTTTAAAAAAGTCATTTACAATTTTTAGAAAAAAGTAACTTTTGCATAATTCCTGCTTGAAATAAATAAAATAAAATACATGTGCCACACCAACTACAGGTCACGAGAAAATTGAATGAATGATATGAAAAATAATTAATTTAATTTTAATTATAATTTACTATTGAAAATGCCAGTATCAATTCTATTTTTACTTTCTCGCACTTTTCCTTTTTACTTTATTCTACAATTTGTATTGTCAATGTATTGATGTATTTCTTTCAAGCTATCCTCAAAGCTTAATTGACATTTGTGCAACAATGCCGCAATCGATATTTGAGAAGCTCATTTTTTTAGAACGTCGAGACGGTGGCGATGGGTTGTGTTATTTAATCGAGTTTGTGTTTGCAAATAAACGTTGTAAAAATTATTCGAGTCCTACTTGATAATCCATATTTTTTGTCGCAGTTTTCCCTCTTGCCCTAAGAGAAACAGAGTTGTCAATATATATACTATTTATACATCGTAACTCCTAGGCCGCGAGCCAGTACTTCCGTTTGCGATGCATTTCGCAGCGTTTTTTTTTATAAATTATTCCTCAGCGTGCCCGGTGAGGTATGTTACATTTAATATCATCTGAGTGAAAAAATTTACTGCGTATTGAATAAAAGAAACAGATACGTACTACCTTAACTGTATAACTTCTGCAAGAACTTACAGAAACGTATGCCCGCGAAAGTTTTTCCATAACTGCCTGTACTAATTTGAACTTCTCTTCTTAAAAAATTAGGCCCGTAAGGTCCATCTTGTCCGTCTTAAAGAACAGAGAATTTACTTTCGTTTAATGTATTTTTTGGGGGTACTTCACCGTTGTCGATCTAACGATACTACATTAAAATTTTATTTTCCTGCGCTTCGTTTGAGACGAAGTCAATCTATAAAAAGCTGGTAATAAATTAACTTAATATTACAAATCGTAGAATAGTAGTAACTCAATTAGTTAGTTGGAGTTATTTATCAATTGTGTATGATACACTGTGACTAAGCGATACACAAGTTGAAATCTGAATGTACAAGTATGTAAGTGTTTTTGCCAAGAATGGATATTATCTGGCAACGAAAAAGTGGATAAATCCAGATGCTAAAATCCTCTAAGACGTGGTGTAGCCAGAATCGATGATGTGTTTTTGATGAGTCCCTGGGAGATTTTCAAAATTTTCAAAAGAATAGCCCCAACGTTTGGCTTCGTTATTGGATAGTGTGAAGGAAGTTTACGAGAATGACACAAGTCTCATATTTGTTAAAAACCCTCATTTTTCGAAAATTGAAAAAAATCAAACATTTCACAACATGGATTCTGGCTACATCACGTGTTCGGTCTTTGCTACCGAAAAATCGATTGACGGCAAAACGTCTGTCCGTCCGTCCGTCCGTTTGACTGTGAACAACGTTAGCGGGTAAACCGTACTTTACATGAAGTCTCTAGAAGATTTTCAAAATTTTCAAAAGAATGGCTCCAACCTTTTGGCTCCTTCGTTATTGGATAGTGTGAAGGACGTTTAAGAGAATGGCACAGGTCTTATATTTGTTGAAAACCCTGATTTTTCGAAAACTGAAAAAAAAAATCAAAAAAATTTCGGCTTCTTTCTACAACTACAATTGTGAAGGTAAAAGGTTTTTTCTAAATCAAATGTATTCATCAAAAACAAATCTTCAAGTAAGGCCACGTTGAATATTTCGAAAATATGAGTATTTTTTGAGTAATTGGGCGTCAAACATAATCGTTCGCTCCGAATATATTGCGCTTCGTGAACGTAAAATGTATTTGCCAGTTTGTTGGAAATTACGTTAGTTAGAATTTGTACATTATTTCATATTTCTTTGTTCGTTTCTTACCAGCTATCGGATGTTTAGGTACTACAAAATCATCTTCTAGGCGCCTAAAAAGGCACTGAAAATGTCAAGAATAAGGAGAAAAAAGGCGCTGTCATAAGTTACATTATAAAATGAAAAATTGTTTGTAATTTTTGTCTGTTTTTATTTTTAAATTTAAATGCAAAAAAGTACGTACGTTTTAATGTAACCAAGATTTACATACAACTTTTTACATTTTATTCTTACTATAGTTTGCATTATATTACCAGCAACTTTTCAAGGATCACAATTTCAAAATTGCGACGATTGGGAGACAAAATCAGTTTGCATGCGAAGGATCTCTCAACATCTACTGTTATGACTGGTATATTTTAGAAGTCCAACATTAGCAACACTGACACCTTCTGAGAATTTACATTTATTTTCATTCAAAATTTTGGCGCCTTCAATGTATTGTCAATCGACAATGTTCTCAGAACATGACTGGTATTTATAAAATAGGGAAATGGAGAAAAATATGTTAGTGTACTTTTAGGAATTCTGTCGTGTTTTAAAATTTAAAGACGTGAATTGAAGGTTTCGTAATGAATGGTCACGTTGTATCATAGCCGATTTTCTGATATCTTAGCATTGTATGGGAAAATAATACATTAAAAGCAAAAAGGCCAATAATTCTAAAAAACAGTATTTATGCAAAAAAGGCATTTGTGCCAAAAAAAATAAAAATAAGCATTATACAATTTCGTAATATGTCATCATTTGTCACGATTCGTATACATATATTATCAGCCTTTAAATAAGTTGCTAGAATAAAATAGGCATTTCCCTCAACATCCAATGTCTATTTCCTACATTCGAGCTTATGTTACACGTTTATTTTAACGTTACATTAATCTTTTAGAAATTATTTAAATCCCATTTTAAATTGCGTCCTTTGAGTTAAATGTGAAAACGAATTTTGCTTTGTTTAATAAAATGTGGGAATGTAGAGTAATGCACGTAAAAACCGAGTAATTTTGATGAATATGAAAATATTATATTTAATTATTATATTTTTTATCCATTTTAATTTTTTTTGCTAGTAGTATCAACAATGCTGACTGGCTGACATGTGTATCCCATACGAATTTGCGGTCATTGCTTGTTGCAACCCATTGTTGTAACTCCGCACTGATAGTAGAAGGCGATAATGACGGCTGCCATCCGTTCCCGTTAATATAAAATAATGCTTTTATTTACGGCTAAAATACGCATCGTTCACCGTTGGTACATTTATGTAGAACGTGAAAACACTGATTCAATGGCAGAAAGCTGTTTTCGTTAAGCATTTGAATTTTAAAAATTATATGTATTTTTCTCTCTTCATTTGTTTAAGAAGTTTTCAAATGGTAGTTGAAGAGTAAGACAGAAATTGTCATATTGTAATATTAAATAGCCATTAACAATATCGCGAGAAAGTACGTGCTGCTGCAGCACCACTAGCTTAAAGAACGAAGAAAGTTACAGACTTATTTTCTTTTTGTGTAGGTTTACACATGTAAGGGTAGTTACTTTACATAAAATACCAATGCTAAGTAGCGTATCACTTAAAACTTACACCTTACTAAAAATCGTAATTTTTGTGTATTTTCCAAACTTCTAATTGTAATATCTCTGTTGAGGGACCAGATAATATTTTGAAATTATCACACGTGAAAGATCGCTAGAGTATCAAACCGGAATATAAATTTCAACTTTCAGATTTGAGGTTTCGGTTTTTAATTGCTTATAGTTGAGTATAATTTTTTTTATTTTCGTACAAAATTAGATCATAATTAGTAGAAAATTACGGGCTGGTTGATTTTGAATTTCTGAGAAGTCCCCCACTTCTCAGTGTAATTCTCTATCCTCCTGTGGCACAGTTTCAGGATTTCGTGTGGACGGTTTCTTATAATCAGCCTAAAACTAAATCTTTCCTTAGGGTATGCTATACCATACAAACATATATTACAAAGCTTTAAAAATATGTTAATTAATAACTTAATTCCACGGTCTAAAAATTGCTGGGGGCTACAATAATGTATACAAATGTATAATAAACATTAAAATTAATGAACAGAACTGTTGCAGTCTTCTCAAAGTGTATATAAATTCTTATGTGATTTAAAGACAGAAAAGGGGTAAAATGGTTTTTATTTTATTAACTACAGCCCATATCGAAAAAATCTGGAACAATCACCACTATCAACAACTTGAATAGAAGTTATGAGAATTTTTTCGTGTCTGTTCGAAGGTTGTAAGACACAGTACACTTTTTGTTTAAATGGTGTTTTTTGCGTTTGCATTTGACGCCGATAAATATCAAAAAATGTTTTCCGGTAGTAAAGTTTGTTTTCTTATTTTCCATAGTTTATCAAAAGATAATGTTTGGTTGGTGAAAAAGAAACACGTTTTTGGCTGTAGAGAAGAGGTGGTGGTGGGTGGGGGCTAAGAAATCTTTCAAAAATCTTATTTTTATGTTAATCATATTTTAACTACTCATATGTCATTTGGTTTTGGGGAACTTTCTACCATCTTATATGGAGGTACCCTTTATGATTTCACCATTTGAACTCTGTTTAGACAAACAAATTGAAGTTGCTATTTCGAAATGTAGACAGATGTACCAAACTATAGGAAGATTTTTTCAATGCATGCAGTAAGTCCCCTATTGAGAGTGATATTTGCAAATTTCGAACTACACATTTATTTGAACGAATATATATTTTTTAAATAACAAAAACCCTTGAAATATACTGCTAAAGAGTATAACTCATTGTGATTAAAATGCTCTGTGTAAGAAGGATGCTTACTGCCTTTTAAAAGACCATTGTAAAAATACTAGTGATAAAACAGAACGTACTTTCTCGCCCGTATTTTCAAGCAAAATTTCTCGGAAAGTACTCAAATTTTCGAAAACTTTTACATGGCCTTTTTTAAAAATATATCTTTAAGGAACAGATTTCATTAAGGGGAAAATTTCTGTCTTAATAATTGTAGTTGTAGGAAGCCCTCGAAAAAATTTGAATGTTTGCAATTTTGGAAAGATCAGACTTTTCAACGTAAATTCGACCTACACCATTCTCTTACACGCCCTTTACTCTATCCAACAACGAAATTTAATAAAAAACGATGGAGCCTTTTTTAATTTTTTTAAAATGAAAATGTCCAAGGAGCTTTACGTAAAGTACCCCCAAAATTAAAATATCGGTTTCAAATTCAAGGGGCCGCGACATCTGCCAGATCTATTTGGGAATATCAATTTTAGCGAGAATCGGCAGAAAAGTTTAGCCGCTAGCGTTGTTCACAGACGGACGGACAGACGAACGTTTTGCCGTCATTTGATTTTTCGATAAGGACCCACAAAAGGATCCACAAAACATGGATTCTGACTACATCACGTGTTAGGGGATTTTTTTCAAAATTTAGCAACTGTATTTACTCGCTTTTTCGTTACCAGGGCCCTGTAATAAGAGTTTTCTGCCGAAAATTCGCCGATTTTACGTTCATTACATAAGTTTCTCTCAACTGCGTAAGCGGTAGCGAGAAAGTAAAAACTAAAGAAAAAAAAGAAATAATGAAGAATGTAGATACTCCATACCTTGAAACACTTGAAATTGAAATATTTTGAAATTCTCAGTTTCTATTTATACAACAATCAATATTGAGGCCTCATGATTTGGAATGAATCTTTGGGTTCTCATAAAATGAAGGAAATGAAAAATTCGTTATGTTTGATAATACATTTATCAATAATAAAAATAATTACAAATGTATTAAATATTTAATACAGAGATATTTCACTGTGATCTATATAATCACTTTGATAGTGGCGAATCAAAGAAGGGCCACAGGATCAACAAGATCATGGGAGTAATACTTCCACCCCCATGCGAACATTTTCTTTGTAATTTTACTAAATTTATTCAAAGAAATTACCACATATTAATTGCATTACACAAGAAGAATTCCCGTAATGAATATACATTTTTAAATTTCAACATAACAGTATCCATATTTTTGCATTGTTTCAAAAATATTAGTGGGAGAGGAGGAGCTAAATGGAAATATTCCCTCCCCCGGAAGTACTTTTGGATAAATACCTGTGCTTTAGTAACGTAAATTTTTATACACTGAACTGGAAAAAATCACGTGTGCTTCTGAGCTGGGTTCTATTTTACCATTAATTTAAATTAATATTGTGAACTGATGTTTACTAGCAGTATCAATGTAAGGAAATTAATATAGCACATGCTTTTCTTACAAAGAACTTTGGATACAATTTAGAAATTCAATATCTATAAAGTTCAATAGCTAAATGTTTGTACTAGGAAATGAAAACCGAATTTAAACATGATTATCTACAGTTTTCAGATAATTCATTTCTTCCATATTACATTTTTGAGGATATGTTATATACCTTTGAATCAAACTTTGTAAACCTCTATTAAATCAAATATAAATTCATATTTCAAACTGGCCATAAATCAATATACATCCGTGCTGCAATTTTCTTTTTCTGTACTTGTACTCACAGCAATAAAGAGTAAACATTTATCAATTTTAGGAAAACGAAGTAACAAATAATGTTTTTGAATAGTATTTGTGAAGGATAAGGATTTAAAAGGAGAAATATGTTACAAAAGATAATTTGATGCATTTGTATGGTACTGTTGTATGCTATTTGCATATATTGTTTTTACAACAAAAACACAGAAGTCATGATGTTCATGTTTCTTTGCAAAATGAATTATTTTTTTCAAACATGTCTTTTTTCCCTGAATCTTGCTAATGAGGAAGCAACAATCGTCTCTGCTCTTGATCATTACCTTTGTTAAAAAATGAAAAATCATGTACTGGATTATCATCCATAATACTATATTTCTTAAAGAGTATCTTCAAAGCCTTTTTTCAGTTATTGAATAATTTTTCATTTTTTCGTTCAGGAGTGTGTTTTATATTTGAATTATTGATATACATTTCCGATACACGTAGAGAGTAATGATGTTTAGGATCTGAAGTAGAATGATTTTCACTCAGTACTGAGATAATATTGTCCCAGTTGTCTGATTATACAAAGCCATCAGTTCTTTTAAATAGAAGCAGAGAGCCATCTTTTAGTCGCCTTAGTAGTATCTGAAGATGCATACCCTATTTCTCTTTTTATTCTTTTAGTATCATTTGCTTCATTTCCTTGGTGTTGAATTTCATTACTAACTTGAATTGGAATTCCATGAAATGAATTGTGTTGTTTATTTGCACCATAGGTTTTCACTTTAGAATGCCCTTGAATAATCAAATACATGGGTCCTCTGAGTGGTTCTGCTGGTTGCTTGTAATGGGAAAACAAAGGATCTGTTGTTAGCAAAGAACTTGTAGATGTTTTTTCCGTACTGGTGGCTGTAGTTGCTAAAGCAGTATTTAAATGATCATATTGTTGATCCTGTTGTGATGGAACCATTTCATTTTGCAATAAGCTGTGTAAGAATCCAATATTGGCGTCATGGTTTGTTTTATCAGCATTTGGGAAAACTTGATTCTCAGCGAAGAACGGTGTCTTTGGATTCTTTACTTTATTCACTGGGATGGAAGTGGTTAATGTCAAATCATTATTCTCAGCAACTGTTGCTAACTGGTTTTTTTCCGTCTTCCAGTCAGCCATTGTGGCATGAAAAACGAGGTTCGCTTCTTCCACTGTAATACTTGGCTGAGTTGAAGTACCAGGAGTGTACATTTGTAAAGGTAACATTGTTGAAAGTTCGTCTGCTGTAGTTTGATATTCTGACACGCTATATATATTAGGTAGTAATGGCGGAGGAATTAGCATAGTGTAAGGAGGCCTCTGTTGTTGAGGACGTACCGGTTCTTTCGTGTCTGTTGCAAACATGTTTTTAGCAGTAGTTGTAGACGTCTCCTCAGAAGACATATATATTTGCACACCCATTGATGATGTTAATTGGTTTATAGAAGCGGATTGCTGTTGATAACCGTTTGAGTTATTATATGAGTCAACTGCAGGTGACATTTCTTGTTGAATAGCCGTTCCTTCCAATAAAGGCATGGGATATGGATGGGGATGTTGATGTTGGAGAGGATGATGATGATGATGATGGTGATGATGATGGGGGGTGTAAAACTGATGCTGGTGCGTCGAAGCAAATTTCGGGCCGTCCACGAACTGCAGGAACGGGTCGTGGGCGTGTCGCCGCGAGGCCGCGCTGGCGTCCGCCGCGTCCGCCGCGTCCGCCTCGGGGGCGGGGCCGTTGGGCGGGCGAGGAGCTGCGGGCTGGTCTGCCGGCAGCGCGCTCAGGGTGGGCGGGTCCGGAGTGCGCGACGACGGCTCGATCCAGTAATGGACACGCTCCAACACAGGCGGCACGTAGTCATACGTAGGATCGTTTTTGAGAGGGTCTCTGCGTCCCAGCGGCGTCCATTCGTCATAGTCCATTCGCGGGGAGAACAAGCCGCGAGACTCCTTGTCGGGAGAGGCGTCAGCCGGTTCTGCAACACAAGGCAACAGGTCAGGCCTTCATACAAACGACATGTCCATACTGGTCTGTGCAGTGTTTTATGCGAATCCATTAACTAGCAGCCGATGCCTGAATCCATAAGAGTTGTCTGTCTCCCGTTTATGTATCTCATTAAATATTTTAGGTTTATTTATCATCTGTAACATAAAATATCAATGTGTACATTTTAAAATGATTTGGAAAACTGATGTACATACACTTAATTACATGATGTTCGTAAGTGACATTTCGTAATTAGTATTTCTTTTGTCACGGAATATCGTCGAAAAACGAAACAAAAAGGTGGATTTAGCAAAAAACACACAAACATACAAACAAAAACCTTCACAATCAGCTCTTGGTTTTAAGATCCATATAAATGCATTTTAACTTAGCAGCTCACTATATGATCTTCTTTCTCGGGGACTTCACCGTATTAGGTACTTGGAGTCCTCATTTCAAATTCCAAGTACAAGACACGACGATTGATTTCCTTCCAAGGACATACGTAACAATGTCTCTCAAACCAGGACAAGTTCAACGTACCGAGATCGCCTTAATACGGTAAAGCTGTCCACAACGACCTTACTCGTTCGTGTCACTTGATGTGTCGGCGAGGCCTCAACTTGCGCACGACTGGTTACGACATTTTGGAATTTCCGTTTAAATGCCATTCTTGTGGAAGGAAAGGTTTTCAAATACTGACACACTAACCCAGCAGTGATCAAACCTCACCTGCATTTGGTTAAGGAAGAAACAAGTTTTACTACATCCAGGAATTACAACAGATATAAACATCGAGATCGATCGAGAGTACGTGATTCCCAACACTCTTAGATGTGGAACGGTATTTCGCACTGATTTAGTCCGGAATATACAGATGGTATAACCCTGACGATAAAAATATTCATTGTGAAATGCGTGTACAAGCTTCGAAAATGACATCGATTTAGAAGAATTAGAAATAGCAATAAAGGGACTAAAAATAAAAAAGCTCCTGGACTTGACGAAATAAATGCCGAACTAATTAAATAAGGAGGTTTGCTAAGACTCCTTCACATATTAAATTTGTGTTGGAAGCAATGCAGTGTCCTTGATGAATAACAAAAATAAAATGTGATTTCCTTATTTAAAAAGGGAAAAGAAGCGACTGTGACAACTACAAAGTTATTAGTTTATTATCCACATGGTATTAAATACAAACATTTTAAATAAAAGGCTTGTTTGATATCTTAATAATAGAAGAACAAAATGGTTATAGGAAAGTATACTCCTGTACAGATAATATTTTTACTATCCGACAACTTACAGAAAAACATAGTTCTCTAGGTAATTCTTTTAATCTTGAGTTCCATTTAGTTTTCATCGATTATGAAAAAAACTTTCGATAAATTGAAACGCTCTACTTTACGCGAAATTATGGGAAAAAGAGGCTACCAAATAACTTACTCGTGAACATTAAATTTCTGTATCAAAATACTTGTTATTTTAGAACTAGAAGGAAAATTTTCAAAAGAAATAAAACAAATAAAGGAGTTCGCCAAGGATGTAGCCTTTCCCCAACATTGTTGAACATATACTTGGATGATGTCATTCGAGAATGAAAGAACAAAATTAACACAGGAATTAAACTTAAAAATGGAGTGTATTTAAATACACTCCTGTTTGCTGATGATCAAATTATAATTCAAGAAAATTAGGATTACTTACAGAGGTATGTTGATCAATTAAAAGAAACTTGCAAAGGATATAATCTAATGATTTCACAAACAAGACCAAAACAATGGCATTTGCGGGAAAACATAGCATACGCACAAAAATAATTTTGGGAAATACGACTTGGGAACAAGTTAGCCATTTTAAATATTTGGGTTATGACGTAACTTTCTTTACAAAAGTTGATATAGATGAAAAAATTTTAAAAATGCCAGAATACATTCGACGAACTCTTAAAGATAAAACACGTAGAGATACCTTAATGACAATATCTAAAGTCCGTCCCGTCTCTGTTATTCGGAAGTGAATGCTGGACTCAGAGAGAAAGATAAACAGACGTTAGAGTTTGCCGAAATGAAATTCTTGAGATCTGTAAAAGAATATACCATACTAGACAAACTCAGAAATGAGGAAATTCAAAAATAATTAATTGTTCAAGCAATAAATGACATGGTACAGACAGCAATGGTAAAACCATGTAAAAAGAAGAGAACTGACTGGCATTCCAAAGCAGGCGTTTAAGTACAGGCCACAAGACAGAAGAGACCCAGGTAGACCGCTGAAAGATGGATTTCTTAGAAGTCGGAGCAGGTCATAGACGTATTCTTGAAGAGGAGAAGAAAAAGAAGAAGATAAGAAGTTAAGAGTCTGTATAGACTCTTAACTTTAGACACTGTTATATTAAATCTACAGAAAACCTTAAGAATATCGGAAAGAAATAGATTCCAAATTAATAATTCATTTTACTGAATGGTAGAACACAAAACAACTTTTTAATAGGCCGTGCGCGAAACACGGTTTCTCGTGCTTCTTTCCGTGTGCGAAACAGCTAATTTTTACTGTCTCACCCTTACTTCGTAAGAAGAGAAGGTATTGTAATGGTGCGTCGAAAAACTGCGAATTTTCGAGAGAAAATTGTCGGGCTTCCTCTAACACATTGCGTATTCAGAATCCATGTTTCTTGGGTCTTTGATGCCGCAAAAAATCGATTGACGGCAAAACGTCTGTCCATCTTGTCCGCCTGTCCAAACGTCTGTCCGTCCCTCTGTAGTCAAATTGGAACCTAAACCGTTCAGTCAATTTTCTCCAAAATTGATATTCTCAGTGCTGCTTTAATGGATGGGCGAACTCGGCGGCTGCCGGGGGCCTCGGTCTCTAAGAGGGCCTCAAAATGTTAAAAACAAACACGCCGTTCAAGAATTCTATTGTGACGAGGGGACGCCGTTGGCGACGCTCCTCGCCGCTCGCCCTCCACGTTGGTATGGTGTCCGCCCCCCGCCCCCCTGTGTGTGCCGGCGAACCAGGGAAACGCCAGCCCCGCTGACGCCGGTGGAGATAGACTGGCCCGGCGGTAGATAAAATCGCGTACGGCCTCAGAAGTTGTTGCTTGTTTCCCGCTCTTCGTGAGTGCGGTAGTGATCGCCGGCGTCCCACTCTACGGTTGCCTTCGGGTTGACCAAGACGGGAATCGACGCCGTGCCGAAACCCACCCTCAGCCTATCTGCCTTCGCCGCCGCCTTCACCGCCGCCTTTGCCGCCGCCGCTGCCCACACCCTCCTCATGGCGACGATCCACTGAGTGCTGGGCTGAGTAGCCTCCGTTAGGATGTAACCATGCACCTGCCGTAAGGGCTCATAATAAGCCACTTTTAACAATCAGCCCGGAGTTCACCTTTTCACAGATACAGACTCCCTCTCAACATGTCATCACGACAATATATTATATTTATTTATGGGTAAGAATATCAGGTTCACTGCTTCATTGTAATAAGTTCAAATATCGGAGTCAAGTCAATCCCTATCTATTGGTCAATACGTTACGCCTGCAGCTCGCTCTGAACTAATAAATGGCAGGCAGCCCAACAGGCTTGCGCCAAGCGCGAGTGCTCGGTTCGCCGCCCCCAGCTGCGGCGCAACAAACACGTTGGTCTTTCGTAGCCATTTCCTTCATTACAGAAACTGTTCAATGTTAATTGACATGTACACAAAAACATACAAATTTAATTAGCTAACCAAGCATTGTTCATAACAAAAGAGGTTCTACAAGTATAAAAGCCAAATAAAGTTTTAAAAACATTTATAGTACAATTATTTGATTCAAAATAAATTTTCAATTGGTTCATGGCGTCATACTTCTACGAAAAACGCATTTTTTCTTTTCTACTTTTAATGCAATTATTGTTTGCACTTTTTTAATCCTTCATTAGGCGCGCCATTTTTTGGAACTCGGTTAGGCGCGCGGTCCAGTACAATTTTCAAGTGGTTCATGGCGTCATACTTCTACGAAAAACGCATTTTTTCTTTTCTATTTTTAATGCAATTATTGTTTGCACTTTTTTAATCCTTCATTAGGCGCGCCATTTTTTGGAACGCGGTTAGGCGCGCGGTCCAGTACAACCATGCTATTTTTTATTTTCTAGAACATTCTATGGGTCTTTTGGAGAAAATTTATTATGTACGTTGTGTGAGGAAGTGTTAGGATATTTATTGAGAAATCAATTTAAGTTTTTATTGTGTATATTATGAATGATTCATTTTACATAATGCCGTGGAAGAAGAAAACAATATTGTGTAAGTAAATTCGAGCTAAGTTCTTTGTTCTTTATTCACTCATATTGAAAACTGTATAGTGCCGACAGAACACTGCGTTACTCTTTCAGGAACACAAGAAACAAGCGCGAAAGATTCGGCGCGAGAGGAATTCAACGCAACGGCGAAGTGCGTGTGACGCCTTTGGGCGCGTGGAGTCTGGCAGCCCACGCGTCGCGCGCGCTCGGGAAGGCAAGCTACGTGACCAATACTCTCCGGTATATCTTGCGGCAACCTCGCCACCGGATGCAGAATCGTTCAACACAGGATGTCACCAGATCTCATAATGTTAAACCTACAACTCAACGAGATATTGAGTTCATAAAATGCAATGGGTCTTCTAGACCCATGCGCGTTTAACGAAGGGTTAAACAAAAACCCATCATACTCTTTGGTAATTCAAATTATATTACTAATTCAATTAAAAATATTTTCCCTAAAAATACATATTTTCGAAATTTCTTGAAGTACCAATCTAGTGTTTGCTCATAATAGTTTTTACTAAAAACTTTTTACGTGTATGACAGTCTGCAAATATGCAACTTCACACTGCTTTGTGATCTGACTTTTTGCGATGTCAACAGTAAAAGGATTTTCAAGAAGTTGAATATCGCTATTACATCACATCACATCCTCTTACAATTCTTAAACCTATTAAATTGCTTTCGAGTTCTATTCGCCGTCTTGCGTGTTTACACGCACTGTGTTTAATAATACGAAGGCCGAAAAGTGAGAGATAATTCGCGTTGCCCTTCGTGTCAGGCACTTTGGAGCCCATAGCTGTTTGAAGTTCAACCGTTCGGCACACCTCTGCCGAAGCCATTTCTCGTTTTTTTAAAGGTAAAATACATAGGTAGTTATTTCAAATTTACACATGTAATTTTTATTTCTTACTCACTGACTTACAGTAAACTTACATACTATACATTGGGGTCTCATTTTCGTTAAACGTTTTGAGTTTTGCAAATTGCAAATTTAGAAATAATGCGAGAAGGTAGTATGTTCTGTAGTAGTACCATTAATTTCATTGTAGTACCTAGTGTGCGAATATTACTCTTGCTTAATGTGGGCTCATATAGCCTGAAACACTCAATATAACACTTTTCCATTACAGGTGGGACGGCTATACATCGAGGAAGATGCTATGCATGTAAGAGCACCACTGAAAGTGTCGATGCAGTGTAGAACGTGTAGAACTTCCGCCAATTATTGTAACTTTTTGTCTTAAGCAGAAACAGAAAATCAAGTGTCGTCAATGGAAATCGATTTAAGAAATCCTAAATGGTGTAGCTGTATTTGGCAAACTCAATATCCATGAATTAACCCGAAACGCACTCTAAATACTTAATTCTACGCAATCCAGTAGTATTACGCAATCAAAATACTTAATTGTGCGTCCCAAAATCCACTGAATTGTACCGCCAATTAGTTCCAATCGCGCCAAATACTGCAGGGATCTTATACCGACCCGGACGGTTTTTAATTTTTTATTTCTTATGAAAACATCTCATCCTAATTCTTTTTAGCTGCTCATCCTCAAACCATAAGTAATAATATGCAACAACAACAAAACAAGTATCTACCTCGCTCTATTTGCTCAAACTTCAAAATGTAAAAACTTACAAACAGAGCTGTTAGAGGAAGTAGTTTTTACTACATATAAGAACAAGATATATCCGCCTTTTCGATCTCAGGGTCCCAAAATGGAGATTTTCTAACGAAAAATCGAAATTTTCCGCTGGTGAGACAATGATATTTTCTTTACTATGTAAATACATAAAGTGGATAAATCTTGTTCCTGTGTAGTAAATACTATTCTCGATCTAGTAGATTACTTTTCTAATATATTTTGTAGTCGGAATGTACGTTTTTGCGACCTTGACACTAAGTTGTAACAAGGGATGGAAAAAATGTATCTTTTCCCATTTTCGAAGTTCTAGAGATTTTAATGAAAAATTTGAAGTAGTTGATGGAAACCGGACCTGTGCCATATTATTAAGCAAATTTCGAGGACGAAAAAGAGGAGTTTTTGAAAGTACCTTGTTTTATTTTTTTCTAAATTATCACGATTTCACATAAATTTCTGAGAAAACAATTAGTTTTCTAACAAATTGTACCTGACTTTGCATAAAGATCTAATTTTGAAGAATAGATTTCATAAAGTCAAAGATCTCTATTTTCATTTACCTAGTTGAAGGACATCGAAAAAAATAACTATTGCAATTATCGAAAATTAAAAACTTTACAACATTCAAACGGACCCGTGCTTTTTATAGGCGTACATTCTTATATTCGATGGAAAATTCAAAGAAAAAAAAACGACCAATTTTTTAGGAAAATGTCAGTGTCCAATTCTTACACATTGATTGTCTAAGAAAAATACGCTGTGCTATTGACAAATCCGAGGATTCTAGGGACCTGATCACATGTGAGTGAAAACATCCCTCCTCAGAAAAATTAATAACATCCCTACTGAACATTCTGGTTCACTCCCATTACATCGAGAGAGAAATATGTGCCCCATAATCATTTTATAAGTTATAAACTTTTAGACAAACGGTACGTTAATTTATATTAACAAAACATACCATTTAAAATAATTTTGCAATGTGGTAGCAGAGGCTAAAGAGCAATCACGTTCTCAGACAGGGCGAAACAGGCAAGGCCTGCCCTTGAAGCAGCGGGAGGGAGAGAAATGCCATCCATCTTCAGCTAGCTGGGTCATCCATCCTCAGCTAGCTGGGTTCAGGGCATTCTCCGCTGCGGTTTTCCCCGATCTGGCCCAGTGAAGTAGATGCGCACGCGACCCCTCGTCCAGCGAAGATGTTACAGCTGGGGTAGAACAGTGGGCCACCGTACAGATCGCTACAGAATATAGTGGATGCAGTATTTGATCATGTGACATACGTTTCATTGTAATTTTAATTCACAACATTCATCAAACTCTCATTTTTGCTTTCCCCAGCAGTGCAAGGCTTTCTGGCGTTGAATGCACGCCACTGCCCTAAACTTTGAAGAGGGAATTGCGCGAACTCACCATTCTCTGAAGATGGTCATACCATTGGATCTATATTGTGACATACCAATATGTGGGTCATTTTTATTACATGTTATTTGTTGTAAATGGGTGGAAATGCTAGGGTAATTAAAAAGGAATATGGCGCCTTGGCAACGGCACCCAGGTTGTTGTCAAAATAAATAAATATTCATCTGGCATTGAAAGTGACGGCGTGTCTAGTCAGATTTGAAAACGATTTGGGGATTGGTAGGAGAGAGCAACGATGGTCTACTACTGCGGAAGTATGTCTGATTTTTTGAGACAAAAACAGTATAAAAGGGAAGCCGAGGTCTGGAGAGCTGAGCAGTAATAAAAAATTCACATTCTGTCATATGTCGTGACGCTGTGTGGGTCGCTCGCGGATAGATAATTTGTGTAATTGGAACTTGTAATTTTTCATGAGATTGACATTCAACTATTAATTGTAATTTTCTTAAAAACGACTTAATATTTTTCTATGGAAATCTGTATTTAGGTCGAGAGTTTACTCTTCTTTAATATTCTTGAAGTAACATTTCAGTTCTATTGTTATGAAAGCAAAAAGTTGAGAAAATGTCCTTTGAGCGACGATAGATGGCAGCTGGCCAGAGAATGGAGTAAGGCCTTCTCTCTAGACCACACCAAGGAAATTAGAAAACTTTGCTACACTTGCTGTTTCATTCTATTGCACCTCGGATTCGGTGGTATGACGGTCAGCGTACCGGACTGTTGTACCCGAGTTTGCGGGTTCAAACCCGATCGACGCCGTGGATTTTTTAAGGGCCACAAAAATCCTTCGTACGCCTTCCTTCGGAGGGGAAGTAAAGCCGACTGTCCCGTGTACTACTGTGATTTACTGCATGTATAAGATCCTCAAGCCTAAAAGCAGCCTCTGAGCAAGATTGATCCGCCTGTTTCGTGGCCCAAGATAAAACCTCCTTTCTCCGCTAAGTGGTGAAAGGAGCATAACGAAATCTGCGTGGTTAGACGGAAGAGCGGGCGTGACGGCCCGAGTCTCGCCACGTAAAATAAGGCATTAACTAACTAACACCTCTACCTCGTTATCGGTGCAACGAATTTTTTTCTGCTGAATATCCGCCTTTTTTTTCACAGTTTTTCGCGCAGCATTTCATAACTTTCCCCATACTCCGTATATATGTACGCATACGAGGAAATAACTAGAGGTGATACAGAATGGCACAGGCTTTCTCGTAGCAATGTTTTCTAATATTCTTGGTGTGGTCTGGCGTTAACTTCATTTGAACTAATTTGAAGAACTCCCACTCACAAATGTAATAATGTATATAAATCAATGAAAATGTGCATATTAACGGTGTGAGAGATATTGAAAAAAATTACAATTTTGTAATTTTTGAAAAAACAACAACAAACAAACAAGGAATATATCAAAATGAAATTTACCTCATATTAAACGGTGCCATTACCACTTGGTAAACTTTGAAGAACAAACTTGGAGCAAATGGTGTTTGAACATTTCGGAAAATGCGGAATTTTGAGCTTATTTTAACAGAAAACTTTTAAGATTTTATGGAAACATTATTAGATATTATTCTAAGCACCTATAAATACAATAATGAGAAGAAATCGCCTCTAATGTAAATATTACCGACGGGAGAGACAGGCCAAAAGTAAATTTTTGTAATTTTTGAAAAAACAAAAGAATAGAGCAACCATTAATGTCACTGTATAGCATTCGTTTGACACTAACCATACAAAAATTTAAAGAAAAAAATTGGAGCTTTTTTGAGGAAATCTTTTTTTTTAAATTGCAAATATTGCACGAAAACTACTAAAATTTCCCCAAAAATCTACCTGACCTTAATGAAAGAACTATTTATGAAAAACAAACATATTTTCAAAGAAAAATCCCTACCTTCAAATTTATAGTTGTAGGAGGACACTGAATAAACTTCAAACTTTTGCAATTTTCGAAAATTAAGAGTTTAAAGTGAAAATCGGACCTATGCCACCTTCACAAAAAGTATTTTATTCTATTCTTACAAGAAATTTAAAGAAAAATTTGGTTTCGTATTTGAGAAAATTTTGAAAATGTCTGGAGGGCTTCATGTAAAGTACCCGCAAATTTTAAATAATGTTTTTCAATATTTTAAAGCTTCAACTAGAGCCAGATGGACAGGTGTTTCTTCAATTTGGAAAAGATCCTACGCATGGTTTAGGCGCTAGTAGCATTCACAGACGGACAGACGTTTTGAAAAAAAAACTGTTTTCCTGCATCAGAGGACCCCAGAACGTGTATTTCCGTTGAAATCTCGAAATCGAGTTTCCACAGTAACATACTCCTATATCTCCGGCCTTTTATTCCCTTACGAGCAATGTCACCTGCATGTTAAGCGTCATATATTGTAAATCTCGCCTTTCTAAACTCCATATTAGTTTTCTCCAAGCCCTCCTGCACTATCCATTAGTTCTTTCACACGACTGCATAGAAATCGATTCAGTCAACGTCAATCGTTCATATAGGTCGGTAGGAAAATGCATCATCTTCTTGACCTGTCCCCTTAGAGAGTAGTACCAATCGCTCCATCTTCCATTTATCGAGAAATATGTCCTCCCGTAAGCATGCCTCGTATACGGCTCTAAAAAGTCTGGTGCAAGTCCGAATTGCGTTCAGCGATGCGTAGCATTTATAAATAAATACGCCCGTTATTTTCGCTCACACCTTTCCTGTTTCGTGATTTGACATTTGCTCCTGAAAGAAGCATTCCCGCAGGTCCATATGGCTGCCTTTAATATTTAGTATTAGTAGTTAGTATTTTTTTTTAATTTGTTGCGTCTACACCTTGACGCAACGCGTCTCCAAGCCCCTTTAAGGGGAGTAGAGCGCTTCTTGCACTGGGGAGTAATCCTCCATTAATGTGCTTTTTATTACTGGAGTAATCCTACGTTAATTACTATATTTGTCAAGTCTCGTCCCGTCGCAGTCAGTCAGTGCCTTTTATCCCTTCGGCCAGGGGCTCAACGCCGTTAGATCCCGGGGTTCCTGGCCGGTCACCCGACCACGAACCGGCGAGTCTCGAATTCGCTTAACCTTCGTATCTTTACGGAGCGTAATAAACGAATTCGGCTAGCGCCGCCGGCTATTTAGTAAATAAAACAATAAAAACTATGACGTATGGGGGAGACGATTATCTTTTTATTTATTTATTTATTTTACGTCAAAAAAACAGTTAAAAACTGCGTATGACGTGCTATGGGGAAAAGTGAATTGTGTGCACATTTTCAAAATTCTGTGATCCCTACACTAAGTCATATATACTTAAATTTTGAATTTTGAAAGGGAGAAAAAAAACAAAAACTCACATGTATTAAAATCTATTTTCAAAAATAAATAAGCAATAAATTTTGAATTTTGATAGGGAGAAACAAAACAAAAACTCCCATGTAATAAAATCTATTTTCAAGGATAAATAAGCAATAAATTTTGGCTCTTATTACTTCCTGCCGCGACAACATGGAAACGATAAATTGAATAATTGTATTTCCCACTGAATTCTAGAAGACGTGCACAGAAAATGAAGTTACATTTATGTCCAGAAGCAAAACAAGGGGCCATCTCAGCATTTGCTCAATGGATCAGGGAAACTGGACGAAAAACCTGATCGAGATGGGGTGATATGGGATGATATCTGCACACGTTTTCTTGAGTTCCAGAATCCCTTCCAACATTTTAACTATAAATACTTGAAAGATGAAAAAATTAAATAATAATAATAATAATAATAATAATTTTAAAAGCGCGGGATTTGCAACATTTGAAAAACTAGACATTTTTGTTCCTGAGTTGAGAGTTAAGTTCCCGAGAAAACGTATTTGCAACGGTAAAAGAACTGCAGATTTGATTTTCCTGCATTGCTAACAATATAGTAACTCACCCCACCAGAAAAAAGAGAGCTCATCAAAACGTGCGCATAGGGAAGCTACATTTATGTCCAGAAGCAAATCAAGGGGACATCTCAACATTTGCTAAATGGATCAGGGAAACCTGGTCAAAAACCTGATCGAGATGAGGATCATCGACCCGGAAGCTGAAATACATTACTTGTCACCGGCATAATAAGACTTTTTAAAAATTTATACAATACAAATGTAAACTAATTCATTATACTATATCGTGGTTTTGTTAAAATAAACATTATTTTTCTTTTTGATGATCAGAATAGTCTCTAATTGTGTAGAAACATTACAGCCATACTCATGGCGTCGGACGTCCATGAAGATACTGTAATGGGACAGTCGCCCATTCATGGTAGCGACGAAATAAAAGCAATATAAAATTATATTTTCAAACGCCTGTGGAAACGCGTAGCGGAGGCTCGCCACAAAAGCGGGCAGGAATTGGTACAATGTACCGTTACTTGGCGTCGCCGACGCGGGCGCCCAGTACTTTTCATTGTCTCGGAGCCTGGTGAAGGGGCGCGCCAGTGACGTCAATGGGATTTCCACCCTCCGCGCAGAGCGTTGGCGAGTTCGGGGAATTCGTGACGTGGGGTAAATTCCGGTGACGACGCAAATTCAAAACTCTAGCCTGCAACGTCGGTGCCACCGATTGGTCGCTCCGTGTCACGTGATGTGACAGACAAATGAGCGCGAACGTCGCGTGGACGCGGTCAGACCTCGCGGAGCGAGAGAGCTCCGGAGAGGAGAAGCGGGCGGTCTTCTATCTCCAGCAGCGATAGCGGGCAGACGCTTCTATCTCCAGCAGCGATAGCGGGCAGACGCTTCTGGTTCCAGCAGCGATAGTAAGCTGACGTGATCTGCTACGAGCAACACGTAGGCGAGTACGCCGAGAGAATTGCCTCGGGCCAAGTTTACGGGCCACGCATCGCATACCGCGGGTATCCTGCTGATTCGCCGCTCAGTCACGGACGGGCGACGAACGAAAGACGGGCAACGGCCGTGACCAGACCGGGTGCCGCTAGCACCGTCGCCGCCGCCCAGGACGCCCGGCGTTCAGCCAGGCGCCGGCACCCCGCGCCGCCGCTCGCATCGTCGCCGCCGCCTAGGCCGCCCAGCCATTCATCCAGGCGCCCGCAACCCCGCGCCGGTCGGTGACAGGCCCCGCTCGCGCCGCCCCCGCGCCGCCGCTCGTCGTCGCCGCCGCCTAGGCCGCCCACCATCCGGGCCCCCCACCCGCCGCGGCGCCCTCCTGCCGGCCCCTCGACTTCCCGCGCCGCACTGGACTGTAAGCGAGGCGAGAGAGGGGCGAATGACCGCCTGATGTACAATAGCTGTAAGTTAGGTTAAGTTTCTTTTTTCTTGTTATTTGTATCTGGCCTCACCAGAGGAAGCCCACTAGTATTAAATGTAAGTTCATGAAAGAGCTATCTTTTCTTTATACAAGACGCATGCCAATGCCCACGCCACGCATGTTCCCGTTCAGCCTTTCAGGGTCTCCTGCGGGTGTAGCCGGGCAAGCTTCACCTTTCAACAGCGCCAGGAGAAGGTAGGTCGAGGTTGCCCTGAGAGCATCCCCGCGTAGGGGGTGTTACAATACATACAACACGGCAACATCCACGTCAAGTTCCTGTACCGGGTGCGGTAGCCAGTCTTGCGCGGCTTCACAATAATTTAAGTTTCGCTGCAGTATCTTCTTATTCTGTGATTTTTCTCACACGTTTGCTGGTACGCGGAACACTTAAAGCTACAAGCCTCGCTTTTCGCATTCGTGTCATCTATTTCGGTGGAAAGAAAGCATCTCGGGCTTTTATTGTAGGCCTTCCTGAAATGACCTTCTTCCTATCTCCAACAGTTCTAAGACCTGATGGCAGAATTCACCGCACTTGTAGCTCCGAGTCACTCGTACCCTCTTCCGGATGCTGCAGAGTACCCAGCCAATCGTCACCTCGCTGCCGCAAGGATCTTGTTTGCTGTCATGAAGACTGATTACATCCGTGCGAGTACCTCCATAAGCCCATCGAAGTGTTTTCACATCGGCTGGCATTAATACTCTTTCTTCCTTGAATTTCTCAGCTGGCAGAACTCATCTTCATCTTTGTCTAAGTCTTTCACGTCAATAAGGGCCTGGCTAGTGAGAACTTTTATTTCGGCTTTCTCATTCAGCACCATTTACAGAGAAATCTGGAAATCAGACCGTTTTCGATCGCTGGTCTTGCTGAGTCCAAGGGCACCGGGAGTGCAATAAGCACTGGAGGGGGGGACAAGTGATATAAGGTTCTGGTTGAGATAGCAAATGCGCCTGGGCCGACTGCCCGACTTGTCGGCTACACGATTACACAACACAACACTACTACTTGCCACACCCCGTTATTAGAATAGGGAGGTTATAACGCCGAGGAGAACAGTAACCATACAAGCTACCCAAGCGGCAGCCACGTGCGCCGGTCATCCGGCCGTAGCCTGGACGCAACACAAATGGAAACAGCGGTCTACTCACAGTTCCTGCGGCCGGGGACTTGTGACTGTGAGGCAGCAACCGCGCAAGCGTTGCTAGATGCAAGCCCACGCGCGAAGGTCCAGTCTGTGGAGGCAATACGTAGTGGTTGTCCGTGGGCCAGATCTCATAGACCACGCGGCAATGCCGTCCGGCCACTTCCCACAAGCGCACGTGGCGATGGCATTCCTCACTCTTCTCGTTCACTTTGGCGTTCACGCCAACATTCCCATTGTTGGCTGATGTTGCAGCACTTCAGATCGTACTGTTCATACGTTTTAAATACTGCTCTCCAAGTGTTATGTGGTACATGTACCGATAACTATCGTTTATTATACATAAATAATAATATCGAACTAGCAATAACAATCTATAACGTTTTGATAACTATCGCACACTTCCTAAATTTAATGACTGTTTTCAACGGATTTTGAACACTGCACACTTAGCTGTGAGCTGTACACGTACTAACACCTAATATCTCTTGACACATCACCAGAATAACACACACTAGTATTAGCAATAATATTCACCGATGCCCGTAATCATACTACTTAACTACATTGCCGCAGTTTAAAACGTCTCCTATTCATAGAGAAATGAGGCATCATAAAATCGTGCCGGCAACCTCACTAACACACACACGTGTTCACTGATACCGCTTGTATCAATTAAACCAAATAAATCAGAACAACCACACTCAATACCGCTATTACAGCGAATGTCGTCGAATCCGGTCCGAGACGCGACAATTGCTCACTCCACTCCTGTGTGTGCCTGTGTGGGTCTATGTGTGTCTGTGTATGTCCGTGCTCTTTACGAGGGTAGGTGGAAATATTCAAAAGACACTGGATAGCTCTTACTACTCAGCGTGTGAGATTTTGAGAAAACCAAACCTCCCTTCTCCTCCATCTATCCCCGTGGAACCGCCCACGGGCATTACATCGCGGAAAGTGCAATAGTGACCCAGGCAGACGATATTAATCGAGTGAGGGATCATGAGATATCCTTTCTTCCTTATCCTTCCTTTCTCTTGGCGTCTCAGTTCCAGCAATTTTTCTTGTGCAAATTGAAGACCGACCTCCAATTGCTTTCAGAAACAAACATACATGCAACTACGTTTTCTGGAGTCATCTGGCTTATACCAAGTATCTCAGCAGTGACTCGTCGTTGATGTACGAAACGTGGGCACTGAAAAAATGCATGTTCGGCGCTCTCTACAGCACACAGGAATGTGCGGGGAATTCTGGTGTATATTTTTGGATTTTGAAATGTATTTTTGGGCGGTTGTGGGAGGAATCGACTCCGACTTGACAGCATTTTTCGGAATAGTTTCGTACATTTCTCGACATTTATAACTGAACGAATTTGGATTTTTTGAAGCATTGTTAGGACGTTTCTTTGGCAAATCCAGTCTATACTAGTCATCCTGCATAAATAGATTCGAATGTCTTTTGCCCCGAATTGACCGTTATTCGACGAATTCTTTTCCACACAGTGACAGGACTCGACCTAACAATATGAATAGTGTCGAAAATACTGCCCTCGTCACGACTCGAACCTTGGATCTCCCGGTCAGTGGCACTACAATGACATTAGTTGATGCCCTGAGCCACTCTCCCGGTCAGCCGTTAAGGATATATAAGTCGTCCCATGGGTAGTGTATATATTGTATTCAAATTTCATGTTGATAGATTGATTAGTTTACTTAAATCGGTTCATAGAGATGCACAGAAAAGCAACAATTGAAGGGCTCTATCCCACATTTTTTATGAAATTGAGTTAAAATGTACTGAGTTATCTTAGGAAATTTCAGGGAGAACCCTCGTAATCTTCGGACTATGCCAATGTGAGATAGCCCCGTGTTCTACCGAACACTTCAATTGATGTGCCATACGTTTTACAAATAAAATAAAAGAATGTAACAAATGTTTAAAAATTGCAAATGAGAATAGCACGTAGGCACGTCTGGTTTATTTATATATATATATATATATATATATATATATATATATAAATAAACCAGACGTGTATATATATATATATATATATATATATATATATATATATATATATATATATATATATATATATATATATATTAATTGAATTTGTGACTAGAAGTGCTTCAAATGGTTTTGAATAAAGTTTCTCATATCCTCAACAGTCTTCTGTAACAACACATTCATCAAATATACCAGCACGGGATTCGAACTCACTTCCTTCTGCCCCGAAGGGATGAATTTGTACACGCCATTTAACGGCCACGTCCATCCGGGACGAACATGGTCTATACACATCCATAATACACAAGACCTAATGGTTTCAATTCTAGGATTAGGGAGCCGAAAAATTGAGAAAATGTAAAAAATGTCCTTTGAGCAACCAAAAAAGGAAGCCGGTACAACTACGTACGTCAGGCATCACCGAAAAGCTAGTTCAGACTAATGAGATTAGAAAACTAACTAGTGGGAGAAAGTCTGTGCCATTCTATAACACCACTAGTTTTTCTAAATTTAGCAACATGATTTATCCTCTTTTTCGTTATCAGAGCCCGGCAATAAGAGTTTTTCTGGCGAAAATTCCCGTTTTCACAATTACATAATTTTCTTTCTTAGGAAGAAATTAGTATGGCGAAAATGTAATAATAATTTCAGAACCGTTAGGGATATCTAAGTTAGTTCCATGAGTACTGGTAATATTGTATTTAAATTTAATGTTGATATATTGATTATATTACTTAAATCGGTTCATACACATGTACAGAAAGGCAACGATTGGTTTGATGGTACATACGTTTCACAAATCCAAAAACATGTGAAAAATTGTTTAAAAGTTGAAAATTCAAATATCACATACCCACTTCCAGTTTATTTATCTTAATTAATGATATTGTGATTAGAATTCCCAATAATTTTCTGCGGCAACAGAGAATTGTGGGAAATAATAATCCCGACTAAGACTCTAACCAGCAAACCTTCTCTCCGAAGAGCTTTGTCTGTACCCGACAAATTACCACCTCGGCCATCCGAGGGGAACAAGGGATTTACACTTCTTTAATAGTAATAAGTGTATGGTGGTTCCAGTTCTAGCATTTGGCAGCCACATGCCAATTGAGAAAATGTGAAAAATGATCCTTTGGTCGGCAAAAGATGGCAACTGGGAAGGAAATAAGACATGTCTCAAAAGCTAGTCGAGTATAAAGAGTTTAGAAAACTACTCCGAAAAATTCTGTGCCATTCTATAGCTGCTTTATTTATTTACCATTGTTACATAGGAGGATAAATTTTAATGAAAAAATTTCGTGCTTGTTTTAGGAAATATTTTTTTAGACATTGCATAAAGGGTACCCTCGGATGAGATGGTGAAAAGTTCCCAACTATCCTTCACCTGTACCCGAACTGTCCCTCATCCTTCCCCCATTTGTCATCCAAAACATGTCATCTTCAGAATTATTTGTCCTAAAAAAAAAAAAGATGCGTCCGCATGAGACACGCAAACCTGGTGTAAAAGGCCTAGGACGCCTAGGGGTTTCCGAGTTATTCGGGATTATAGTATGAGTTGCAATATTTTTTTGTACGTCATAATCTGCAAACTTTTTTTTTCTTCTGAAATATTTTCGATGTAGAATCCGGTGTAATTCTCTATTCACCAGTATCACACTTTCAGGGTTTTGTGTCAATGGTTTCTTATAAACTACCAAAAACTATCGTATTTCCTTAGCATATGATATAGTTATGCAAAGGATTAGAAAGATTAAAAAAAAATTGTAACTAAATTTTAAAATCAAAATATTACTGGGTGCTACAACAATGTATACAAATGTATAATAAACACTCGAATAAATGCACAGAACTGTTGCAGTAATTTTCAAAGTATATTTGAAGTCATTTATTGAAGTTGATTTAATTATTGAGATATTGAAGTTGATTTAAAGACGGGAAAATAGTTTTTATTTTTTTAACTGCAGCCCAGGTGTTGAAAAAATCTGGAAAAAATCCACAACAATGTGTTTTAAGAAGTACGCTTGAGCTTTTTTCGAACCTATTTCATGGTTTTAAGACAATAAAAATTATTTTTTGTTATTTTTTCAAAAATATTTTTTGTGTTTGAATTTGGGTCTGAGAAAATATCAAAAACTATTTTTCTGGTAGTATAAATTGTTTTCTTATTTATCACATTTTTTCAGTCAGTGCTAAGTTGCGGAAAAAATTAAAATAAAAAACACGCTTCTGGCTTTAGAGGCGTTTGGGTGGTGGGAGGGGGGTTAAGAAGCCTTTCAAAAATATTATTTTAATGTAAGAATTATACACTCATACGTCATTTGGTTTAGGCGAACGTTTTACCATCTTAACCGGTGGTACCCTTTCAGACACAAATTAAGCGAAATCAGATCATTTTTTAAAAAAAAAATGGAAATGACCATTTTAAAGAACATATTTTTTACAACAAACTTTGTTTAAAGTAAAAATCGCAATCTACAATTTTGTAGTTTTCAAATTATAAACTTTGTGGAAATTAAAAAAAGGAACAATAGACGAAAATGGGACTAGCACTATATTTCGTACCATTACACAGTAGAAGCAAATTTAATGAATTTTGTGAAATTAATAATGTACTCCTGAATACACTAATGTAAAATAATCGCGGCTAATGTAAAATATCTTATCAGTGTCATCTTATTACTTATCAGTGTCAGTGTCTTTATATCATCTTATAGATGTACTTTACTTAGTACTATCCTAACAGTTTAAGAAAAAATGGAACCGGTTTTGAGAAAATCTTGTTTGTATTTTTTTATAATTGCAAATATTGCACGCAATATTGCGCGGAAACTACTAAGTTAACTAAGTAAACCAATTAAGAAACTAATAAGTTTCGAAAAAGGGTCTTCAGTCTTCACTAAGGGTCTTCAGGCACAAAATTCAAAAACAGACAGTTCACCCAAAATTTTAGACACAATGTTCGTTTCCGAAACTTCTTCCTATGAAATTCTCAAAATAATCGGTAATTTGAATCCATTGTTGTATGCCGAGATTTTAACATAACAAAGTTTCTCAATTTAATTAATTCCTTCAATTTAGACATTACAATTAATGTACCTACACGGATCACACAAAATTCGATGAAGAAAAATGATCAAATTATAATTAACAAAACTACTACTCGATATGAAGTTGAAACAAAAGATTTAGGATACAGTGACCACGATGCACACATTCTTACCATTATAAGAAATGCGATCACTGACACAATAAATAATACACGTATGACTAGATTGTTAAATAAAATAATTCATTGATTACTTGATGCAGGGGTCATGGGAAGCGGTTTATAATACTGTTGATACAAACGACAAATATAATTCTTTTTTTTCAACTCTTTCATTTCATTTTAACATTTGATTTCCTCTTCAAAAAAGAAAACTAAATATTTCACGGAAAAGCAATTCTTGGATAACACAAGGGATTAGGACATCTTGTAAAAACAAGCGCATTCTTTCTTTCATTTCTAAACGTCATAACGTATCTCAAGATTTCCTTATCTACTTTAAAAAATACAAAACATTGTTACGAAAAGTCATAAGCAAGGCTAAAATCATGAAACACGATCAGGATATTTTGAACTAAAATAACAAAAGCAATGTGGAATATAATAAAAAATACGACCAAATCAACTAGAAACCCTGTAGATAATGTTGTTTTAAAATATAACGAAATAAATGTGAACGATCCGGCAACAGTGGCTAGTCTCTTTAACCAATATTTTTCGAGAATTGCTGCTGATCTCACCAAGGGTTCACAAAATTCAGCCACAAAATTCAATAACAGACAGTACACCCAAAATTCACGGACACGATGTTCGTTTCCGAAACTTCTTCCTATGAAATTCTCAAAATAATCGGTAAACTAAAAAATAAATATTCGTCCGGTTTAGATGAATTCCCGGATTCTTTGTTAAAGACCTGTGCGTATGCCATTATACACCCGTTAACTCACATATTTAATTCATCATTATGCACTGGAACGTTTCCAGATATTTTCAAAACAGCTAAAATTAAGCCGCTCTTCAAAAAAGGCAACGAAAATGAAATTCAAAATTATCGGCCCATTTCTCTTCTATCAGTTTTTCAAAAATATTAGAGAGACTTTTCTACGTACGAATGGAAACCTTTCTTAGTACACATAACGCGCTTTCCGATTGCCAACATGGATTTAGAAAATCAAAATCAACGGAAACAGCTATATTTTCTTTTCTTAAAGATGTCGCCTCATCATTGGATCAAAACGAGGCACCTATTGGATTATTTTTAGATCTCTCAAAAGCTTTTGACGTCATTGATCATGACATTTTACTTTCCAAATTACCTTCATATGGAATTCGTGGTATTGCTCTAGATTGGTTATGTTCGTACCTTAAATAACGATCTCAGAGAGATGAAATACCTTACTGGAATGATGGAACATTACGTACGCACCTTTCCGACTCTTTGCCCGCTGCATGGAGATCCCCAAGGATCGATTTTAGCCCCCCTATTCTGTTCCTAATTTACGTAAACGATATTCCCTCGACGATTCGAAACGGAAGAACGGTTTTAATGCAGTTTTCCATTTCAAATAAACAATTCTGTGCTCCATTGAAAATGAACAGTGTACCATTGACTGATGTTAAGGCAACAAAAGTTTTAGGTCTCTCAATTCAGTCAAACCTTAAATGGAATGTCCATTTAAATGAATTGAACACACAATTAAGTTCATTTGCTACGCGTTCAGAATTCTTGCAAATTCAGTCAGCCTTCATACTGCTCGTTGTGTATACTTCGCGAATGTTCATTCCCGCCTGAGATATGGCATAATATTTTGGGGAAATACATCTTATAGCTCCCAGACTTTTAGATTACAAAAACGAATTGTACGAATAATAACCAAATCCCACCCACGTGATTCATGTAAGCCTCTCTTCATTAATCTAGGAATTCTACCATTACCGTGTCTTTTTATTTACGAATCAGTGGTTTTTGTAAAAAATGACTTGTTCAAGGGCGGGAATATTTTTTCAGAAAATGTCGAAGTCTATTACTATAACACTCGACGTAGAAATCATATTCATCAGGTGACAGTATCAACAGCTCATTACAAAAAATTCACATACAATACATTTACATTATTTTACAACACTTTGACAGATGACATTAAACAATTAAATTCAATAGAAAAGTTTAAATCCCAAGTGAAATTGTTTCTGCTGCATAACTGTTTCAATACAATTAGAGACTTTGCTGAGCATCACAAGAAAAGTAACATTAATTTTAACAATGATACATAATGCATTATTTACCATTTGGACTGTATAAATGAGTATAAACAACCTGTAACAACTATTGTACTACAGCTTCCGGGTCAATGACCCCCATCTCGATCAGGTATTTCGTCCAGTATCCCTGATCCATTGTGCAAATGCTGAGTTGGCCCCTTGTTTTGCTTCTGGACATAAATGTAACTTCATATTCTGTGCACGTCTTCTAGAATTCAGTGGGAAATACAATTATTCAAATTATCGTTTCCATGTTGTCGCGGCAGGAAGTAATAAGAGCCAAAATTTATTGCTTATTTATCTTTGAATATAGATTTTATTACATGGGAGTTTTTTGTTTTTTACTCCCTTTCAAAATTCAAAATTTATTGCTTATTTATCCTTGAAAATAGATTTTATTACATGGGAGTTTTTGTTTTGTTTCTCCCTATCAAAATTCAAAATTTATTGCTTATTTATTTTTGAAAATAGATTTTAATAATGTGAGTTTTTGTTTTTTTTCTCCCTTTCAAAATTCAAAATTTAAGTAGTATTTTTTTTTTATGACTTAGTGTAGGTATCACAGAATTTTGAAAATGTGCACACAATTCACTTTTCCCCATAGCACGTCATACGCAGTTTTTAACTGTTTTTTTGACGTAAAATAAAAAAAATAAATAAAAATGTACAAGACCTTCATGAAAAAACTAATTATGGACAACAAATTTCATTTGAAGAGAAAATATCTATTTTCAATATTGTAGTTGTACAAAGACGCCGAAAAGAAGTCACATTGCTACAATTTGCGAAAATTCGAAGTTAACAGTCAAAGTCAGACCTGTGCCACCTTCATATGTGTATTTTACTCTATTTTTACAAGAAAGTTAAAGAAACAATTTCGTTCCGTTTTTGAGAGAATTTTGAAAATGTCCAGGAGATTTCATGTAAAGTACCTCCAAATTTTAAAGAAATTTTTTCAAAATCGCAGCGCCTCCAGTCGACCCAAATCGACCGGGGCATATCCATTTTGGAAAAATCCTACGTATGGTTTAGGCGCTTGTGGTGTTCACGGACCGGAGGACAGATAGACGGACGGACGTTTTGAGAAAAACAACACCTTTTCGGTATGAAGGGACCCAAAATGTGTATATTCGTGAAAATCTCGAAATCTATTTTCCGCAGCATTACATAACTTTCTCTACACTACGTATAAACTCCGTATATCAGCATGTATACGATACAGTAACTACTGGTGCTACGAAATGGCACAAACTTCCTTGCAGTAAAGTTTTCTAATTTCCTTGGTGTGGACTGATTTACGGTCTTGTACCATCCTTTTGCCAGCTGGCATATATCGCCGCCCAAAGTACTGTAAGGTAATGTGGTGACAAATAATCGTAGCCAGAATAGCTGTGTTTCCTTTCATTGAAGCTAACTTCAAGGGTACTCAACCGATAGCGCGCACTGTCTAGTGCTGTAATTTACCTAGAACTAGTTTTTCGGTTGGCACTAGTGTACATGAAAAATAAAAATACTCCCATGTGCAGCTGTTAACAAGAAAGTTGTAGAGTTCGGTTCGAGCCGCCGAGGCGAACGCTTCGTGCCCGAGGCAGCTCTTATCGCTTTCTGGAAACAGTCAACCCTCAGCTTCCAGTGCGTGGTGTTAGTGAAACCAGCATTTTGGTAGTTTGAAACTGTGACAGTGACAAGTCAGAATACTGTTTCCTCTGTTATTAATAAGTGAAAAGGGAAATATAATTTGGCGAGCCCTCACCTCTGGACTCTAGCCTCGGACATAGTGATATGCGGCAGACATGGCGGAAGCTAACGAATAAGAATATGTACCTAAAGCTGTTGAATATCATCTACAATCTAGTATTAAACAGCAGGAAATACAAATTAATCATCTACATCAACAACTACAACAACTTCAGCACGTCCAAGGTAACCAAGAAAATTGCCAATAACAGCACCAGCTACAGCAAGGTCAGCCTGTTCAACCTTCTGGTATGCAATCTATCACAAATGACGGGGCAGCAACCTCAACTTCAGTATTTCAGGGCAGTAGCTCTTCAACACACTGCCCACAAACCCAAGAACCATCTTCTGAAAGTACTAATACTAATAATTATGGAAAGGAATCCAAGAAACGAAAATGATGCAACCAGGTGAAAGTGAAAGTGCAATTGAGTCCAATAACCCAGTCAGTTCACGTTATACTACCCTAGAACAGCTAGATCATGAAACAATGAATGTCTGCGAACCGGATCCAGTCCAAATTAAAATTCCCCCTATAAATATTCACGCGGTTGATAATTATGCAAAATACATCAAAAATATAGCCGAAAATGACTTCACAACTATGCCAAATCAAGACTCGGTCAAAATAATGTTCACCACTATTGGGAACTTCCGAAATTTTAGACATTTTTATGATGAAGAAAGAATTCAATAATAGTCATATAGAGATCCCACCGAGAAATATTTATCTGTGGTAATTAAAGACTTGCCCGTCACTTACTCTGAAAAAGAAATCAGTGATGAACTAATACGGAACAATTTACCAGTAATCAAAGTGTGTTGTACAATAAGGAAAGAAAACCCATTCCAATCAGTGCAGTGGCCGCAACAGACAATAGAGAGGCTCGGAATGTGTTCAACATAAAAAGACTTTTATATAGTGTAGTTAGAGTCCAACAAAGAATGAAATCTAGAATTATAATGTGTACGAAGTGTCAACGATATGGCCATTCACAAGCTAATTGTGGTTTCGAAGCCAGATGCGTCAAATGCGTAGGGAACCATCACTATTCCGAATGTAGAAAATTAAAAGACGCATGCCCTCAGTGCGTAAACTACAACGAATTTCACGCAGCTAACTATAGAGGTTGCACATATCAAAAACATGTAAATTGCCTTAAAGATTCTCCTTCAAATCTAAACTTCAGCAAATCAATTAATTATAACTCCAATTTGTCAAAGAACACTCCTACCCCACCAATATTCTCCAACCAACATTTCCCATCACTATCACAACGTCCTTATTTAAAACGTAGTCAAACAAATACCGAAGCCCCGAATATTAACTGGCCCAATATAATATATTCCATTGTCTCCCAAGTTATCAATGCGATTATTCCTCAAGTGCAAAATATGGTTGATTCAATGGATACTTCATACGGAAGTAATGGTAAATAAAAATGAAATAAATAATATATTAAATTGGAATGCCAATGGTTTAAAACGACAGGAAATATGTTTAGAGTATTCTTACACCAACATAATATAAAAATCGCGTGCATCACAGAAACACACCTAGCGCCTGGCGACAGGTTTAATTTTCCAGGTTACAACTCTTATCGCAACGATAGACTGACCTCTAACATAGTCTCAGGCGGAGTAGCAATATTCATATCAAAAGATCTTAAACATGAACAAATTCCGACACCATTTTCCGCAAACCTTGAAACAGTCGGAATTAAAACAAATATTAATAATAAATCAGTAAATATAATATCGGCTTATAAGCCCTCCAATACAACTTTCCCAATAAAATCATATAAACAAATATTCCGTACCAATAGTTCAACCATCCTTTAAGGTGACCTCAATAGCAAAAATACTACTTGGGGTTGTATTACTACATCTTGGCACGGTAAAAAAGTTATTAGAATTTGTGAACAATAATAACATTGAGATAATGACACCAAATAAATCGATACGATATCCATGTAATACAAATGTCATACTTGATATCTTAGATATTATCCTGACTAAGAACATAAATTTTCCCCTCTATCAAAACGTTCTAAATGAACTTGATTCACATCACTGTCCAATAATAGTATCATTGACAGCCCGAGTAGAGAAACTCTCCACTAACAACATTATAAGAGGAATCACAAATTGGAACAAATATGCTAATTTAATGACCTATTCGTATCCGTATGATATTAAAAGTGTTACTGATATCGATAACGAAATTGAAAGATTCTCTAATGCCATCATTCACTCATTAGAACAATCCACCATGCCTTTCCGCCAACCAATAAATCAACTCATTACCCATAAACATTATTAACCTAATTAAATACAAAAATAATCTGAGGCGTTATTGGCAAAGAACTAGGAGGACGGACAAAGAAAAGTTAATAAATTAACAAGGCTCATTAAAACCATTTAGATCAATTAAGGTACTCCAATTATAATACTTTTATTGCCGGAATACACCCAAATTCCAGACATCTATGGACTACGGTTAAACGTATCAACAAGGATAAAACAAAAATTCCCTCATTATCATTAGGATCTAAAATAGCTTATTCAGACAAAGCCAAATTATAGCTAAACACCTGGAAGATACGTTTAAACCCTACCCAGTGATAAACATTACTTTTAATGCCGAAATAACAGAATACTTAAATAATGAAAAAACAAATCCTTAAATTTTAAAAAACCCCAAAAGGAATCAACAATTTGCTTAAGATGTTACATAAACAAAGTATTGCAGCATTAACGGCTATTTTCAATGGTTCCCTACGTCTTAACTATTTCCCAACAGTATGGAAAAAGGCAATTATAATTCCATTTTGCAAACCTAACAAAGATTCTAGATTAGCTTCCAACAGTGTTAACTTCATTGAAGCTTTTTCAAACCTCAACGAACGCCATACCACATGTTCAGTTTGGTTTCAAAGCGAATCACGCCACTACCCATCAACTTCTTCGATTAACCGAAGCAATCGCTCAAGGATTTCACGATAAGAAGCACACAGTAACAGTATTTCTAGACTTACGCCAGGCTTATGATAGGGTCTGGCACTCAGGACTCGTATACAAAATGTTTCGAGTGGGAATCCACGAATACCTAATAAAAAGCATTCAAAGTTTCATATCTAACAGAACATTTACCGTTAAAAATCAACAACTCTAATTCAGAATTTTACCCAATAACTGCAGGAGTAACACAAGGATCAGTACTCTCTCCAACATTATTCAATATTTTATACCCATGACATACCAATTCACGCTGATTCCAATATTGCATTATACGCGGATGACACAGCCCTATTTTCTACAAATTCCGATATCTTATCATCGAAAGATTACATCCAGAATCATCTAGATGAGTTCATAAACTGGACACACAATTGGAGAGTTAAAATTAACCCAGATAAAAGTGTGGCAAAAATCTTCACCCTTTGTAGACCACGAAATCCAACTGAGCTATCAATTCTAGAAACGAAAATACCATGGGCCTCCTCACCAGTAAAATACCTTGGCATTTTATTTGATAAAAGGTTAACATGGAAACCGCACATGAATGCGGTTGCAAATAAAGCAAAAGCAAAAATTTCAAAATTATTTCCAATATTAAACCAGCGCTCTACATTGAAAATCGAATGCCGACTGCTAATATTCAAATCGATAATCCTTCCTACTATAACCTATGGATGCCCAATGGAGGTGCAGCTCCTAGCAATATTAATAAAATCAAAGTAATTCAAAATATATTTCTAAGAAATACTCTAAATGCCCCCTGGTTCATTACAAATGAACAAATTCATCGAGAATTAAAAATTTCACAATTAGAAGAAACCATAGCTAAATTAGCTAACAAGTTTTACAACAATCTGCATAGCTCACCAAGTACCATCGTTTTTAACATGGGAAAAAATGCGGTCCACCCACGCATAAAGTCAAGATTTCCCAAAGACAAATTGAAACCGCCGTAAACCACTATACTCTGAGCTCCTTAACATATTTATATTCCTTTCTCTTCTTAATTAACAATAACATTAAATCAATAGTTATGTCAGAGTTTAAACCTCACTTACCTTATGGATGGCCAATCCAGAACTGTAATACAAGAATCTTATGTATTTTTAAAACCCTTCAAAGACTGTATTGTCAAACAAGAAGAAATTAAGTAAAAAAAAGAAAGCTGTCGTGTACTTTAGCAGTCTTGATTCAATTTTTCGGTTTTCTAATAATAAAACCGAAATATTACATTAGAGATATTCAAGGCCAATGACAGAAGAGTAAAACCTAGTCATAAATAGCAATTTCCATTGAATAAGTTGGAGCCGTTTTTAAGAAAATGGCGTTTAAGCGTTACTGTAAATGCGAAATTCGAAGCCTTTTTCACAGCAAAATTTTGAGTTTTCGAAAAACTTAATTTATAGTTTGTTAAGGTACTTTGACTCGCAAATTCAACAGTGTTTACAAATTGCAGGAAATGTGCATATTGACGGCGTAAGAGATATTAAAAAAATACGCTTCTGGCCAGCGGCCTGATAGGTCGGCGGCATATTCAGAAGTCTTAGAATAAATGTTACAAACTTCTAAGGCATATGAAGGGGTCGAAAATAACTTTTTCAATGGACATTTGGTGGGGAAATTAATATAACGAAGTGTAACGTCGTGGGTAGGTATCTACGCCACAAAGAAACAGACACGAGTGGTTATTTACAATTTATTTACAATAAATTATTTACAGTAACTAAAACCTCACTCTAAGGCGTTTGTCGGAGCTACCTGCCGCAGCCCCCCTCTCCCAACACGCGCCTTGCGGCCGCGCCTGCGAGTAGCCAACTCGGCCGATTCGCAACTGGGCACCTCATGTGCCTCGGCAGACCATCTGCCCTGAAGTATAAGGCATACTTCACCGTGTCCGGACCTCGAACACCTACACGTGCCTTCAGAACTTCGGCGCCAGACTTGGCCGGACGCGTTTTGCGGTGTTTGCCGCGAGGAAACCAGAATCGTTACCCCCGTAGGGTCCTGCGACGCACCTTAATATAGGCCCGAGTCACACGACCTCCTACGTCATCTGCCCCCACGCACTCGTCTTGAAGCGAGTGCCACCGACGCCGGCGTTTAGGAACCAGCCCCCAACCCTCTGGGATTTCCGTGAGGGGTGGCCTTCGCTCGGTAGCCTATATTTGGCTCCCTCATCCCCATACCTTGCAACTCAGGAGCAGGGAGTCACTATGACGATACAGATGTTAAGTATGTAACATTTCCCCTGATTAGTAGGAAACCCATTGTGTATGTACGGCGGGTACACAAAATCTCTTTGACTGGATCAGAACATGCCCCGCCACTCATTACTGCATGATCAGTCGCCTGCCATCCGGGACAAATGCCATAAGTGTAACTTTGTTATATGAAATTTTCCACTACATATACTTTGGTGAAATGTTATCATATTCAACCACTCTATATGCTCTAGAAATTTTTAACATTTATGTTGAGACAGCTTGCAGTTTACATTTACCGGAAGGGATAACCACCTGCCGTTCCCACGCGTGGCGTGGATTGGGATACTTTTTTGTCATGTATCATAGGAATAATTTTTCGAATTTCTGGGCTCGCATTGCGCCAGTAGCAGGGTTTGCCTTATATAATGACAATTTTCTTATTTCGAAAATACCAGTATTGTCGACGTGTCGCCTCTATTAATCTTCGAACTTGGCTCCTAGGAATCCAAATTATGTAACGGAAGGGTTTCTTTGGATCTTATTTAAAACTCTACCCTTTTATCGGTAATGACACAGTACATACCAGCTTACTTCCGGTACAGTATATCAAAATAATAACGTTGCAACCGTAATGTCCACCGAAGCAACAAGTAATTTTTACATGGCTCGGCAAAAGGGAGCACCATATGACTCCAAATTTTCAGTAGATAGCAAAATTTGATTTTTATAGTACCCATACTATGACCAAACCTTCCTGTTCCGAGGTAAAATAATTCATTTCCGAGGACCTCAGAACTCTACTTGCTTATGCTATAATATCTCTATTGCTGTGTGCTTCGATTTGAAACTTGACACTCCCAAACCGTATCCGCTGCTATGTCTATAATCGAATATTATGCATCTAGTTTATGTTACTCTCCATATTTTGAAGATGACCGACGTTTGGAGTGAGTTTTAAAATATGTACAAATGCAATAAAGACACATAAATGTGTTGCATATGCTACTTTTTGTACAAAGAATCAAAATTAATTTTGAAAAAAAACATCAAAAGCAATTTTGCAGTTTGGCAACAGAGTTGGTATTGTGACCTCACTCGGAGAGGACGAGCGGAGAGAACGGACGGGAAGGACGAGCTGTGCTATAAAATGCATTGTGTTCTCTAAAAAGCCATATTATGAACATTTTTTTTGCAAAGGAAAGGATCGGTTTGGATGGTGGTAAATAAAAAGAAATTCCGATCCGGGCCCAGGTACCTAACAGTACATGTATTTTCAAACAAAGTTTTCGACGTATCAAAGGAACGTTGTCATTCGTCGGTCCATTGCCAGGCGGGCAGGAAGAAAATCTATTCTTCTCAACTATTTCAGCAATGGTCAGCGCGTAATTCTTGTACAAACGGCCATATACACGCCTAACAATTATTGAAACTTCCGGATGTTTCTAGGCTAGAGTATCTTTTGGATTAACTGGATTTTTCTAGAACAAATCTGTTCTTAAAAGATGATGAAATAACTTCATGTACAATTTTCGAAATTTTCTGAGAGTCTGGAAACGCTTCGTATTTCCCGAGAAAGGTTTCCATTCTTATATAGAAAGCTCTCTCTAATATTTTTTGACCAACCATTAAAATTCAGGAGCGAGTCGGGCATCGCTGGATTTGCCCAGCGACCGGCTGTTATCTTTCTGAAGTGAGGTTGAAGGGGAGGGGGAGTCGCAATATTGTATGATGATCTGTTTTTTAAAAGCTCGAAACCAAGCTAATTTTTCTGATACCTTTTTCGTTTTTATTATTTTTTTGCGTTAACTTCGTAAGAAGAAAAATATTGCTATCATATGCCGGATTTATTGACAGAAAAACTCTTGATATCGGTCCCTGGTAACGAAAGTGTGAATAAATCTTTTCATGATCCCACATGTAAATTGCTTCCTCTAACATCTGCACATGAGTACTGCAGATAGCTTATTTTACCTGGCCAAGAGAGATGGAGGACTGGGATAGCTGCGGCTCGCCCAACACGTTCCTAGAATAGAGTTGAACCTAGGTTTGCGATTAGAAAAGTCTGCAGATCCTATTTGTAGATGGCACAGTTCCTCTCGGAGTTTCTACCAACGGACATTAAAGACTACCAAAACACTCAGACTCGACTCGCCCTACACTGAACAAGACTTGAGGGGTTATAGAAGAAATTAGCTGATGACGAGGCAGCCGCCTGGGAGAAGCTGGGATCACAAGGGAGATAGGTTAAGGCGCATATAAACGATCCGATTGGATACGCTTTGTTCAAAGATTATAATCTTCTGAAACCTGGTCTTTTTATCACTGCACTCCAATTGAGATCAAATACCGCTTCCAATAAAACTACTCTGAGTAGAGGAAGGCCCAGAGAGGATGTACACTGCAGGAAGTGCAATACGGCGGTAGAAACCATGAATCACATCCTCGGTCAGTGCATTTTTACGAAGCCAGCAAGAATAAAGTGTCATGACGAGATAAAGAACTTTATAGAGGGGAAGATGCTACGGAAATCAGACACTATGGTGTCCACGGAAGCCACTTTCTCCGTTGTCGAAGGGGTTAGACTCAAACCCGACCTGGTAATAAAAAGCCGGGAGGGGGTCCACGTGGTCGATGTGACTGTCCGTCACGAGGATGGGACTAGCCTTCTAAAAGGAAGGGAGAAAAAGGTGGTACAGTACTAACCAATCATTCCCTGGGCAGCCCAACTTCATGGAGTGCCCAACGCCAGAATCCTGCCTGTGGTGGTTGGAACCTCTGGGGCTATGCCACGATCAACAATCAGTGCCCTCAAGACGTTGGGGATCATGTTTCGAGGCGATCTACTGACTATCTCGTTAATTGTTCTCAGAAGTTCTAGTAAGCTCTACACACAATTTATAAATTACGACGGAGCAATTTAGTCTTGCCGGTAGTAAATGCACGAAAGGAACTTCTTGGTCCCGTGCGGAAGTCTAGGGAATCCAGGAGATACTAAAATGCCTAGGATAAACCTAGTTACCACGACTTTAATTGGGAAGTGTAATGTAGCGTATAGAAAATTCTATAGTCACAAACCATGTGTTGTAAGTCCTTGATACCGAAAAATCGATTAATATGACAATTGATATGACATTTAAAAAAACCTCATAGAAGTAAAGCTGCAGTATACCAAAATAAAACAATTTTTACTAAAGCAAATTCTAAACTGCAATTTTAAATTTTATTAAACAAAGCCGTCATCATCTATTAATAAATAATTGGACCCATAACGTTTTCTCCATACTTTTATATCAGAATCTGAGTTATATATGGATTTGTATATACGTTATATCGGGATAAAGGCTTCTAAAACAGATATCACAAAATTACAGATTGTCCAAAACCATTTGCTCAGACTCGCAGCTCAAGCATCCGGGTTCATCTCAAACTTCCAAGTTCCCAAGAATTTAATTTATCTGCCTTAGTTCACCACATTGCGCTAATTTCTAACAATTTCTACTCAAAACACGACCCAAGCGTCCCATTATGAAGCAGCCACCACCTACTAGCTCACAACTACAATAAACAAGTAGCACGTACCTTCTCTTCCATACTTTCACGCAAAATTAAGCGAAAAGTACTCAAATTTTCGAAACATTGTACGTGACCTTATTTCAAAATCTATCTCTAAGGAACAGATTTCATTAAGGGAAAATCTATCTTCATAATTGCAGTTTTAGGAAGGCGTCGAAAAAATTTTGAATTTTTGCAATTTTCGCAAAAACATCGGAATTTTCAACGACAATAAGACTTGCACCATTCTCTTGAACGTCCTTCACACTACAAAAAATCAATATTTTCGAAATAATATCTCCATTGCTTTTGATCAAATTTTGTCGTTAAAATGACAAAATTTGATCGAAAGCAATAAAGATATTATTTTGAAAATATTGATATTTTTAATGTTGATGTTCAAATTCATAGGACTGGGACAAGCCAGATCGATTGGAGAATATTAATTCTGAAGAAACATTGGTTGAACATTTTTGCAGCTAGCGTTGTTCACAGATGGACGGAAAGGCGGACGGACCGGCGGACGGATGGACCGACGGACAGACGTTTTGCCGTCAATCGATTTCTCGGTATGAAGGACCCACAAAACATGGATTCTGGCTACACCACGTGTTAGAGGATTTGGTTTCTAAATTTATCAACTAGATTTATCCACTTTTTAAAGTACCGGCAATGTGTAAGCATTACTGACAGTTCTCTCGCCAAGTGCTGTGGTACGTCATGTGACCAGTTCTGAAGCCATCAGCTTGCGAGGATTTGTTTACTTTCTCAGCGTTGCCGTTTATCTGGCTCACACGAAGTCGCCCGAGAAGCGCGCAGATCCCTGTCATCGGCAGTATCAGTGCGAATGAAATGGGCCTTTGCCGATGCGTGCCAGGCCAGTTGGAGTATGACTTCCGAGGCTGGGAGTTTCGTGAGGGATACCCCCAATACATCGCTCAAACGCAGTGGCGGCCGGAGCCCCAACAGACTGGAGGTTGCACCTCCATCGAATGATGTACAGGTAATTTCCAAAATTCAAAATACGAAAGGTAAAAATGTACGCAATTCAAATCATTTAAAACTAAGTGAAATAAGTGTATTTTGAAACACTACTTACATAACTTTTTGCGATGGGTCCGCGTAAGGTATATACACCTCCCGCGCACGTGGTTCTGGCTTTGATTTCCACTGGGCACTTAAATTCGACTCCAGTACATCGCAACAAGCACTATTGCTTCGACACCTTTCACACAAATAAAATTATTTTATTTCGAAAACTTCACTACCCTGATATATTTGATAATAATGAAAGATCTTCGACACACATTCATATTCACAAGAACGTTCGCAAACCGCTGGTCAGCTGCAGCCCACACAGGGACTTCCATCCAGAACGGCCGCCTTTACACAAAGAACTCATCAAATGTACGTTTTGAATCAACAAACCTAATATCAAATGAAAACAATTCTCCAAATATCATAAACAATGCATTGAATATCATCAAGAATTGACTGAACTTGTGTACTTTCAATAACAAGCGAAAATCAAAACTACGTTGCAGAGAGTAGACGAAGACAGAATATGGGGATTCCCTGAGCTTCCCTCCGTCGTCGCGCAGCGTGACAGCGCAACTTGCTTGGTGCCCAAACAAAAGCCCGTATGTTTCCCGTGATAAATCAAAGGACCAAGGAGTAAAATCACTAAATGCATTAATATAGCGAAGAGCGTAGTGCAATTCCTGACAAGGCACCAGACACCGGAGAGAGCGCCAGTTGGACGCTCTTTGGTTTCAAAATGATTTCATATACATATTGCTGCAATATCTTGAATAATGAATGTTTTAAAAGGAAAATGTATATTCTTAAGATATTATGAGATCTTTTTCATTTTCTGGGGGTTGTGCAACCGTGCAACCTAAGAACGAGACGCTACTTCTCAACCGTGGAGTAGTGTTAAACAACCAGGATCGTGAAATTGTGTATGTTTATGCGAATGTTTCTTGGCAGGAAAGGTGAAAGTTTTTCAATGTTTTAAGATTTTATTTATTTCTCATGTAGGTTGTGTTATTTGCGTAGTAATACGTGTAAACAGCGCATCGAACTGTCAAAATCGCTTATACGCTGCCGGTACTGAAGTTACCAGGGCCCTGCAATGAGTTTCTGAGCCGAAAATTCGCCGTTTTTCGCACCGCATTGCATAACTTTCTCTCTACTCCGTCGCGAGAAAGTAAAAATAGATACTCATTAGATACATATTCTAAGGCATGAATTAGTCCTATAGGTGTTTAGTGAGTTTCTATAGTAAATTACTTCTAACACGTCGTGTAGCCAGAATCCATATTTTGAAGGTCCTTGACACCGAAAAATCGATTGACGGCGGAACGTCTGTCCGTCGGTAGTCAATGCCAGCGCCTAAACTGTTCAGCCAATTTTCTCCAAAATTGATATTCTGCGATCGATCTGAATGATCTCGAGTCTTTAGGAGTTTCAAACGGATATTTTGATTTTTGACTGTACACGGAGCCGCATAAACGTTTTGAAACTTTTCTCAAAAAGGCACCAAAATTTTTGATTAAACATTATCCCTGGATAGCGTAAAAAACACTTTAAGAGAATGATGCAGATTTCATGTTCGTTGAAATAGGGGATTTTTCGAAAATTGCAAAAGTGTCACTTTTTTACGTCTTCCTACAGCAATTGAAGATTTTTTCCCTTAATGAAATCTGATCCTTACAGACAGTTCTTCAAATAAGTTCATGTGCAATTTTTCGAAAATATGATTAGTTTTCGTGTGATTTTGCGCAAAATATAGGCAATTAAATTAATTTTTTTCTCAAAAACTGCTCCAAATTTTTTACTTACATTTTCTGTACGTAAGTAATAAGAGACTGAAACGTCCTATTTTCGGCGAGCGCTCCTCTTTTTCGAATTTTCAGACAAAGTTTGATGTAAAAATGTAGCTCTTTAGAAAAACTCATATACAATTTTATGAAAAAAACAAACAAACAGTATTTTCTTGTAATTTGCACTTAAAATGTATGCAATTTTTAAAAATAATATTTTCTGGAAAGGATGCTCCAAATTTTTTCTTCCCTCTTCTTCCACGGATAGAAGGAGGGGGGGTTAAAGAATAGCGCGTGTGTCATTTTCGTTGAACTCTCTGATTTTTCGAAAATGGCAAATATAGAAATAATGCGAGAAAATATGTGCTGTTGTAGCATCATTAGTTAGATTAACTACCTCTGAGTGTACACTCAATTGCAGTAATAAATTATTATTATTATTTTGCTCGCGAATCTTGGACCACGCAGGACATACACTTGCACGGGCTCAGTTTCATTTTATCACGTTGCAAGTCTTGCATGTAACTAACCAGGGGGATCAGCATTACGCTGAATCCGATTTTTATACCCCAGGGTTGTTAGTCCTGGGGGGATGGAAGATGGAATGATGATGATAATGGAGGATGAATGGACGGCACACACAAACAGACATACACAAACACACACATGCCCGAGGGAAGACTCGAACCCGAAATCCTTCAGTCCGAGATGGCAACTGCACTACTTTCTGCCTTAGCGATCTCGGCTATCCAGACTGATTATTATTATTATTATTATTATTATTATTATTATTATTATTATTATTATTGTTGTTGTTGTTGTTGTTGTTGTTGTTGTTGTTGTTGTTGTTGTTGTTGTTGTAGTAATATTAGAATATCAGTTTAAAATTAAATTTAATAAATATATTGTAGAGTGTAAATAATATTGATCTATGTTTCATTTGTTCATGAATAAATATACATTAAAAACTTACAGTTGCGATTAAATCATGTTTTTTGTTTTATGGATGAGCATATGAGAGGGTGGGGAATTGAAAAGTGGTCCAGTAGCCCTACATAATAAAATATTTTATTTCCGTAGATATGTTCAATCCCTGTGTTCTCCCTTTTCCCCAACCTTACAATGTGGGAAATTGTTGTACGACATTCGGGGAAGAGGGTCGCTAAGCCATCTTGGAAATCTGTAATTGATACAACATGAAATAAATTGTATTTATTAATTTTATGATTAAACCTATACTTTCATTCTCCTTAGAGTATATTTCATTTAATTACTAATTAAATATGTCATTTGTAAATAAAAAATTAAAAAGTATATTTCCCCTTTTTTGTTTTGGGTTGCGCACGCCTGTGTAAGGAAGTCCCTCACAGCTGAAGAAATTGTTGGCTTGTACCTCACACGCTTCGCTTCGTTTGGAATTTTTCTAACAATAACTGAAGAGTTGGTAGTGTAAAAATTGCAATATTATTATATTACGTAACCGTTACCAATTATGCAAGAAAGTATAAGCTGTTCTAGCACCAACCATTTCACAATAGAGAATGAAATGTTACATTATTGCCTCCATTTAAAATACAGATAAAAAAATGCCTTATCTTTGCGATCCAAAATGTTTTTGTTGTATAGTACTGAAAAGTGACGCGTGTATCACAAATGTTAAAGGCCCATTTTAAGCCAAATTTTCAGTCTTTATATAAATGTTACAATATTTTCAATCTACTCTAAGAACCGACCTGGTATTTAGTTTTTTGAGTATCTGGTGCTTTTTTTCAAAGTTTCGTATTGAATATATTATTTTATACTGACAAAGATTGTTAGGGGATGGTACAAAAAATTTACACATTTACACGCATATTGATATATTATATTTCAAAATATTATTGAAATTTAACTGGCACGCACGAAGGAATTCAGTTTACTAAATCCAAATTTTCCAATCTGTACGAGAGTAATATTGTTACTTTTGGGGTACCTATACATCTGCTGAACTAACTAGTCATTGTATTTGTTATATCATCTTGCGGGAATCAGCATTAATGCAGACTGTTGTAGTTCGTGCCGTGAAAACAAAAAAAAAATCCAAACTACCTGACAAATTATTGCGTAGTGTATGTTTGCGATGTGAAATTCCATTTTATTGCACAATTTAGTATTATACTTGTATTGATTGCACAGTTCTCTTCAGTGGTTGCGATTACCAGCAGGAAGTGTGAGCCTTGCAGTCTCATTGTCTTTACCTGGCCTTAGAAGGGGCTTAACATAAAATTACAAATCATAGCAAACGTAGCTCTAAGGTAGTAACGCGTCCTAAGCCCTAGTTGAAAGGAAAAAGATACGTAACATTACAGACAGACGAAACGGAGCACAGGAAGCGTTCTGACACGTGCCAGCCGGTGTGGTTCCCTTGCTTACCTGATGCAGTGGACGGGGAAGATGTTCCGGCGTCGCCGCCGTCGGCGGAGGTGGGTGTTGGCGCCGGAGGGGGTGGTGCAGCGCCGGGCAGGGGCGCGGCGCCAAGGACGCACACTGCGGCGAGCAGCAAGGCGGCCGCGCGCGAGGGCCGTCTTCTGGAGGCCTGGCGGCACGCGCGGCAGCGGCGGCGGCGGCGGTGGCGGCGGCGGCGGCGGCGGCGATGACAGCCGCAGCCACGACTGGGCTGCGGACAGGCCGACCGACCTCGCTCTGCTCACTGACTGGACAGTGGCACACAGCAGGTGCCATACTGCTCGTTCCAGCTCACGCGGATTTCCACGTAGCGCGTGACACGTTCTCACATTATGTCAACTTGGAGGTCATTGCTTGCGAACTCATTTCCACGGCATCCGGCACCTCCGCTGCTTCAGTTATTGCAACTTCCTTCTAATGACAAGACCTGAATTGAATCACACAATGAATGGGCCCCATTGCCTAAAAATCAGGTATCTTATTTCTTTCGGGCATATGACAATACCGAGTCATTTACTTAATTTACTTCCATTTCTGTGGGTTCAAGGAACGTGACATTCACTTTCATAAACGGGATAGCGGAATAAGATGGGAAAAACTGCTCCCAAGGATACACTTTTTTATGTTGAATATCGTGTAAAAAAACAAGTTTTCCGCCGGATTTATAGCTATTAACATAGCTAGAAATGTTATTACTGCCGAGGCCAAAAGTTAAAAATCTAGGCGGAACCCAGATTTTTAATTTGGACGAGGTAGTAATAACACTGTAACATTTTTTCTAAATTTATCAACTGGATTTATCCACTTTTTCGTTGCCAGGGCCTTGTAATGAGAGTTTTTCTGCCAAAAATTCTATGTTGTTTCGCGCCGCAATATATACCTTTCTCTCTACTGCGTAAGCGATAGCGAGAAAGTAAAAATTGGAGCAGTTTTTATTAATTTCCTTTTTATTACAATTTGCATTAATTTCAACCGAAAATGAGGTGAAAACTACTCTTTAAAAAAAATTGTATTTGCCCCTTTTGAAAGAGTTGATTTTAAACACTTTTTTTTAAGTTGATTTATTTTAGCCGCTTTATAACTATGATCATTAGCGGCCACTATTAATTTACATATCATTAACACCAAGAGCAGAGTTTCATTAAGGCAAAAATATCTGTCTTCAATTTTGAAGTTTTGAAGTGTTAACGTTTTGCAATTTTCGAAAATACGGGAACTACGCACCATACCTTTTTTCATCATACGTATGAGGAAAAATTTTTGTAGAAAATTGTTTACAAAATTAAAATTGCCTGTATTTCATGCAAAATTACACGTCAACTACTCTTTACGCATGGGCTATCTTTCAATAATTTCTAATAGTTACGTACTGTTCCAACATTTGTATTCCAACTGCAGTTATTTGAGCCATCTCTTGTAAACCTTTCAGTGCACTGCGACAATCAACAAATTACGCCTATCTCTTAAATTCTAAGAACCAAATGGAAATTTTCCAAATCTGTGGGAATCAAAATTTCAACTATCTGTGACGGTTGAGGAACAATTTGCTGATATTTACAAATTTGCTGTGATGCCCATAAAATTCATCGACTGAGATGGAACCCCAAACTCATATATGTTGAAACCCCAAAACATAAAATTCTAAGAATATCGGTAACCTCCTTTCATATAATAAAGTTGGAAATGTGCCAATATACGACGAACGGCGAGTTGTATAAATTAATTAGTCACACGATCATTCACTCAGTTTATCATTTAGTATGTTTTCAATTATTCAGTTTTCACATATTATTTACAGTCATGTGGATGATACAACAAGCAGCAGCGACAGCGAATGCACTAACAACACCCGTTCACGCGCAAGCTCTTCTCCCAACCGCCGGATTGAATCTTGCAAGTTAGCGCACTACAACCCAACACACTCATATGCAACAATCGTCCTTCGAGATGCTGACGAAGTTGGGAGATGCGCGGACACATAAAATTAATGAAAATTTAATCGACACCTCGGTTTGGAGAATCTAACCCTGGCGCCTATTAATCTGAACAATCGTGAATTTTTATTTTAGGTCAAAAACAGTTAAAATCTGTGTGTAATATGCTATGAGGACAAGTGAATTCTGTGCACTTTTTCAAAATTCTGTGATCCCATTCCTAAGCCATATACTAATTGAATTTTGAATACAAAAATGCGCGTTTTTTTTTCAAGGATTGTGAACAAAAGTATTCGCTCCGATGAAATAAAATCTATTTTCAAGAGCAAATCAACAATAAATTTGGGCTCTTATCTCTCATCTAGTCCTTTGTCAAGCTTTCTGCCGGGACAACATACAGAACGATAATTTGAATAACTAGATTTCCCACTAAATTCTAGAAGACGTGCACAGATAATGAAATTACATGTATGTCCAGAAGCAACACTATGGGCAATATCAACATTTACACTGGGAGCGGTAGCTCAGTGCATCAACTGATGTCACTGCAGCGCCTCTGACCAGGAGGTCCTAGGTTCGCGTCATGACGGCATAAGAATTTTCGATACTAGCTTTTCAGCTAGAATGAATTCAGTCACTGCCTGGAGAAGAAATTTATCTCTGATCGGTAGTTTACCGTGGTTTCTCTGATCAACACAAGGCGAATGCCTACCTATCAAACGGGCCACGGACCGCGCGCAATCTGTCATTCCTCTTCCTTGTCCTATCCTCTCCTCTTACACACACACACACACACACACACACACATTAACATGCACTACGCTACCACATATTCCGGGAGACCGGACAAGAGGGGCGGTGCCCCACTGGTAAGAGAGTCCTGGTTAGGGGGAAATCGGAGCCGGATAGCGCCATCCAGCGGGGAAATATCACCACCACACGAAAAAAGCAATCAATCAGCATTTACTCAAAGGATCAGCGAAACTGGACGAAAAACCCGATCGAGATGGGGGTTGTTGACCCAGAAGCTGCGGTATAAGATTTTTTACAAGTCCAAATGGTAAATAATACATTAAATATTAGTGTTTAATTTTATGTTATGTTCTTTTTGATGCTCAGTATAGTCTCTAATTGTATAGCAGAGCTATACAGAGCTATCAATATCGAATCTATCGAATCATGGATCTATCATAATCTATCGAATAATCGAAAGATTACATCCAGAATCATCTAGATGAGTTCATAAACTGGACACACAATTGGAGAGTTAAAATTAACCCAGATAAAAGTGTGGCAAAAATCTTCACCCTTTGTAGACCACGCAATCCAACTGAGCTATCAATTCTAGAAACGAAAATACCATGGGCCTCCTCACCAGTGAAATACCTTGGCATTTTATTTGATAAAAGGTTAACATGGAAGCCGCACATGAATGCGATTACAAATAAAACAAAAGGAAATTTCAAAATTATTTCCAATATTAAACCAGCGCTTAACATGGAAAATCGAATGCCGACTGCTAATATTCAAATCGATAATCCTTCCTACCATAACCTATGGATGCCTAATCTGGGGAGGTTGCAGCTCCTAGCAATATTAATAAAATTATAGTAATTCAAAATATATTTCTAAGAAATACTCTAAATGCCCCCTGGTTCATTACAAATGAACAAATTAATCAAGAACTAAAAATTACAAAATTAGAAGAAACCCTAGCTAAATTAGCTAACAAGTTTTACAACAATCTGCATACCTCACCAAGTACCATCGTTTTTAACATGAGAAAAAATGCGGTCCACTCACGCATAAAGTCAAGATTTCCCAAAGACAAATTCAAACCCCCGTAATCCATTATACCCTCAGCTCCTTAACATAATCATATTCCTTTCTCTTCTTCATTAACAATAATATTAAATCAATAATTATGTCAGAGTTTAAAATTGACTTATGTTATGGATGGCTAACCCAAAATTGTCATATTTTATATCTTACGTATTTTTAAAACCCTTGAAAGACTGTATTGTCGAACAAGAAGAAATAAATAAAAAAGGAAGAAAGAATTCGCTTGTTTTTACATGATGTTCTTATCCCTGGTGTTATCCAACAATTGCCTCCGTGAAACATTTAATTTATTTATTTTACTTAAAAAAACACTTACGACGTAATATGGGGAAAAGTGAACTGTGTGCACATTTTCAAAATTCTGTGATCCCTACACTAAGTCATATACTACTTGAATCTTGGAAGAATAAAAAAAGAAAGAAAGAAAAAGCTCCCATGTAATAAAATCTATTTTTAAGGACAAATAAGCAATAAATTTTGGGTTCTTATCCATGTTGTCCTTCGGAATAATACTTCCTGCCGCAAAAACATGGAAACAATAACTTGAATAATTGTATTTCCCACTGAATTCTAGAAGACGTGCACAGAAAATGAAGTTACATTTATTTCCAGAAGCAACACTAGGGGCCATCTCAGCATTTGCTCAATGAATCAGGGAAACTGGACGAAAAACCTGATCGAGATGGGGGTCATTGACCCAGAGGCCGTGGTACAAGACTTGTTACAGGTTGTTTGGAATTATACAGTCCAAATGGTAAATAATACATTAAATATCAGTGTTAAAATCAATGTTACTCTACTTTTGATGCTCAGTATAGTCTCTAATTGTATAGAAACAGAAAACAGCAGACACGATTTCACTTTGGATTTAAACTTTTCTATGGAATTTAATTGTTTAATGTGATCTGGCAAAGTGTTGTAAAATAATGTACATGTGTTATATGTGAATTTTTTGTAATGAGCTGTTGGTCCTGTCACCTGATGGATATGATTACTTTGTCGAGTGTTATAGTTAGAGACTTCTGCATTTTCTGAAACTATATTCCCGCTCTTAAGCAAGTCATTTTTGACGAAAACCATTGATTCGTAAATAAGAAGACACGGTAATGGTAGAATTCCTAGATTAATGAAGAGAGGCTTACATGAATCACGTGGGTGGGATTTGGTTATTATTCGTACAATTCGTTTTTGTAATATAAAAGTCTGAGAGCTATAAGATGTATTTCCCAAGAATATTACGCCATATCTCAGGCGGGAATGAACATTCGCGAAGTATACACAACGAGCAGTATGAAGGCTGACTGAATTTGCAAGAATTCTGAATGCGTAGCAAATGAACTTAATTGTGTGTTCAATTCATTTAAATGGACATTCCATTTATGGTTTGACTGAATTGAGAGACATAACCTTGTTGCCTTAACATGAGTCAATGGTTCACAGTTCATTTTCAATGGAGCACAGAATTGTTTATTTGAAATGGAAAACTGCATTAAAGCCGTTTTCTTTTCGTTTACTATTAATTTGTTATTTCGGAACCAATTTGAAACATCTGATATTGTACTATTTGCTGTTTCTTTATTGCAAAGGATGTTCGTATCATCTGCAAAGAGAACCATTCTTCTGTTTCGAATGGTGTAGGGCATTTCGTTTACGTCAAGTAGGAACAGAATAGGGCCTAAAATCGATCCTTCAGGAACTCAACGTGCAATGGTCAAAGAGTCGGAAAGGTGCGTACATAATGTTCCATCATTCCAGTAAGGTATTTCCAATCTCTGAGATCGTTGTTTAAGGTACGAACATAACCAATCTAGAGCAATACCACGTGAAGGTAATTTTGAAAGTACAATGTCATGATCAATGACGTGAAAGCTTTTGAGAGATCTAAAAATAATCCAATAGGTGCCTCGTTTTGATCCAATGATGATGCGACATCTTTAAGAAAAGAAAATAAAGCTGTTTCCGTTGATTTTGATTTTCTAAATCCATGTTGGCAATCGGAAAGCGCGTTATGTGTACTAAGAAAGGTTTCCATACGTACGTAGAAAAGTCTCTTTAATATTTTTGAAAAACTGATAGAAGAGAAATGGGCCGATAATTTTGAATTTCATTTTCGTTGCCTTTTTTGAAGAGCGGCTTAATTTTAGCTGTTTTGAAAATATCTGGAAACGTTCCAGTGCATAATGATGAATTAAATATGTGAGTTAACGGGTGTATAATGGCGTACGCACAGGTTTTTAACAAAGAATCCGGGAATTCATCTAAACCGGACGAATATTTATTTTTTAGTTTACCGATTATTTTGAGAATTTCATAGGAAGAAGTTTCGGAAACGAACATCGTGTCCGTGAATTTTGGGTGTACTGTCTGTTATTGAATTTTGTGGCTGAATTTTGTTAACCCTTGGTGAGATCAGCAGCAATTCTCGAAAAGTATTGGTTAAAGAGATTAGCCACTGTTGCCGGATCGTTCACATTTATATCGTTATATTTTAAAACAACATTATCTACAGTGTTTCTAGTTGATTTGGTCGTATTTTTTATTATATTCCACATTGCTTTTGTTATTTTAGTTCAAAATACCCTGATCGTGTTTTATGATTTTAGCCTGCCTTATGACTTTTCGTAACAATGTTTTGTATTTTTTAAAGTAGATAAGGAAATCTTGAGATACGTTATGACGTTTAGAAATAAAAAAAATTTTGTTTTTACAAGATGTCCTAATCCGTTGTGTTATCCAAGAATTGCTTTTCCGTGAAATATTTAGTTTTCTTTTTTGAAGAGGAAATCAAATGTTAAAATGAAATGAAAGAGTTGAAAAAAAAAAGAATTATATTTGTCGTTTGTATCAACAGTATTATAAACCGCTTCCCATGACTCCTGCATCAAGTAATCAATGAATAATTTTATTTTATAGTAAACAATCTGTCATATGTATTATTTATTGTTCAGTGTTCGCATTTCTTATAATGGTAAGAATGTGTGCATCGTGGTCACTGTATCCTAAATTTTTTCAACTTCATATCGAGTAGTAGTTTTGTTAATTATAATTTGATCAATTGCCTTCATCGAATTTTGTGTGATCCGTGTAGGTACATTAATTGTAATGTCTAAATTGAAGGAATTAATTAAATTGAGAAACTTTTCTTTCTCGCAAAATTCGACCAGAAAATCAATGTTAAAATCTCCGCATCTGACAATGGATTCAAAAGAGCGATTGCTGACTTTTTTAAGTGTTATCTCCTGGTTTTCTAAGAACAAAATATAATCTGCCGTTCTCTTTGTTGGAGGTCTGTAGATTCAAATTATTATCACTTTACTTTACTTTATCACTTTAACTTTACTTGTTTATAATTTTCTGCTTTGAAGAGGTAAGCAAGTGTTAAAATGAAATGAAAGTGTTGAAAAAAATTTATCGTTTGTATAAACGGTATTATAAACCGCGTCCTATTAAGTCCCGCATTAAGTAATCAATTACTTTTAGTAAGTAATCTACTCATACGTGCATTATTTATTGTGTCAGTATTCGCATTTCTTATAATTGTAAGAATTTGTTCGTCGTGGTCACTGAATCCTAAATCTTTTGTTTCAACTTTATATAGATTAGTAGTTTTGTTAATTATATTTTGATCGATAGCCTTAATTGAATTTAGTGTGATCAGTGTAAGTATATTTATTGTAACATCTAAACCGAAACAATTAATTAAATTGAGAAACTGTTCTTTCTCGCAAGATTCGACCAGAAAATCAATGTTCAAATCAAATCAAATCATTGGTCAAATCTCCGCATACAACAGTGCATTCAAAAGAACGATTGCTGGCTTTATTAAGCTCCAGTTTTTGTAAGAACAAAATGTAATCTGAGTTTTGATGCGAGCTTGGCAACCGGACGGTCGACTTGCGGTCTCCGTCCCTGTGCTGTCTGTTTGTGAAAAGTTTATTTATCCTGTGCCGCGAGTTGAAACCTGTCAGTGATTAGAACTATTTTAAGACAATTCCGTGTGTTAACTCAGCTGCTCCCGCAGCTGTTAAGTTGGCGTTATGAGTTCTTCTGAGAACAGGGGAAACATAACCCCAGTTTCTTCGAATGTTCAACCTGAAAGTGATGAAAAGATGTCTTACGCCAATGTTACATCCACCGATGTCTTCCCCAGCAGAGAACAAGCTGTTGTGCTCGAGTCCCAAGACGGATTAACTCTCAAAGACTACATTACTAAACTTGCAACCATTATAAACGCCAGTGACATAAGGTTTGTTTCACGAACAGTAGAATATGTGTGTTTTTAAGTAGTACACAAGTGGCAGAAAACCTAACAGCAAATCACAGTACGGTAAACATTAAAGATCGCATAGTAAGCATAAGACCCCTTATTAATAAACTCAAAAGGGTTATCATCTCAAATGTCTGCCCCATAATACCACATGATGTAATTGCAAAGGAACTCTCCAAAAGAAACATAGAAATTCAATCAAAAATTTCGTTCCTTAAAGCTGGAATACCTGACCCTGGCTTTTCCCATATCATGAGCTTTAGGAGACAAGTATTTATAGTCCCCGAAGATGTAAACAAACTCCCTGAAACAACAACAGTATTCCATGAAGGAACTAATTATAGAATCTTTCTCTCAACTGATGATATGACTTGCTTCCTGTGTAAATCAACCGGGCATCTTGCCAGACAGTGCCCTGCTTCACCCCAGTTAACTGAAGAATATGCTCCTAATGAAGTAAACAAATGTCCTATAACCCAAACCCTCCGGTCGTCGATATGCCTAACTATCCGAAAACCTTAAGAGAAAACTGATTTAAACCATCTCCAAGAAAGTCTCATATCAAACTTGTAAAACTGAATCCACAAAATCTAAATTAAAGAAGAAAAAGAAACAAGACAAAAGTGATGACAACTCCATGCATGAAAATGTTCATATCAAGAAAGTAGAAGAGCTTATTGCACCCATTAAAAATACTATCTCTAATAATCCTGAAAAGTTCCCACTTACCTATGAACAGCTGGAAAACTTTCTTGAAAATTCTTTTGGTTCTAACAACCCTATCGTTATAGCTAAAGATTATACTGATAATATTCAATTCATCATTGAAATGCTAAATGAAATTTACCCCCTACTAAATGAAAGATCGATCAAAAACAGAATCACAAGAATAATAAATAAATTAAAGAAACATAACAAATTACCAGAAGAGTCAGGATCTGATATGTCTGAATAAAATGACACATTTCCATAAATATTCTACAATGGAATGTCAATGGATTCTATTGCAGATTAGAAAGACTACAATTATTATGCATTAACCATAAACCTGAAATCATTTGCATTCTTTTTTTTTTTAATTTGTTGCGTCCACTCCTTGACGCAACGCGTCTCCAAGCCCCCTTAAGGGCTTGAGCGCTTGCCCTTGGAGTAATGCTCTGTTTGTGTGCATTATTATTTTTAAATATTAGTCCAGTCTCGTCACGTCGCAGTCAGTCAGTGCCTTTTATCCCTTCGGCCAGGGGCTCGACGCCGTTAGATCCCGGGGTTCCTGGCCGGTCACCCAACCACGAACCCGCGAGTCTCGAATGCGCTTAACCTTCGTGACTTCACCGAGCGTAGTAAACGCATTCGGCTAGCGCTGCCGGCCATTCAAGAAACCAACTTTAAAGCCAACCATGTAGGTATTATAAAAGGATATAAACCTTTTCATAAAAATCGATCCACATCGAGCATAGCAAGTGGAGGTGTCGCAACTTATGTCAAAGAGTTCTTAACAGTTAAACAACTTGACATCCAATCAAACATCGAGGTTGTAGCTGTGATCATTCAAGATCATAACCCAGTGTATTTCTGTAACATTTACCTACCTAACAGCCACAACTTTGAAATTAATGAGATCAAAGATATAATCAAACAACTCCACAAACCTTTTGTCCTACTCGGAGATTTTAATTGCCATAACACCTTATGGGGTTCAAAAACAAATGATTCCAGGGGCAATTCCATTGAAGCACTCATTGAAGAGCTTGATCTAACACTATTAAATAATGGGCCACCAACTCACGTTAATGTGAGCAATGGTAGCCTCAGTGCTATTGATCTCACCTTATGCTCTACTACAATTGCACCAAAATGCAACTTTTTCCCATCTTTATTGACACCAGTAACCCTATTCGCATACCAATTATAACTATAAATCCCCATAAATTGAATTACAACAAAGCTAACTGGTTGAAAACCAAATATCCAGGCTGTTGAATGATAATGACATCTTTGAAGGTAATGATGTAAATATTGACAGCATTATCCATAATTTCTCAGAAATAATTTTAAAATGTGCTAATGATTCAATAGACTTGTAAATCTTCAAAAAGGACAAAATCGGTCCCATGGTGGAATGAAAAATGCAGAGAAGCAATAAAACGATCCAAGCATGCTTTTAATAGATACAAAAAAATGGTACTGTAGAAAATAAAATTGAATACAAAAAAATGAGAGCTGCTGCAAGAAGGACAGTCAAAGAAAGCAAAATCTCATCCTGGGTCAACTTTGTCTCCAAAATTACCAAAGATCATGATATCAAAAAATCATAGAAAAAATTTAATGCAATCAAATATATAATAAGATCCAATCAAATTAATTTTCTTCAGTCTACAGATAACCTGTTTATCACTGATCCTGATGCTATTGTTAACGAGTTAGCTAACAATTTTGCCAATAATTCGAGCACTCTAAATTATTCCGAAGCCTTCCAAATTTTTAAGAATGAGAAAGAAAATGAACTTGAAGATGACTACGAAGATCTGTGCTCTCAATACAACATCAATGAGCCCATTACATTAAATGAACCAAAGGCTACATTCAAAGTCCTCAAAGACTCTACACCTGGCCCTGATAACATCCCATATATTCTTCTCAAGAAACTACCAATTAATGTCTTGAAACTCTCCTCAAAATTTACAACTTTATTTGGGAAAATAATGTTTTCCCAAAATATGGACCTCCGCAATTGTCATTCCAATTCAGAAGCCAGGGAAAGATCAATCAAGAAGTACTAACTATAGACCGATTGCCCTGACTTGCAACATGTCTTGCAATCATGGAAAAAATTACCGATTGCCCTGACTTGCAATCATGGAAAAATTATAAACTATAGACTACAGTGGTATTTGGAGTTCAAGAAGATTATATTAGACAACCAATTTGGTTTCAGGCGTCATCACTCAACTTTATCCCATCTAGTAAGCATTGATTCTTACATAAAAGAAGCTTTTTCCAACAAGCAACATGCATTAGTTGTCGACCTTGACATAGAAAAAGCATATGACATGGTATGGGTGCATCGCATCATACTTAAGTTACAAGAAGTAGGTATCGGTGGAAATTTGTTGCAATTCATCAAAAACTTTACCAAAAATCGTGTCATTCAAGTAAGGTCCAATGGTAAGCTCTCTGATAAGAAGAACATAGAAAATGGAGTGCCTCAAGGATCCATACTCAGCGTAACTTTTTTCTATTGGCCATCAATGATGCTGACATGGAAATTATCCCGCCAGTCACCGTGAGAAAATATGCAGATGATATCACCATTTTGTATAAAGGACGAAGCATAGATTCAAGTGAAAAATTAATGCAATCTGCCTTAAATAAAATATACGAATGGTCTCTTAAATCCGGCTTCAAATTCTCTGCTCAGAAAAGTTTTGGCACATTATTCTCCAAACAAAATGTAAGCAGAGTTACTAGACTTAAGCTTAACAACTGCAGTATCAAATTTGACAATACCACCAACATTTTAGGGCTGATTTTCGATTCCAAACTGAACTGGAAGAAACATATACAACACATAGTTGATGATTGTAAAAAAAGAATAAACATCCTGAAATGCATTTCTTACAACAATTGGGGGGCTGATAAGAGCCTTCTGATGTTAACATATAAAGCAAATATCCGATCGAAAATCGACTATGGATCTATTATATATGCTTCAGCAAGCAAAAAGGACACCACGAAACTGGAAGTTATACACAACAAATTTCTCAGAATATGTACCGGATGTTACCATAGCAGTCCCATCGGAAGTGTGCTCAATGAAGCCAGAGAACCTAACCTTTCACATCGCAGAGAATATTTAACATTAAAATCCAAGCAGCTTCGTCGATGAACCTATTATCTACAAAGACTACAACCCTAAATTTCCTCAATGTGATTACCATCCTCGCTACATACCTTTGCATGCGAAAGTAAGGAACATTTTTGAGGAGTTGCAAGAACATCAACCTCCCATAGAAAAGAAAAGGAACTACAACATCCCACCCTGGACGCCTCGGGTATACAATTTGATATCAACAATTCCGATAATGAAGGTTATCACATATTCACCAGTGGTTTTAAAAACAGCAGTGAAGTACATGCCTCCGTTGTTACCCAAGATACTACAATTAAACTACAGCTACTTCCCTACGCCAGCCTTACTAGTGCAGAAATCTGTTCTCTCATGACAGCCTTCAAATTGATAAAACAGTTGAACTCTAAAAATTTATCATTTTCTGTAGCTCTATTCCAGCCATCCAGAACATCAACAATAATATTCATAACCTCGAAATGGTAATCATCATACATGAATTACATCACCATATTGTCAAAGCAAAGTAGGAAGTGAAACTGCAAATCTTGTGACTGAATCGGCGACCGAAGAAAACAGCAACGGAATTATTAAAACCTCCTGTACATTCAATGATATCTGGAAACATGTTGAAATCTTAATGAAAGACAGATGGAACAGCAAGTGGTCCATGCTCAAAGCCAGTGAACTCCATAAACAAATAGGAAATTTCCTTATTAAACAAAAGCCCTCCTCCCACCTGCAACCACTGTGACAACTCCACTCTTCTTAACTTAAACCATGTAATTAACAACTGCCCTCATTACAACACACTTAGACAACAAATTCTGCAGGATGACTCATTTACCTTAATTTTGGAATCCCCTAAATACCAAGAAAAAATCCTTAATTTTTGCAAAAAAATTCAAATATTTACTGATATATAATGTTATTAACTATTGTCATCAATTTAAGAAACCATGTCAATTTTTTGTTAACAAATTTGTTATTACTGTAAAAAACCAAATGTATTATGTAATTGTCGCTAATGACCATCGCTGTTGATGCGACAATAAATAAACAAAAAAAAAATAATCTGCTGCTCTCTTTGTTGGAGGCCTGTAGATACAAAGTAATGTCACTTTTAGCGAAGAAAGATGTACAACAGAAATTTCGAAAACATTTTCAACGGAATAGATATGTAATTCCGTCACGGAGGTAGAATCCGTATTATTTCTAACGTAAATACAAGAATGTAGGACCTTTATGCGATTCTCTCTTCCTGTAATAAAACCCTACGAGGTAAAAGTTTGAAATTTGGAAAATGCTACGTTCATTAGAAAATAACCATTGTGCTGTAGAGTAAAGAACATCCATTTGATTTAAATCGCTCTGTAGAGCTGCCTTGATAAACTCAGTTTTATTTGAAAAGGATAGAACATCATGTTTTACCTGCATTTCTGTACCGTTTCTGGAATAATTTTACTTTTATACCTACTGCTTCTTCCTCCTTTTCTTCGCTTTTTCTTTCTTCCCTTTCCTTCACAGACTTTCCCATTTTTGTCTTTACGGCCCTTTCCCCTAAACGCCTCTTCTCTTCACTTTCACTATTATACATACCATATTCTTCTCTATTAATATTCGGCCATAAAGCCACCATCCTCATTGAGGTTTTTCTGGGTTTACTCAATTGCTTAATGGGTACGCCGGGATGATCCCTTGCTTTGCACTCCTAGTCATAATTGTACAGCTTCTCCCCCCTTTAGTCTCTCTCCTTTCTTCTTTCTCGTTCGTATTTTATACTTCATTTTCATTTGTTTCCCTTCTCTCATTTTTCTCTTCTCTTCCATTTCTATACATTGATGCTGGTCGGCCCTAAGCCGCTATCCTGATTGATGTTTTCTGGATTTACTCAATCGCGTAAGGCATATGCCGGAATGGTCCCTAGTTTTGCACTCCCAGACGTAAATGTAATGACTGCCTTCCCTTCTTATATGTTACTACCCTGTATCAATGTAGACTCAGTGGTTAGGCGGAAGAGCAAGCCCTATGGCCTGAGCCTTGCCATTAATAAAGACATTATTATTATTATTATTATTATTATTATTATTATTATTATTATTATTATTATAATTATCATCATCATCATCATCATCATCATCTTTTGCAAGTACCTACACGAATATTTTTCTGCTGCATCTTTCTGCTGCAGTAGGTGCTATATATTTATTCAATTTTTATCTCCAGTGCATGGTAGAAGGTTGTAATGTGTCCCAGCAGTGACAGGTTGTGAGGAAATTGGGGCATCAGGTGTAGATGAACTGGTAGAATGAAAGGGAGAAACGGGATTAGGTTCAGAGGAGGAGGTAAGAGGGATCGAAATAAGGGTGAGGGGTGGAGAACGAAAGGAAGGTGAATAGGAAGGGATTTTGTCAAAGAACAATAAAAACTGAATGTGACGTATTGGAGAGAAGTACGAGTACAATCTGTGCACGTTTCCTTGCACTCCAGAATCTCATCCCCAACCTTTTAACCGTAAATAATTGAATGATGAGTAAAAGTACAAACAAAGCAAAATTAGCAACATTTCAAAATTAGACATTTTCACTTCGGAGTTATAGAAAACTTATCAGTAACCGAACTACAGTTTTGATTTTTACTTTCTCATACTCTTCGTAAGATGAGAAAGTTATGTAATCAGAATTGTGAATTTTCGGGAGAAAAATTCTTATTGCCAGGTCCTGGTAACAAAAAGTGGATACATTGTGTGGCAAAATATAGTACATTACTTCCTCTAAGACATGGTGGAGTCAGAATTCGTGTTTTGTGAGTCCTTGGTACGGAAAAATCCGTTGACGGCAAAACGTCTGTGAGTCTGTCCGTCTGAGGTCAACGCTAGCGCCTAAACCGTTCAGGAGATTTTCTTCAAAATTGATATTCCCATTACATCTAAATTTGCAATTTTCGAAAATTTAGAGAATTCAAATAAAATGAGACCCCTGCCATTCATTTAAGCGACCCTTCATCTATCCCTATAAAAAGTTTTAAAAAAATTTAGTAGGATTTTGTAATTTTTTTTTAGAAATTCCATATATGTCAGACACAAATTACGCGAAATCTACTAGTTTCTTTAAAAAATTCTTCATGATCTCATTTTTTACACAAGACCTTGTCAAAGGGAAAAATCTCTATCTTCGTTTTTGTAGTTTCGAATTGTTAACTTTATGCAATTTTCGAAAATACAGAGTGTTTGCCGGAAAGGGATTAGCACCATATTTTGAAACGTCTCAATACAATGAAGAAGAAAATTTTAAGAAAAAATTTGCAGCGGTTTTTGAGAAAAAATTATTTCAAAGGAAATTGCCCGTATTTCGCGCAAAATTACACGTAGACTACTCATATTTTCGAAAAATTGCACTTTTCCAATTTTCGAAGAATCTGGTATTTAAACGAACATGAAATCTTCATTTTTCTCTTAAAATCCTTTACGTTATCCGACATACATTTAATAAAAAAATGTGGTGTCATGTTTTAGAAAATTTTGAAATTGTTTTGAAGCTGTTTTTTTGAGACTTTTTATGAGATAAAGTACACTCATAAATCAAAATATTCGTTTGAAACTCCCCAAAACCCGAGTTCATTGAGTTCGACCGGGATTATCAATTTTGGAGAAAGGTTTTAGGTTTAGGTTTTGGTTTAGGCGCTAGCGTTGACCACGGACGGACGGACGGACGGACGGACACGTTTTGCTGTCAATAAATTTGTCGGTATCAAAGACTCACAAAACATGGATTCTGGCTACACCACGTGTTAAGAGGAAGTACTTTTCTATATATAGGAACAGGATTTATCAATTTTTTTTTACTTTATTCACTTTGCCTTCGAATAGCGATGGTGCTGGTCTCATTTTCGTTGAAATCACCGATTTTTGGAGAACTGGAAACGTTGAATATTTTCGACATCTTCCTACAAATAAAATATTGAAGATAATGATTTTTACCTTAGTGAATTTAGTACTTTTTAACCTTAGTACAATTTTTCCAAAATATGGGTATTACTTTTCGCGTATTTTGCGTGCAATATAGGCAATTTTTATGTTATTAACAATATTTCACAAAAAGGCGCCAATTCTTTTCCGGGACCGGTGCCTCAGTGCATCAACTGATGTCACTAGAGTGCCTCTGACCGGGAGGTCCTAGGTTCGAGTCCCGACGGCGGCAGGATATTTAACACTAGCTTCTCTGATAGGTCAATTTCAGTCGATGTCTCGAGGAGAATTCTAGCGGCCGGCTGCTCTGATCGGTAGTTTTCCGTGGTTTCTCCGATCAACACCAGGCGAATGCTGGAGGAGTACCCTACCAAACGGGCCACGGACCGCGCGCGATCTGTCCTTCCTCTTCCTTGTCCTATCCTCTCCCCTTACACACACACACACGTACATTCTCATGCACCACACTACCACATATTCCGGGAGACCGGTCGGGAGCTTAGAGCTTGTCCCGGCTGGGGCGGTGCCCCGCTGGTGGGAGAGTCCCAGTTAGGGGGAAACCGCGCTAGCCGACGGTAGGTCGGCGCCGGATGTCGCCATCCAGCGGGGGAAGATCACCGCCATTTCGCGAGGAAAAAGCATGCACTACACTTACGGGACTAATGACTTAAGCTGTTGACGCTCCCGGAATTACTAATCAACCAACCAACCGAAATATGTGCTTGAAATTTATGCAATTTAAAAACAGAATTTTGTCAAAATCGACTCCAAATTTGTTCTTCACATTGTTTTCACGAATGAAATAAGCAACCCTTAAAAGAATGGTGCAGGCCTGATTTTTGTTGAACTCCCCGTATTTTTAAAAATTGCAAAAAGCTAACATTTAAAAACTTCCAAATTAAGTTCTGGGTGTTCTGGTTTTCTCAACCTGAGAAGTGAGTTTTCTCATCGTCACACAGCAACATATACTGGGAAATTGCAAGGAAAACGCATAATTGGAATTCTTATCTTCTTCCATTCATCAGTGAACCTATGCATGGGAATTTACTTGCTTCGAAAAATTACTTCTGCATCGGACCAGGCACTTCAATTCGGAAACGTACCCGCTGGAGGCACATCTCGAAAATATTAAATGTAATGGCAAACGGCTGGAGGAGCTCAAAAACGTTTTCGAAACCTCAGTTTGCTCTGAACAGTCTTTCAGTCAATCTATCCAGGTTGACAGAGACTTTCTGCACGACATATACAATTTTGATTTTACATTTCTGGTAGCAATGTTTCGTGACATATTTTGTTTCAGAATAACCCTCATTGATATTTTGCAAATAAGATAATTGGATGTAAACTAATGTTTATCAAAACTAAGGACTACTTTGATTCGCAAAGAACGAAGCGATAGCGGAAAACAATGTTTTTGTAATATTTTTACTTTCTCGCTACGGAGTAGAAAGGTATGTAATGCGGCGGATTTTCGGCAGAAAAATCCTTATTACAGGGCCCTGACAACGAAAAAGAGGACAAATCCAGTTGCTAAATTTACGAAAAATGCTCTAACACTAGGTGTAGTCAGAATCCATGTTTTGTGGGCCCTTGATACCGAAAAATCGAATGACGGCAGAACGTCCGTCCGTCCGTCCGTCCGTCCGTCTGTCCGCCTGTCCATCTGTCCGTCTGTCTGTGAACAACGCTAGCGACTAAACCGTGTAACCGATTTTTCTCCAAAATTAATATTTCTCAATCGATCTTGCTGATGTCGCGGCCCTTTGAGTTTGAAACCGATATTTTAATTTTTGGGGTACTTTACATAAAGCCCTTGGGACATTTGCCAAATTTTCAAAGAATTGGCTCCATCGTTTTTGATTAAAGTTTGTTGTTGGATAGTGTGAAGGAGTTTCAAGTCCGTCGTCCTACAGATCAAACGTTTGTTGAAGCTCCTAATTTTCCGAAAACTGGAAAAGTTCAAAATGTTTTCGGAGTCTTCCTACACATACAATATTAAAGATAGAGATATTTTACCCTGATGAAATCTGTTCCTTAAAGATAGATTTTGAAATAAGGTCACGTATAAGTTTTGGAAAATTCGAGTACATTTCGCGTAATTTTTCGTAAAAATACGGGCGAGAAATTATGTGCTCTAAGGCTAATTTGCGCCTCCTACGAGAGTCTTTCTGTTTGAGGATGAATTTGTTCTGATTTATCGAGCGTTGTATTATGAAATTTTGGACCACTTTTTATTGAAATAAATGACAAAATCAATATAATAAAAAATTCTGGTCTTGGTGGAAATTACGTTTAATTACGTTTTGTGATCATTTTTGCTTGAAGTTAATGCAAATTATAAAAATAATTCTCAACAATTGCTGATTTTTTTCATTTCTTTCCCATGGGCCGCTTAAAAGAATGGCATGGGTCTCATTTTCGTTGAACTCTAAATTTTCGCAAATTGCAAAAGTTTGGAAGAACGCAATGTGCTGTTGCTGCACCATTACCTTAGATTAATGATTTTGAATCTCTCCAGGACTCATTGATATCAGTAACAGCAGCAGTCAATGTATTGACGACCGGGCAATCCCGAGTTAGCGAAACGCTGATCCGTCGCTTGGTTTCTGGCAGAACGCGACGGAACAGCCTTCTGGTATCTCGGGAACAAATTAGGAAAGAAACAAACAAAAAAGCAAAGAAGAAACACTTGGCAACTTCGAGTTTTAGTTCGAACAACTTAACTCGCTAACTCAAAATTAAATAATTTTCCACTTTTGATATATGTGAGATATATTTTCCACTAACTGCTATTTTCCACTGTATCATTTCTAAAAACGTAATAAAATTATTAGTAAATAACGATAAAATATCGTTATAAACTCACATTTTTATTTTCAATTCCATTACTAATTGTTATTAAGTATATTTTAATATTAAATTATATTATAATATATAAAATATATATATATATATATATGTATTCTTTTATTATATTCTTTTGTATTTGGGATTTAGTATTGGAAAAGTATTACCCTTTATCAAACAAAAAAGAAAAAAATTAATTGGAATTTATAACGCGCAACAAAACTTTGCTGCGTCGGTTTATTACACTATACATTTTCTGCCTGATGCTGTAGCTGTATAACCTTCACAAAATAATACATAAACGATGACAATTTTAATAACAGAAGTCACATTCACACCAACTAACAATCACCCATACCAATCGCTACTAACACGCGGACTCACACTACCACCCTGACACAAAACGGTGTATACTCTGCACCCTCACCCACCGAGCCGCCCTCATCTCCGTCAGCAGCCGCGGAAAGGAAAATGAGGTACTTAGAGACAATTTTGAGCCAATGGTTAATGGGCATTCCACCATTCCTAGAAGAGATTCGACGCACCGACACTTAACCTCAGGAAGGAGACTTCCAGCCCACCTCGTAAGACCTCCCTACATGAAAGGTGTCACGGACAGGATCGGCTGGTGGCTCGCAAAATCGCGAAAAATCGCCGTGGATTTGTACTCGTAGATTGTAATTTTAACTGTGTATTTTTCGATTTAAACAAAACTGGAGGGTGTTGGCGCAATTCTGGGTTCAGATTCGGATTCAGCTCTTCGAAATACGTAGGGAAACATGTGCTAAATCTTTGGGTCTCACTTTTTTGTGTTCCTGTAATCATCCAGCATCCAAAGCTTTGGTAGTACATCAAACTTAACTATTTTCTTCTTTCTAGGTTTTTTTCCCAGCCGACAGCCGGTTACCCTTTACGTCCCGATGGGACGCATATTCGACCATACACTAGACACTAACACACTTGCGGGCTCCTCTGATCTGGGGTCAGCAGAACGCGAGGCCCTCCGCGACAACACATACATACAAAGACAAGGGAGAAACAACCATTCCCAAGGCGGGACTCAAACCCGCGACCCTTCGGGCCGAAGCGCTGAGTCGGTACTCGCTCTTAGCCACCTCGGCCATCCAGGTCGGCCTTAACTATTTTCTTTGGATCTAATATCCAAATGCTTTTCATAGCACTTCAAAATATTTAATTTTTTCTTTGGATCCTGTAGCCAAATGAATGGTGTCATATCAAATGACTTGTAATCTACATCACTAAGATTTAATGTAGCATTCAACGATTGATAGGCTGTATTTTTATATAAGCTTTGGATATGTATTGTAAATCATTGGATAATACATTCAAATTGTTCTTGCAGCGAGACAAAATGCAAAGTTTCAGGGCATAAAGCAGATTATAAAAACATGAGGATATTTTATTTACTCGTTTTACACTCGTGTGATATGGCAATTTTGATTGTTGAGATTGACTTGTGGACATGGCTCATACTTTGGCTCTATGCTTTTGTTCTACAAGACAAGTTCCAGTTCATTAATGATTCCGCGCGCATCAACTAAGGTCGTGAGTCTCGTAAGTGTATTGCATGTTGTATTGCGTGATGTGGCGGTGATCTTCCCCCGCTAGATGGCTAGACGCGGCGCCTATTTGCACGTCGGCTAGCGGGGTTTATCCCAAACCTGAACTTCCTACCAGCGGGGCATCGCCACAGCTGGGGCAAGGAAGGTGGAAATTTGACCCTCACAGCGTAAGATATTACCCTTCGACGGTAAGTTATTTTAGTCCCCCCGGACATATTCGCACAATACATCTTCAAACTTCAAAATAATGTAATATGTAAATTGTTTGCAATGAAGACTGGTACTGGTAGACAAGTCTCAAACCAAAATTGCGAGATGGGGTAAGAAGAATAGCATTGAGTGGTAAGATGGCGAGGAGTTCGAAATTTCATTTTACCCGACATGCTTTAATAGTTTCGTTTTCTATAATGCAGGTTTAAAATTAATTTTGAGTTGTAATCATTATTTTATTTCATTTCATACTCTAATTTATGTCTTTCCCTTTAGGAACTTCACAGGTTTAATAGGTGTTCATCAGGTGCACATCAATATGCCACGAATGCACATCAGAAAAGTGTCAGGGAAACTGGAATAAGAAGGAAATAAATGCAACTGTTTTAGAAGGAAGAGATAACGACTCAAATGACAATGCGTCGTGAATTGAATTTTTAATCACCTGATGTGTCAGCACTAGGAGATGCTCATGATGTTGTCACATGTGATGACGTGGATGATGTATTGGATGTTCACCGACAAGACTGCATCATTTGTGGGGAGCAGGGGAAGACAGAATTATGGTAGCAGTATTACAAATGAAAATCTTGGACTGCAATGATCATCATGCCCAACACAGACCACAGAGATGCGATTTTTGTATGGCTAGTCTACCGTTTTTAGTTATTTAGTAAATGATTTCCTTTTTCAGACCTTTTAAATAAATTATTACATACCTTGATTAATATGTTCTCCCCATTCATCTTACCCACTCCCCCTGGTCATCTTACATCCCTAGATGAGGTATTCTCCTAGATGGGGATCTTTTCTTAGAATAGTTTTTTCAACCATTAATAGCAGAAGACCGCTTTTTCTTTTCTTTCCGAAATGAAGGGAATTGGTAAACTAAAATTACTTCTTAAATATAAGTTTCAAGCTCGCAGGCCCTCGAGTTAGTACAGATCGATCAAGGAATATTAGTTTTGGAGGCAATCGATTACAATACTGTAACCGCTCGCTCTGATTACATGTTGGCACTCAAAAGCTTCAGAATTCGGCTGCTACCTACCGATATAATCCTAGCACTCAATATTCAAGCAGATAGAGCACTTCGCAGGCTGCGATGACCGTAAATTAGACGCTGGACCAGCTCAACCAAACACCACGTTTATAAGCCTGATACGCGAATTTAGTGTAGGTATTAAAAAATATCTGATAAATAATAAATTGGAATAATATTGACAACGGACTTTCAAAAACAAAGTTCGCTCGGAAGCAAGACTGGTATTACACTCGATCGCTTCAGATATGTAAAAATGAAGCTCGAAAATAGGTAATTAAACTTCTTTAATACACTGATTTTGAAATGATCTGGACATTAATTAAAAAAGAGTGAATAATCTTAATCTGAATTTAAGAAGAATTAATATTATATTTCATTATACGTTAATGATTCGAGGGTGTGCATAAATACATTAACTGCTATGGAACGCACTGAACTTGAGGTATGTAATAGAAAGCAACTAACACAAAGTGTGTTTTTTTTACATCTTTTATTTCTTGTTTTGCCTATTATTACTATTTTTCATTGTCACATCCAACTGAGGGAATATTGAATTCTTTTCGACAACTACTGAATGAAAGAAGGCGTTCACCGGAGGAATGAAGGCGTGGACGTGCATGGTTTCTAAGCAGGAGCCACGTCAATGGGCCAGTGACCTCGCTCGGGGAGTGTGTTCGCCACGCAGCTGTAGAACAGACGTCGAGAGATGAATTGCCAGCAAATACCTATATTCGTCTGTTTCTTCTGCTAGCTAAATGCGTAGAAATATTAAAAGTTTAAATGCAAGGTTATAAGAGTATTCTGTTACTTTTAAAACAAGCTCAGCTAAGCGAAGCCAAGGTCATACTGCCAGAGAGCATATTAGGGAATCGAGGACGTTAGCTGGAGCCAAGTGTTATAAATTATAAGAACTGTATTTTTGTAAAGGAAGTCTGAACAGGGAAATAAAGAAACGTGAACAGATATTGTATTTATATTTATTTGATTCATGAACTTCTGAATATTTGAAAACTGGTTTTAACTGAGAAAGTTAATCTTTTGTTTTGAAAGACTAATAACAAAGACAATTTCTATTTCAAGATAAGGTATACACTACCTTCTATTCAACCAAAGCAAGTAACTTTGGTATACATGTATTTTATATTTTTTACTTAGATTTGTGTCCATTCCTATTGTGTCCTTTCGAATTCTAAAAGATGAATCCCACACCCTGGTTGCAGTCTAAGAATACCTACAACTATGGTGACATGTAGTAAAATGCCGGATTCCATGCATCGAGCATTTGTTGTTTGTTCTTGAGTCATTTGAATCAAAAGTCTGTTAATATACTGAAAACCCGAGAGGTGACAATGCTTTTTCCTCAAAAGAAGTAAAGCGAGAAAGCAAAAAGAAAAGTAGCTGGCATTGCAGCTGGCATTGCGAGGTCATGCATTCAACGACCATTATCTCAGCTTCTCAACAGGAAATAGTCTATTGCACATCAAATAACACTTAACATTACTGGTCTAGAAAAATATTTTACGATTTCTCTGTCCTCTATATGTCCAAGTCTATTGAAATGCAGTCCTAACGCCAATAAACAAAAAATGAAGTTTCTCAAAACAAAGCACTTCGAATAGGAGTCAATGCATCACGATTTATCAGTAACACCACGCAACACAAAGATATATCCATTCTTCCAGAGATACCTATCATTCTAATCTTGTCATCATAATTTAAAGTATACCTGTAGTTTACTCTCAGAAAGAAATATTTGATGAATTAGCAAGGCTTGCGCACCCAGTAACCAGCGTAACAAGGCTGTATAATAAAAATAGAGAACCTCCATGGCCCTGTGCTGTAGATTTAATGGACACTGGAAATGCTAAATCAATATTTAATGAAACTAAATTATTTTATTCAGCAATTAAAGTGCGCATGTGAAACGCTCCAAACAAAGTAATACAATGTAAACGTTGCGTTCAAACACACCCAAGCTAACTGTAAATGAAATCCAGGGTGTGTTCGTTGAGATGATCATATCATTATTCGCAATGTACTAGATCAAAAAGAGAACAACCGATTTGTAGTAACTGTGGGGGAAATCACACTGCAAATAATCGTGGCTATAAAAAATTTAAAGAGGCAGAAAATTTAAAGAGGACGAAAGCAATGGCAAGGCTTTTACAATTCTCAAACCTCGAATTCAAACACTGGTGGATAGCAACCTTCAAGGAGGCCGCCACCAGCTGATAACATTCAAAACTTCCCCCCGCTGCGTAAAGAAAATATGACTTTACCTTCTCAAAAATACGAAAATCTTACTTCAAGTTGGAGAACTCAAAATCCCAATACTGCAAACAATTTCAATTTAATTAGCACTATAGTAAATCAAATATTAGCAATAATTGTTCTTCAGCTTTAAACAATGATTCAATCGTTAATTCCTACTCTTATTAATAGCATTAAATAATAGTGATGAAATGAGGTTATTAAACTGGAATGCAAATGGCATAAAACGCCAAACAAATTCATTCATTCACTTTTTAAATGATAATAAAATAAAAATACCGAAACACATTTACTGTCAGGTGAAAAATTTAAAATTAATGGATATGCAATATATAGAAACGATAGGTTAACGCACTGTGCTTCGGGAGGGATGGCAATCTTAATTCACAAAAGCATAAAACATTTACAAATTTAAATTTCATCACACAAAAAGTTAGAAACGGTAGCAATAGTAACGTACGTGAATAGTGAGGAAATGGTGATTGTATCAGCATACTTATAAACCACCTAACTAACCTTTCTCACAAGATATTTATAAAAGTAGTCCAGAAATATTCGAAAGTTCTTATAATAGGGGACTTAAATAGCAATAATACAGCTTGGGTTGCAATTCAACCTCGACACATGGTAGAAAACTGTTACAACTAATAACTAACAACAATTTAGATATCCAAGCTCCCAGTGAAACAACTCACTACCCTTACAACAATAAAATCATCCCAGATATCTTAGATATAATAATCTCTCAAGGAATCAACTTCCCAATTTATCAAACTGTTGTTCCAGATCTAAATTCGGATCATAATCCAGTTATTTGCTCCTTTCAAGGTAAAAATTCCAATAAAAGACAACACCAATAAAAAATAAACAAAAACATCAACTGGAATAAATTTCGCGGTCTAATGTCCCAAAATTTTAATTTCCAAATTCAATTAAAAATTATACCCAACTTGAATTAGAGATAACCAGAACAAACAATGCAATTCATAAAACTTAGATGAAAGTATTATACCATCCCTTCCAGCACACAGATCGTGTAGGAATGTGCCTCAATAACTATTGTATCGGATACATGAAAAACGAAAACTGAGAAAGGAATGGCAAATAAATAGAAATCGTAATTACAAAAGAAAAAAACAAACTAGCGAAGATAATCAAAATCGAATTAGATAATTTAAAGTATTCTAACTTTCAAACTTCTCTATCCCAAATACATCCAAATTCAAAACGATTGTGGACAACGATAAAAAGTATAACAGGGGAAACAACAAATATTCCTCCTCTGAACACCCAAACAAGAAATTATGTACCCTTTTTTATTTATTTATTTATTTTACGTCACTTTCCCTCACAAAAGTTGGCCGGCAAAATTCTATCTTCCCAACCGCGCCGACAAACTTGGACACCCCGCGGCCAGGGCGAGAGGACGGAGAGGGACGCGTTGACCAATCGCTGAAGGTAGAACCAGTTGTCTGCGATTGGTGTAACATTCCAAGTGGTAGAAATGACGTTGTCTCAGGGGGAGAGGGCTAGTTCGTATACGTACGAGGCGGAAAGAGCGTCATATTCCCCTGCCGAAGCTGCTGCTGTCAGTCAGTCTGTCAGTCCGTTTGTCAGTTCGTTTGTAAGCCTGTCTGTCAGTCTTTCTTCCAGTCCATCTATCTGTCCGTCAGTCCGTCTGTGAACAACGTTTGCGGCTAAACTGTTCAGCCGATTTTGTCTAAATTGAAATTTCTTAATCGATCTGGCTGATGTTGCGGTCCCTTAAATTTGAAACCGATAATTTAATCGGTCGGCGAAAGATATGGCCGGGAACGACCTGCTCAAAGAGTTCTACAGAACTCAGTGTTTTATTGAAAATATTTCTAACTAAAATGAGCTATGTAGTTGCGTGTGTTTTGTTCCTTTGCATACTTAATGTGAATTTGATATCTTTGACACATGGACACATGACACATTCTCTAATAAAAAAAACTAAGTGCAATGAATATCACGTTATTATTGTTTTCGTAATAAGTGCGTCTGAACAGCGTGGTGAGCAATGTTTGTGGTAGCGTAGGGCGGTCGAGATAGGCCTCCAGATTAGAAGGACCCGAGTTCAAATCCTAGCAACGTTAGTATTTATCTCCACATATACTAGTGTAAAGAGAGAATTATGTAATGCTGCAGGAGAGAGTGGCGAAATTTCCATAGAAAAAACGTGACTTGCATGTTGCTAATTCGAAAAAAGTTAATTGTTGATCGTGTTCGTATATTACCTTTTATTCACAGGGCTCACAAAACGCTTGTGTTTTAAACCTGAAAAAGTGATTTTCGAGAAACCTCTTCGTCAGTCCTTCTACGTATGGATAATTCTTGAGCCTAAAGTAAACAGGATTTTCACCAAAATGGATATTCCTTTAACTATCTGGCTGGTGTCGTGAATCCTCGAATTTGAAACGAACCTTTTAATTTTGACGGTACTTTACAACGAAACCCATCATACTGTGGCGTCGTGGTAGCGAAATGACTACACAGACACGAGCTCTAGTTACAATATTTATTTACAGAATATTATACAGTATGTACAGCTCTGGGGTTCCGTTCGCAATCTACCTCCGCGACTCCACGCACCCTGCTCCCATCTCCTGGCTAGTGCATCCTCCACCCAGACGCTTTACCGCGCCGGTGTCCTGACACCCGGTGCTACGCACTCGCAGTGTCCAAGGAATGCACTACCGCCAACGGGCCGCAGTTGCGTCCGCACGCGAGGCGATCTCTTGACGAACTCTCCCTTCCGGCCGGCTAGCTTCTGGCGGTCATGTCCCCCACCCCCACCCCCTAGCTTCTCTGCACGTGCGGGTGGCTCTGGGGCCACATGGCCAGCCAGCCTCCCCTGACCGCCGGCGGGGGGTCAGGACCCTCTGCCCGGCCGACTTGCGTCCCGGGGTGTTAATGGCTCCCTTTTCAGTTGACAAAAGCTACTAACAGTTTTTGTACTAGCCGACCGGATGCACTTCCCCTCTGCTAAACTTTCTAAAGATGGTCGAACCTGGCCGCCATGTGGTGACGTTACAATACTTTCCAAATCTTCTCAAAAAGAGCTCCAATTGTTTTTCTATAAATCTGTTCCTCGAAGCAAAAGACGTTTAAAACTGTCGTACGTCCAATTTTGGGCGAACAATCTGAACTTTGGAAAATTACAAACAAATACTAACATTGTCGAAAAACAATATTGACGCAAGAGATTTTTGAGATTTTTTCCATTATGGATTCTGTTTTTAAAACTATATCTAAAATTAATGTAAATTAAACACTCTGAAGTTTTAAGAACTGTAAATGCAAATGTTTCACTTCTGCCTTTCCTTCCAGTACAGATGGTCGTGCAAAATTCAAGGTTTCGGGACTTTTATAGAGAGGAGAGTAGCGTCCAACAAACCACCTTCAAACTCTGACGATATTTGTGGGTTGAAACTGAAATGTAGTGTGTGTTGGGAAGATAATATAACTTGACCACCAAGTTCGTTCTAAGTATTTTCACTGGAAAATGCTACGGTATTGATATTTATAAACTGTAAACATAAACGCTAATGAATTGTTTTAACAAGTTTTTTGTTTTATTTTAGTAGTAACAACTCGTTTTACCAAGTACGTATCTTTGTTATATTTTAAGACGCTACAATAATTGAATTTTAGAAGTATTTATTTTCAACCATTAGGAATTCAATCATCAAAATGTTCATTAAATTTAATTAAAACAAATACAATTTTGCAATGAAATATCATTGTGGAATACATATCTGTTATCTATCGAATAAGGTAGTTTAACCTTGGCCAGTCTTTTTATATGTATTAAGAATTTGCATTGCAATGGAAATTCTCTACTGAATTTCTGTTGGTTAACGTTAGAATTTAAAAAAATGTGCAATTTTTCTGAATTTATACAGTCTACTCCGAGCGTCGGAGCTGTGAGGTTCGTCTCAGCGGAGCTCCATTCACCTCGCGTAACATTGTGTAGTAAAACTGGTATAAGTAGAAGTGAACCAGTAATCAACGAAGTGACTCTTTTTTTTATGTCTAATGGCAAACTCTGAGCAACAGGTCTAGCAATTAGCCAAGCCCTGCACCTAGTCAAAAATGGTAACTATTTAGCTAATGAAGTGACCGTATTTCAAAAATCTTCCTCTACAGAAGAAGCAATGGGCATCCAACTACAGGCAGCCATGAACCAGCAAAGCAGCGTATCCGGCAATGGAGTGACCTCACACCCATCAGCCCCTGAGGACACGGCCAAGCCAATATCAACAAATAACAGTGATCATCGTAAAAGGTCAGTGAGTGATCCCGAAAATATACAAGATACGAAGAAAAAAGTGCGGGTTCCATGTGTGACAGTGAACAACCAGACACATCCGAAGTAAATTATAACTTGCCAGTGGAAAACAGTCCATTCCCTAATGAAACCTAAGCCTAAAAAAAAAACAACAGATTTACCTATCTAAAAGAAAACAATAGTGAACAAACCAATAACATAAATAAAATTCCTCCCATTTTCGTAGCCAACATTCCTCATTAAAACAATTTCGTTAAAGAACTAAGATTAAAAGTGTCAACAAATTTCATAGCAGACTCTAGAAATCAGAAAATCAAAATCAGTGCCAAATCTACCACAGACTTCAGAAACATGGTGAAATACTTAATTAGTACGCAGAGAAACTTTTCTTTCCACACATACAAAGAACCTGCAAACAATAAGAACTCCGTGGTTTTTTAAAACATTAGCCAAACCATTTCCGAACTGGAAATACTACGACTTAAATCAACAGTACCCATCAATTATTAAAGTAACTAGACTACATAAAGAAAACAAACCCATTCCCGTTGTTGCAGCAGAATTCCGCGATAACGAACCATATTGTCAATTAACGAAATATGCAACCGTAAAGTGAAAATAGAAAGAAGACGAAGATCTTCCAGCCCCATTCAATGTCAAAGATGCCATGACTACGGACACACAAAGAACAATTGCAACCATGTAATAAATTGTGCGTATTGCGCAGGAAATCACTACACAGTTACATGCCAAAGTAAAAATCCAAAACCTAAGTGTACTAACTGCAACGGGGAACACCGGGCAGATGTTAAACATCCAAACTGTTCTAACTATAAAGCTATAAATGAAAGAAATACCAAGAAATTAACCAGTAGAAACCAATCTGACACCAAACAAGAAACCTCATCCCCTCCTCCTAATAATTCAACATCTCAATTTCCATTCCTGCTAACTACACAACCTCATTTATTTATTTATTTATTTATTTATTTATTTATTTATTTATTTATTTATTTATTTATTTATTTATTTATTTATTTATTTATTTATTTATTTATTTATTTATTTATTTATTTATTTATTTATTTATTTATTTATTTATTTATTTATTTATTTATTTATTTATTTATTTATTTATTTATTTATTTATTTATTTATTTATTTATTTATTTATTTATTTATTTATTTATTTATTTATTTATTTATTTATTTATTTATTTATTTATTTATTTATTTAACGTCAAAAGCAGTTAAAACTGCGTATGACGTGCTATGGGGAAAAGTTAATTGTGTGCACATTTTCAAAATTCTGTGATCCCTACACTAAGTCATATACTACTTAAATTTTGAAAAAAAAAAGAAAAGCTCCCATGTAATAAAATCTATTTTCAAGGACAAAAAGGCAAATAAATTTTGGCTCTTATCCATGTTGTCCTTCGGAATAATACTTCCTGCCGCGACAACATGGAAACGATAATTTGAATAATTGTATTTCCCACTGAATTCTAAAAGATGTGCACAGAAAATGAAGTTAAATGTATGTCCAGAAGCAAAAGAAGGGGCCATCTCAGCATTTGCTCAATGGATCAGGGAAACTGGACGAAGAACCTGATCGAGATGGGGGTCATCGACCCGGAGGTTGCAATACAATACTTGTTCCAGGTTGTTAATATACATTTATACAGTTCAAATGGTAAATAATGTATTATGTATCATTGTCAAAATTAATGTTACTTTTCTTGTGATTTTTAGTATAGTCTCTAATTAATAGAAACAGTTATGCAGCAGAAACGATTTCACTTGGGATTTAAACTTTTCTATCGAATTGGAACGCAAATGCCATTACAAATAAAAGAAAAACAGAACTAATTAATCTTCTTCATTCTCATAAAGTTGAGCATGCATAACCGAAACTCACTTAAAAAACAAAAATAAATTGTATATTCCAGGCTACACAATTCACAGAGCAGATAGAAATAACAACAATGGAGGTGGAGGTTTGATAGCTATAAAATCAATGATCGAACACCATCATCGCCGATACTCAGGTGTAGAAACAATTCAAAGAATAAGAATAAATAACCCAAATTGGAACGTAATAGCAACATATAAACCACCTTCAGCCAAAATAGCCACAGCAAGCATCGGAAACGTATTCCAATCCCATACTAATATAATTCTTCTCAGTAGCCTTCACGCAAAAGATACCCAATGTGGATGTCATAATCAAGAGGGCAAAATACTTGAAACAATATCAAATCAACACAGCCTAAAAATAATTGCAACTGCGGAACCGACTTACTACGCATACGACCGACTAAGAAGACCAGACATTCTTGACATGGAATAACAAACACAAACATACATTTTTTTCTAACAATTTTTGAACTTGACTCCGATCATATACCCGTATTAATAACAACTCGCCAATTACCACCCCACACCCCTCCGCCGAAACAAAATACCTTGAAGGTAAACTGGCATAAATTCCAGAAAACTGTAATGAAATTCCTAAAATCAAAATTTTAAATCATTCACGTGAAATAGAGAATGCAGTTTCAACATTGAACACAATAATTCACGCTACTCTCGAATCCACACAAATAAAATCTTACACACATCTAAAAACGTATAACCAAAACCTATAACCCAACCACGAACCCGCGAGTCTCGAATTCGCTTAACCTTCGTGACTTCACGGAGCGTAGTAAACGAATTCGGCTTGCGCCGCCGGCAACTTCACGTTACTTCACGTTACCAAGTGAAATCAAAAGTATAATAAAAAATTTGCCAAACAAAAAATCTCCCGGGCATGATAACATAAATTATTTAATAATAAAAAATTTCCCCCCAACGGCAATAGCATTCCTAACAAACATATGTAATTCCTGTCAGAGAATAAACCACTTTCCGCATTTATGGAAACACGCAATAGTTATTCCAGTACCAAAACCTAATAAGAACAATGGCGAATAGTTACAGACCAATAAGTTTATTGCCCACCCTGTCCATAATATTTGAAAAAAAATTATTAAAACGGTTAAGCAAACACCTAATAAGCACCAAAGTAATACCTAAAGAACAATTCGGTTTCATGAAACAAATCTCCACGCAACACCAACTCCTGAGAATCACGGAACACATGTACCGTCATTTCAGAAAAAAATCATACAATAGCCTTGTTCATAGACATAACCCTAGCATTCGATATACTCAGGCACAATGCATTAAATTATAAAATACGAAAAGCTGGGACCCCTCACTACATAGCTGAAATAATAAAAACTTCCTAAATGACCGATCATTTTCAGTTACAGTAAATAATCATCAATCCACCCCAAAATGCTGGTTTACCCCAAGGATTCCTCCTTTCGGCCACTCTCTCTGTATGTAACCGATCTATACTACGCCCACTCTATATGTAACCGATATCCCGAAATAAAATAGAGTTCATATTGCACAGTTTGCTGACGATACAGCCATATTCTCATCCGGAACTACATTAACAGACATAAAAATCAAAATTCAACTGTACCTACACCAAATCGAAAGCTGGGCTTGCAAATCTAAAATTCTCCTGAATCCATCTAAAACTGCAGCAAAAATTTCACTCTCAGATCGTACACGCCCCCTCCCCCCTTACTCTTAAACAATGCCCAAATAAGCTTGTACCCTCCAAATATACCAATAAAATATCTTGGATTAAACATTCACACACCTTACTGGAAACAACATATTGACATCAAAATTAACCAAGCCAAAAATAAATTACACCAACTTAAACCTCTTATAAACAGAAATAGCCATCTCCCATACAACACTGCTCTGATATTATTCAAAACAATACTAAGATCCCTATTGTTGTACGCCCATCCAATATGGTTAAATGCATCTAAAACAAACAATCATAAAACGCAAATCATCCAAAATCAATTTCTTAGGACAATAACAAATGCACCATGGTATATTACAAACAATCAACTACATAAAGAATTTAGAGCAATTATCCCATCATATCACATACCTCTCCTCAAACGTTTATACAAACCTCATGCAAATACCATCTCTTCCCGAATTCACGCTGTGCAGAAACCCAATCCACAACACAAGAATAAAAAAACAAGTATCCATTCCATATTTTTCTAAAATTGTTCTCCGAAAAGGAATAAACAGAGTTTATTAATAAATAGTTTTCCTCAGACAATGTATTAGATGTAAGACATTTGTTATTAATATTTTATAATATATTATATATAATTATATCAAGAAGTTAGTTTTTAAGCCACCTGGATAAAATCTTGGATTAAATTCCTGGATAAAAAGGATCAACTTCGGTTCCTGGATATGAAGGTTACTGTTTTAAGATTCGAAGGAATTTAAAAATTATTTTGATTCTACCTCCTTGGAGAAATTAAATGTGTACTCAGTTGAAAATGTTTTTGAAATATATATTGTACATCTTCTTACGTTTCAAATTATCTTACAGTGGATCATAACAATGCAAATTATCTTACAGGCTTATAACAATGCGAACTATCAATTACACTACGTTCTTAGAAAAACTAGAGATCACTTTAAACAGTTAGCACACGCCCTTTTGAATTCATTGTTATATCCGGAGATTTTAGCATTGATTTTTTGGTCGAATCTAGCGAGAAAGGGCAGTTCCTCAATTAACTCTTATTATTACTACAATTATTAGTTAATTAATTACTTCAGCTTACATGTTACAATATATGTACCAGCGCGAATCGCACTTAATTCAGAGGGAATCGATCTCATAATAATTAACAAAACCATATCCAGATATGCCTTTTCTTCTTAGGGTTTTTTCCTGCTGAAGGGATTCCGACTTTTTAGCTAACCGCGCCGGGTATCCGTTATATCCCTCATGGGGACACATATTATCTTTGCACTAGACACTGACACACTTGCGGGCTCCTAGGACTGTGGTCAACAGAGTCACAAGGCCTGGAAAGACAAGGCACAAACAACCTGCTCCGGCGGGATTCGCGCCCGCGCCCCATCGGACCGAGGAGCTGAGTAGGAGCACCTTCTACAAGCGTCGGCCATCCAGGTCAACAAAACCACATCTATACACGAAAAGCACAACTAGTGGTGCTACAGAATGGCACACACTTTCTCGTAGTAAAGTTTTCTAATTTCCTCTGTGTGGACTGGCTGTATGTTCTTGCCCCATCCTCTTGCCAGCTGCCATCTATCGTCACCCAAAGTACATTTTTTTTATTTCTCAAATTTTCTGTTTCCTTATAATACAACCGAAATATTACTTTAAGAAAAATGTAGAGCCTTTTTAAGAAAACGGCGTTTGAGGGTTGCTGTAAATACGAAATTTCAAGCTCTTTCATCACAGAAAAGTTTTGAGTTTTCGATTGATTGATTTTTTCGTGCTCCCGGGCACGTCAACTGCTTTGATTATTAGTCCCGTTAGTGTAGTGCATGTTTTTCTCGGGAGATGGCGGTGATCTTCCCCCGCTGGATGGTGAGATCCGGCGCCGACCTACCGTCGGCTAGTGGGGTTTCCCCCTAACCAGGACTCTCCCACCAGCCCCCACCAGACCCAGCCGCGACAAGCTCTAAGCTCCCGACCGGCCTCCCGGAATATGTGGTAGTGTAGAGCATGTTAGTGTAAGTGTGTGTGTGTGTGTGTGTAACGGGAGAGGATAGGACAAGGAAGAGGAAGGATAGATCGCGTGCGGTCCGTGGCCCGTTTGGTAGGATACTGCTCCGGCATTCGCCTGGTATTCATCAGAGAAACTACGGAAAACTACCGATCAGAGCAGCCTCTCTGTGATTACGATGCGCAGGAGGAAATGAGAGGGTGCACTTACTTTCAAAAAATCCACTAAAACCTACTATAACCCCTAAGACCTACTAGCAAAATTGTGCGTTACTACCAGATGCGAGAATAAAGACGCGGCGAATACAGAAGGTAAAAAAATCTCGAAAGCCTAATCTTGTTGATATGTCATGAAAGTGACATAGATGAAGTAAACAAATATTTTATTTTTAAATAGATTTTATGCCTTTTGATGCACCATATTTCTCAGATGCAATTTAAATGTATTTGCATTAACAGAGAATACAGTATGATGCGTTATAAAGATGCGGTATATTTAAAAACTGTGACGTGACATGACGTTTTTATTGTGATATTCGTACTATACGTATAAAATTGAGTACATTGCGCACTCTACTTTCCTGGAGAAAAAATTCTGTTCCCTTGTATTTTTTTATCACGAAATTAACAAAGTTAATTCCACGCGGCCGCGCAGAAGAACGTAATCTTTCTTCTCGTTTCCAGAGTTGCAAATAGTTGCAGATGAAACCTACACGAACGTGTTCCCTGATATTTCTTGTATTATTACTGCAAGTTTTATGACATACATACGCGTACATTTTTTTGTAAGTCAAGAAACGCAAATGTAATGTTTCTTCTAGCAGGTATAATTTTAATAATTTATTTACAACTAATGTGGAAGTGAAAAATATGGTTTTTGTAAGAAATGTACTTATAATGTATTGAAGAATAACTAGGAAAAAAACGAATTTCATAACTTTAATACGAACTGAGAAATGTGCATCCCAAAATGGGATGAATTTATGGCCCTCTGGGTTCTTCTCGCATTTTTGAGCGCGTTCTACACAATAATGGACAAGAAAATAAAATATAGTAAAATACATAAACCATTGGACATTTTTCTGTTCATATGTGCTTGAATGAAGCAAATGAGACAATTTTGAAAAATTGATTTTTGTCCTTTTTTTTTGCCATTCAAACCACCGTACGGCGGCGCCGAGTGCGGACCTTCGCCGCCAGAAAGAACTGCGAAAGAAGTCTTGCGGTCCTCCCCTGCCCCCGCCATCGCGCGCGATATCTGATAAGTGGCGGCCGAGCCGACCGCGCTCTCAGAGCTTGTGATTGTGTTTAACCCTTGCAATTTTTCCATATCTTTACTTTATCGCTCTTACTTCGTAAGACGAGAAAATATTGTAATTGTGCTCTGGAAAATGGCGAATTTTCGACACAAAAACTCTTATTGCCAGACTCTGGTAACGGAAAATTGTATAAAACTTCCTATATGTAGTACATTACGTCCTCTAAAAATCGATTGACGGCAAACCGTCTGTCTCGGTCCGCCCGTGGTCAACGTTAACCTCAACCACGACGATTTTTTCCCAAATTGAAATTTCCCGATTTCAAAGAGTTCTGAATGCGTTGATTAAGGGTTGGTTGTTAGTGATTCCAGGTGCGTCAACAGCGTAGGTCATTAGGCCCGTAAGTGTAATGCATACTTTTCCTCGGGAGATGACGGTGATCTTCCCCCACTTGATGGCGAGATCCGGCGCTGACCTACAGTCGGCTAGCGAGGTTTCCCCCTAACCACGACTCTCACACCAGCAGGGCACCGCCCCAGCCGGGACAAGCTCTACGCTCCCGACCGGTCACCCGGAATATGTGATAATGTAGCGCATGTTGGTGTAAGTTTAAGGGGAGAGGATAGGAGAAGGAAGAGGAAGGAAAGATCGCGCGCGGTCCATTGCCCGTTTGGTAGGGTGCTGCTCCGGCATTCGCCTGGTGTTGATCGGAGAAACCACGGAAAACTACCGATCAGAGTAGCCGGCCGCCAGAATTCTCCTCCAGACAGCGACTGAATTCGACCTAGCTAAACAGCTAGTGTCGACAATCCTGCCGCCGTAATGACTCGAACCTAGGACCTCCCGGTCAGAGGCACTGCAGTGACGTCAGTTGATGCACTGAGCTACCGCTCCCGATGTAACATGATTAACTTAAGGGTATAGCCAAATAAGGTGGTGAAAACTGCCCCAAACCAAATTAATAATCGCGATGCTCATATGAAAGAGAACAAAAACTGCCGTAGATTCACAAAAATCACCGTCCTAGGGCAATCTGTTGCAGAGATACAACGAGAAAAATGTTTTTCATGTTTTTTCTCGGCTTCTATTGCATGTATTAGGCTGAAAAATGGAGAGAAGGGGGAAAATAGTTGAATTTGAAGGTATTTTTGTCAACTAATTCTGACGGCAAATTCAGTTAGAAAAAATAAATACATTTTTGAAATAGATTTTCGACGTGATAACGTTGGAGTACTATTTCAGTTTTTCCTCCTCAAATGTTTCTTATACTCGTAATATTCTATTACATATATTTTTTCAGATTTTTAAACAACGTGGATGTGAAGTGAACAAAGTGAATAAAAAATTAAAACCAGTTTTATCAGTTCAAAAATGTGAAATTCACGCCAAAATGTGAAAGGAAATTTCTTTTCACAAATGTTTAAACAATTTATGTTTAAAATATCTACTGCTAAAATATTAAAGTCTTACAGACAAAATAAAAATCATCAAACCTCTTTTGTTTTTAAATTAGTGTATAGTTTCTAATATAAATCAAATTACTCGGTATCAGGTATATATTAGTAATTTAATCAAATTACTCAGTTGTAGTCAATTCATTATTGACAATTAGGCAATAATCATTGTCACTGTCTTCTTCAATAACTGGAATCACGCGTACCTTTCTGTATAAACAATCTATTCGAAATTTCTGGGGGTTAACAATTTTTGCCAAGTAACGAGCGTGTAAGAAATAATAAATAATGGCAGATAAGAAGGAGCAGCATCCCTGGCTGCGACTTCCGTTCGCACGTTCAAAATAATATCGTTTCACCGATAATCCTATGCTGGAAAGAGATAGGTGGGCTCCTCCGATGCGCCGATTTTGCTCGTTCTGCGCAGCGCCAGTTTGCGTCACGAATCACGTGACCACAACACGATTGAAAAGCGTGACGCATGTGACGCACTTCCGTTGAATAGCAAGACCAGACGTTGGCTGCAATGTTTCATGGAGAGCAAGAAGTGTTGAGAAACTTTTGACAGTGGCGTAAAGTGACAATTTGCAAGGGTGACCAACCAAAAATAAGAGAACAAAAATAACAAATGTCTTTATATGTTTCTGTTTTAATGACTTGCAACTGATAATTTTGGCATTTAAAAAATAGTGTGATGTAAACTGGTGATTGAAGCTCATTAGCTAAAGTCGCATGCGCGAAAGCCCACTTATTCTTTCCACCATGGATAGTCCGATTGAGTTTGGTTCATAAATGATGTAACTGAAAAGATTTCGAGTTCATATGCCTGATTGAATGTATGTTTAAATATTGGTAAGAGCGTGGTAAGTTTGTCCAATCACATTTTGGCGCGTATTTTAAATTTTTGAATTGATCAAATGGGTTTTAATTTTAATTCACTATCGTTCACATTGTTTAATAATTTGAAAAAATATATGTTATAAGACACATTCTATGAGACAGTAGTCGAACGTCTTCACGTCAAAAATCAATTTCAAAAATTTATTAATTTTTTTCTATTTGAGTTTGGGGTCAGAATTGGTTTTAAAAGATACCTTAAAATTCAACGATTTTCCCCCGCCTCTCCAATTTTATTCAACCTGATACACGTAATAGAAGCTGAGAATAAAATAAAAAGATACGTTTCTCGTTGTATCTCTTCAACAAATTGCCCTAGGAGGCTGTTTTGTTTAAAATCTACGACGTTTTGTATTCTCTTTCATATGAGCATCGCGATTATTGATTTGGTTTGGGGGCAATTTTTACCACCCTATTCGGTTTATATTACTCATATAACTGAACGCCTCATATAATTGAATTAAACACCTTTAGTGTTTAATTCAGTTATACGAATGAGTTTGATTCATGTCCGTTTGTTCGTCTATACGTCTGTGGCCTTTGCTATCGCCTAAACCGTTCAGCTGATTTTCTCCAAAGTTGATATTGCCCGATTTCTAAACGAACTCAAGTCTTGGGATATTGAAAGGGATATTTTGACTTTGAGGGAATTTTTCATGAAGCCGAAAAAATATTTTCAAATTATTCTGAAAAAAAAAAACAGCAACAAATTTTTTGATTAAACTCTGTATTCGGATAGCGTAAAGGGCGTCTAACAAAATGGTGCCGATGTTCATGTTCGCTAAAATCTCAGATTTTTCGAAAATTGCAAAAGTGCAATTTTTGGGAGCGTCTTCCTACTGCTAAAATATTGAAGATAGAGAAGTTTTTCCTTAATGAAATCTGTTCCTTAGAGACAGATCTTGAAATAAAGTCTTGTTCAATTTTTCGATAATTATGAGTAGTATAGGTTTGATTGATTGATTGACTTTTTCCTGTTTCCGGGCACGTCAACTGCTTTGGTCATTAGTCCCGTTAGTGTAGTGCCTGCTTTTTCTCGTGAGACGGCGGTCCCTCGCTGGATGGTGAGATACGGCGCCGCCCTACCGTCGCTAGTGGGGTTTTCCCCTAACAAGGACTCTCCCACCAGCGAAGCACTGCCCCAGCCGGGACAAGCTCTAAGCTCTTCATTCATAGTTTCCTTCTTTCATAGCTAACTTACGATGCACCTCAGCGTAGAGCAACTCAGTTTTGTTGTGGAGGAGTATTTCCGAACGCAATCTTTCAAAGAGTGCCGGGCAGCTGTCAGAGAAAAAAAAAAATCTGAGTCTATTCCGAACAAGAGTACCATATGGAATAAATATTCCATATTCATAGTTACCATATTTCGGTTAGTGAAATGCAATCGTGAGACAGGAGGTGTGTTTGATCGCAAACGCAGTCGCCGAAAACTAGAGGAAGTTCGGGATGTTTTTTAACATCATTAAGGAAACTTCTGCAGCAATGTAATCTTTCTTATGGTAGTGTGCATTGTGACACTACAAAATTGAAAATGCACGCGTTCAAACTGCGGACATCTCAGGAGCTTAAGATACTTGATCGGGCTGCTCGCATGAATTATTGTAATTGGCTACGTCGATTCGTTAACAAAGGTCTTTAGGCACTTGATAACGTATTTTTAGTGAAGAGACTTGGCTTCATCTGGATTATTAACCAGCAAGACAGTAGTCTCTGGGGATACCGAGAGACCATAGGAAACACTAGAAAAACCATTACATTAAAAAAAGATTGGAGTATGGTTTGCCATTTATCGACGCAGAGTAATTGGTATGTTGATTTTCAAAGAAACAGTAACGGCGGATACGTATCAGAATAGATTGAGAAATTATTTTTTATTATATTTTAATTAATTCCCCCTTATTCTTAAAATTATTTTCATTGAACAGGTCTCTGTAGGGTTTGATATTTCCGCAAAATATTAGGGTTTCAAGCAATGAACATTCATGAACATTCGTTAGCCAGTGAGCAGCTTGGAATCAGGCATAATTATATGCGCAGATGTGTTGAACTCATAACTTCCTTCCCTGGGCTCTCGCGGCCTTGCGCGTTTTGTAGCAGCTGCAGCTGCCGCTCCCGCCGCGCCTCGCGAACCGGAGAGCGAGCGGGACGCGTGGAGCGATAAGCAGCGGCGGCAGCGCGGGGGAAGCAGACGACGCGCGACGCGTCGGCGTGGCACCGTTGTTTGGCGGGGGGAGGGGGCAGAAGCAGGGATCATGCCTTTGGGGGGCTGGAGGACGGCGGAGTTGGTGTCCAGTGTGCACGCCAGAGAGCAGCACCACGCGCTGCGTTCCGTGGACTGGCGGCGAGGCACTGCACCGTTCGCGCTCTCGTGGTCGGAGCCAACGGTACGGACAGCGTTTGCCCGCCTGCCGTGGCTCCGCCGCGCCTGCGCATCGCTGCGCACTGGCCTTTGTTGCCTTTGCACTGGCCTGGCATTGTTTGCAAAACCAAGAGGCAACGACGCCCTAAAATTGCCTCCAGGTTGCCATATGCAGCCGAAACGAGAGCTCACTCTACGGAAATATATCAAGTGATGGAAGTAGCAGAGATACCAGTGTTAAAAAACAAAACGCTCAGGAATAAATATCGACACACGACAATATATAAACACACGACAAACCTGCCAGTCAGGGCTAGTTTTGAAGGTGGGAAAGATGGTGAGAGGCCCAGGGGCTCCCACATGTACAAAACGTGCTGTAAAAATGTGGGTTTTAACAAATCATAGAATGTAAATCAAATTCGTACAATTTTTGTCATTTGAAAACTACATTTGTATTTACGCAATGAAATGTATTTGTTACATTACAAAATTATGATATACTTTATTTTATACTTTTATTTTGTTTTAAATTTATGTTTATCTTATTTAATTTAGCTTCAAATAGAGTACTTTGTTCTATGATCAACACGCGCAACACCAGCGTCATTTATTTGCAGTTTTCTTATTTACGATTAAAAGTATGCAATACTTTTTATAAACATTCAATATATAAATTATTTCCGAAACGATCTGTACCAGACGTTGACCTGCTACCATCCGTCAAAGATTTTACATCGAAAATGTTCTCCGTCATTGATCAGTTCAGTTCTCCGTCATTGTCATCGTTGGATCAACATATTTCAGCATACAAATTGGTCTCTACACGTTTCGGGGTCTTGGCTACACTTAAGCCAAAGGAACCAATAGAATTGATTGAACAAGCAAAACTGTCAACTCAAATTGACATGAACGATGTCGAGGAAAATCTTGGGATTGAGCTTGTTGAATATGCTCAGAACATAATACGTACAATTTAATAAGTAATTTTGTCACCCTACAATCGAAATGTCTGGGCACTAAAGGATGAGCTTCCCCACAATATTATGCCATATCTCAGGCGGGAATGTACTAAAAATACACGCAACGAGCTGCATGAAGGCTGACAGAATTATAAAAAATTCTGAATGCATAACATAATGAGCATAATTTAGTGTCTAATTCTGTTATATGTACATTCCATGTGAGGTTTGATTGAACTGAGAGACCTAGAAATTTTGTTACCTTAACATCAGCTAATTGCATATCGTTTATTTTCAATGAAGCATACGATTGCCTATTTGAAACGCAAAATTGCATTGAGACAGTTTTTTCTTCGTTAACTATTAATTTGTTATTACAAAACCAATTTGAAACTTCTGAAATTGTACTATTTATTGTTTCTTTTTTGCAAAGAACATTCGTGTCATCGGCAAACAGAACTGTTCTTCCATTTTTGATAGATGAGGGCATATCGTTTACGTACAACAGAAAGAGGATAGGACCTAAGATCGAACCTTGTGGGACCACCTGTTCAATTGGCAAAGAATTGGAAAGATAAGTAAATAATGTTCTTTCGTGTCAGTACTGTATTTCTACTCTTTGAGATCGATGTTTAAGGTACGAGGTTATCCAATCTAGCGCAATACCGCGAATTCCATAAGAAGGTAATTTTGAGAGCAAGATGTTATGGTTAATAACGTCAAAAGCTTTCGGAATATCTAAAAATATCCCAATTAGTTCTTCATTTTGGTCCATTGATGAAGCAACATCTTTAAGGAAAGAAAAAAATGGCAGTTTCCGTAGATTTTGATTTCCTGAAACCGTGATGTGAGTCTGAAAACACTTCGTTTTTCCTAAGAAAAGTTTCCATTCTCGTATATAAAAGCCTCTCATATTTTTGATAAAACTTACAAAAGAGAAATTGGCCGGTAATTTTGAATTTCACTTTTGTTCCCTTTTTTTATAAAGTGGCTTAATTTTTGCTGTTTTGAAAATATCTGGAAATATTCCTGTGCACAAGAAAGCATTGAAAATGTGAGTTAATGGGTGTATAATGGCAGGTGCACACGTTTTTAATAAACAATCCGGAAATTCATCTAAACCAGATGAATATTTATTTTTTAGTTTACTGACAATTCTGAGGATTTCGTTAGAAGGAGTTTCGTAAATAAACATCGTGCCGAATTTTTTTTTTGGGGGGGGGGAAGCATATGATGTTGAATTTTGTGGTTTTAGTCCCTTTGTGAGATCAACCGCAAGTCTAGAAAAGTGTTGGTTGAAGATATTCGCAACTTTTTCTCGATTTCTTGTTTCTCTTTCATTATCCTTTAAAACAACATTCTCTACGAAATGTCGTGATGACGTGGTTGTATTTTTTACGATGTTCCACACTGTTTTAGTTTTGTTTCTAGCGTTCAAAATATCCTCATTATTTTTATTATTTTTGCCTGAACTATTATTTTCCTTAAAATTCTTTTATATTCTCGAAAGTCGACGAGGAAGCCGGGTGGTATGTTATGATGTTTAGAAATAAAGTAGAGCGTACGTTTACACGATGTTCTAATTCCTTGTGTGATCCAAGTTTTACTTTTTCCTGAAATGTTTAATTTTCTCTTTTTAATAGGAAAGCACGCGTTAAAGAGAAATGAAAGGTTTGAGAAAAATAAATTATATTTTTCATTTGTGTCAACAGCGTTATAAACCGCCTCCCATGATTCTTTCAGCAAGTAGTCCGTAAATAATTTTATGTTAAATTTAGTAAATGCTCTGCACATGCGTGTTTTACTTATTGTGTTCATGTTATTAGTAATTGTAAGAATTTGTGCATCGTGGTCCCTGTAATCCAGATTATTCTTTATTATTTCATATCTAGTTCTGGGTTTGTTAATTATAATTTGATCTATTGCTGTTTGTGATTTAAGAGTATTCCGTGTAGGTACGTTCACTGTAATATCTAAATTAAAACAATGCATTAAATTGAGAAACAGCTCTTTTCGTGAGATTCATTCAGAAAAACAATATTGAAATCTCCACATACAACAATGGATTTAAAAGAGAGATTACTAATTTTGTTCAGAGTTATCTCTAGATTTTCTAAGAAATTGAAATAATCTAATGCTCGCTTTGTTGGAGGTCTGTAGATGCAAAGAAGATAATTGTGAGCGCAGTAAGATGTACGACTGTTATTTCAAAAACTTTTTTTCATTTTTTTAATTTTTTTAAAAATTTTGTTCAGAGTTATCAAAAACTTTTCAAAACCTTTTTTTCAATTTTCTTAATTTTTTTAAAAATTTTGTTCAAAGTTATCTCTAGATTTTCTAAGAAATTGAAATAATCTAATGCTCGCTTTGTTGGAGGTCTGTAGATGCAAAGTAAGATAATTGTGAGCGCAGTAATACGTACGACTGTTATTTCAAAAACTTTTTGAAGTGCATATAAATTGAATTAATAATACGATAATTTTTATTGAAATTATTTTAAAAATTGAATTAATAATAAGATAATTTTTGTCTGTCTGTAGTACCCAGATACGTGACCGTACTTACAAAGATCGAACATGAAACGAATGCATGCGTTTTGTGCTGTTTGCAACTTCCGTTGTTGCTCAGTTTTTAAGTCGGTGAACAAGAAATCACAGTAATCGAAATGGGGCATAATCAATCAATTAATCAAGTTCATACGTGTGTTTATAGGAAGTAGTTCTCGTACGCGTTTAAGGGAATGGAGGTCTTTGAAGACTTTTTGACAAATCTTACTTATATGCGTAGTTCAGCTGAGAGTGCTGTCTATATGCATTCATAGGTTCTTTACGTCGTTACACTAGGGTAGAGGGGAGCCATTTATAGTAATGGACGGAAGGGTTTTATCTAATTTGTTGATGGCGTTGCGGGAGCCTATCAGTAAACTTTGGGACTTATTTGGGTTTAATAAAAGTCCTAGGGCTGCGGTTCATTTATTGAGAGCATTTAGGTCTTCATTTATTTTCTGAACTAAAGAGTTTAGCTCCGATGGATGTCCGCTGACATATAGTTGAAGGTCATCTGCATAAAATGAATTTTATGGCGACAGTATTTCAGACATTGTCCTACGTCGTTTCCGTAAATTAAGAATGCTAATGGTCCTAGAACTCTTCCCTGTGGAATACCCCGGGTGGTTCTGATGGCACTGGATCGTTTTTCATCTGATACTATGACTTGTTGACGATCTGTAAGATATTGTGAGAACCACCGGGCACACGTTTATTTGTGACGATATGTTTTCTCAGGAATTGTATGGTGTTTCTGAACGCAATCACAATTCATATACTGTAATGCGTAATCCCAAAAGGATTGTGCTCGCTACCACAATCACATCATTTTCTTGTTGATCTCACCTTTTATTTATTCAAATCGTAAATTAATAATTTTCTCTTATTTCTAAGATCAAAATTAAACAAATAAAAGAGGAATTAAAACAATTCCAGTGAAAAAGTTACCCAACCTATTATTATAGGTTAAAATAAACGTTTTTCTCTCGGATGATCAGTACAGTCTGTCATTGTACAGAAACATTGTACAAAGACTGACAGCATTTGAAAGAATTCTGAATATATAATATAAAGAACCTAATTTAGTGTTTAATTCTGTTATATATACGTTCTATTTGAGATTTCACAGAATTGAGAGACCCAGAAATTTTATCTTAATATTGCATTTTGTTCGTTTTCAATGGAGCACGTGGTAGCTGATTTGAAAAGCAAAAATGAATTGAACGTTTTTCCTTCATTTATTAGTTTTCTTTAATTTCTTTAGTTATAAATTTGTTGTTACGTAAACAATTCGAAACTTCTGAAATCGTATTACTTATTGTTTTTATTGAAAGAACATTGGTGCCATCGGTGAATAGAACTATTCTTCCAGTTTTAATGTATGTTCGTAATGTGTATATATCGTTTACGTATAAAAAAGAGGACTTGAGATCTAACCTCGCGGGACCCTATTCTCTATTTGGCAAAGAATTGGAAAGATAAGTAATTAATGTTCTTTTGTACCAGTACGGTATTTCTACTCGATGTTTCGGAGATCGACATTTAAGGTCAGAGATTATTCAATCTAGGGCAATACTACGAATTCCGTATAAAGGTAATTTTGAGAGCAATATATCACTAACGTCAAAAGCTTTTGAAAGCTCTAAGAATATTCCAAAAGGTGCTTCATTTTGGTCCATTGATGAAGCAACATTTTTAAGAAAAGTACAAATGTTAGTTTGTGTAGATTCTGATTTTCTAAAACCGGGTTGTGAGTCTGAAAACGATACGTTTTCCCTGAAAAAAGTTTCCATTCGCATCCAGAATAGCCTGTCTACTATTATTGAGAAAATTGACAAAAGAGAAATTGGTTGATACTTTTGAATTTAATTTTTGTGGCCTTTTTTAAAAAGTTAATTTTTGCTGTTTTGAAAATATATGGAATATATCTGGTTTTGAAAATATCTGTGCATAAAGAAGCATTGGAAATGTGAGTTAACGAGTGTATAAAGGCAGGTGCACAAGTATTTAATGAATAATAGGAAATTTATCCAAATCAGACGAATATTTTCTTTTACTTACTCTTCGACACTAGTGCACACCATCTTACAAGACGAACGCATCTGGTTGTGCTCTTGAAATTTTGTGATTTATCTACTATTTTTAGCGATTTGACCAGTGGCGGCTCGTGGGTATTCGCACGTTCGCATGTGCACACCCAAATTAATTCGGTGCCATTTCTCTTAAACATCTCTTAACAAGAGGAGAATACAAGTCCTCTCAGAGCATTCCCGAAACATGTTATTTCAAAACACGCGCCATTCGGAAGTTGCGATTGCCGGTCCGTCCGCCTTTCTTTCGTGAAAGCCTGCGGGAGCACACTCGGGAGAATGCGACCGAGGAAACGACGTCCTAGGCTGCCGCGGGGCTGCAGGGGAAGGAGGGGAACAACGTTGGCTTATGGAGGACTGGAGCATACCCGGCGCGGTGCTCCATCTACGGCGCAGGCGCAGTGGCGATCTCGGGAAAAGTCTTGACGTGTCTCGAAGATATAACACTCGAGTAGCACAAGTTTTTAACAGAAGTATGACATTGAACGAAGAAAGTGTGAGATATCTCTCCACTTAAATGAGCTTTCGCACTAGCGCGCGAAACGCGAACGCATTGCTGTGCACTGTTGCATTCATAAAAATGTTAATAGTATATAATATGTGTATTCTCTTGTGTTTTAAAGTGAGTTGCAATTACAGAACCATTCCGAAGTATAAACCCCTTTTGTAAACGTAAGATTAGGCTACGTTTCAATGTGTTTTAAGAAACCGAAATCAGAGAGTTCTTTTTCTGTCAAGGGTGTTTGTGCAACTAACAATGAATAGCGTTGAAAATATGAAACGTAAGAAATCAATGATTTCAATGAAAAAGCCACAGAAAAAAATTGCTGAAAACAAACAATGGAATGGAATTGTTCGGCATGCTATCAGACGTCATAAGATGATTTGTGTTTAATTGTCATTATTAATGTTAATGTGTGTCAATGCATGCATGAAATGTATATGTGTGTGCGTGAGAGAGAGAGATAGAGGGAGAGAGAGTGTGGGAAAAAGAAGAAAAACGTTGCACACCCTAATGGCATGACCACGAGCCGCCACTGGATTTGACTGTACCTGGTGGGTTTATGTGCTTTTATTACTTGTTGTAGGTTAGCTGAAAATATAATTTCGACTGATTTTCTTGCTATAACAAAGACAAACCAATAGATTTCGATTTTTAAACGAATACTGAAACCTCAACGATTTTTAGCTTAACGAGGTGGTGATAAGTGTCAAAACCAATAAACAGTTCAGTTTATTTCCGATATTAAATCACTGTGCTAATTTAATTACTGAAAGATTTATTGTTTTTTTGACAAGTGACGATTCCGTTGTTTTGAATGTTACGAGGACGGTGTATCGAATAGTTTTCAATTTGTCATGGAAATATAGAATTTGAAACACAAACTTTCAGATAATATCTTTTATCTAATTACGGTAAGGAATAATCTACTGGTTGTACTAAACAGTTGCAGCTTAAGTGGGCGCAAATCTACGTAGCCACATAGCCAAATTTCGCAAGTACTAGCTTCAATAGATTTTGTGGGTAGCATACCTTCATTTTTGTATTGAATCTTACTTTTGAATTTATCGAATACATATCAATCTTACACTTTTCAAATATTAAGCTAGGTGCTTGTTGCTCTTATCTGAGTTTTCTTGGATTTATTCCAATTTTTATCACATACAACATTCGTGACATGGCTATTAGTCGTTCTACTCTTTTACTCTATTCTCTCAAAGCCGAACTTCTGAAAGCCTTCACACACGTAAACAATAGTATAGATCAACATATCCGAAGGTTGGAAGGGGTTGTTCTCTACACAGAGGGTTGGGTACAAGTCGGCAACACAGCGAATCTTCCCAACCGTGCAACCGTGACTGCATACAAGGCACAGACACAACATCCAGTCGCAACTCAAAACAAATTTAATGTTAAAGATTATGAAACAGATTTTTCTCGCCATCCTGGTCATCACAACCCTTCCCTACCATCGACAAATACATGCACAAACCAACGCAAACAGGCTAGGAAGCGCGTCAAAACCAAAACACGTAAAGCTGCGCATCCTAGCCTACTTGAAAACAAAGACATTCGTACTGAGCCAAAAAACAGGTACTTATTTCAGCAGACAGGCATGACCGCCATCTTTCCTCCATTCTCAGTAGGAAGTTACCCTCCAACTACTCTGTCTCATCTATTTCGGGAGGTTTGCAGATGTGACTGCAGAGTTCGGCATTGTGTGAGCATTCTCTGCAGATGGTGCCTTGCTGTCTTGCAGCGGTTTCGGGTTGAAAAGCATTTCATGTGTGTTTCATGATTGCTCCAATTTCCTGGATTTACGAAATTTGTTACTGTTTCTATCAGTGTAATGTTTTGTCACAACGCTTTTCTTTCTGGTTTTCAAATCATTTCATCATGTAAGATGTAACTCGTATTTGTGAATATGTTTCATACAGCACTTATACTTGGGTTTTTCTAACGAGGCATTTGAGTGTAATATCTCCAAGATGTAATATGGCACGGCAAGTGTACAAAAGAAAATACATTTATCTTGCGTTGTCATTTTTTGTTCTTAGGCATTTTGGATATTCATGGAGGGGATGTTTTTGGGAACCCATTCAGTAACTTCTTATTCCTATTGCCCCCTACCTTCTAATTAGTAAGTATACCTACTACTGTCTCAGGTGATCCATTGTGACACATACTAGTAATTACATTACACCGATGTTTGTATTATGAGTATGCCAATGCCATTTCCTAACTTTGCCTTTATTCAACCTGTTACTATTTTTAATTCAGTTTTACTATTTTTTATTCCAGTCCTACGCATTCTCCTGCCAAAAATCCATCCCTTTCACCTTCCTTATGTTCTCCACCTCACCCTTGTTTCGAAACCTCTTACATCCTCCTCTGAACCTACTCCTGTTTCTCCCATTCCCACTACCAATTCATCTACACCTAATGCTGACCTCGCAGGCTCTTATTGTAGAGAGAGAGAATCCTAAAGAGATCCTACATGTGGGGGTTCTGGTATTTATGCTAGAAATAATATCGATACTATCTCCTTGGCAGAATTAAATGTGTATTCTGTTGAAAATGTTTTCGAAATTCCTGTTCTACATATTCCTTCACTAAATTTATCACTAATATTTCTTTGCTTCTAGACGCCTCCAACAAAGCTCCAGATTATATTTTTTCTTACAAAAACTGGAGATAACACAAGTCAGCAATCGCCCTTTCGAATACATTGCTGTATGCAGACATTTTAACATTGATTTTCGTGTCGAATCTTGTGAGAAAGAACAATTTCACAATTTCATTAATTCCTTCAGTTTAGTAATGACAGAAAATGAACCTACACGGATCACACTAAATTCAATGAAAGTAAATTTATTCAAAAAAAAAAAATTATTATTGATTACTTGATGCAGGAGTCATGGCGGAGTCGTGCGGTTTACAATACCGTTCATACAAACGATAAATATAATTCTTTTTCCCCCCAACGCTTTCATTTCATTTTAACACTTGCTGTCCTCTTAAAAAAATAAAATTAAATATTTCACAGAAAAGCAATTCTTGGATAACAAGGGATTAGGACATCATGTAAAAACAAGCGAATTCTTTCTTTCATTTCTAAACATCATAACGCATCTCAAGATTTCCTCCTCGACTTTAAAAAATACAAATAATTGTTACGAAAAGTCATAAGGCAGGCTAAAATCAGAAACACGATTAGGATATTTTGAGCTCAAATAACAAAACAAATGCAATGTGGAATATACCAGAAAGTACAACCAAATCAACTGGATACCTTGTAGAGAATGTTGTTTTAAAATATAGCGATAGAAATGTGAACGATCCGGCATCAGTGGCTAGTCTCTTAAACCAATACTTTTCGAGAATTGCTGCCTATCTTACTAAGAGTCTTCAGCCACAAAATTCAATATCAGACATTTCTCGAAAATTTTAGACACGATGTTCGTTTCCGAAACGTCTTCCTATGAAATTCTCAAAATAATCGGTAAACTAAAAAATAAATATTCGGTCGGTTTAGATAAATTTCCGGATTGTTTGTTATAGACCTGTGCGCCTGTCAGTATACACTCACATTTTAATGCATCCTTATGCACCCGAACTTTTCCAGATATTTTCAAAACAGCTAAGATTAAGCCGCTCTTAAAAAGGCAACAAAAATGAAATTCAAAATTATCGGCCTATTCCTTCTGTCAGTTTTTTAAAAATATTAGAACTTTTTACTACGAATGGAAAACAAAAAAGGCAACAAAAATGAAATTCAAAATTAATAAAGTAAATCAAAAGAAAACAGGTTTAATGCTGTTATCCATTCCAAATTAAGAATTCGGTACTCCATTGAAAATGAATCGTGTTCCAGGTGTATCCAGATGACAGGACTGACGTTAGGGCAACACAGTTTTTAGGCCTCTCAATTCAATCAAACCTCAATTGGAACGTCCATTTAAATGAATTGAACACGAAATTAAGTTCATTATGCTACGCGTTCAGAATTCTTTCAAATTCAGTCAGGCTTCATACTGCTCGTTGAGTATATTTGAGTATATTTTGAGTTTTTTGCGAATGTGCATTCTCGTCTGAAATATGGCATAATTTTATGGGGGAACTTTATGCCTCCTAGCTTTTATATAATAGCTCCCAGACTTTTAGATTACAAAAAAGAATTGTACGGATAATAACCAAATCCCACCCACGTGATTCTTGTAAGGCTCTCTTCATTAATCTAGGAATTACCATTACCTTGTCTGTTGATTTACGAATCAGTGGTTTTTGTCAAAAATGACTTGCTTAAGGGCGGGAATATATTTTCAGAAAATGCAGATGTCTGTAACTATAACACTCGACGAAGTAATCATATCCATCAGGTGACAGGACCAACAGCTCATTACAAAAATTCACATATAACACATGTACATTATTTATATTATACAACATTTTGCCAGATCACATTAAACAATTAAATTCCATAGAAAAGTTTAAATCCAACGTGAAATCGTTTCTGCTGTTTTCTGTTTCTCTACAATTAGAGACTATACTGAGCATCAAAAGTAGAGTAACATTGATTTTAACACTGATATTTAATGTATTATTTACCATTTGGACTGTATAATTCTAAGCAACCTGTAACAAGTCTTGTACCACGGCCTCTGGGTCAATGACGGCCACCTAGATTAGGTTTTTCGTCCAATTTCCCTGATCCTTTGAGTAAATGCTGAGATGGTCCCTTGTTTTGCTTGTAGACATAAATGTAACTTCATTATCTGTACCCGTCTTCTAGAATTCAAGGGGGAAGATAGTTATTCAAATTATCGTTCTCCATGTTGTCGCGGCAGAAAATATTCTCTGGCGAAGGACATGATGAGGTATAAGAGTCCAAATTTATTGTTGATTTACCCTTGAAAATAGATTTTATTACATCGAAGCGAATACTTTTGTTAACAATCCTTGCAAAAACGCTCATTTTTTTCTGTATTCAAATTTAATTAGTATATAGCTTAGGAATGAGATCACAGAATTTTGAAAACGAGCACAGATTTCACTTCTCTAAAAAAAAAAAAAAGATTTTATTAGATCGGAGGGAATACTATTGTTATCGATCCTTGCAAAAACCGCTCATTTTTTCTGGATTTGACGTAAAATAAATAAATAAATTTCCTCTCCCTTACGAAGGTCCTTCGAAAGAAGAGACAGTCATGTAATCGTGCGCTGCAAAATGGCGAATTTCCGGTAGAAAAACTCTTATTGCCGGGCCCAGGTATCGAAAAAGGGGATAAATCCTGTTGCTAAATATAGAACAAATACGTAGTGTAGCCAGAATACATGTTTTGTTTCAATGATACTCTCTTCATTCTCCATTTCATACAGCAACTCCGTCTGAATCTGCTCCTCGCTGCACGTAAAACTTTAAAACATATTCCTTAGTTTAATAAATATAGTAATTCTTTCAAATTTATTTCCTCTAACGTGACTTGGAATTTTTCTGTAATATTTTGTGAATCTCACCTTTTAAACTCCACTTATACTTATTTAATTTAATTTGGGTAGTTTTTTTCTCTCTTTCTTCTTCACTTGTCAGCATGGCATCGAATACCAGAGGAACTACTAAGAGTAACCAAAACAATCTGCAAAAAGATATCAATTCAATTGTGCAGAAATTTGTTAAATCCCTGCGTTCCTCAACTCCTTTGCGGTAGTCCTCACTGGAATGTCTCCAAGCAGTTAGAGGAGAGCATGAATTTTAACACCGAGCTAATTAATCATTTGCGCAGGGAAATTGAAGACCGAGACAGAGAAATTAAAAATCTGAAAGCAGAGCTCGACGCGAGAACAGATCAACTTGAGATGTATACGCGGCGGAATTCCTTGCGGATCTTCGTAGTCAAGGAAAAAGATAATGAAAACCCAGATCAACTTGCGCTTGATGTGGCAAAACAGATAAGTGTCGATTTGAGCCTCAACGACATTGATAGATGTCATAGAGTAGGACCCAAGATCCCAGGAAAAACACGACCGCTCATTGTAAAATTTGTAAGTTACAGGAAGCGTCGTGAAGTCTTTCGGGAGAAAAGACAATTGAAATACACCGGTGTCACAATACGGGAAGACCTCACAAGATCCCGTCTGGAGGTTCTGAGAGTTGCCATAGATAAATTTGGCCTGCGGAATGACTGGACGGAAGATGGCACAATAGTCATTAAAACAGGTTGCAGGAAAGCCCGCGCGCAGACAATTGCTGACTTGCAGGCCATTTCCGCCTAAGTAAGAGCGCTCCCCACCCCTACCCCATAGCTTAACATTCCCTTTACTTGGAATTTCCAAGGATCCTCTCTTTCCTCCCCACCCCTCTAAGCATCTTTTCTTCTTTCATCTATTCTCTACAACCTTTCTGAAAGCCTGGCCACCAGCATGAATCCACCCCTACAGCTTTCCTCATTACATGGACAAAGCAATCAACCAATAACACTTACTCATAATACTTACGCCTCCATATCAAAATCTTCATCGCGAACTTTATTGTAGGTCACGTAAATGCTCAATCAATGCAAGAACTAATTTCCACTCACCGTTTTCATGCTCTCCTTAATAGCGAAACGTGGCAAAAGATGTCACTTGCTACATTTGTCACCATTCCTGGATACCGTTTTCTTAGAAGTGACCGGAATATCGCGTCAAAGGGAGGTGGTGTCGGTATTTACCTTTGCGATGATCTCACTTATAACCATATAACTTCATCAGCAGATAACGTTAATCAGAATAACAAATATCTCTTTATTGAAATTTCAATATTTAACAAAAAATGTGCCCTAGGCGTAGTGTACTGTCCTCCGAAAACAGGGAATATCGCAGCTATCGACAAAGAAATTGCGCTTTGCTCAAGTAAATACGATAACATAATACTGATGGGCGATTTCAATTGTAATCTTCTGAAATCCACGTCGCATGCCGACAAATTCAAACGTATTTTCGGGAAAATGAATCTTTCTATCTTACCACTAAATACAACTCACCATACGATCAGTACATATACTTGGATAGATCATATCGTTGTATTGAATCATGACAAAAAAGCCAATCACCAGTTCCTGGAATATCAAACACGATCTCAATACGTCACATACAATATGAAATGTCCTAGATATACGCCAACGGTTTTCAAATATCGCGACTTCAAAAGATTCGATCTTGAATTATTTCTCTCTGACGGTATGTCTATGCCCTAGCATCTTGTCTCTCAAGAATGTTCGTTAGATAGAAAAGTAAATACTTTTACTCATCAATTGACGGAACTGATTAATCGGCACATACCCGTAAGGAAAGCTCGTGCAACACGTCCGCCGGCACCTTGGATAACAGATGAAAAACGTTGCTTAATGAAACAAAGGGACGCTGCCTTCAAAAGTTTTCGAAATTCAAAATGCGAAAACGACAGAATTAAATACAAAAAATTAAGAAATGTTACACAAAAATTGAGAAACGCGAAATGTAAATATTACCACAAAGTTTTGGTCACAAATGGCGACTCGAAACAATATGGAAATCTCTACGCACTCTTGGCATAGGCAGATAACGAGCACCGCTTCAAATTGATATACCTGTAGACTCCCTAAACCAACGTTTCGCTAATATTGCTCCTCATTTCAAAAGTTCATTAAAAAACATGACTTTATCAAACTTACAGTTCCATTCTAGAAATTCTCCAGAAGAATTTTTCTTCGCGTGTACAAGTCATATTGACGTCCTTAAAACTGTCCAGAATCTAAACTCAAGCGCCTCCAGAATAGACAATATTAATGCCAAATTACTGAAATTTTGTGCCGAAATAATATATCCCACTGTAACAGATATAATAAATTTTTCTCTCATTAGTGGAACTTATCCGACCTCTTGGAAAACTGCACTTGTCCATCCTCTTCCTAAATCAACAAATCCTTCTGAAAACAGACCTATTAGTATTCCACCTACAATTTCTAAAGTATTAGAAAAAATTGCACGACATCAAATTACGAACTATTTAGGCAGCAAAAATCTCTTAAGCGAACATCAACAAGGTTTCCGTTCAGGCAGAAATACAGGAACTGTGCTTTTAAGCTTAATTGAAGAGGCCAGAATCGCCACTGACAACGGTAAACTAACAATACTTATTCTCTTAGATCTCTCATTAGAATCTCTCAGTAAAGCATTTGACTCTGTCGATCATGATATCCTGCTAGAGAAAATGAAAGCATTGGGCTCCGCTAAACCCACGATACGGTGGTTCTCACAATATCTTTCAGATCGTCAACAAGTCGTAGTATCAGGTGAAAAACGATCCAGTGCCATTAGAACCGCCCGGGGTATTGCACAAGGAACAAGACCTTAGGACACTGGGACCCTTAGCATCTTAATTTACGTAAACGACGTAGGACAATGTCTGAAATACTGTCGCCATAAAATGTACATTTTATGCAGGTGACCTTCAACTATATGTCAGCGGACATCCGTCGGAGCTAAACTCTTTAGTTCAGAAAATAAATGAGGACCTAAATGCTCTCAATAAATGGACCGCAGTCCTAGGACTTTTATTAAACCCAAATAAGTCCCAAAGTTTACTGATAGACTCCCGCAACGCCATCAACAAATTAGATAAAACCCTTCCGTCCATTAGTATAAATGGCTCCCCTCGACCCCTCTACCCTAGTGTAACGACGTAAAGAACCTATGAATGCATATAGACAGCACTCTCAGCTGGACTACGCATGTAAGATTTGTCAAAAAGTCTTCAAAGACCTCCATTCCCTTAAACGCGTACGATAACTACTACCTATTGTAATGGGACAGTCGCCCATGCATGGTAGCGACGAAATAAAAGCAACATAAAATTATATTTTCAAACGCCTGTGGAAACGCAGTAGGGAGGCTCATAAAGCGGGCAGGAATTGGTACATGTACTGTTATTTGGCGTCGCCGACGGGCACCAGTACTTTTCTTTGTCTCGGAGCCTGGTGAAGGACGCTCCAGTGACGTCAATGGATTTCACCTCCGCGCAGAGCGTTGGCGAGTTCGGGAATTCGTGACGTGAGGTAAATTCCGGTGACGACGCAATTCAAAACTCTAGCCTGCAACGTCGGTGCCACCGATGATTGGTCGCTCCGTGTCACGTGATGTGACAGACAAATGAGCGCGAACGTCGCGTGGACGCGGTCTGTGACCTCGGGGCAGAGATCCGGAGGAGAGCGGGCGGTCTTCTATCTCCAGCAGCGATAGGCGGGCAGACGCTTCTATCTCCAGCAGCGATAGCGGCGGGCGCTTCTGGTTCCAGCAGCGATAGTAAGCTGACGTGATCTGCTACGAGCAACCGTGGCGAGTACGCCGAGAGAATTGCCTCGGCCAAGTTTACGGGCCACACATCGCATATCGCGGGTATCCTGCTGATTCGCCGCTCAGTCACGGACGGGCGACGAACGAAAGACGGGCAACGGCCGTGACCAGACCGGGTCGCCGCTAGCACCGTCGCCGCCGCCCAGGACGCCCGGCGTTCAGCCAGGCGCCGGCACCCCGCGCCGCCCTCCATCGTCGCCGCCGCCTGAAGCCCAGCCATTCATCCAGGCGCCCGCAACCCCGCGCCGGTCGGTGAACAGGTCAACCGCGCATCTCCAGCGCCAGCACCCCGCGCCGCCGCTCCATCGTCGCCGCCGCCGGCCTTTGCATTCATCCAGGCGCCCGCAACCGCGCCGGTCGGTGACCAGGCCGAGCCGCCGCTATCTCCAGCGCCACCCTGCGCCGCCGCATCGGGTAGATGGCTCGAGGCGCCGCCTGAGCTGCCGGCATCAACCTCGACTTCCCGCGCCGCACTGGACTGTAAGCGAGGCGAGAGAGGGGCGAATGACCGCCTGATGTACAATAGCTGTAAGTTAGGTTAAGTTTCTTTTTTTTCTTGTTATTTGTATCTGGCCTCACCAGAGGAAACCCACTAGTATTAAATGTAAGTTCATGAAAGAGCTATCTTTTCTTTATACAAGACGCATGCCAATGCCCACGCCACGCATGTTCCCGTTCAGCCTTTCAGGGTCTTCTGCGGGTGTAGCCGGGCAAGCTTCATCTTTCAACAGCGCCAGGAGAAGGTAGGTCGAGGTCACCCTGAGAGCATCCCCGCGTAGGGGGTGTTACACTATAAACACACGTATGAACCTGAGTAATTCACTAGTTATGCCCCATTTAGATAATTGTTATTTCTTGCTCACTGACTTAAAAACCAAGCAACAACCGAAGTTGCAAACAGCACAAAACGCATGCTTTCGTTTCATATTCGATCTTTGTAAGTACGATCACGTATCTGCGTACTACAGACAGACAAAAATTAGCTTATTGAAGAAAGAAGACTATTGCATAGCCTCTTGCTTCTCCATAAAATCTTGTACAGTACTGGAAACAAATTGATCGCGGCCTTCTGCGGCTAAGTTCAGCTTTTGCACGGCCCTTGTCATGACGAAACGTCGCAGGCGGAGCCTCACAAACCATCGTGGCCAATCTCAACGCAGGGGGGAGTGCTCGAACAAAATTACCACGTACAAAATGGCGGGTGCCGCTAGTTCAGATGTGGAAGTATTTTCAAATAAAAAATACATGGAAGAAACACTTGTATTAACATGAAAGTAAATTCATTGAAATATATTAAACACATAGCACTTAACCTCTGTTAACACAAATCTTTTTGAAGACATTACATTGATATCATATAAAATAACACTAATTTTAAGACAATTACGTTCTTATACACACTTAAATTCCAATATTCTTGTCCAAACAACATTTATGAACTTTATCAAATGACCAGTTTACTACAGAATTTTGCGATAAGAAAAACGATTATAATGGCATATTTTCAATTGTTCATATGCATATTACATTTGCAAAAATGCAAAATACTGTCTTTCTCGAATCGTTAGGACAGCTAGGGAACCATTTCAATTAAAGAAACTAAAATTCAAAGACCAACTGTATATTTATCATAAAGTAACAATTAAACTAGATATTAAGCAATTAATTTGCATCTCACGTCAAAATTGTTATTTTGCTATCATCAAATTAGGGACAACTTGGGGACACTCCCCGGCAGGAATAACACACATTTCGAAATTGTTTATAAAATTGTTAATTGTTGCAAAATTGTTAATTCGCAGTTTTTGGTTCTGGGACATCAGAAAACCCTTCTCACTTTAGAATTGCAAAAATTGGAAATTGTTTATAATTTTACAAATTTTGCAAATCTTTTTTATTCTCTCATCTCAATTCCCTTTACATAAGATGCAAAATTCCGCAATCCAACCGGATCTATCGCCTTTCGTTTTCGAGATACGCAATTGTTCATTAGCTCTTAGCGACTGATGCCAACCCTCACTTGTTTCCAACCCCCAATTTTATTTATTTTATTTATTTTACGATGCTATGCGATTTTATTTATATGACGTGCTATGGGGAAAAGTGAAGTGTGTGCACATTTTCAAAATTCTGTGATCCCTACACTAAGTCATATACTACTTAATTTTGAATTTTGAAAGGAGAAAACAAAACTCCCATGTAATAAAATCTATTTTCAATGATAAACAAGCAATAAATGTTGAATCTTGAAATTTTGAAAGGGAGAAAAAAAAAGAAAACTCCCATGTAATAAAATCTAATTTCATAAATAAACAATAAATTTTGAAATTTTGAAAGGGAGAAAAAAAAAGAAAACTCCCATGTAATAAAATCTATTTTCAAGATAAAAAGCAATAAATTTTGTTTAAAGGGAAAAAAAAAGAAAACCCAAAAAATAATTTAAACAAAAGAAAAAAATAAACTTTGAATTTTGAAAGGGAGAAAATGAAGTTACATTTATGTCCAGAAGCAAAACAAGGGGCCATCTCAGCATTTGCTCAATGGATCAGAGAAACTGGACAAAAAACCGATCGAGATGGGGTCATTGACCCGGAAGCTGTAGTACAATAGGTTGTTACAGGTTGTTTATACTCATTTATACAGTCAAATGGTAAATAATGCATTATGTATCATTGTTAAAATTAATGTTCCTTTTCTTGTGATGCTCAGTATAGTCTCTAATTGTATAGAAACAGTTATGCAGCAGAAACGATTTCACTTTTGATTTAAACTTTTCTATTAATTTAATCTTTTAATGTCATCTGGCAAAGTGTTGTAAAATAATGTACATGTATTGTATGTGAATTTTGTAATGAGCTGTTGATACTGTCACCTGATGAATATGATTTCTACGTCGAGTGTTATAGTAATAAATTTGGCATTTTCTGAAAAATATTCCCGCCTGAGCAAGTCATTTTTGCAAAACCACTGATTCGTAAATAAAAGACACGGTAATGGTAGAATTCTAGATTAATGAAGAGAGCTTACATGAATCACGTGGGTGGATTGGTTATTATTCGTACAATTCGTTTTTGTAATCTAAAAGTCTGAGAGCTATAAGATGTATTTCCCCAGAATAGTATGCCATATCTCAGGCGGGAATGAACATTCGCGAAGTATACACAACGAGCAGTATGAAGGTTGACTGAATTTGCAAGAATTCTGAACGCGTAGCATAATAAACTTAATTTTGTGTTCAATTCATTTAAATGGACGTTCCATTTAATGTTTGACTGAATTGAGAGACCTAAAACTTTTGTTGCCTTAACATCAGTCAATGGTACACTGTTCATTTTCAATGGAGCACAGAATTGTTTATTTGAAATGGAAAACTGCATTAAAACCGTTTTCTTTTCGTTTACTATTAATTTGTTATTTCGGAACCAATTTGAAACAAATGATACCGTACTTTTACGGTTTCTTTATTAAAGGATGTTCGATTAATTCGATCTTGGCAGTCAAGTATAAAATTCAAATAGATTTGCAGTGTCTTGCTTTCAGCTGATTAAATTGTATTAACGATTTGAGACACGACAAATCGATGGAAATTGTTGCTAATGAGCTTTCTTAACTTTCGAAATTAAATTCTATTCTTCATGTATCGTTGAAACAGTAGTTTGGTTATTTTGATTCGTCTGTGTTATAAATAAATTTTTGGCAAATTTCAAAACGCTGAGACTAGCTGTTGTCCTGCAAATTTGAAGATTTCTTTGTGGTTGGATGCATTCTATTCAGTGGTGCAAAGTGTATACCAATATGTTTAATGTCTATCGAGGAAATTCATTATCAACAAATTTTTTTGCAAAATGCTTTTGGACAGAGCGGTGGCATGATAGATCATTTTCATATTTATTTCACGAGGCAAGTTTTAGGCAGCAGATATATTCTGTGTATTATTTTTAATTTTGGTGAAATTGAATCACATGTGAATTTTCAAATAGAACCATACATTTTTTACCTGTAATGAATATATCAATAAAAGGAATTCAATCATGTCTCATTTGTTAATAATTTAAAGAGTAATAATGTATATTTGACACCGGGCTTAGCAATCCTCAACTCTAAGACAAGCAATGCTTATCATTGGCTCTTCTAGTAATTCAAGTGGCATATCCTCGGAATATTTCCCCATTCTCCTCGCCTTAAAAGGCATAATAGGCGGAGTCTGTAGAATTTGGCACCAATCGAATAACACTTCCTCCCCTGGAGAATGCTTCCTTACTCCCTATTGTGGGAACACGTTCTAGTCGTGTATTAAATTGTGAAAAACAATTTAAATTCAATATAATAAACGAATAAGAGTTTTGTTTACATTGTAATGCTACACACATTTAAATTTAGAAATAAGACATGCAACTAAACAGTGCAAACATGTTTTAGGAAAACGAAAATTCTTTCTTATTATAACACTCATTTGTATACTTTTCACAGACAATATTGAGAAGTACACCATCAATCTGATGATTTTTTCTGGTAATAATCGATTTTACACATAATTGACATGTAATGATAGAAATTTCTAATGTCTGGTATGGGAAATTAAGTATGAGCTCAGTTAATTTTAATGAGAGAGCAATTTCGCGATGAAAATGTTTATTTAATGTATAGATTCCAAATCCATATACTTCCTTATTTTAATTAACGTTGCTTCCATTTCCATTGAAGGCAAGGATATAACATCCCTTACGCGCCTATGTTTTGAAATGATCCTCAGAGAGATCACTTGCTGGAGTCGCCGTGTTATTGAATTGAACTCTTGAAATGTTATGTTCATACAGTAGTTCCCGAAACACGTAAATTCCAACAGGCCATCTCAAACTTATAGTAGTCACACACTACTTTCAAATATTAGTAGTTACCGCGGACTGTGAGACCGCACGTAAAGTTCTAAACAAACTTCATTCTCGTTCATGAGCATGTGTTAATCAGTCCAACTTTTTTTGTGTCGGAGGGCTGTGATTCTTGGAGAGATAATAGTGGAGTGGACATGGTAACAACTCTGCACCTAAGCGAGTTCGTTTTCTAGTGTGGACAAAACTTTTGGGATTGGAAACCTTTCTGCGGACTTCATGAATTATTATAATAATGCGATTACCAAATAGTGCGTTCTATTATCATCATAGTTTTAATTCAATTTTTTGTCTTTCATTTTGTTTGCATTTTAATCACTTTTCTGTTTCTTATATAATTTTGTTAATGTATTTTAAGAATGAGGTTTGACTGATTCCAATGTAATTCTTGATTTAAGCTAGATTGCTGTTTCCAAGTACTCGCGGTTCAAGTCACGTCTTACTGCGATCGGTGAGCTGAAGAATATCTGCATGTGTGTGGACTGACAATATGCCAATTTTCAGAAAAAAATTCAGAATCTCGGAGGGAATATTGATGACTAAAATAAAAGATCGTAAAATGCCGCGATCGTAATAGTTGTGACTGTCAATCAAATAATATCCTAGCAGAATCTATAGCAAGGGCGGTCAGTTTTGCCCGCATGGGCATTCGTGTTCCAATTTATGCCTGGCGGGTGCTGCCACTCAAAATCGTCACTGCAGCAGGCAACGAAAGAAATTTGAGCGCGGAACATTCCTGGGAGATGGATAACTGGATTACAAAAGGGAACAATGTTTTCACGAAGTTTTTATTAAATAAAACATAATAACTGTTGTAAAAAGCGCTTATTTATTGGAAAATAGTTTGTAATGAAAATTTTCTGAGAAATAGAATTATACAGTCCCACCAACTATGGGCCACCTCATAACTTCTAAACGGTTCCCGATATCTAAATGCAGTTTTCGCTTAACAATGTGGAATCATGGGAAATAATGTGCGGTAGATATATAATTCGAAATATTTTTAGTTTTCGAGAAAATTAATTATCTTTGATTTTTTAAATGGAACCATATATTTTTTTCACTAGCGATAGATAATCATAAATAGACGAATGCATTGATGTAAATTACGTTAATGTTTTGATAGTATATTGAGTATACAATTTTACTTTCAGACATGTGATTTTTAACTAAATGTACGAGATTTCCTGTTAGCAACCGTTGCAATTGGGGCATTTGGGGAAGGATGCCTTCGCGGCGCCGGCACTTCGCGAGAACAGGGAAAGATCATGAAGCTACTTTACCCAAAAGCGACAGTGTCGACGGCTGCAAGAGGGAAAATTGCACGTTTAATTTCAAATCTCAAGTCTCATAATATAAATATATAAAAACGGGTTTATACGGTTATATTATTATCGGTTTTTTACATCACTACCAATGCGTGAACTAGTTTTTATTTAGTCGCAAAATATCAAAAAATACTAATACAGCCTTACCAGTCAGTTTGAATTCATGTAATTCTGCAATTACAAAGTTAATTGTGAATGAACTTAAATTAATTAAGTAATTTAAATTAATTAAATTAAGCTTACAAATTAAAGACTATTGAAATATTTTATTGAAGTTTCTCAAGAAAATGTTTGAGTCTATCTAAACGGAGATGGGAGGTACGCTTTTTCTAATTGTAAATTTTGAGTCAGAAAATAAACGGACGCAGAATATTGCCTGGGAAGTGGGAAAATGAATATTACACAACACTGTCGCTTAATGTCATCATTCGACGACTTTCTTGCTATTGAAATATCAAAATATTTTAGAAGATAACATTATTCAGCTTCATTTGTTAGCATAAAGAACTCGATAAATGGATTAAGACGTACTTTTTTCGTTGGGACTCATCAGGGCTTTCCATCACAGGTAAAGAAATTATTTGCTCAATGAACATAAGTTAAAATTAATAGTTTTTTTCCGAACGTTATTCTGGTGTTTCCATCACCAAACAATTGTAATAAGACGTACTTTTTTCGTTGGGATTGCTCAGTGCATAAACTACACTTTATCAATCATTATTTCGGAAAACGTACTGCTAGCACTTCGGCCAGAACATTATAATATGTAAGTTCAGTACATTGTCCATAATCGTTACACTATGCAAAATTGTGTGGAGTGGATAGTTAACGTCAGAAAATAACTCCAGTTACTCGTATTGATATACAGGACAGTTTAGTTAACTGAGAGAGATATGTTTTGTTTGTTTTTTTGCATTTGTTTATCTTAGGTTAGCCAAACTTATTATATAATAATATGAAGTTAATATAAGAAACAGTAATACAAATTATTAATTTTCAAGTTTTTAAGCAAATTTCGTGGGATGCAGAAACGTAGACGAAAAAATGATCCACTTAACTGCAGTATGGGATTAACTGAGGCTCTTATTGTGGTGAAGTGAATTATTAAGAGCATGTTGAACACAGTTCTACGAGTATGTTATAAATAGGAGACAGATTTTAATGAAATATCATTTTTACTTTCTTGCATACCTACGTATATACGGAGTAATATACGTAATGTAGAGAAAGTTATGTAATGCTGCGCAAAAAAACGGCGGATTTTCGGCAGAAAAAAATTCATTGCCGGATCCTGATGAAGAAAAAGTGGATAAATGCAGTTGCTTAATTCAGAGAAAATTGTGGTCTAATACGTGATGCAGCCATAATCCCTATTTTGTTGGTCCTTGATGCCGAAAACTCAATTAAAAACGAAACGCCCGCCGTCTGTCCGTCGGTGAACACTAGCGCATAAACCATGTGTAGGATTTTTTTCAAATTGAAAAAACATCTATCTGTAGTTGAAGATTTGAAATTTTGAAATCCATTCTTTTAAACTTGGGAGTTTTTGGATCAAGCCCCACGGACATTCTCGAAATTTTCTCAAAAGTTTTGCTAAAAATGTTTTCTTTGAATTTATTGTAATAACAGAGGAAAATACATTTATAAAAGTTGCATAGGTTCTATTTTCACGGTTAACAGGATTGTCGAAAATTGCAAAAGTTTGAATTTTTCTCGCGTCTTCCCGCAACTGAAAAAATTGTAAATTTTCCCTTCAAATTAAATTTGTTATCCATAATTGCTCCTTTCATTAAGGTCTTGCACATTGTTTTAAAACTTTAAGTTTCCTGCAATATGGCGTACAATTTTAATTTAAAAAAAAAGGTTTTTCATTATATATAATTTGTTCACATTATTGTATTTACATATACATATGCTCTTAATAATGTTGAATAAAATTTCTCGAAAACTCAACAATTTTTTTGTGAAAATGAGCACAAAATTCCGCATTTTTATAAACACTCAAACGCCATTTTCTCAAAAATTGCTCCAATTGTTTGTTTCATACGTTTTCAACAAATAGTACTAATTGCACTGTTTAGTATGACGTTAAATTCATTTTTGTGTACTCTTTCGGTTTTTTTAAAATACACAGATGTCATTTTTATGTACCTCTCACACCATTAATGTGAACATTTGCATTGATTGCATTGATAAGTGGAAGTGTTTCCAATGACTTCGAATGAAGTTTTTCGAAAACTCAAGAGATTCCTCTTAAAAAGAATTTCAAATTCCTCCTTTACAGTAATGCTTAATCGCCATTTTCTTAAAACACCACTTCAAATTTTTTAATGAAAATTTCTATTTACGACAAGATTTTCTTCTTTAATATTCTGGAATGTTAATATTCTATATACGTTCTACTATTTGGAAACCGGAAAGAGAAGAAAAAAGTCGCAAAATGTGTTTTGGGTGACGATAGATGACAGCTGCCAAGAGAATGTAGGAAGATCTTAAAGCCAGTCCACACCAAGGAAATTAGAAAAATTTGCTACGAGAAAGTCTGTGCCATTCGGTAGCACCTCTAGATACCTTTTTTCGCATATTTCATATATTTTAACATAATTTTAATAGTATTTAAAATACTTTTCGAGATGCAACAAAGTTCTTTATTTATTTATTTATTTATTTTATTTTAACATAATTTTACGAAAAAACAGTTAAAAACTGCGTATGACGTGCTATGGGGAAAAGTGAATTGTGTGCACATTTTCAAAATTCTGTGATCCCTGCACTAAGTCATATACTACTTACATTTCGAAAAAAATGAGCTCCCATGTAATACAATCTATTTTCAACGATAAAATGGCAATAAATTTGGGCTCCTATCCATGTTGTCCGTCGGAATAACACCGCGACAACAAGGAAACGATCATTTGAATAATTGTATTTCCCACTGATTTCTAGAAGACGTGCACAGAAAATGAAGTTACATTTATGTCCAGAAGCAACACTACAGGCCATCTCAGCATTTGCTCAATGGATCAGGGAAACTGGACGAAAAACCTGAACGAGATGGGGGTCATTAACCCGTAGGCTGCAATACAATACTTGTTACAGGTTGTTTATACACATTTATACAGTTCAAATGGTAAATAATGCATTATGTATCATTCTTAAAATTAATGTTACTTTTCTTGTCATGCTCAGTATAGTCTCTAATTGTATAGAAACAGTTATGCAGCAGAAACGATTTCACTTGGGATTTAAACTTTCCTATTGAATTTAATCGTTTAATATCATCTGGCAAAGTGTTGTAAAATAATGTACATGTATTGCATGTGAATTTTTTGTAATGAGCTGTTGATACTGTCACCTGATGAATATGATTTCTACGTCGAGTGTTATAGTAATAGACATCGGCATTTTCTGAAAATACATTTCCGCCCTTAAGCAAGTCATTTTTGACAAAAGCCACTGATTCGTAAATAAAAAGACACGGTAATGGTAAAATTCCTATATTAATGAAGAGGGGCTTCCATGAATCACGTGGGTAGGATTTGGTTATTATTTGTACAATTCGTTTTTGTAATCTAAAAGTCTGGGAGCTATAAGATGTATTTCCCCAGAATAGTATGCCATATCTCAGGCGGGAATGAACATTCGCGAAATATACACAACGAACAGTATGAAGGCTGACTGAATTTGCAAGAATTCTGAACGCGTAGCGTAATGAACTTAATTGTGTGTTCAATTCATTTAAATGGACGTTCCATTTAGTGTTTGACTGAATTGAGAGACCTAAAAATTTTGTTGCCTTAACATCATTCAATGGTACACCGTTCATTTTCAATGAAACACAGACTTGTTTATTTGAAATGGAAAACTGCATTAAAATCGTTTTCTTTTCGTTTACTATTAATTTGTTATTTCGGACAATCCCATCAGACAATTCCTGAGTTACCTATTCCATTTGTTCATTCACAAATTTTAATGTCAATCGTATGAAATCTAAGGTTCCTGTGACGCCTATCAACACCATTGTGGGTGCGGCGGATTTCACGAAAACTAAAGACAGAGATTTTCTGGTCCAGTTCAAACCAAACATTTGCAAGTGAAGTTCACTTGAACGAAAGGCAGCAGACATGATTACATCAGTAAGTATTCAACAGCTTGAGTAGTTCATCTGATTTTTTTGGATCAATTTTTTATGTCATTTTATGTTTGCTTTTTTAAACATTTTAAAAACATTTTTAGAGTATTTTAATGATCATTCTTCGTAATGATTTAGGTTATCACAACTATCGTTGTGAGGTCACTAAAACTCCTCAATACAGGCTGAATTCGATTACCATTTAACAAAGTAGTATTGAATATTCGTCACCGTCGCTCTATCACAGATGCTGCAGTAGCAATGATGGTTGTCACTGAACCATATCAGCCGGTGCTCTTGGGTGTAAGTTGCTTTTTGTTGATCTTGCTGTCACTATAGTTCTCCTGAATTCTCAATTAAAAATATTAAGATTTTTATACAGAAAGGTTTTTGAGGACTTACCTGAGCCACTATCCACCTAATCTCAAAAGTTTTGGGCCAGCTAACCGCATTAACATGAACTTTAATAACTTTTAATACGTTATTATAACTAAACTTTAAGCATTATACGCGGCGAAAACTACATACTTCATCAATGGTAAAAAGTTCCTGATTTCATGAATATACAGTTCTTATTTTATTATATTTATTGATGTGTAAGTTTTAATTAAATTATCGAGAAAATTGCACTCACCTCACATTTAAAAGCGAAATATCTCCTTAATCGGCTACCACATCAGCGACATAACAGCTTTAAATGTGCCAGGAGTAACCCTTTTAATACAAATTCAAAAATTTTTCACTTCAAGAACATTTTAACTTCCTCAACATCTGTTTTCTGCATTATTTTCTTTAGACATGTTTTTTCTCTATAGTCACTAAATACCATAGATGTCCATGTGACTTAAAATAAATTAAAAAGAATATTTTAGGTGGGCTGACTGACTTAATCCCACATCACCATGCTCACTTTACAGGATGAGTTTTTTAAATTTCCCTCTCTAAACTAGTTTATTATTCTCAAAACATATGAGTTCTTTCTCATTTCTCACGCAAATGTTAAATACATATGATATTTTTCATATTATATATATATATATATATATATATATATATTGTAACCGCTTGTCATCGGCTACACTCATGACAAAAGAAATATTGAAGTGACAATACCCGACATCTTGCCCTACAAATAGTTCCTAGAGTGGGAAGAGATGGCGTTACCTAGAAACAAATTTCTGAACGTACTTTCGCCCTAGCCAATCAGAACTTTTGTAGAAATGCAATGTGGCATGAGGCTTGCTCGGACGAGATTGTCTTTCTTTCCGGATCGAGACGCTGAAGTGATTAGATGGGTACTATTCCACCACACAACCGACGAGGACAGTGAAAAATACAGAAATGAGCTTTATTAAAAGCTTATTCAGTTTTATTTTTGAGCAGTTACTTATTCTACTTTATTCTATTTCTTTTTTATTTATGGATTTCATTTCGAAAATTTATTGGAGAATTTTGATAATTCCGAAAAGCATAGTTTATTCAACAACTGGCTCAACTTTCACTAAAACAAAGTTATAATTTGGGTTTTGGACTCGCATTCTAACGCGACCATCACCTTCGTGAAGCTGTGGTTTAACTGGGCTGTACATCGAGGAGAAGGCGTACGGAAATACCCGATTCCATCGCGGTAGGCAGCGCACGAAACGTCGCAGGACAACGACGACCTTGGGCGTGAACGTCGCTCGACAGCCGTCTCCTCAGCGCGGGACCAGCTTGGAGAATTCGCCGGTCGTGAGTCACAGAAACGCAGAAAGAATATTTACTAAATTGCAGCTTTGAAAACTTTCAAGATAGAATTATGATTGCACAAATTAAACGTTGTAATATGAGCTTCCTCAGTAACAGACATTGATCGGACAAGTTTTACTAAATATTAGTCTTGATAACCAGTAAATTTATTTTTGCAGTCGTAAGAGAAATCAGATCTAAATAATTGTTATGTTTATTGATAAAGTCGTCCTTGTGTATAATTCTTTATCTAAATTCATACATAATTGACTTGATGTTATTTGAAATCATTTAAGAGGAATTGTCTATGTAAAAAAGGGTTTTTAACATGAATGAAAGCTATTAAATTGTTTCTGGTAAACGTTATTTCATGAACAGTCAAGAGACTTTGTAAAACAGAATTTTGCACTGCGAGGTCACGCTGAAGCTGAATATTAAGTGTAAATATTGAGTGTAGTATTATTTAAGATTGAAAAGGGATTAGTGAATTTTGGTATATTTTTTGTATGTATTTTTTTACAGGATGGTTATTTAAATTGTGAATTGTGGGTTTCATTAAGAGATAATTTGTTTTGAGAATGTACATATGTATTTACTGTTTGTTTCGTGTAAACGTAGATCAGAGTAACTATTATTCTACAGAAAACTGCAGTTTAGGTAGGGAGTTAGCTACCATTGTGTAATCAAAAGGAAAAGTAATCACGTAGGAGAATATGTGAACGTGAGTGTACGAAGGATCATATTGGAAAGAATATATGTTACTTGTTCTTTAAAACTATGAAATTGTGTTTGTTTGTTAAATGAATATTAGTTAGCAAAACGAAACCCCCCACCGATAGGAATTATCCATAATTTGAGGTCTTCCAGGTTTGTGTGACGGTGTAATCACGTCACGAAACAAGTAAATAACAGATTTACTTCTGTAATTCACGTACTACGAAATAGTTAGGTAGATACGTGACAGTTACAATATATATATATATATATATATATATATATATATATAAATGGTGTAATAATTTCTACTTATTTATATTTATTATTCTAATGGTAATCTAAATATTATAAAATATAAAAGTAATAAATATTTGGTCGGTTTCTTGGTAGAGTGGATGAAGTCCCCAATTCTACGAAAATTGACCAATTGAATAACAAAAATTCAACTAATGTTAAAACGATAATAATATAGAAGATGTAGCATTACAATAAATACTGTGAAAATCGAAAACTGATTTTTGGAAGGTTTAGAAACCTGTAAATGCCTTTTATCCACAACAACTAATTTTTGGACTTGATCACTTTTATCAATAATCCTGCGATATTTAAGAAGCTATTTAAAGAGTAAAAAAGATAAAAAACGACTTTACACATTTATGGGCTTTAAGAGTGTAATACAAATTTATTGGGGATCCTATTGTATTTTATTTCAATTATCTATGCCCCGTCTGAAGCAGAGACTCATGGCAGTGGCTTAGGCCAAAGGACGGCCTTGCAAACAACTAGAAAAATCTAGCAGAAACTTCTACTACATAATATGAACGATGTGTTAAGATATCAAGTTTAAAAAGAATAAAAATATCAAGTTTAGAAATTAAGACTACTCTTTTTATTCCCTTATATTACAAAAGGTTCAAAATATTACCAACTCTCTGATATTTGGAAACAAAATAAAATGGCCGTTTTATAAGCTTAAAATGTCTTCGTACAGCCTGTTGAACAAAATATATTACGTTATTTAATACTGGGTATGAATTCCATTTGCTTTGATTGTTGTCTCTAGTCTTTGCAACATAGATTTCAGCAACGTTACCGTAGTTGCAGGGTCAATTAAACTTAGTTCTCTCAGACATGCATGTTTAATATTTTTTATTAGACAAACTGTATTTTCTATATTCTATCCCATAATTGACCACATATGACCTACAGGGTCATATGTGATCAGTGAATGTCAGGGAATTTAAGAAGTGAATGAATTTGCTTTCTTAGTGTTTTAAGATAGCTATGATCTAGTGGCGCCTCTAGAGTGACCAGATTAGTAACCAGAGAGGGCACCAAATATAAGAATATTTACCGCTTAAATGTCCGCCCTATTTTCATTACTGGACATAGATAGATGCACAAGTCTGGTCGAAGGGATCCCAATTCTTTTGTGAATATTCTGTCTTCATAATTCAAGTTTCTGTTGGGTAAATATATTACTTTATTCATGTTAAAAATGGATGACGATATTCATATTTTTTTAAAATAAACCAATTTCCCAGAAGCATTGAGGAACAGATTTTTAAACACCGTGCTAACATACGTTCCTAACGTGTTAGCAAATTTCAAAATTCACGCAGACACATGGCGCGGTCGCACATGATTTATGACCGACGAGTGCAATAAGCGCACATAATTCCCTCTCACTTTCTACCCTACAATGAAGAAACCCTCCTCGTGTTAAAGGGCCAAGCAGCGGCCACAGGCCTCCTGTGACCAATGCCCTGTTGCCAAATCTTAAACTGTTGCCACTTGCTCGGTTATCGCTTTCGAGCAAGGATAGCAAAAGTCACATTGCCGGCGTGGAGAGCCGTTACAGTTCTGTCGGAAAATAAAGAGTTCCAGTGCACTGGAACAGGTAATCACTGGATTCTCAAAAATATTTGATTGAAAAACAAATCTACCATTGACACAGTTATTCACTTTCTGTTCATTGGACTACCAATACAAACAATAGAAAAGCCGGTTTAATTTTCTTGTTTTATTGATAACGGTTACGTAATATATTACAACTTTTACACTACTAACACTTCATTCTTCTAATAAACTTTAAGGAAACGACAGAGACACGGCTGAGAGACAAAAAATATATAATTATTGAAAAGCAAAACGATATATAAAATTCCACGTCTACAACTATTTCAAAGTCATTTGTCAATACATACTCTAATGTACAGAATAAAAAGGATTTGAACCGAGATCTTCAGCACAAGAAGAAGCCACCCAACCTAATACGCTACGATATTGTCCGTGGGCAGGTCGCTTATGTAGTGTTTTGAATATTACAATGTTCTTGATGCCAGAAAATTCTTTCGAAAAATCGCAAAAGCTACTTTTTTTTTCAGACAAAATTCTAAATAAAACGTATTTTAAAATTTAGTATTTAAAACGATTGTACTTGGAAATAAATCTCCAGCATGTGTATTGGTGGTGTTCGAAAACATATTTTCACCACTCAAACCAAACGTTTGAGTTATCAAACGTTTGCGAAAAACACTCATATTTTAAGAAACGTGCACACGAGATGATTTGAAAGACTAATATTAAAGAGCAGATTGCATTAAGAAAGAAATATGTATAATTATCTTTCGTCTAACGAAGTGTATTCTTCAGACAACATTCACAAAAGTAACGAATAGTACACAGAAAACTGCCAGAATAGCAAACATTCGTTTCGGAACATTTTTCATTTTTAGAGGAATATCATTTTGTCACACAATAGATCTTCATTGTATTAATTGAAACAATTGAATATTTGTAATATTGAAAAATTAAAACTTTGTAATGGAAATAAGGCTTACTATGTTATTAAATACACGTGCAAAAGTTGCGATAGCTCAGTGGCATCGTTACAGTTTTCCCTGTAACGTTGCTAACCGCAAAGCCCTAGAGTTCAAGTTCCGACGTTGGCGGATGTTCGACTGTGGTTACATATGTAGGTCGAAAAACTGTGGAGCCGTTTTGATGAAAAGTTTGAAAATGCTCCCCAGGGGCTTCAACTAAATTAACCCCAAAATTTAAAGAATTATTTTCGAAATCGCAGGGCCTCGATTCGGGCCAGATCGTTAATGGAAAATTAATTTTGACAAAAATTCTACAAATAGTATACACACTAGTGTTCACAGAGAAACAGACAGAAGAGCGGACACATGGACGAAGATACGAACGTTTTGAAATAATAATAACACTCTCTTGGTAACTTAAGACTCCAAAAGGTGTATTTCCATTAAAATCTCGACAGCGATTTACTGCAACATTACATACATCCCTTTTCTAAATATTACTTTTGTTACTCCCAATGTTTACGAGAAAGTATATATATATATATATATATATATATATATATATATATATTTACACACACATATACACACACACACACACACACACTTTCACACACCACAGAGTAGGTTACACGCAAATATAATCATCTTCGATTTTTTAAATGGAATTATATATTTTTATCTCCAACAATGGATAGACCATGAAAAGAGGATTAAAATGATGTATCATATGCTAATATTTTGATAGTAATTTGAGTATAAAATTAGGCTTTCTGACATGTGATTTTGAATTAACCGGGTGATCGTGTAGCAGCCCTTGCAACTCTCGCTTTTGGGGAAGGTGGCCATCACGGCGTCTAGACTGTTGCGTCCTGACTGACGGTGGCAGTGGGGGATAAGAGGCATAACTACAGCAATTCTTGGTGATGGCACAGACATCACACTAAGAAATACCAATTTTAACAATCAGAATTGCAGATTTGTTCCATTTATTTATTTGGATTTAACTTGCCTTCTACTAAAATTTCAAAACATTGATCGTTCCAAAGAACGATATAAAAAAATTGGTAGCGTAAAGAAGATGTTAATGATAATAAATATCATTTTCAAACTGAACAAGGAGCCAAACACCATCTCTTCGTTGGTAGATGTCATTTTTAATTAAAATGATCGCTCGTCCACTTTGCAACCATGCGACTGCTGTTCTTGAATGGAAAAGAAAACGGTACACTTCCGTCTTCTGCATTTTCAAGTTTGAGGCAGCACTTGGCGCTATGAAATGAGAAACTCTCTAATCAATATGAGCAGTAGCGAATATAGATATGCATTTTTGTTTATGTTTGGATGTTTTGTTATGTTTGGATATGCAAGTTTGGTAAATTTACACTGATAGAACTGTCAAGAGTATTTCAAGTTTTTATTACTTTGTTCTTCTGGTAGTACGTGTTTAAATAGGAAGTTTAGGTACCGTGAATAATAAGAGAAAATGTCTACCAATCTATTATTTGATGAATTAATCAAGAGATTACAATGAAAATCTTTAAGAATTCTTTCGCTTCCCATATATTAAAATGATGGCTTGTTTCTACACGAGTTAGATTTTTTTAATTATTATATTATTATTATTATTATTATTATTATTATTTATTATTATTATTATTATTATTAATAATAATATTATTAATAAAATTATCGTTTTCGCTACAATATTTTTTTATTTCGTTCTTTTGGATTATCGTTGATTTGGAATTTCGGAGGAAGAAAAGTTCAACTCAGATGAACAACTGGGGAAACAATTCTCATTCAGATCGTTAAAATTGATGTTTGTTCATAATTTTATCATGGCAAGATCATGAATTGCTGCAATTACACCTTCCTCCTACACCGCCATCCCTCTCACACTTCTCTCTTCACAAAACAGTATCAACGTCGCGAAGGCCACCCTCCCAAAACGGCGACTGTTGCAAAGGCTGCCCGTTTACTTGAAAATCTAATGCCAAAAAATCTAATTTTATACTCAAACTTCTCTTAAAATACTAACGTATGATACATTATTTTATTCCAATGTTCATGATCTATCCATTGCTGATGAAAAAATATATAGTTCAATTTAAAAAATCAAAGATGATTAAATTTTCGAAAGCTAGAACTATTATAGAGAATTCCTCTACTAGCATGTTAGCTGCCCCATGATTCTGCATTGTTCAGTGAAAAAAACAACTCGATACCCTGAATCATTTAGAAGTTATGGGGGTGGTCCATATTTGGTGGGACACCTGGTATCAAATAAACATGAAAAACCCTATGTAAGATGATTGATGATAAATGAAAGCGATTGCAGTATACTAAGCGAATGAATAAGGATGACGAAACACGTCTCGCAGTGGAAACCTCGAAATGCTTACTTTTCATAGCGTCAAATTCGGGTAGCTATATTTTCTTAATTAAACCGCAAAATATCCAAGCAGTTATTTCAAATTAAATAAAACTACAATTTTATTGACAATAATACTAACCTGATATGACTTTCTACAAACAATTACGAGAAGATGTGAACTTCATTTCAAATTTTCATCCTAAATCGTTACTTTTAATTTTAACGATTATGTTAATGTTTGCTACTCAGAGACACGGAGCACGCTCGAAAGAACACATTAAGTAAACGAAATTGAGGATATTATGATTATTATGTCGTAGTAGCTTCATTGTTGAAATGACGACTGATTCTTTCATATGAGATTTTCTGTGTTTCATGAAGAGACCTCGGCGTATACGTATTTCGAAGACATGAAAACTTCCATGATTTTGACGCGATAAGCGATGACCTCAAACAATCCACTTAGATTCAGAGGGTAGTGTCAAAAAGCATTGGCGTGTTAGTGTCGAATGGAAAGAATGCTTCTAGCAATTATTCGAAAGTTGGAATAATTGAATTTTAAAAACATGTTTATTTGCAAACTTTGCACCTTCATTGAAATTTACTTAACTGCATACGTAAGTTCACATTCCTTCAAGTACAAATGTCCATAAATAAACATATGTCAATACCATATTATAATAGTATTATTACTTTTTCGCTTATTCCATGCTGATGCTATAGTTTAAAGGCAGCAGACTTACTGGTTAGAATGAAATTGTGGATGTTATAACTATGTATCTCGTATTTGGAACGTGTGAATACTGAGGAGCCGGAAGCTTTAATGTCTATATTTATACGTGAAGAAAATTAATGCAAAATTATTGTTTTCTTGTATATTTAATTTGGAAATATTTTTCACAATTTTATATGTAAAGAATTGGCTTCCTAAGAAGGTGGATAAAGGTTTTCTCGAGGGTAGCGAGTGTTACGATTTACGCTTACAAGCTCAGGCTATTTCAGCTTGAACGTGTGGAGGAAGGACGCAATTTTCACCGGGGGGTATTTCTGGAAGCCATTGATGACTCTTTCTTGCTCCCAAGTTGAAGATTGTTCGGTAGCCGACTCGAGTAGTATTTTAAAATGTATGCTGTAATTGTTAAACAAATAGAACTTAAAGTATTTAGAATAAAATGAAAAATTAGGGAGCTAAAAACCAGGAATATCTAAAGAGTAACAATTTCGTGGAATATATGCAAGCGTTGTGCTGTTGTCCTCTCCACCCGTTAGAACTACAAATGTATTTGCCGGAGAAACTAAGCGAGCCGTTGCAAAACGGCTTGTAGAAAAGCTTAGCGTGGGAACTGCCAAAAAAAGAACTGTCATGACATGCTAATTTCTTATAAACGTATCTCGAAAACGAACGAGATAGCGCGCTAACTGGATTGCGGAATTTTAAAGGCAATTTTAAAAAAGCAATACGTTTTGTTTGAAAAATTAAAAAATTATTAACAATTTCAAAATTTTGCAATTCTAAAGTGGGAAGGGTTTTCTGATGTCCCTAACAATTTTGCAACAATTAACAATTTTATAAACAATTCCGTAATGTCGCTATTCTTGCTGAGTGTCCCAATTTAATTTAATAACAATTAAACTTAACAATTTAATTAACAATTTAATCAGCTGAAAGCACGACACTGCAAATCTATTTGAATTTTATACTTGACTGCCAAGATCGAATGAATTGGGGGTTGGAAACAAGTGAGGGTTGGCATCAGTCGCTAAGAGCTAATGAACAATTGCGTATCTCGAAAACGAAAGGTGATAGATCCGGTTGGATTGCGGAATTTTGCATCTTATGTAAAGGGAATTGAGATGAGAGAATAAAAAAATTTGCAAAATTTGTAAAATTATAAACAATTTCCAATTTTTGCAATTCTAAAGTGAGAAGGGTTTTCTGATGTCCCAGAACCAAAAACTGCGAATTAACAATTTTGCAACAATTAACAATTTTATAAACAATTCCGAAATGTGTCGCCACCACGTGGCAGCACCAAAATAAGCCAAATTTACTAGACCGATAACGTCTGAACAAATTGTCCGATTTTCGATCTGTAAACGGCATTGAACTCCTTTTTAAAAGAGAATTGACGCTACGATGCCGTTTGTTTCAAAAAATATTTCGAAAAAAAAATTAAAATGATTTCTCATAGTTTCGGGAAGAAATTAAAAAATGTGGGCTTATAGCGCGATGACGACGTGCTTCCTGAATCCAACGCCGAGTCAATCATGCAAATCGGATGAATAGGAGCGGCGTAAAGTGAAATTTCGGAAAAAATACCTGACTGGGGGACTCCCCCTTCTCGCTTCACGCACTTGCGTCACTCGACCCTTGGGCTCCCTCGACGCGGCCGAACGGCCGAACCCGGCGGCCTGCGGCACGGGAGGATGCCGTGCTCTCAGGCAGGCAATGGTTTCGTTCCTTTCAATCTCAATATATTTTTCTCCACTTATCAAACTAGTGATGCTGTAACACAACCAAACGGTCTCATATCATCTGTAATAGTCGTATAAAACTATATATCTTGTTCACATATTTCCGTCTTCCTTCGAATACCATCAAAAAGTTATTCGTATATACCATGTAAAAGCATTCGCAACGATATTCGCGAACCACTGTCCCAGTGCCATATCGGATTTGGAAATCCCGGAACCCCTCCCCCACGGCCGCTTTAGCCTAGCCCTTCGCGCCGGGCGCTGAAAGAACGCCCGCCCGGTGCCTAGAGGTTCTCACAGAGTAACAACCTGCTCCATGGTTTCACAATGGGCAAACTGAATCCGACCTGTAGAGAGATTTCAAGATTTTCACCGTGAAATATAAAGATGGAGTCTCACAATTGTTATAAATCTTGGAAACTCAGTCATCAAAGTGAGGTTCGAAGGATTAAATAGTACACTTTACCTTCGATTCCTCTCCATTCGCGCGATTATTATTATTATTATTATTATTATTATTATTATTATTATTATTATTATGGATAGAAAGGAGCGCGAAATGAGGAGCAAACATTCAAAACGTGACATGTCCACTTTACTCCTTTTCGAGAAAACGCAAAAATGTTATGTCATCAAAATTATGCAGATGTTTTATTTGTACTTAATTGTGAATTATGTAATAAGGATAGCTAAATATATTATTAATATAAAATTTAAATTTCTATGAACTTACATTTAAAGAAAACATTTATGTCAACTGGTAAAAAAGGAAGCCTGAACATCAACGGAGAAGTGATATACATGGCAGGCAAAGTTAAATACTTATTCTGGATACTGTACAGAAAAACTAAAGAGAGGAAAATTTTTTTGAAAAAGCAGCGGAAAGAAAATTACACAAATTCATAAAATATGCAGGCATATCAAGTGATTGACTTCTAAAATTTTTGGTCCGGAACGCGCTGAAAATGATTTATTAATTTAATAAAATAATTATATATTTATAATATAATGTAATAATTATCAACGAGATACAGAACGCCGTTCCGTCGTGTTCCGATCAGAAATCGAGCCTGTAGACCAAAATCCCAAAAAATCGAGAAAATGGTATTTCTAATCCTGTTGTGGGTGTAAAGCTGAACATTGAGATAGGCCGAAAAAGGAAGATGCTTTTGAAGTATGGACACGGAAGAAAATATTAAACGTACAATCGAGGGGAAAAAGATAAATGCCGAAATTTTGAAAAGAAACAGAACTTTTCTAAAAGCCAAAGCCAAAAATGGAAAATAAAATATTTTGGGCATACTATGAGTCGAACAAAATCTCTAGAAAAGGATATTATGCTTGGAATGATAGAATGAAGCGGAAGAAAAAGGTGTAAGTGGCACAATTGAATAACTAATACGCAATATCACAAACAAAAGGAAAACGGCAGTTCGAGTCCGAGTGAGCAATGAACAAATTGCTGTATATCCTATTGCTGTGATATTCCCGATAGGTCTAACAAGGGATGGCTTGCGATCTATGTTCTAGTACTATTTCTCTGCGCGTTGAGACCCCGCGAAGAATTGGGACCTGCAGATGAAAGAGATGCTCACAGCCGCTGCTTGACCAGGACTGGAGCCGACAAATAGGCATCATCGCACTGAACAGTGTGTTTGATACCCGCAGTTTTTCATGCTGCCATTATTAGGGAAGAACTCGCTGAATTATCGGCGCGTCCCCTCCCAGTTTCGGATAGCAAGAAAAACGAAGGGATGATGCTCAAGTAATACAAATGCAAATATCAATGTTCAAAATTTAAACATCTTTCAAAAACCTGGTTTAGAAACATCGATCAAGTTCGTGCGGAAGATAATTTGTTTTGACAGTGGCCGTGATTGTTAATTTATAATTACGATTTAGACAAAACAGCAAAAGAAAGTAAAAAGAATAATAGCGAAACTAAATCTGAAAACTATCGCCCAGGGTCATCTTATGGAGTCACAACTTCCTCAAATGGGTACAGGAAGGTGGGCGAGAGACATTACACCTAGAGTGCTTGCGTTGGCCGCCTCTCTGCGGACGGTAGGACATACGTAGGAAATGTCAGAAAAATGGGGTCATTTCTTGGGCTGACGATAGTCTACTGGATGAGGATGTTACAATCACCGTTCGCTTGATTCGAACACATATATTGACAGTGGTATAATGCAATATTATTTCATATTTTAACTTTTTTATAAAATTGTGAATATCGGTTCTTTTCATTCACAACAACTCATTAAGCACATCGATAATAAACATCAGGTTTCATAAATGTTTCATTTTTTTACGAAATATTTTCATGAGTCTATACAAAATCTATGTTTTAAAAATTCAACATCAATGTTGCATCCCTATTCTCGACACCTAGATGAGGATCGCCGATTTAATACGTTTGCATTTTGATTCCCTAATATGAGGTTTATCAGTGACTGGTGCGCTACGTTTTACTAGTAGTATATAAATCTTATAAATTGAATTGCTACCCGATTAAATGTTACTGATAAGCGTGTACGATGTTTAGAAAAATGGTATCTTAATGTAGAAATGTAAAAGTTGCCGAATTAATAACTGTATAACAAAAAATAATTTATCCCCCTCATTGACGGATATTCCTCTTCTAGTGTGGTGTTCCTGTGTAAGGGTTAAAGTTGTATTGCTATCATGACAATTTAATGCATTAAACAATATACACACACACACATATATGATATACATAACAATACGTAACAACGTATATACGTAACAATATATATACACGTATATATATATATATATATATATATATATATATATATTGTTACGTTTTAGGTGGTGAATTAAAAGTCTCGTATTATTTTCACAAAACGTTTATTTTGTTTCTAACACAATCACTGAAAACACTTGATTATTTATTTACACTACACTTCTCTTCCTTTATTTACACTACACTCCTCTCCAGTTATTTACACTACACTTCTCTTCAGTTATTTTACAATGCACTTCTCTTCAGTTATTTGCACTACACTTCTCTTGATTTATTTACACTACCTCTCCGCACACTCGCACAGTCCTAAGCACTGGCCACAGTTCACTGCACTGATCACAGTTCGATGCACTGGTCACAGTTCACGTCACCGACCACAGTACGATGCAATGACCACGGTTCACTTCACTGAGCACACTCGCTGCACAGCTATTCACCGCGATGCACACACTTAAAAGTTCAGCTTCCACTGCGGACTCCAGACTGACTCGCGGTCGCCGGCCGTCGCGTATTTATACCTGTCAAGACAATCCAGAACCTTCCGGACACCGCGACTGTTCTGGAGGAATCCGCCGGCAGGTGATGCAACTCGTGCTCACCGGCGGCTCGTGGTCGCCGGCAGATGACGTAACCAGCAGGCACCCGGAGTGGCGCCGGGGGATGACGCAATATTCGTTACAATATATATATATATATATATATATATATATATATATATATATGTGTGTGTGTGTGTGTGTGTGTGTGTGTCACAATACGATGTTTTACACTACATCCTTTTACATGATCATTTACGTAGTTTGTATGAAAATGACGCGCCGGGAATTACTTATTCCAATCTTCAAGTTTATACAAATATAACAGAATCATTTTATATCAATATAACTTATTAAGTAAGCTGGGACATGTCACGATTCTTAATATTATATTTTAATGTTTGTTACAGTGTTGAATTCAGGATGCATCTCGCCTGCGCGCTATTTTACCACTTCTTCAATTTTGTTCGAAAGTACGAAAACAGTTTTAAAACTATAGTTGGGAAAACAGATTCATCAGGTGAAGTCTATCAAGGAGACAAACGCCGTTTTGAGATCAAAAATCGAGCCGCCTGATAAAAGAGCTCGTGCGTAATGTCGGCTCATTCTTTCTGGTAGTGGAATGATAACGGAAGATCTTAGAAGTAAAATGTATGTAAAATAAGATGTTAGGACATGGAATATTGGTGATATCTACACAATTAGTTCAATTTTCTTTTTGACATCAGTTTCCAAATCGGAATTGATATTTGGAGTAGTGCCTCAAATAACTTTTTGATGGTATTCGAAGGAAGACGGAAATATGTGAACAAGATATATAGTTTTATACGACTATTACAGATGATATGAGACCGTTTGGTTGTGTTACAGCATCACTAGTTTGATAAGTGGAGAAAAATATATTGAGATTGAAAGGAACGAAACCATTGCCTGCCTGAGAGCACGGCCTCCTCCCGTGCCGCAGGCCGCCGGGTTCGGCCGTTCGGCCGCGTCGAGGGAACCCAAGGGTCGAGTGACGCAAGTGCGTGAAGCGGGAAGGGGGAGTCCCCCCAGTCAGGTATTTTTTCCGAAATTTCACTTTACGCCGCTCCTATTCATCCGATTTGCATGATTGACACGGCGTTGGATTCAGGAAGCACGTCGTCATCGCGCTATAAGCCCACATTTTTAATTTCTTCCCGAAACTATGAGAAATCATTTTAATTTTTTTTTTCGAAATATTTTTTGAAAAAACGGCTTCGTAGCGTCAATTCTTTTAAAAAGGAGTTCAATGCCGTTTACAGATCGAAAATCGGACAATTTGTTCAGATGTTATCGGTCTAGTAAATTCCGTGTGATAGTGCTGCGATCTATTGATTTTTCCTATAAGTAATTTTCGGTGCATTTAGCCTTAATAGAATTAGCAACTTTAGAAAGGTCAAAACTTAGCTTGGTGTCTGGATAAAAAACAATGAAATGTAGTTTACACACGCTCTCTGTTCTATCCGCAATTTTATAATTATTTTCTGAAAGCCGGCGGCGCTAGCCGAATGCGTTTACTACGCTCCGTGAAGTCACGAAGGTTAAGCGCATTCGAGACTCGCGGGTTCGTGGTCGGGTGACCGGCCAGGAACCCGGATCTAACGTCGTCGAGCCCTGGCCGAAGGATAAAGGCACTGACTGGCTGCGACGTGACGAGACTTGAGGTAATTAACGGAGGATTACTCTAAAATAATGCGCTCAACACCCCATAAGGGGCTTGGAGACGCGTTGCGTCAAGATGTGGACGCAACAAATTAAAAAAAAAAAGAAACAATGACCATGATCCCTTTTTTACATATCATCCTCCATGATAGATCGTTTGTTGTTGTTTTTTGATGTCATATTTTCGAAAGTATTTTATCCTACTCCTTTCCTCCTGCTCATCTTCCTCCTTTCCTTCTTCAGGAAAGCAGTCTCCACAGTAAAAGCTAATCCTATTACATCAATATTTCTTCTTGATTGTCAATATATGTTTGCAAATAAAAGTATCCAAAGTTTTTAATGACAATCATTTATTTAGCAATTGCATAACGTTTCGTAACTAGTTTTGTTACATCATCAGGGGCTTAGTGAGGGAACTACTATCCCATTGAATTACCTCTGCCGTAGAACCATCGAGGAAACATTACGAAATTAACTCACTCAGTTAATATCACATACCTAACAGTTACAAACAGACACTTCAGTCCAAGGAATGAATGCATGAATGTACGATAATAGCTTCACTGCAGCTAATCAATCACGATTTATCAGTGTTCAAATTATAAATTCATTAATACATAATTCGTCATTATTACACGCCATATGCCACATATTTTTATATTTCATTGTAAGCTACAATAAGAAGTTTGTCCTTTAAACCAAGTCCGTCCAATGTGTTTGTTAACTTATTTCTGTTTCATTGCTGCTTATGTGAGATCAACTAATATTTCCCTTGGTCCGATAAAATAAAATGAGTTATGGTTAATTAACTCGCATTATAATACTTGATATTCAACATCATTACCACTTAAGCTTATAGGTTAGCAAAATCACGGTTTCTCCTCATTACTTTTGGCACTCGTCACTTCACTATGCACGTTGCATATTTGAAAGAAGATTTGCAATCTGAACCCGAATCACTTTTATTTTAGTAATATTATACACACATTTGCTACACATTATATGAATTACTATTCATCCTTGGCAGTTCATCCAGTCTCGTTCATATCAGCTGCTTCTCTGTCCAAACATGTTTGGGAAAGTAGTGCAAGCAAACGCCGTAAGGTAGCTGCACAAGCTTTACGGTGCTACCAACGTTATTCGTTTTGCGTGATTCAACTCTTAGCAGTCACCACAATTGCTTTAACTCTTAGCAGTCGGTCGGAATAGGTTGCTGGTCATTGACCTGTTATTTTTCAACTGTTATTAATAACAGCTATTACGAGTCGACTGTTATTGTGATAATAGTTATTGAAGAAAAGCTGTTTAGCCCATCTCTAATCCGAACGCCTCAACGATAATTTTTAAAATTGTAAATTAATTAAACTGGTTAGGCGGAAGAGCAGGCCTTAAGCCCGAGCTTTACCACAAATAAAGACAATTTTATTATTATTATTATTATTATTATTATTATTATTATTATTATTATTATTATTATTATTATTATTATTATTATTATTATTATTATTAACGGTAGGTGATAACCCGTTCTGCCGATTTTCTACAAAATTGTTATTCCCTAATCGATTTTAATGAAATCAAGGTTTTGAGGCTTTTAAACCGATATTTTGGTTTTTGAGGACACTTTACATAAAGCCTAAACTTTGAAAGAAAAATTTCAAAATTTTCTCAAAAATATGGCGGTAACTTTTTAATCATACTTTTTCTTTTGATATCATAAAGACAAGGTGCAGGTCTCATGTTCGTTGATATCCCAGATTTTTTGAAAATTGCAAAAGTGCAATTTTTGTTGGTGTGCCTTCCTATAACTATAATCTTGAAGATAGATTTTTTTCCTAATTGAAATCTGTTTCTTAAAGATGAATCTTTAAATGAGTTCATGTTCAAGTTTTGCAGAATGTTTTTGTATTTTTTTCCTCAAAAACCGCTTCAAATATTTTCCTTACATTTTTTTCCACGGATAGAACGGATGCTTAAAATATTGGCGTGGGTCTCATTTTCATTTAACTCTCTGAATTTTCGAAAATTTAAGATTTAAAAATAATGCGAAAAAGTTGTTACGCCACTAGTTTACTGACTATTCTGAGGATTTCAGTGGAAGAAGTTTTGTAAATAAACATTGTGTCAAAAAAATATTTGGGAAGCGTGTGATGTTGAAATTTGTGGCTTTGCTCCCTTCGTGAGATCAGCCGCAATTCTAGAAGTGTTGGCTACAGAGATTTGCAACTTTTTCCGGATTACTTGCTTTTCTGTCACTATACTTTAAACATCATTATCTACAAAGTATCGTGATGATGTGGTCGTATTTTTTACGATATTCCGAATTGCTTTACTTTAATTACTAGTATTTTTTTCATGATTTTTTAACCTTTTCTTCTTGAACAACCTTATGAATTAAGACCAAATTTGAAAAATCATTAACAAGTTTCATGATTTTTGTCTGAACTATTACTTTCCTTAAAATGTTTTTGTATTGCAGACATTAAAGCTGGAAAGCAGACATGAAAACTGGATGATACTTTTTTGATCATTTTCTGCGTTTTCAACTTAACAAATTTCTACACTCGTCATGATAAACTTTTATCATTTGTAAAATTCGGGTATTAGAAACTAGAGCAATGATGCTCGTAAATACATGTGTGATTTTTGAAGCAAAATATCACATATTTTACTTACAGTTGACTCCTACGCTGCAGTATCTAGTTTAAGGTTACGTCAGATGAGGAAACAGCACGTCATTATATCTTCATGCGACGGCAAAACTTCTTCACCTTAATCATTAAAACGTTCGACTACTATTACGGGTGTCCGGGCGCATCAACGAAAATTGTCATTAGTCCCGTATGCATGCTTTTATTTTCTAGCTGGATGATGAGATCCGGCGCCGACCTACATGTTGACTTGCGATTGTTTTTTTCCTATCCAGGAAACTCCCCCCAGCGGGAACAGCACCCGCATGGTCGAGCCCATGTATGTGTAAGTGTAAGTGGTGGAGCGGATAAAACAATGAAGAGGGAGGAAAGAAGCGCGGTTCGTGACCCGTTTATTAGGGTACTGCTCCGGCATTCGCCTGATGTTTAAAGGAGAATCCACGGAAACCTACCGATCAGAGTACACGGCCATAAGATTTCTCCTCCAGGCAGCAAGCAGCGGAATTCGGTAAAGCTATGTAGCTAGTATCGAAAATTCTGCTAATCTAACCCAAGGCTCTCTCGATCAGAGGCATTGCAGTGACATAACATGATGCCGCGAGCCATCTCAGCCGGTTATTTATCCTTTGAAAATTTACAAGCACCCAAGATCGCAGCTAATCAAGGGTTCCTGAAGCATTGCTTGCTACATTTCCCAAAGAAAAATCAGCAACAAATAATAAGCACATTTGAGTACAAGTGATCTAAGATTTTACAATATTCCCGACACAAAGTAGAGATGCGAATACAACACATACAAGCATTATTTCGAAATTTTGCAATTTCCAAAAATTCAAAATTCGCAAAAACGAGGGACTTAAGCCATTTTTTAAACCCATAATACTCTAACTGAAAAATAATATTAAAGGCAAAGTTGAGAGCCGTTTTTGAGAAATAATTGTTTAAAAAATGGTTTAATTCTCGCAAAAGTACGCGAAAACCGCTCATGTTTTCGTAAAAATGCACACAACCTTATTTCAAGATATGTCTTTGAACAATAGATTTAATTAAGGATAAAATCTCTATCTTCAATATTATATTTGTAGGAATACGCCGAAAACTCCGAACTTTTACAATTGGAACAAGTTAGGGATTTCAAAGAAAATGAGACCTTTGCCACACTTCTAAGAGCTCTTTAGGCCATTTGAAGACAAATTTTAATCAAAAAATTTGAGCCATTTTTTAGAAAAGTCTGAAAAAATTATTGAGGCTTCACATGAAATAGTCTCAAACATTAAAGTATGTGTTCCAAATTCATAGGACCTCAAGTTCCTTTAGAATGTTCAGGGAGTTCAATTTTCGACAAAATCAACTGAATAGTTTAGGCACGCGTTGATGACAGACAAACGGTCCGATAGACGACTAGCCAGGTGGACGGACAGAGAGAGAGAGAGAGAGAGAAAGAGAGAGAAGGAGAGAGCGAAAGAGGCGAGAGACAGCGAGAGTGAAAGAAACAGACAGGCAGAGACGTGCCAACCATCTATGTTTCGGTATTAAGGACCTACAAAACATGGAATTTGACTACACAACATATTAGAGGAAGTAATTTACTTTATGTAGGCACAATATTTATTCACTTTACAATACAACACTGTATCTTCTTGCAAAGTAAGGGGGGAAAGCAGAAATAACAGGCCACTTGTGTTGCCTTCCCTTGCTCTACGCCTGCGACTTCTTGCTCGTCTCGTGGAGTCGGCATCTGGCCCGACGCCACGAATCCGCTTCGGGCGGGGCCCTGGTATAAGCAGTGGCGTTCCTAATGATCACGGATGCAAGTATGCGCTGCACAGTGCGCTATTTGTCCAAACTAGCCAGTCAAAAGTCGATTTTAAAAGGTTATGTTCGATGAAACATAAATACTACTACATCTCAATTTAGAACAGTGGAGAGATAAGAGAACTTATATTATATCTTTATTCTTCAGCTTTCAGACTCTGCTCTAAACGATGATTTTTGCTCACGCTTTATAGCAGGCCGCAATATAAACGAATAGGGAGTTGCAGTAATCATATTTGGTAATTTTTTACAATAATTGTATGTGCATTTTACTTTCCTCTATGTAATATGCAACATAATATTAAGGCTTTCCTTAATCGAATCCTGTATTTCTTAGGAAGCACAATTTTTCTGTACTTTTCCGGAGAAAAATCGGCAGTTCAGATTGAAGATTGACTTAGAAATTGCCATAAATTGTAGATCATCGACAACAGATGTGTAGAAAATAGTTCAATCACAAATACTATTACTTTTTCTGAAAAAATCAGGTTTTCGATCAAAATTTCCAATCATCTGATAGCATTCAGGTCCTTCCAATGCTGCGCATTACGGTGAGGGACGAAAGATTCTCATTGAGTCTGCATGGAGAATGGCCCTAAAATACAGTAATGGTAGTGTGTGAATGTGCATGACTAGGCAACAGAGCTGCCGAGAGGAAGAGCCGTCGGTACCAGAACAAAGAATGGAGTATGTAGCTCCTAAAATTCCACAAGCATACATATCTGTATATTATTTTCTCGAATGCGTACGTATATAAGGAGTAATATATGTAGTGCAGAGGAAGTTAGGTAATGCAGAGGAAAATCTATGATTTTCTCGAAAATAGGATGTGGGGACCAGTCACACCGAAAAACAGTTTCGCATTCAGAAAACATTCCTTGTTTTCGCATTGCTATGTTCTTACGTATTTAAGAGAAAATATGAAATGCTGCTGCAAAAATATGCAATTTTTCGACAGAAAAACTCATTTTGTTGAACCTTGGTATCAGGAAACTGAGTAAATCGAGTTCTTGAAAATACATCCTCTAACACGCTATGTTCTCAGAATCCTTGGTTTGTAGATCCTTGATACCGAAAAATTTTATTTAACATACAACCTTAATTTTTTTTAAAAAAATGACCCCACTTTTTTTCACTAAACAATTTCTCAAAAAATATTTTTTAAAAACGAGGGTAGTCTCATTTTCGCCAAAATCCCCTGATTTAAAAAAAATCATAAGTTCAATTTTTATTTCGGTGTCTTCCTACAACTTCGATATTGAAGATAGATTTTTTCATTAATAAAATCTGTTAACCTCGCAGTTGATGCGACTATAAATAAATGTAATAAAAAATCTGTTCTTTAAATAAGGTCATGCAAAATTTTTCGACATAGCGTTCACGTAATTATGCGTGATACGTAGGAAATGTATACACAATTGAATCGCTGAAATCCATAAGGGATCTGAGTTAAGTTACGGTGTTGAGTGTAGACACAATTTACAATCTTCGGGAGAAGACGGACATTTGGGTGCAACAATGGGCTTCTGGTCGGCCTTATCGTCGGTGAACAGACACAAATGAGGATATTGTTCCTTAATGGCATCTTCTTTATAAAACTAAATCTTAATATGATTTAAATAAAAATCTCTTCGTTTTTGAAATCGCAATGATAATGGTCAACTTTGTACTTTCTTGCTACCGCTTACGAACAAGAGAGAAAATTACGTAATGCTGCGATGAAAAGCAACGAATTTTCGACATAAAACAAAACTCTTAGTGCCGGGCTCTGGTAACGAAAAAGTGGATAAATCCAGTTGCTAAATTTAGGGAGGAAAATCCTCTAATACGTGGTGTAGCCAGATTACATGTTTTGTGGGTCCTTGATACCGAAAAATTGATTGAGGGCAAAACGTCTGTTCGTCTGTCCGTCTGTGAACAACACTAGCTGCTGAACAGGTCAGCCGAAGTTCTCCAAAACTGACATTCCCTAATCGATCTAGCTGATGGGAGGGGGGAGGCACTTTAGAAGAAGCCCCTGAAATATTTTCAATTAAAAAATAGCTCCTTTTTTGATTCAAATTTATTATTAGCTATTGTGAAGGACGTTTAAGAGAATGGTGCAAATATCATGTTCGTTGAAAACCCTGATTTGCAACAAAAATTGCAAAAGTTCAAAATTTTTTCGCCGCCTTCCTTCAACTAAAATATTAAAGATATAGATTTTTTCCTGTAATGAAATATGTTACCTGAAGACATATTTTGAAATATGGTCATGTATAATTTTTCCAAAATTTGAGTATTTGTTGCGTAATTTTGAGTGAAATATAGGCAATTTTAAATTTTGTTTAAACAATATTTTTCTCAAAAACGGCCTCAGTACTACATTTTTGATTAAATTTTGTACCCGGATAGCGTATAGATCATTTAAGAGAATAATACGGATTTGTTCGTTGAAAATTCTGAATTTTAAATTAAAATTAAAAATTTTTTAAAAAATTTTTTCTTTAATTTTAAAAAAAAAAAACATTGTAAAAGTAAAATATTGAAGGCAGAGATTTCTTCTGAAAAAAAATGAAAATGCTTTTCAAAAAGGCAACAAAAATGAAATTCAAAATTATCGGCCCATTTCTCTTTTATCAGTTTTTCAAAAATATTAGAGACTTTTACGTACGAATGGAAACCTTTCACTAAACACGAGCGCTTTCAGATTGCCAACATGGATTTAGAAAATCAAAATCAACGAAACAGTTTATATTTACTTTTTTTAAAGATGTCGTATTGAATCAAAACGAGGCACCTATTGATTATTTTAGATTTTTCAAAGCTTTTGACGTCATTGATGATGACTTTTTATTTTCCAAATTACCTTCATATGGAACTGATTGCTATAGATTGCTGTGTTCTACTTAACAACGATTCAGAGAGTGGAAATACCTTACTGGAATGATGGAACATACGTACGCAATTTCCGACTCTTCCCCATTGCACGGGAGTTCTCAAGAATCGATTTAGGCCTATTATGTTCCTACTTTAGTAAACGATATCCCCTCGATCATTCGAAACGGAAGAACGGTTCTTTTTCGCAGATGATACGAACATCCTTTCAAAAAAAAAACGAAATAGTACATATCAGATGTTTCAAATTGTTCGAAAAAAAAGTTAATAGTAAAACGAAAAAAAAATGGTTTTAATGCAGTTTCCATTTCAAATAAACAATTTGTGCTCCATTAAAAATGAAACGTGACCATTGACTGATGTTAAGGCAACAAAGTTTTAGGTCTCTCAATTCAGTCAAACCTAAATGGAACGTCCATTTAAATGAATTGAACACAACATTGTTCATTATGCTGCTTCAGAATTCTTTCAAATTCAGTCAGCCTTCATACTGCCTGTTGTGTATATTTCGGAATGTTCATTCCGCCTGAGAATGGTATAAATTCTGGGAAATACATTTTATAGCTCCCGACTTTAGATTACAAAAACGAATTGAAAGAATAATAACCAAATCCCCCCCACGTGATTCAATAAGCCTTCTTCATTAATCTAGGAATTTTACATCCCTTTCTGTTTTTTTACGAGTCAGTGTTTTGTCAAAAATGACTTGTTTATGGGCGGAATATAGTTTCAAAATGCCGATGTTATTACTATAACACTGACGTAGAAATCATATTATCGGGACAGTATCAACAGCCCATTACAAAATTCACATACAATACATGTACATTATTTTACAAACTTGCCAGATGACATTAAACGATTAAATCTGATAAAAAAGTTTAAATCACAAGGAAATCGTTCTACTACATAACTGTTTCAATACAATTAGAGACTATACTGAGCATCACAAGAAAAGTAAATTTAAATTTTTAAAAATGATACATAATGCATTTTTTACCATTTGAACTGTATAAATGGTATAAGCAACCACAAATATTGTATTTCAGTCCGGGTCAATGACCCATCCGACGGTGTTTCGTCCAGTTTCCTAATCCATTGAGCAAATGCTGAGATGGCTCTGTTTTGCTTCTGGGCATAAAAACTTCATTTTCTTTTGCAGTCTTTAGAATTCAGGGAAATACAATTATTCAAATTATCGTTTCCATGTTGTCGCGGCAGGAAGTATTATTTCGAAGGACAACATGGATAAGAGCCTCAAATTTATTGTCTTTTGTCCTTGAAAATAGATTTTATTACATGGAGCATTTCTTTTTTTTCTTTTTAAAAATTTAATAGTATATGACTTAGTAGGCATCACAGAATTTTGAAAATGCACACAATTAACTTTTTCCCATTGGTCAAGCAGTTTTAACTCCTTGACATAAACTAAATAAATAAATAAGTAAATAAATAAATAATAAATAAATAAATAAATAAATAACAAATAAATAAATAAATAAATAAATAAATAAATAAATAAATAAATAAATAAATAAATAAATAAATAAATAAATAAATAAAGAAAGAAAGAAAGAAAGAAAGAAATAAATAAGTAAGTAAATAAATAAATAAATAAATAAATAAATAATTGACTTTTTTAAATACAGACTCTTAATTCCCAGAACGTCGGAATTTTAAAAAATTCTCAAAAACACCTCCAAATTTTGGTAATACTTATGCAGGTTCATGTAGCATGCAATTAAAATATATTTTATAACGAAAGTAGATAAATTGAAGGTTGTCATGGTAAATATTTTGTTTAAATTGATTATTTATTTAGAACATAAAAGTGGAGAAATACAATAGATGACCAAAGTCATGGGATACCTCCTAATATCGTGTCGAACCTCCTTTCGCCTGGAGAAGTGTAGCAACTCGAGTGGCATGGTGTCAGGTCATTGGAAGTGCTTTGTAGAAATATTGAGACATGCTGCCGCTTTAGCCGTCCATAATTCTGAAAGTGCTGTCATTGTAGGATTTAGTGACCTCTCGATTATGTCCCATAAATGTTCAATGGGATTCATTTCGGGCGATCTGGGTGGCCAAAGCAATCGTTCGAATTGTCCAGAATATTTTTCAAACCAATCGCAAACAATTGTAACCCGATGGCACGGCGCAGTGTCATTCGTATTTCGGTATATGAAGACAATTCGGTATATGTAATGGTTGCAAATGTTCTCCAAGTGGTTGAACATAACCATTTCCATGCAATGATCGGTTCAGTTGTACCTGAGGACCAGTCCATTCCACGTAAAAGCAGCCTAAAACTGTTGAGCGTCATGCACAAACGCAATTGTAACGAACGGTCGCGTGGCATAGGGACGCAAGGCGCCACGCGTCAGCCTTGTTTAGGTGCGGATGTGACGTCGGGAAAAACCCCAGAGACAGCGTGGGGGGAAGGCGAGGCCAGCCCGCGAGCGGCGGGAAAACCTTTTTGGGTTTCGGGCCGCGGTACGGCACGGGTCGGGCGGTCTGGGTGGGCCGCGAGCTGTGCAAGAGCCAGCAATGTTTCGTACAGAGGCTGACTCGAGGAGAGTCGAGGTGGGTTGCGGCTCTTTACGCATTTTAATGCTTGAGATTAGTGCTAGTGGTGTGGTAGCCGAATGGGAAATTACTCCGGGAGGGATATTAGTAAATTACGTTATTTTGTAATAAGGTGGTGAACTGATAATAAACCTCTAAATCACTAAACCACACTCGTCTGTGTTATTATTGCAACTGCAAAACGCCACACCGTTATGAGCCACCACCAGCTTGCGTAGTTCCTCCTTTACCACTTGGGCTCATGTCTTGTGGGGTCTGCGCCAACTCCAACCCTACCATCAGCTCTACCCAAATGAAATCGGAACTCATCTGACGAAGACGGTTTTCCGGTCGCGTTTCCAATCTAAATGGTCCCAACCAAGGAGAGGCGCTGCAGGCGAGTCGTAGTTAACAAAGGCACCAGTCTTGGTCTTCTACCGCCATAGCCCATTAAAGCCATTCGCGCCCTAATGGAGAAGTTCCCTCGTTTTGTCACTCATTGATTTCGTGGTTATTTCACAGTTTCTGTCTGGTAGCACTGACAACTACACAAATGCTCTGATATTAATAAAAACGTCGCCCATTGCGTTGTCCGTCATGTGAGATAATGCCTAAAATTAGGTATTCTCGGCACACTCTTGACACTATGGATCTTGGAATATTGAATTCCCTAACGATTTCCGAAATGGAAAGTCCCATGGGTCTAACTCCAACTAACATTCCGCATTCAAAGTCTGTTCATTCCAGTCATGCGGCCCTTTTATATCTTTTGTTTGCGATACGACTGCCATATGTATATTTGCATATTGCTATCCTTTGACTTTCGTTGCGAAAGAGATGAGAAGAGATAATGAGAAACTAAGTAGTGATGCTTCCACAGCACCTTCTTGCTCGCATTATTTATAACTTTTGAAATTATCGAATCTTTCCTTTATCTCAATTCAAATATTTCAAGGAAATTGGAACCTGATCCATTTGTAAAACGTAATTTGCCCTATCCGGAAGAAAAAAATAGAGTGCAATTTAGAGAATTTTGTTTTGAAAATTTTCTTTACTTCAAGCAGAAATTACATGAAATATACTCGTATAAAAAAATGTATACATGATCCTACTTCAAGTTCTAATTTTCTGAAACAGATTTCTTTAAAATCTTGCTTTTAAGATCAGGTTTTTCGTCCCATCTCGATCAGGTTTTTCGTCCAGTTTCCCAGATCCATTGAGCAAATGCTGAGATGGCCCCTTGTTTTGCTTCTGGACATAAATGTAACTTCATTTTCTGTCAGCTTTAGACTAGTGGGAACACCCTTCAAATTATCGTTTCCATGTTGTCGCGGCAGGAAGTAATAAGAGTCAAAATTTATTGCTTATTTATAGATTTTATTACATGGGAGTTTTTTTGTTGTTTTTTTTCTCCCTTTCAAAATTTATTGCTTATTTATCCTTGAAAATAGATTTTATTACATGGGAGTTTTTTTCTTAATAGATTTTACATGGGAGTTTTTTTTTTTTCTCCCTTTCAAAATTCAAAATTTAATAGTATATGACTTAGGGAGGATCAAGAATTTGAAAATTTCACACAAATTTACTTTTCCCAAAACGTCATACGAGTTTTAATTTTTTTGACGTAAAATAAATAAATTCAAAATTTAAGTAGTATATGACTTAGTGTAGGATCACAGAATTTTGAAAATTTCAACAATTCACTTTTCCCCATAGCACGTCATACGCAGTTTTTTAACTGTTTTTTGACGTAAAATAAATAAATAAAAATAAATAAATAAATAAATAAAGAGTAGACGTGAACTGCTATAGTAGCATGTAGGAAGGAAGCTCACCATGCTTTGAGCGGGAGAGATCGCGTTCGCGCCAGGTGTCGTTCCAACGCGCAGACGCTGTGGCCCGTGTCGCATACTAACATGTCATACGCTCATTCGTGTCGCTTTGTTAAGCGTATGGCATACCTCCAGCATTCCATAAGCCCGTAATAGTAGGAGGACCTCCTTATCCCTTATCATATGTGTCGCCGACGGCCAGCGTTCCCTTTTCTCTTTTCTTCCAACCAAATTAGTTACAAGAACCGTTACAAAGGCAGCTTTAGGCCAGAGTTCGTGTTGGTCTGAAGAATGCATTTAGCACTACTACAATGTTCCACTTAATAGCTACATTATTTCTTGAAATATCCCATATCGGTTTTTCCTTTCTCGTGGTCTACTAATGTATTATGCAGAAAATATTGTAATGCTGTAAAGAAAAGTGCCGTTTTTCGTCAGAAAAACTCGTTTTGTAGCTCTCTGATACCCAAAAAGTGGCTAATTCCTGCTCCTGCATATAGGAAATTACTTTCTCTATTACGTTGTGCACTCAGAGTCCATGTTTTATGCAAGCATGATGTCAAGAAAGTGGTTTTCACCAAAACGTCTGTCTGTCTGTGTGTTCATACGATTTTCTCCACACGTAGATCTAATAGTGCTACAACATAGCTCAGTCTTCGTCATATATGTAACATTGACGTAAAACAATACTTTTTTGGCTTCTACTGTACAACTAATACTTCAGCCACTAGAAAAAGTCTGTACATTAAACTCCTTAAAATGGAAGTTAGTATGTCCATTTAGGAACATGTTTTAGAGTTCAGTTCAGAAAGAAAATTGACATTTTTTACCATTTATATACCCAACAACTAGTTTACCAACAATGCATCACTACATTTGAATGACGAACAGCAATTTTAGAAGACGTTGCAACGATTGAAAGCTTCTGCAGCATTAAATACGAGAGTTTTTGACTTTCCACTATACGTACAATAGTGAAAGTTGTATAAAAATGCAGCGTCGAAATTATCAGCATGGAAATACACGTTCTGAAAGACCTCAGTTTTTTAAAGGTCCATCTGTCAGAATGTCCGTTCGTCTACTTTCCCGTTTGCAGATTTGCCGTTCCTAATTTTCTCCAAAACGAATATTCCGTGACCGATCAGGATGGACGGCTGACCTAGCTCGAGAGTCAGCTTTATCGTTGTCCCTACAGCGGCTCTGACCGAAGGGTTCTAGGGTTCAAGTCCCGACGGTAACTGGTTTTCGACGTTTCTAGATCGAATTCACCGATTGCCTGGCGGTCAATTTAGCGGTCGGCTGCTCTGATCGGATCGGAAGTTTTCCGTGATTTCTTCGACAAATATCAGTCGAATGTCAGAGCAATGTGAATGTCGTGACAAAAAAAGCCACCAAACCGCACGATCTTTCCCTCATCTTCCTTGTCCTATTCTCTCCCCTTACACACACACGCACACACACACACGCACGCACACACACACACACACACATTCACCTCACTATCACACATATCGGGTGAGCAGCCGCAAGCTTAGAGCTTGTTCTGCAGGAGATACATGGAGGAAGAAATCTTCCGCAATCCGACGTGTATGACGACGCCGGAAGTCACCATCAAGCGGAAGGTGAACACCGCCACCTCCAGGGATAATACACTAATTAGACCAACAATTTTAGCAGTTTATGTGCGTGGAAATCTCAATCAATCGATTTTAACGAACTATATCCCTGTGAATATGAAATTCATCTTTTCATTTTTGGGAGTACTTTATATGTATCTCGAGACATTTTCAAAATTTTCTCAAAAATGGCTGAGAATTTTTTCTTCACATTTTTTGTTTGCATAGAGGTTGGTAGTTTTATAAATATGGGAAAGTTCGATTTCTATTCAAAAGTTGAAATTTCTAAAATTGCAGTGCATTTCGAAAAGTTAAATTTTTATCGAATCTGTCGTACCGTTTACTAAATGTAGGCACTTCTTTGTAAGGTAATCTATTCCTCAATGTTTGATATTTTTACACTTTCATACGGTTTTCTAAATAGTAATTTTGAATAAAATAGTGACAATTCCCCCCCCCAAAAAAAACAAGATTTTCGCAAAGTTGGTTCCAAAGTTTCATCTTCATAAATTTTGAAATCAAAAGCAAAAAAAACAAGATTTTCGCAAAGTTGGTTCCAAAGTTTAATTCAGTTTTATGATTAATTTTAAGTTTGAAAAAATTTTTTTAAAAATATTTTTTCCCCATTTTCTGCGTCGTTATTTGTTAGAGAGCTTTTTATATTTCCATTTTAAAAAAAAACTCAAAAGACCTCAAAATTTTCTAAAAACCCCAAAGGGTTTTTTTGGAAGGGAAATAAATAAGAGTTTTCTAAACGGTTAATCAAAGTTCCCACGAAAAATAAACTCTTTTCTTCTAATTTTTATTCTAAGGAATAAAGTGATGGGAATATGAACAGATGGTTCCCAGGGCCTCTGAGAACCCATTTGTTTTAACTTTAAAGTCGGGAAAAAATTAAAAAATCTAAAAATTTTAAAAGGTATAGTTTTAAATTAAGACTATACAAAAGGTCCTTCCCAGTTTGTCACCTGTCCCTTACGCACACCCCGTGTATATAAATACACACACACACACCCCCTTACACAAAACATACTTATCCAAGGAGTTTCCGTGGATGAGACCTTCCTCTAACGAAGAAACGGGGGAGGGAAAAAGTCTGTTAATGGATTTCTTATGCTTCGTCCAAAAAGTCTTTCAAATTCAGCCAGTTTCATTTTTCGTTGTGTATATTTCGAATGTTCTTTTCGTCTGAGATGAATAATATTCTGAAAAATCCTTCTAGCCCCCAGACTATAAAAAACCAGGAAAAACAACAAAAAATGTGAAACAATTGTGAATTTTTGAAAAAGAGTCATTTAAAGTTAAATTTGTCGTAATCGTTTACAACCCCCTTTAAAAAATTACTACGTGGAATTAGGCACGGGATAAAAGAAATCAAGGGGGCCTGAGGGTTTCCCCGGGGGAAATTTACATGAATGGGAGGGGGACCATGTTTCCCAACCCGGAAAATTTTTGGTTATTATTAAAATGGTAATGCCCTTTAATGACTGAAAAAGGCCAGGTTTCCTTTTACAAATAGAGATGGTCTTCAACACAGACAGATTGCTTTAACTTGACTGTATGTGAACTATTTCCGACTATAGGAATATAGAAACGAATAACCCCCAGTATAATGTAGATAACACCAACAGGCTACTTAATAGCGCCAGCTACCGTTTTCAAACATTGTCAATTCATTATCAAAGAAAAAAGAAAAAAGATCAAAAGTTTGATTTATTCCCCAGGGCAGACCAAATCAAATAAGAAGGAAATAGATCCGGCTGTCATCGGGATTGGGGGTTTTTCCCGGTCGGACGCAGCATTTTGGGCCCTTTTGTATCCAGAGGTTATTTGTCAGCTAAAACGTTTTAAATGATTAGAAATGATACATTCACAAATCAAAATTCCAACCGTAGAAGAAACGAAGACCTCGCCAGCACTCATCTATATCGACTTCAAAATCTCAAAAGCCTCTTTTGAAATATACAAAACAGTCAAAACAAAAAAACACTAAAAGGAATAAAACCCCCAATTTTCTAAAATTGTTGGGGCAATTTAAAAATTTAAAGGGGGGCCCTTTTTTCCCAAAACATTTTAGTTTTTTCCCCTTCAAAGGACAATTATCATTAGGTTATTTCTGCACTCATTATTTCAACATTGAATAAGAATTTAAAATAAAAAAATTTTAAAACTAGTCTGCTTGCTTTTTAATTGCCCAAATTGTAATAAACGATATATTTAAAATTTAAAAGAAATTAGTTTTTTTAAAAGGTGAAAAAAACAAAGTATGTTTTGTTTCAATTTTTTCATTATTTCAAATTTCCGGCCAAAATTTCCCGTTTTTAGTATCGAGATCTAAAAAAACAATTGTAACATCTACAGCCAAAGAAGAGAAAAAATTAAAAAAACAAAAAGTGAGGGTTTGAAAATTAGTTTTTTTCCCAGACTAAACGCATGGTCTTTACTTTAGAGTATTTATTGGGAGGGGGCGATTTCCTCTCCGATAAACGGGTTCGTCCCCGACCCCCGTCAGCTTTAGTACTCAAAGAGGTATTCGGTGGCAGAATCACGAAAAAGGGAAAATAAAAAAAAAAATAAGAAAAAAAAAGATTAGAATAAAATAAACAAATAAAATATAATAAAAAACAAATAGAAAAAAAAGGGGGTAAAAAAGAATGAAAGAATATAAAAAAAATTACATACAAAATTAAAAAAAAATAAACACAAAAAAAAAGTAATAAAAAAAAAAAGGGTAAAAAACTAGATAAAAAAGTCCCCTGCCCGGGTCTACATCGTCCCCTTTTTACATCACGGGTTTTTTTCTGGGGGGCCTAGGGGGGCCCCTCTCCCAAAAAATTTAAAAACCTGGGAAAGAAAAGATTTGAAAAACAACTAAGTGAACAGCAAAAAGGGGCCAGCCGCCGCCCCGAATCTCCCGAGACGCTGGACAGAAGATGCCCACGCAGACGGCGAAACTTTTGGCCCCCAAGCCAACTGGACCACGGCCTACCAGCCCGGAAACTTTCACTCATATTTCTTCCATTGTTTCTATTCGAGAATTTAGCCGCCTTTTTTCTACATTCGGTTTAATACTATAATCTGACCTAGCAAGTTACTTCATATTCCATTATGAGACAAACCAATGATGTGTTAGCCTGCATTTTCTTGCGGTTAGTTTTTCTTTACAGGGTAAAAAAATGAAATTTTCCAAGTTTTTTGGGAACCAGTGATCACCCCCTAAGTCCTTTGGAATTATTATCCCCAGATATTTAAAATTCCACAGAATTTTTTTTTTCCCTTTGTAGTAAAGGTTTCCTGTTTCGAACCTTTTCTAAATAATGTTTTTTTTTTATCTGAATTTATTTCATTCTTTTTCCTGGGATCATTTCATCCATTTCGAATCTTTGAAACTGATCAAAGGGTTTTGCCCTTTTTTTCAATTTTTACGCGGGAACTAAAAATGTTTAAAAAACCCCATAACCTTTTAAAACTAAATTGCTTTATCAAAATTATTTTTGTTTTTAAAATTTTTTGGAAATTTAAATGGTTTAGGGAAGTTGGCGGGATCTCAATTGTTACCAAAAACCAAATATCCATTTTGTGAGCGATTTTTGCTAATTAAAGCAAAATAAATTTAATTGTTTTAAAACTTAGAATTAAAAAAACTAGATTTCCTTTTTCCCTTTGGTACAACCAAAATCGGTTACCCAAAACCCAAATTTAAACCATTTAAAACTTTTTCAAAATTTAATTTTGGGGAAAAATTTAAATTTTTTTTTGTTAAAATTTTTTGGTTTAATTAATGGTGAGCTAGGGAAATTTGCGGGATCTACCACAATTAGTTACCAAAAAACCCAAAAATTATCTTGTAGAGGTTTTAATAAATTTCCCCTAAAAATGAAAATAAATTTTTAAAAATTTCCCAAATAATTAATTGAAGGGGAACCCCCCCCGCCCACATTCCGGCCTGTCGCCCCGCTGGCCGCGTGACGTCAGGGGTAAGCGAGCGCGCCAGACTGCACCGCGCCGCCTGCTAACTGACAAATTTAAATGAAATACACGAACCCCCGGGGACTCATTTTGATAAAAAACTTTTGCCATTATTTTGACCCGGCCCTCAAATGTTGACTAAATTTTTGGCCCCAAACATATGTTTGTTTATCTAGACATTTTGACAAAAATTTTTTTTTCGGTTTGGGGGGTCAACTGCTTTGGTCATTAGCCCCCAGTGTGTATTTTTTCCTTGGGAGAGGGGGTGACCCCCCCGCGGGATGGGGATCCGGCCCCCCCACCTGCTAAACCTGATTTTCCCCCAACGGCCCCCCACCAGGGGGCACCGCCCCAGCCGGGACGTCGTCGACCGTTCCCGGAATATGTGGGGGGGGCATAAAAAGTACGTGTGTGTGTGTGTGTGGGGAGAGGAGGGGACAAGGAAGGGGAAAGGGAAAAAGATCGCCCCGGGTCCGGGCCCCTTTTTTTGGGGGGATGCCCCGGCATTCGCCTGGGTTGATCGAAAAACCCGGAAAACCCCCGATCAGAGCACCCGGCCGCTGATTCCCCTCCAGACAGCGCCCAAATCCCCCTTTGGGAAAATCTACGTAAAATTTGCGCCGTCAGGACTAACCTGGACCCCCCGGTCAGAGGCGCTGCATGACATCAGTTGATGCACTGAGTCCCGCCCGGTGCATACGGTATGGGAAAGTAAAAATGAAAACCGCCATTAAAATTTAAACGGGAAAAAAGAAAACTCTAAACCATTTTTAAAATTTTGAGTAAAATTTAATATGATAATTTTTTGAAAAAAATCGCCCCATTTTTGGCAGTATAAGATAATTATCGTTGAAAGAGAACTACGTCTATTTTTAAAGGGATACTGTGCTTGTGTTAATACTTTTTGCCGAGAGAGAAAATACAAGCCTTTTGCAAAGCTAATTCTGAGAATCTTTATCAGAGGATAAACCGAGAACCTTATTGTGCCAATTTTTATCGGGTTGGGTGTTTATTTCGAGAGATGAATTGACCCCCTGAAGAATGACTATTCCATAGCATTGCAAACCAATTTAAACAGTTTTAGAGAAGTCAAGTTTAAGAACGTTAGTTTGTTTACAATTGAGAAAAATTCAAATAAATTATTTGACAGATAGACTTCAAAAAAGTCGATAACAAAATGCGCTTAGAAGATAGTAGATATCTGATATATTTATGAATAATATTACTTAAAAGATAACTGCTTTAATCATACTTATTTTTTTAATAAAAAAAAAAAATTTTTATTTTTAAAACATTACCCCAAATTTTCCTCTCTACTATATTGGGAAAATCCCCTCACTTGCTGGTCTGGGCCGGGTCGATCTCGGAACAAACCGAGCGAATTTTCATCTAGAATTTCAGCCAATCTTTTCCCCAATCAGAAACCCCCCGGGAATTCTTTTTATATTTACAGCGTCCGAATTACAATTTCGAACTATGCATAAAAATGGTATTCAACATTAAAATTTGCACATGCACCGTGTGTTTCGTTAATTCTGTGGTTGAATGAGAAATGGTTGAAAATATATTCTGAATTCCATTCATGGGGCCTGAGACATCAGCATTTTATTTTTAAATTTTTTTTTATTATTATTATTTTTTTTAATTTTTATTGCCGTGATCTTGAACCACCGGACTTGCAGGGCTCAGTATTTTTTATCAGTTGGGGTTTTCTGTAAATCGGGGGACGCAAGAACGGGTTTTAAACCCCGGGGTTGTTAGCCCGGGGGGATGGAAGATTAAGGGAATGGGAAGAATAAATGGACACAAAATCAGACATACCAAAACACCCATGGCGGGCCGATCCTTCCATCCAAATCCCACGGAACTACTCCTTAGGACCCGGCTACCCGGGGCTGAATATTATTATTATTTTTAAAATTTTAAATTTTTAAAAATTTTTAATTTTAAATTTTTATTTTTTGTTTTGTTGTTGTTGTTGTTGTTGTAGAACATTTAAATTTTTTTTGCATCGCTAAAATTAGTAACACGCCCCGTCTCTACCCCCATCATGAACAAAATAATCAAAAAAAGTGCGCTTAGTGGTACATGTATGCCCAAACAGGACTGGGGCCCCATTTTACCATTTGCTAAGATCGGGGAAACTGAAAAAACCTGATGAGATGGGGATGGATCCAAGCAAAAGACAAGTTGTTAAATTTTTGTCTTTTTTTTATACAATACAAATGTAAACTAATGCATTATATATAATTGTTAAAATAAACATTTTATTTTTGATGAGTCTCCAATTGTAGAGAAACAGTTATGAATTTATTCAACAAATTTTAAACCCGTTTTTAATTAATGAGTGAGGGGAAAAAACAGTACTAGCCCAGAAGTTCATTCTGAGAAAATTTCGTTATAACTTTGATTTTTTTCACTTTCAATTATTGAAACTTTAAAGAAACCGATAAGTACTTTTTTTGGGAGGATTGTGGGGCTCTTTAGTAAAAAGATTTTCATTATATACTTTTTTTTAAAATACTTTTTTTTCCAGCTTTGAAGGGAAAAAAGTTTTTGTCTTGAAAATGAAAGGGATATTACATTAAAGTCGGAATGTTTTTAAAAACTTGACGGGAAATATTCTTTCAACGCAAATAACAAACATTACTCTCTTCGCTTCTGTTCCTATCACTTATTTTTCGGTTGTTTTTGGAAAAATCACAAAAAAAGTATTTTTTCAGCCCCATAACACTGGCAAAATAACAAATGTGAATCATCTACTGCAAGCAGTCCTAATCGCGAGACGTCTAAAATCATGAGTGTAAGAGCAGTCCCCAAAGCCCCTAGTTTTAAACAATCCCAATGCATCATACTAGGACTTGGCTACATTTCGGGACGATATTTTTTTTCAGTCACCAAAGACAAAGAGCTGTCTGGTTTGAAATCAAACAACCTCATTTTGAACTGTTTTTAGTCAACTTTAAAACAAAACAGATACTTTTGACTAAGTTTTCCCTACTCCCAAAAGTTTAATTTGGGGTGTTTAAGTAACGAAATAAGTATTAAAATAGATTTCTTGTAGGACTTTAATACAGACACGTGATTTTACGATGGGTTGTGATTATAAATATAGTATCCCCTGAAAATAGTTCCCTGAAACCGTTTTTTAAGAAAAATTTTAATTGTCAATAAAAAGGAAAGGGAACAGTAAAATTCCCAAACTCAATGTAAATCTTGCTGGATCACGTGAATGGGATTTTTTTTCTTTAAAATTTCTTCGGGAAAGAAAGTTTGTATTCGTGCGAGGACCATTTTCCAATTCTAAATCATGATTTAAGGTCAAAACCAACTGAACAGAAAAAAAACCTTTTTATTCGTTATTCAAATTTTTTATTTAAAAACCCCTTTAAAATATTAAAGCCAGTGTTTTTTGGGGTTTTTCCATCAGGGCGAATGCCGACAGTACCTTAACAAACGGGCCACGGGCCCCCGTGATCTTTTCCACACCTTCCTTGTTCATCCCCCCTTAACACACACACACACACACACACACACCCAAAAACCCATCTAAAAACCAAAATTTTGGGGAGACCGGTGGTCTTAGGTGTCCTGGCGAGGGGCCCGGGGTGGGAGATATCTGGTTGTTTAAAACCCCCCCCAAATTTACGGGGCGTCGGGTGCATCGCCATCCAGCGGGGGGAAAATTACCCCCATCTCCCGAAAAAACATGCACAATATCTGACTAATGACCAAAAAACATTCGCCCCAAACACAAAAATCAATCACTAAAAGGTGAACGGAGAGCAACTTTATTTTTACAGTGGAAAGAAGGGAGCCGCGGTTTTCAAGTCCGGATGGGATTTTAAATTTAGCCGAATGAAAATGATAAAGAACTTTATCCCGATTTGTTAGGGAAAAACAAAATCAATATTCATTTGGTGTTGTTGACTTCAAAAAAAAAAAATGAGGGGCGACCGACCGACCAATCGACCTTCGGCAGAAATCGACCGATTTTGCCGAAAGCAGGGGAACACGGTAAAAAACCTCAAACCCCACAATAGAAAGTTGACGAAGATGATTTTTTCGTCTTAAAAACAATATAATTTTATCAAAATTTTTTATTTAAACAGAAATTAAACAAAAAGGGCGTGTTTAAAAGATTTAAAAAGTCTGTAAAAGAAAAAAAATTACCAAAAAGGTGTCCGGGTTAAAAATTATTTGGGTTAGATTTTTCAAACATGTGTCTTTTTATTACAAAACCATTTATTTTTTGAACCGGGGGGAAAAGGGGTTGGGACCAGGGAAAAATTATTAAATTTTATTATCAAAAATAACTGTTCATTAAATTAATAAAAAGTTAGGGGAACCAAAAATTTTTTTTTAAAACAAGCATTATGTACAATCTTTTAAAACAAGATGTTTTTTAACAAAAAATTCACTTACAAACCATCAGGGGATGAGAAGAAAAGGGGTTTTCCCAAAAATTTAAAAACCCCGTTTTTACAACCAACAAAAATAGGAAAAAAAACAGGTTGTTTCATTTTTTCCCTTCATTTAAACTTTTAAAAACGTTATTCATGATCTTCGGTGAAAAGGAGTTTCAAAAACATGAAGAAAACAATATTTTTCAACAGAAATTAAATGAATATTTAATCTGTTTTAATTAATAGATATTGTTTCATTTCAACTTTTTTTTTGAAAATCACCCAAATTTTGCCAAAACATAATTTTTTTTGTTGATTTTACCTTTTATTCCAAATCGTATTCTGATTATATCATCTTCAGACAACATTTAAAAATCTTATAAGAGAAAAAACATATTTTTTTTTCTAGCTATCCCCCGTTTTTTTTAAACAAACTTCAGAGCTCAATTTGAAAAAGGGGTCAAAGGAAACCCCTATTTAAAATAAGCCAAAAGGGTTTACTTTCTCAGAATATTATGCCAATCCGAGGGGGAAAGTACATTTGCAAAAACGCGAACCCTGAAGTGACTAAAATTTAAGAATTTTGGGAAAAAAATGAACTTAATTTGGTGTTTAATTCGTTATGTTTTCTTCATTTGAGTTTTTCTAAAATTTAGAACCTTTTGTTCCCTTTCATCACCATATTGCACCCATTTGTTTATTTTCAATGGAAAAGGGTTGTCGATTGAAATGATTGCAAATGTTTTTTCCTGTTAGTTAACGGGCTTGATTTGTTGTTAAAAAAATTTAAACTTGAAATCTACAATGTTTTTTTGAAAAGAAGAATATGTCACCGGTTTTAGCATGTTCTTATTTTGGGTCGGAATTTTCCCCTTGCGAAGTCCGGCGTTCGTATGGGGACCGGGGAACCCGGACCGCCAATTTCCCCCTTAAAAAACTAGAAAGGTTAAAGCCAAACTGAAAGCGGGGGGGAATGGGAATTTAAAGAAAAAATTTTCCAGTTTATTTTTTTTTCCAAATAAGAGGTTGTATTATTAATTTTTCTCTTATTAATATTTTTTTTGTTCATTTTCTTTCCCCAAAATTTTCCCATTTGAATGAAATATTTTCATGAGACAGGAAATGAATAACAAGAATATTTGTTCTAAACCCCCAATTTGGAAATAAAAGTTTATATCACTTTAAGTTAAAAATTTAAAAAAATGAATTTAAAAAAATCTTGATTTTGAAATTTTACTCTCGATTGAGAATTTGCTATCTGAGGTAGTATTTTATTTGAATGGATAATTTCATTGCTTTAAAGAGAAAATGATAATTAATATAATTAAATTTGTGATAATAACTGTGAAGTAACTTCTCCCAAAGATTGTCATGAGCCAGGTATCCAGTGACTTACCGCCATTCGTAGCATTTTGTACAAACTTTACTTTTAAATTTCAGGCCATTTTTCTGAGGTGCCGAGCCCAGTAAAAATTTTCAGTCCGCGACCGACTCCTGGAAAATGACAGAAAGGGGGGTGGGGAAAAAAATCAACACTGTGGGGCCCCATACAATTGGGAAAAAATTGGAAAAATAAGTAAATAACGTTAATTCTTTTCTCGGGATTCCCCACTTTGAGATCGTTGTTTCAGGTAAGATTTTTTTAAGGAATGGAGGTCAAACATTCCCCGAAAGATCTGAAAATATTCAAAAGGGGCTTCATTTTTCATTAATGAAAAACATCTTTAAGAAAAAATGGATTTCAGATTTTATTTTCAAACGAGCGAGTCGAAAGTTTGTTTTTTTTGAGAAATGGTTCCAAATTTTTAGAAAAATGAAAAGGGGAATTTTTAATTTTTAAAATTTTATTTTTGTTTTTTTTCTCGTGGTTAAGTTGTTTTCATTTTCTAAATATTCTGAGAAAAAAGCCGAAATGAGATTAAGGGTGTATAAAAGGGAGGGACACAAAGGTTTAAAACATTGAAATACCCCCAACCAAGAACATTTTTCGAGGTTCACTGGGAAAAGTTACGGATATAAACACGGGTCCGAAATTTTACAAGGGATGAAGTTGGGTTTTCTGGGTTTTGTCCCTTCGTAAGATCATCCGTAATTGAGAAAAATGTTTTGAGGGAAAATTTCACTTTTTCGGGTTACACTTTCCTTTTTTATCCTTTAAAAAAAAGCTCTAAATTATTGAGATGATTTCCCACTTTTTAAAGAGTACAAACTTTTTTTTATTTTTTTAAAATTAAAAATCTGTTTTAAAATTTTAAAAAACTATTAATTATAGTAAAAAATTAAAAATTAAAAATTTTTAATTTAAAAAATTTTGGGGAAAGATAGTAAAAGGGGAAAGGAGAACAATTTTAATTTTGTCGGGAAAACCAGGGAAATTTCAAACTAAAATTGGGGAAATTTTATTTCACTGGGTATACTCTTTTAAAAATAACATGCTGATGAGTACAACTTGCAGGAGGACCCAAACATACAAAAGAGATATTTATTAGTTTGCAGTTTAGATTCTGTATAAAAAAACATTTAAGTTTTTTAACATCAAAAATACTTTTTTAGAAATGAATTTTTAAAACAAAAAAAATACACTTTAAAAAAAAATAAAAAAATTACTTAAAAATAAAAGTTTTTCTTTGTCAAGATCGATTTTTTCACATTTATCAGCATTTATACCGAGGGGTTTGAACAGAAGCAGATAAGGGATGGATCTCTTCAGCAGTTTATAAAAGATGTGTATAAAAACTGGGTTATCTATATTACTAATTGAATATACTCAAAAGAAACCAAGAGCCCTGGCCGGGCAGAAGTGAAAATTTTTAGATGAGAAAGGAAAATAAAAAAAAAACTAAATTTAAAAGTTCACAAACCCTTGAAAATGGTTTGGCTTTTATAATTTTAATATATTTCTAATGTTCACCAAAAAGGGAAATTATTTTAACACGGAAAAAAAAATCATTAAAGTTCTTACATGTTAAAAATTCGACGAGTGTTTAAACCCTCTTGGCAATAGCGTCTTGAGGTTGTTGGACCTCATCTTCAGGTATGTGTACATTTATGTTCCGCCTGAAGATAAACGTTTTCGGGTACATTAAGTAAATTACAGTATCCTCTATCCTTCTGCGCTTTAAAATTTTGCCCCAAAGCCCCTTAAAAACATTGGGGTTTCGATTTTGACTGAAAATGCAAATATTTTCTTATATTAATTAGCAATTTCTCACACCTAATGTTATGACTATGTTCCACTATTTGGGCCCCGTTTAAAATCCAATAGTCATGTGACGAGGCGAAGGAAGTTTTAGTTTCCCTGTGCGTTTCAGAATAGAATTTTCGCCCCCGAGCCCTTTTTTACACTCGTCCGGATTTTTTTTCCTATTTTAATTTTTATTGTCTGCTCAACTCCTGATCTTGCAGGGCTACTGCTTCCGATCGAGCTTACTACCTCTTCAGCCCTTAAGATTGATCTTCATTCATCCCCCCGCCCACTCTTTTGATATTGTCCCGGGGGTTTGATTCCGGTTTCTTTTAAAATTTTGTCTCAATTTTCAGTATAAAAGATTCAGGGCGGTTTTTCTTTGTCCATGTTTTCTTTAAAATGCTTTTTATTTTTTAAAGACTTGTTCCTCTTCTTTTGGGCAAAGGAAAATCCCAAAAAATGGAAAAACCCAAACCAAGCAATAATCGGGTATGATGAAAGAGAATAAAATGTCGTAGATTTTAAAAATCAGCCTCCTAGGGAATTTGTTGAAGAATACAAGAAAAATTTTTTATTTTTTTCTCAGCTTTTTAGTATCAGGTTGAATAAAATTGAGAGAGGGGGGAAAAACGTTGAATTTGGTATCTTTTTAAAACCAACTGACCCCAAACTCAAATAGAAAATATTAATAAATTTGAAAGATTTTGACGGAAGAGTTCGACTACGTTTATAGAATGTGTCTTATAAATATATTTTTCAAAATTAAAAAAATTTAAGATAGTGAAATTAAAAAAAAACCCCTTTGACTTCAAAATTTAAAAAGGCGCCAAAATTTTATTGGGCAAAACTACCTTTACCCAAAATTTAAAAATACATTCAATCAGGATTGAACTCCAAACTTTTTAATTACATCATTTATGAACCCAAAATAACGGGTATCCATGGTGGGGAAAAGTGGGTTTCGCATCGACTTTTGCTAATGAGTTTAATCACCAGTTTACATCCCCTATTTTTAAATGCCAAAATTATCAGTTAAAATCATTAAAAAAGAAACATATAAAAACATTTTTTTTGTTCTCTTATTTTTGGTTGGGCACCTGAAATTGTCACTTTCGCCACTGTCAAAAATTTTTAACACTTTTTGCTCTAAAACATTCCCAACGTCGGTCTTTATTAACGGGAAAGGGGTCACAGGTCACGCTTTTCAATCGTGTTGTGGTCACGTGATTCGGATGCAAACTGGCGCTCCCAGAACGAGCAAAATTGGCGCATCGGAGGAGCCCACTCTATCTCTTTCCAGCAGGATTATCGGTGAAACGATATTATTTTGAACGATGAACGGGAAGTCGCAGCCGGGGATGCTGCTCTTCATCTCCCAAATTATTTATTATTTCTTACACGCTCGTTACTTGGCAAAATTGTTAACCTCAGAAATTTCTGAATAGATTGTTTATACAGAAAGGTACGTGATTCCAGATGAAGAAGACAGTGACAATGATTATTGCCTAATTGTCAATAATGAATTGACTACAACTGAGTAATTTGATTAAATTACTAATATATACCTAATACCGAGTAATTTGATTTATACTAGAAACAATACATAAATCTAAAACACAAGGGGATTAGGACATCTTGTAAAAACAAGCGAATTCTTTCTTTCATTTCTAAACGTCATGAGTATTCAAGATTTTTATCTACTTTAAAAATACAAAACATTGTTACTGAAAAGTCATAAGGTGGGCTAAAATCATGAAAAAACGATCAGGATTTTTTAAACCTCAAATAATAAAACAAAAGCAATGTAAAATATAATAAAAAATACGACCAAATCAACTAGAAAACCCGTAGAGAATGTTGTTTTAAAATATAACGATATAAATGTGAACGATCCGGAAACAGTGGCTAATCTCTTTGACCAATACTTTTCGAGAATTGCTTCCGATCTCACTAAAAGCCTTCAGGCACAAAATTCAAAAACAAACAGTTGACCCAAAATTTTAGACACAATGTTCGTTTCCGAAACTTCTTCCTATGAAATTTTCAAAATAATCGGTGCTAAAAAAAAATTTATTCGCCCGGGTTTAGATGAATTCCGGATTCTTTGTTAAAGACTTGTGCATGCCATTATACACCGTTAACTCACATTTAATGCATCTTTATGCACTGGAACTTTTCCCAGATATTTCAAAACAGCAAAAATTAAACAGCTCTTCAAAAAGGCAACAAAAATGAAATTCAAAATTATCGGCCCATTTTTTTCTATCAGTTTTTTAAAAACTATTAGAGAGAATTTTACGTACGACGGGAAACCTTTCACTAAACACGACGCCCTTTCAGATTCCCAACAGGGATTTGGGAAATCAAAATCAACGGAAACACTATTTTTTTTTTTAAAATTTTCGCCTCATCATTGGATAAAAACGAGGAAACTATTGATTATTTTAGATCTCTAAAAGCTTTGATCATTGATCATGACTTTTTACTTTCCAAATTACTTCATATGGAATTCGTGGTATTGTTCTAGATTGGTTATGTTCGTAATTTTAAACAACGATCTCAGAGAGAAATCCCTTTACTGGAATGATGGAACATTACGTAGCACCTTTCCGACTCTTGCCGTTGCATGGAGTTCCTGGATCATTTAGGCCCTATTCTGTTCCTACTTTACGTAAACGATATGCCCTGACGATTCAAAACGGAAGAACGGCTTTGCGGATGATACGAACATCCTTTGCAAAAAGAAACAGTAAATAGTACAATATCAGATGTTTCAAATTGGTTCCGAAATAACAAATTAATAGTAACGAAAGAAAATTTTAATGCATTTTTCCCATTTCAAATAAACAATTCTGGCTCCATTGAAATGAACATGTACCATTGACTGATGTTAAGGAACAAAATTTTTGGGTCTCTAATTCAGTAAAACCCTTTTTAAGGGAACGTCCATTTAAATCAATTGAACACAACATTTTTCATTTATGCTACGCGTTCAGAATTCTTGCAAATTCAGTCAGCCTTCATACTGCTCTTTGGGATACTTCGCTTCCTGCCTGAGATATGGCATAATATTCTGGGAAATACATCTTATAGCCCCCAGACTTTAGATTACAAAGAATTGTACGAATAATAACTAAATCCACCCACGTGATTCATGTAAGTTCTTCATTAATCTAGGAATTACCATTACCGTGTCTTTATTTACGAATCAGTGGTTTTGTAAAATGATTTTTTTTAAAGGGCGGAATATATTTGCAGAAAATGCCAAGTCTATTACTATAACACTCGACGTAGAAATCATATTCATCAGGTGACAGTATCAAAGCTCATTCAAAAAATCAATACAATACATGTCATTATTTTACAACACTTTGACAGATGACTTTAAACGATTAAATTCAATAGAAAGTTTAAATCCCAAAAGTAAAATCGTTTCTGCTGGATAACTGTTTTATACAATTAGAGACTATATGAGCATCAGAAAGTAACTTTAAATTTTTAAAATGATACATAATGCATTATTTACCATTTGGACTGTATAAATGAGTACAAACAAAACTGTAACAACTATTGTACCACAGCTTCCAGGTCAATGATCCCCATCTCGATCAGGTTTTTCGTCCAGTTTTCCTGATCCATTGAGCAAGTGCTGAGATGGCCCCTTGTTTTACTTCTGGACATAAATGTAACTTCATTTTCTGTGCACGTCTTCTAGAATTATAAATACAATTATTCAAATTATCGTTTCCATGTTGTCGGAAAGTAATAAGAGCCAAAATTTATTGCTTATTTATCTTTGAAAATAGATTTATAACAATAGGAGATTTTGTTTTTTTTCCTTTCAAAATTCAAAATTTATTGCTTATTTATCTTGAAATTAAATTTATTACATGGATTTTTTGTTTTTTTCTTCTTTCCAAATTCAAAATTTAAGTAGTAATGACTTATGTAGGGATCACAAAATTTTTGAAAATGTGCACACAATTCACTTTTCCCATAGCACGTCATACGCATTTTTAACTTTTAGTAAAATAAAAAAATAAAAACCCATCAGAAACTTTAAAAAAAAACTCTTTTTTTATTGAAAATATTTTGTTGACATTCTGAAGGATAAGGTATTTTCGTTGGAGACCGCCGTCGAGCTGTGTTACTCGCGGGGTCGGCGAAAACAAATCGACGAGGGACGGCCACGACGCAAGAGCAATCACCTTGGACGCAAGGGGGACCATCGCCGTCGTCTATGGCAGGAACGTGTCATCGCGGGACGTCGTGAGTAAAAAGACCAGATTTTATAACTTCAAAAACCCCTTTTAAAGAACATGAGAGGAGGGGAAAGCACGCATGAATATAGACCCACCTCACGCCCAGACAGAGAAAAGTCAGGCATTTAAATTATCCATTGCGTATTCCGTATTTTTTCCATCGTAACGAGAATTGATAAATTGTTTATGCAAAAGGTGTAAATTTATTCTTTAATTTTTTTGTTTAACTACTATATTTGTTCTTCTAATGAATATTCTTTCTGCAATTTCATAATTTAAATTGTTTTAATGAATAGAAAAAGGGTTAATAAGTTGGATGAAAAAAACTTATAAAGGGGATCTCATCCATTGTCCAGTTTATTTAAAAGGTATATGCAAAGTGTATATTGACATGTAATTTTCTTCAGCAGTGTATGTGATTTTTTTTTTTTTTTTGTGAATTGTATAAAGGTATTTATGTGTTTGTGTAAAAGTGAAAGATTATTGGTCATTCAAGTATTTTACAATAGAAAAGATACAACTAGTGATCAATATTTAGAAATTGCTGAACACTACAGCAAGTACATGAATTTCTAGGTAATGTAAATTTTAAGAAATTGCATCAGAAGATTTGGAGAATATATCAAAACTTTTGTTAAAGTTAAAGTTAACTAGCTTATTTATTTTAATAATCAAAAACAGGATAAAGAGACCCACTCCTGTAGGACGATTGGGACATAAGAAAATCTTCCAAATTTTGAGGGACATTGATTTACCAGGTCAAAAGTCAAGTAGTAACATTAAGTTATTAGAGGATCCGCTCATTTGTATCCCATAGTAGGGAGGGTCATTTTTGGGTGAATACGTGGGGTTTCGAAATTGATATAACTTCGTCATAAAAGTATTCCTAAAATAAGTGAAGGTCACAACTATACACGAGATAATAAAAATAATAATAACAATAACTTAAAATAAAATAATAATAGTAAATAATAGTAATAATAAAATAATCACACACAATAATAAATAATTGCCCTTGATATCCGGATAGCTGAGATCGCTAAGGTAGTAGTGCCGTGGCGATCTCGGACGGAAGGATCGCCCCAGGACTAACAACGTTGGGGTATAAAAATAGGATTCAGCCTAATGCTGCCCCCTGATTGATTTCATGCAAGACTTGCAACGTGATAATTGATACTGAGCATGTATGCGCGGTCCAAGACAGCCGATTCACGAGCAAGAAAAAACAAGTTTTTATTTGTGGCAAGACTCAGGCCTGCTCTTCTGCATAACCACTTAAATGAATTTACAATTTTAAAAGTTACAGTTGAGGCGTTCAGAGGAAATTAATATTAACTGACATTTAATATCACAGAGGGAAAAATCAATTTGTGGCTCCCATCTACATTAATTTATCTGTGAAAGCCAAATGAAGTTATTGTCATTTTTTGTTTATTCTTGAAATTTTGCAAAATAGAAGGGCATGATGTAAGGAACATTCTTAAAAAATGAGTTAAAAAGGAGCTCCTACTTATTCCACTTAGAATCAATAATTATAATTTCGTCCAAAATATCAGTTGTCATTACCCGACATGCCTCAACTGTGAACAATAAACAAAAATGGGGATATATTTTACGTTTACGTTAATTACGTTGTACATAGTAATAAATACGCAGTGTGGAAATTCTATTTCGAATTTCAACGGAAATACAGGTTTTGGGGTCCCCTGAAGTAGTAGTAGTTTTTTTTTTTCAAAACGTCCGTGCGTCCGTCTGTCCGTTTGTCTGTCTGTCCATCTGTCCGTCTGTCGTATGTGAACAAATCTAGCGCCTAAACCACACGTATGATCTTTTCCAAATTGAATTCCTTGTCCATCTGTCTCTATTTGAAGCTTTGCAATTTTGAAAAGCATTCTTTAAAATTTGGGGATTCTTTACATGAAGACTCACTGACATTTTCAATATTTTCTCAAAACTCTCTCCAAATGCTTTTTTAAATTCTTTTGAAAGAATAGAGCAAATACACTTATGAAGGTGGAATAGGTCCGATTTTAACTCTTGAATTTCCAAAAATTGCAAAAGTTTCAATCTTTTCCGGCGTCTCTTCCAACGACTATAAAATTGAAGATAGATATTTTTCCTTCAAAAGAAAGGGGGGTAGCGAAATAAGATATGAAAATCTGCCCTCGGAGATTTTAGGTTATATAGGGCTATAATTAGGTTACAATATTAATCTTACAATTTTTTTTTCATTATTTCTTTTCTAGTTAGTAGTTTCTATAGAACAGAAAACTACGAAAATTAATAAAAAAAACTAATTTTAAGAAAATAAATAAAAAATTATTAAATTACTCTTTTATTTAGATTGAGCTGGGAAACTGCAGAGTATTTACAGGGCTACAATTTGTACTTATCCCTGTAATGTTTTTACTATCTGCGTCAGAACATGAGATATTCTTAAAAAACGAAGGAATTTTTTTTCTATTTTCCCTTTTTTTTCGTTGTAAGTGTCAGAATCGGATATAAATGCCTGAAAAAGTTCTTGAAACATCTTTGACATTTATAGAAAATCCCAAGGATAATTTAAGTCAATATTCATAGGCCTACTGTGGTTAAAAAATTTAAACTTATTATGAAGCTAAAAACGCGTTTTTCTCATATGTACGAAATACTTAGGGTAAATTAATTTAAATCCAACGAAAAACGTGTTTTTTACACTTCAATTACCATTTTCAACGTAAAAAAATTCTATGCCCTGAGGTCAGATTGCCTATTTCCGTTACCACGTTTGTTATCCATAATTAGTTCTTTCGTAAAGGTCAGGCATATTTTTTGTAAATTTTAGCAGTTTTCGCACACAATTTGTTTCTTTAAACTTATCGTAGGGATAGTGCTAAATGTACTTTATAAGATGACATAAACGCCATATTATTCTATTATTTTATGGCGCGTCAAAAATTACGAAAATGGAGTTGTTTTGACGCTTCTCTCACGCCATTAATATTTACATTAGCGGCGATTTGTTCACATTATTGCATTTATGAGTACCTGTGCTTTAAATAATGTCTTCAACATTCAACGCAAACTCAAAACTTTTCTAAGAAAACGAGCTCAAAATTCCGCATTTTCAGAAACACACGTCATTTTTTCAAAAACGGGTCCAAATTTTTTCTTCAAACTTTTCGTACGGATAGTGCTAATTCCACTATTTAAGACGACATAAAATTCATTTTACTGCATTTTTTGTTTTTTCTAAATTACCCAAATCTATTTTTTTTAAATATCTCTCACGCCCCGTTAATATGGTCGTTTTCAGCTATTCGTAAACACTACTATATTTGTAAGTGGAAGTGCTTAGAATGAAATTTACTGAAAAGTCAAAAAATTCTGAGAAAGAGCTTCAAATTTCACATTTACACTAGAACCGGGAGCGGTAGCTCAGTGCATCAACTGATGTCACTGCAGCGCCTCTGACCGGGAGGTCCTAGATTCGAGTCCTGACGGCGGCAGGATTTTCGACAATAAGCCAGCCAGGTCGAAGCGGCGCCAGGCGCCGCCTGGAGGAGAATTCCAGCGGCGGCCGCCCTGATCAGAGTTTTCCGTGGTTCTCCGATCAACACAGGCGAATGCCGAGCAGTCCTAACAAACGGGCCACGGACCGCGCGCGCTTCCTTCCTCTTCCTTGTCCTATCATCTCCTTCACACACTTCACCAAAGCACTACACTACCACTATCCCGGGGGACCGGTCGGGAGCTTAGAGCTTGTCCCCGGGCCGCGGTGCCCGCCAGTGGGAGAGCCCTGGTTAGGAAACCCCAGCCGACGGGGTTGGCGCCGGATCTCGTCATCCAACGGGGGGAAAATCACGCCATCTCCGAAAAACACACACTACATTTAACGGGACTAATGACCAAAGCAGTTGACGCGCCCGGAAACACGAAAAAAAAACAAACAAACATTTACACTATAGCTTAAACGCCACTTTCTTAAGAACGGCTCCAAATTTTTAAATGAAATTTGCCACTTAGAACGAAGTTTTACTCTTATTTAATATTTCTAAAGTAATATTTCGATTCTACTTCTAGGATTCCGAAAAATTGAATAAAAATATTTTAAAAAATGTACTTGGAGATCTATAGATAGATGGCAGCTGGCCAATGTATGTGGCAAGATCGAAAAGGCCAGGCCAAAGAAATTAAAAAACTAAAAATAGTACGAGAAAGTCTGTGCCATTCTGCAGTACTCCTAGTTGATTATGTAATTATTCGAGGAGTTAAGTTTTGAATAGAAATTGGAAGCTATATTTTTCAAGTGCTTTTCGATGAGCGGTATTTTTAAAGCTAAATGTAAATCAGTAATTCTATTGTACCGCGGCGCGCACAGTATACTGCGGAGACACGCATTTTGAATTATTTGTAACTTCTTTAGGTTCATAGCCGCCGCTGTTCCCCAACTTGGGCAGCGGTAGGCATAATGGGCCTAATGGTAGATTGAGGATCTTCGCTGAGAACAGTTTGCAACGCTTATGTAATAAGCATAAATTGAAAAGAGACCTAAAAAATAATTTTAAAAAATCAGTGATACTTCAAAGTAATGAGCTGGAAGAAGAGGGGGGACATAGTCATTCAGTCGAGACCTCCAATACCAAAAATTAAATCGTAACAAATCTCCTTTTTGGATGAAGATTGGATTATAAAATGCGATGCGAGGCAACGTTCTGGCGTGCCTACCCTAAGAGGTGCAAGCGGGTGCATGTCTGCGTAAAAAACGAGACAAAACCCATTGCGCACGGGCTGTTAGAAAAAGCTTGAAATGGAAATATGGCTCGTGACACGATAATGAAATGTTTATTATACATTTCGAGATGATTACTTACACCATATTAAAAAATTATAAGTTACTTACTTTCTCTTATACGTACGTATATACGGAGTAATATACTTAATATAAAGAAAGTTATATGTGTTGCGGAAAATAGATTTCGAGATTTCAACGGAAATACACGTTTTGGATTCCCTTGATACTAAAAAAAAAATTTTGTTTCAAAACGTCCGTCCGTCTGTGAACACCGCTGTAAGGCCTAATCCATACGTAGGATTTTCTACCTCCATAAAGTTAGAATCGCAAAGTTTTCAAAAATTATTGAAACTAGGCTCAAAATTTGTCGCTTTTTTGTCGCTAATTTGTTACGCAAAAATAAAATTTGTCGCTCTTCATTTGACCCGGTATTAAGATTCGCTAACTTGATACTGCAGATCCAAACGCAAGAAAACCAACTAATTACAGACATAAATAAAAAAAAACACCATAGGGAAATTGTCTTTTTTTTCGCTCCAGACTTACAAAAAAAACAATTTTGTCGCTCTTCAAATATTAACGAAAATGCATTTTTCAAAACGCGATGCAACTTGATATCAAGTTGATCGCAAACCAAGAAAACTAATTACAGACATAAATAAAATAAACCATAGAATTTGTCGCTTTTGTCGCTCCCGATTAAAAACAATTTTGTCGTCTTCATATATTAAGAAAATGATTGAACGATGTCATTGATATCGTTGCACGAACGCAGAAAACCAACAATGAAAAAAATAAAATAAAATTTGGAATTTATAAGCTTTTTGTCGCCCGACTTTGCAAAAACAAAAATAAAGTCTGGAGCGACAAAAAACGACAAATTCCTATGGTGTTATTTTTATTTATGTCTGTAATTAGTTGGTTTTCATGTTTCGATGCTAACTTGATATCGTTGGCATCTGCGAAAAAATGCATTTTTGTTAAAATTTTTAAGAGCGACAAAAATTTTTTTTTTAAAGTCTGAGATCAAAAAGCGACAAATTCCTATGGTGTTATTTTTATTTATGCTGTTTAGTTGTTTCTTAGTTTCGATGCTAACTTGATACAGTTAGCCGAATCTTTTACAGGGGCAAAAAGAAGAGCGACAAATTTATTTTGCGTAACAAATTAGCGACAAAAAGGACAAATTTGAGCCTAGTTTCAATAATTTTTGAAAACTTTGCGATTCTAACTTTATGGAGGTGGATTTTCTCAGAATTGATATTCCCCGGTCGCTCTGGCTAGAGACGAAGCTTTGCGATTTTGAAAAACATACTTTAAATTTGCGGGTACTTGACATGAATTCCTTTGAACATTTTCAAAATTTTGTCAAATATAGCTCCAAATTTTTTCTTCAACTTTTTTTAAAGAACAGAGTAAAATACATTTACGTTATAATGATTGCACATGTCCGATTTTCACTGTTTACTCTGAATTTTCGAAACATTTAAAAAATTTGAATGTCTTCGGCGACGTCCAACAACTACAAAATTGAAGGCAGGGATCATATAAAATTTGTTCCGTATTTATTTATTTTTTTTTATTTAAGGTCGCATCAACATCTTCGGCCATTAGTGTCAACTGTTGTAGTGCGTACTGTCGTAGTCGTGTACTGTACTGTCGTACTGTTGATGTTAACGGTATGGCAACTATGAGGATGAAACGATATGGTGAACGGACGAACACAAATACAACCATGGCCGAGGCGGGACTCGAATCCGCGACCCTTCGGTCCAATATCACTACGACCCTACTCCCTTAGCGATCTCGGCCACCGGGCCGACGTTCTCCATATTTAGTTCTTTCATTATGATCATGTATATATTTTTTCAAAATTGTACTAGTTTTCGGGCAATATTGGGAACAATATGTTCAATTTTACAAAATAGCATTTAAATGTGCTCAAATGTCCACATTTTCAGATACACTCAAACGCCATTTTCTCAAAAATGGCTTAAATTTTCTTTTCACATTTTCCAACGTATAGTGCTTACGTGTTTAATATGTTATAAAATTTATTTTTCTGTATTCTTTTGTTTCTTAAACAATTATACAAATGTAATTTTTTAAATTTACACTTTCGCTGTTAATATGCACATTTTCAGCGATTTGTTAGCATATTGATTTAGAGTGAAAGTGGTTCAATGAGGTCTAATAAAGTGTTTCGAAAACTCAAAAATTATTGTGAAAAGGAGCTTCAAATTTCGCATTTATAGTGAAGCTTAAACTCCATTTTTTTTTATAAAATGGCTCCAAATTTTTCAATGAAAATTGCCATTAAGACGGGGTTTTACTCTTCTTTAATATTCTTAAAGTAATATTTCGTTCTACTATTGATGATGTCAATGCTGTGAGCCTGTTGAATCCCTACAAGGGCAAGGGCCTTCTGTCAGAACACAGGGGTGGTTCTGCTTAACTCTTAAGTTGAACCAATCCTCAAGAGATTGTACTATTATGAAACCGAAAAATTGAGAAAATTTCAAAATGAACTTTGAGCGGCGATAGATGGCAGCTGGGAAAAGTATGCAGCAAGTCCGAATAGCTAGCTTAGACCAAAGGAAATAGAAAACTAATTTATTTTATATATTTTTATTTATTTATTTAGTAAAAAACTGTGTGACGTATGGGGAGATAAATCATCTGCGCACGCTAATACGAGAGTCTGTGCCATTCCGTAGTACTACTAGTTCGAACGAAAAACTCATATTGTAGAATCCTGATGCCAAAATTGTAGTTGAAATTTCTTCTAATATGTAGTAAATTAGTCCCTCTAACACGATTTGTAGTCAGATTTAAAAAATTGTGGGACTTTAATGCCAGAAAAGAGGTTTTTCCAAAACGTCCGTCCATCCCTCTGTGAACAACACTTGCGATTAAAATTGCACCAAACCTACGATATTTTCGAAAATGAATATTCCTCAATCGATCTGTTTTTTGCCAGAAAAGAGTCTTTTCGTCTTTCTTGAAATTTCAAAAATATAAATGCATTTATAAGGTATTGGTCCATTTTACTGTTTGTTGAAGTTTTGAAAACTGCAAAGGACTGGAATTATTTTGACGTCTTCCTATAACTACAAAATTGATGATAGAATTTTTCCCTCAAATTAAATTTGTTGTTCATAACTTGTTCTTTCATTAATGTCTTGGAAATGAAAAGTAAAAGAAGGCTAAAAATCTGGTCGACAGAAATAGATGAATTTTGTTAAAAGAAAAATGCTATGATAAATATCTAAGACACCCAACACACGTTAATAAACAAGAGTACCACATCGCAAGAAATCAAGCAAAAAATGCAATAAAGAAAGCCCAAAACGCATCTTGAGAAAGATTTATTGCAAATATTGATCATGATGTACAGTCATCCTCACAAAAATTTACGGACTTTTAATTGTATAGTTGTAATCATTCGTAACCTTTATAAATATCACAGAATGTATGTGCTTTTGAGGCGCCACTATTTATTTTAGTATGTTAATGTTTCGTATGTTAATGTAAAGAATCTGGTATAAATTTGCGGCTATTTCGATTCTGATTCATCCCTCCCTGAATAATCGGTAATTTTGCCCATCAAATCAAGAAGAAAATAATATTTTTTAGAGTAGTCTTCAAAGTTTACATATAAGAACTGCAGCACTTCATCTTAGCCTGCACATTTTCTTTTGGTAGGAAAGGTGGTATCATGCTTTTTCATGCGGTAACCAAATACTTGTTGGCAATGCGCGTTATTTGGTGATCGTAGTCATGGTGGTTCTCGGCTGCATTGCTTGATGGTTCAAAGGGAATCTTAATAATTTTTAACAAAAAAATTTGGGGCTTAGGGCAGTATTTTTTGTAATGCCATAAATTCAGTCGTATTCTTCTCCCCACACAGGAAACAATGTGAAAACACGTTTCTCATTGCATCCCTGCAAAAGATTGCCCTAGGAGACTGGTTTTTGGAGAATCTCCGGCATTTTTTATTCTCTTTCATTTGAGTATTCCGATTATCGATTTGGTTTGGGGGCACTTTTCACCTCCTTATCCTTTTTGAGATTTATGGTTCTGTGCTGCGGTTTTTTAATGAGTGTATATGTATGATTGGAAAAGTTACGCAGAATTACTGATTAAGCCTCAATTTTTCTATATCAAAGACGTCGCGGAAAAAAATCAGAACTGGAAATGTCTTAGTTAAAGAGACAAATTACAACACTGTGCCCCTGTATCTACAGGGGCACAGATACAATCCTTTACAAAGCGTGTTAAGAATCTAAGTAATAGCAATCTTACGAAAAGAGGTAATTCGGGAGATTTGACCTGCGTATATTTTCTATATATATATATATATATATATATATATATATATATATATATATATATATATATATATAAGGTGTCCTAAAATTTCAATTTCAATATTTTTACGCATACCTTCAAAAAACTTTCGTATTGATCTAATATAGTCTAGAAATAAATTTAGCTGATTTATAAACGATAATGTGCCGACTTGAATTTTAACTTGTCCATAAGTTCCCGGGTGCAGCGTTGTGACTTTTACAGCAGTTTCAATTGTCATTTCATACTGATTTCAACATTATTAGTGCGTTGTTGTTTATTGTGTGAAGATTTTCGTGGAATTACAAGGATAAAAAAATATTTACCTTATCGGACTTCCACCAGATAAATGGTGCAAAATTACCATCTAATCGACAAGTTCTCACTGTTTATTTTACAAGATTCGTGAAGTCAAGATGACTGATGGTGAAAGTGCGAATCTTGTTATATGAGTGCATTATTTTTTGGGAAAAGCTAGAATTCCTACGAAGGATTTCTAACTGGTGAAAAACTTGTTGATTTATATTATGTTTGGAGGAAGCTGAAAAAACTGTAAAAAAACTCAGGTGATTCAAGAACCGTGAAAATAATTTTGTAAAGACCGTCTAACTTATTTGATATTGAAGTGATGTTTGACAGAATGAAGATAGGGGGAAGACAAAGAATGTTTAAGGAAACAAGAGCCAGGTCGACTGGGATGCTTAGGTGGAATTGACCAAAATTGGCAAGAAAGAAGAACGAGTTAGAAAGACGTTTGGGACGAAGGGGAAAGAAAGGTAAAACAAAAGAGTTATTGGCTGTTGCATCTACTTCTTCGATAGATAGTTTGAATGTCTGGAGAATTGGATGAGGAACAATTAATTCTGAACTAGTACTCAGATTCCTTCCTGAAAAAGTTCTAAAGAGGCCGAAAAGCTTCATAACCCCTAAACTGGTAGCAGCTATAGATCGATGCTAATTAAGCAAGAGACTCAGTTTACATTCTCCATGGTTGTGAAGCGGTCTGAACAGCGAAATTTCCGTATTAACAAACCCCGATTCAGCGAATTCGTACTCAGGCGAGAAACCAGGCAGAGGCAAAACTGACTTCTAGAATAATTTGCCCTGACGTAGTCATAGTCCATTGGGGTGGGAAAAAATTACCTGGGTTGATGTATAGTTCAAAAGAAGAACGCTTGCCAATTATTGCTTCATTTGAGATAGAGAACAGCTTCTTGCAGTACCAAAATTGAGAGTTCTTCTGAAACATCAGGGTTTAAAACATTTCAACTGAAATTTGACTGGAACCCCCATGATAAAGTACAGATAATGTGTTGCGATACAACAGCTTCAAATACTGGCTGTTCCAGGAAGCTTGTGCTATTTTGGAGCAGACTTTAGGGGAATTGCTGCTTTTTGCTTGTCATCATATTTATGACTTGGTCCAAAGCTGTTTTTGAAACGAAGGTAAAGCAAATTACAGTAGGCCAGATATTCCAATTTTCAAAAGTTAAGAGATAATTGAAAAAAATTAACACGATAACATTGAGCCACCTCTGAATTTCTGTTAAAGGAGACAAACATTACATCTTTGTTAACTTTGTATAAGACTGAACAGGAAAACCTTTATTAGAGACGATTACCGCGAATTGGTTGAACTATGCGTGTGTTCTGAGGAGGATACCCGAGAAACTAAAACTCAGCCCCACCCCCGGGGCTTTGCATCAAGCGCGATGGATGGCTAGGGGGATCTATTCTATAAAAATATGTTTGCTTCAATCGCAACTTAAATTTCCAAAGGACAAAATGCTCTAAAGACGTTTGCTTATTTATCGTCACCCTTATACTAAACTTTGGCCGAATGCACAGTGCAATTAAAAGCACCTAACCAAGACTTGTGCTTTGAAAGCTTTAAAAGAATATGGGAAAGAGTGCATAAGTTCCAAGGCATAAACAAGTTTGTTCACATTTATGGTTTGTGTGAAGAAACAGTCATGTTATCACTCTTTGATGAAGAGGGTTTATTCCAAAACCCAAAACAAAAAAGATTAATAATTTAAACAGAGACGAAAGTTCGATTCCGCAAACGCTATGTCCCATCGAAAAAGAAATTACGAAAATTTGTTTAGTGTTTTAAAATTTTCTTGTTTGTTTTTTCAAAGTTTCGTGGCTTAGTTTTGCTTATTTGAACTGTTTTTTCTTTCTTTCAGTTATGAGCTGGATGATTTTGTGACTCAAAGAAGCAAACAATTTCTATCTCGACTGCAGATCGACGACAGTTTTCTTGGGGAAAATGTATCTTCTTAAAGGACAATCCTACTTTTGGAAGCTAGAAGACAAATAAGTCGTTTGAAGGTCGTAAATGACAATGCTGAAAGAGCTGTTAAATTAATGCAAGATTTTAATGGACTTATCACGGCTGAAGAAGAGCAAAAACAATTTTTGTTGCGTTGTGTTCAGGAAGAGAAGTTACCATAATTAATTATTATTATAATTTGTATTTAAATAAAAGTTTATGTTGATCTTATTTTATTTTTATTCATATTTACTTTATTTGTTGCATTTTAATTAGTTTTGGATCAAACCAAAATGTTAGTCAAAACACCATTTTTTATTAAACTTTAGAGCTCGGTCGGCACGGGTTGCAATCATGCTACAAATATGAAATTTCATATTTAAGTACGTTTTGGCATTTATAAAAAAAAGTAGAGGGTATGCGTTTCGATATTCTGAAAAAAATTTTTTTGTCATATAAGGGACACCCTAATATATATATATATATATATATATATATATATATACTTTCTGTATATAATTCCTTTGATTATTAACAGTTTTGGGGGTATATAAAGTCATGATATACATTGGCATTTATTTAAAAAATATTTACCCTTTTCCAGCTAGTATAATGTGGCATAAACGGTAATTTATAAAACATGCAGATTTGTGTCAAATCTGCTAGTGTTAGAGAGACTTGACCCACAGTGTAAATGTAAGGTGAGATTAGTTACATCTACCATTTAATAAATGTAATAAAGTATAATTTAATTAAATAATGAATTAGTCAAATTCATCAATTAATTCGTTAAAGATAAACTTGAAAACAATAACAAAAAACCTACCAGTTACCATGTTAATAGTATAAGTAATTAATAATTACAATAGATAGTGATTTTTTTAAATGACCCAATTATATATATTATTAGAAACAGGCACAATATTATATCGTTTCAATGCAGCCCTGAGCTAAATATAATTGAAGATCTCCAGGCAATGACATGCCATTCTATTATACGTAAGTTTCGAGAAAAAGGAAGGTAGAGGTTTAGACATTGCATTCTACACATTGGGATAAAGAACATTAATTAAAGAACATTAGCAACTATTGTAATACAGCTTCCGGGTCAATGACCCCAATCTCGATCAGGTTTTTCGTCCAGTTTCCCTGATCCATTGAGCAAATGGCCCCTTGTTTTGCTTCTGGACATAAATGTAACTTCATTTTCTGTGCACGTCTTCTAGAATTCAGTGGGAAATACAATTATTCAAATTATCGTTTCCATGTTCGCGGCAGGAAGTAATAAGAGCCGAAATGTATTGCTTATTTATCCTTGAAAATAGATTTTATTATATGGGAGTTTTTTTGTTGTTTTTTTCCCTTTCAAAATTCAAAATTTATTGCTTATTTATTTTTGAAAATAGATTTTACTACATGTGAGTTTTTGTTTTTTTTTCTCCCTTTCAAAATTCAAAATTTATTGCTTGTTTATCCTTAAAAATAGATTTTATTACATGGGAGTTTTTGTTTTTTTTCTCCCTTTCAAAAAATTCAAAATTCAAAATTTAAGTATAGCACGTCATACGCAGTTTTTAACTGTTTTTTGACGTAAAATAAATAAATAAATAAATAAAATTATGAATTACGCTACCACCTTGCGGCGAATCTTTAAAATGAAAACACTTCTAGATACATCTATGGGGCGTCCAAATACACTAATATCTCAATTTCATCAGAAATGTGGCATTGCATGTTATTGCTCCAAGGTCTTGTTCTTAAAATTATTGAACGAATAATAATGTAATTTGTACCTTTTGCAGACAATAATTGCTTAATAAGTAAATGCTATCTTTCTTAATTAGTTACCTTTCTTCTTTCTCATTTCGGATGGTCGGGAAGTGTGTTAGGAAAACCCAAAGATGCAATAAGCCTTTAGAACTCTTTCTAATAAAATAATGTTGTGTTAGAATACATTAAAAATGCAGATGAACCAAAATGAACTATTTTTGTGTGTGTCCACATTAGCCCCCAAGGGGGCACCTAGCGTGGAAAAATGTATGTTTTCAAAAAGAGTATTTAAAATGTATTTAGGAAGAAAATATTAAAACTTCTTGTGCAGAAAAGTAAAGATGAAATAAAGGATGCTGTAGGCACAGAATATACTTCAAATTCAAGAATTAAAGTTATAGCATTGTGATTGGAAAATGTCCACTCTAAGAGAGTGTAGGCTTCCGCGGCCGCAGTCAGACTTGGTTGTTCGGGAGATGCCGCGCTAGGACGCGGACCTAGACCCAAGACGCAAAGATGGTCAGTCGAATGTTTGTATATATAGTTTAAGAATGAATGTGCGAGTGAATGAAAAAATCAAAAATTTGAAGAAGATTGAACAATAAAAAAAGAGCTTTTCAATAAAGAAATTGTTTAACAATAATTATAAATAACTAAAAAGCCCAAAGTGGCAAAGCTATAAGTTAATCATAAGCTAGTTTTAAGTAGTATTTTAAGATAAACGCCCTACCGAAGCTGCAGAAGCCAAAAAGGCTGCAGCAATAACCTGTATTCCCTACTATGAATAAATTCTCGCCTCTTGAGGGTATGCGTGCATACGAGGCCATGGAAAACTCTTGTAAATGTCGGTAGCTAAACTTCACGTCGTGAGATGCGACCAATGTGCACAGTGCGGTGGGAAAATTAAGTAAAATGAAAAAGATAGATAAATAGCGCGAGAAGTTGGAAGGATTGGAGAAGGTGGAGAAAATGAAGATGGCGGCTAGTCCGCAAGTTTTTTTAACAAATGTTATTCCTAGGTATGTGATTTCGTTTCTCCACGAAAGGGAACTCCACTGATGCATAGGGGCGTGGGCGGCTTCTCTCTTCGCCAGCTGAATAATGTTACTTGGCACTTATTGGGGCTTATTGATATCCAGTTAAGTTTGCACCAGATTTTTAAATCTGTTGTGGCGTCTTGGAGACGCTTTCAGTTTTAGGAAATTTTGTTGCAAAGGTCACGTCGTCGGCGAAGAGGCATTCCGAAACGTGAGGTGAATGGGGGAGATCGTGAATGTAGAGGGAGAAGAGTAGGCGAGAAAGTATCGCTCCTTGCGGGACGCTAGCGAGGATGTTTTTGAAAGAAGATTTTTGGGTTTGATATTTTACTTGAAATGTTCTATGGCTTAAGTAACTGAAGAGAAGGCGACAGAGATAATTTGGAAGAGGGGAGAAAATTTAAAGAAAACATTTTCCGCAGTTTTTGAGAAAAAAATTAAAACATTTTAAAAATTGCTTGTTTTTCAAGCAAACTTTCGCGAAAACTACTCATATATTTAAAAAATTGTACATGACCTTATTTCAGGATCTATCTTTAAAAGCTGATTTCATTAAGGAAAAAAGCTCTATCTTTAAAATTGTAGCTTTTCAGGTTTCGAAAAATCAGTGGTCAACGAAAATGAGACTTGCACTATTCTCTACGCTACTTCACTCAACATTACCTACTACACTCTCCATTACGCTGTCGATGACAAAGTTTAATAAAAAAATTGGGCCATTTTTGAGAAAATTATACAAATATTGTTGAAGCTTCATGTAAAGTAGTATCAAAATCAAAATATCCGTTTGGCAAAGCCTTGTTAGGAGAATATCAATTTTGGAGAAAATCAGTTGAACGTTTTAGGCGCTAGCTTGACAATCGGCAGACTTTAGCAGTCAATCGATTTATCGGTAGGATCAACAAAAACAATGGATTCTGAGAACACAACCAGTTAGAGGAAGTAATTTATTATGTACAGGAACATGAATTATCCACTTTTCCGTTGCCAGGGCCCGACATTTACCACATAAAAACTTATTAAGTGGTAAAGTGGTTATGTATTGGTTATGTGGTAAGGTTTTCTGGCGCATGATTTCTCTTCTAATGAAGTAAGAGTGAGAAAGTAAAAAAAACTAACAAAGGGAAATTGGCTGATAGTTTTGTATTTCATTCTCGTTCCGTTTCTTTGAAAAGGGCGTTGATTTTTTGTGTTGAAAATAACTTTCAATATTCGAGTACCCAAAGAAGCATTAAATGTACGAGTTGGAGAATGTATAATGAGAAGCTCACAAGAATGTACAAGAGAAGCTTTTTAATAAGCAATCCTGAAATTCTTCTAAATCAATCGAATAATTTTATTTTACTTTACTGATCATTCTGAGGATTCATCAGAAAATGCGTCAAAAACAAAGAATATTTTTTAGAAACATGTGATCATATTTTGTGGCTTTACATCCTTCGTGAGATCAACCGCTAATCTTCAAATATATTCGTGTGTGTGTGTGTGTGTGTGTGTGTGTGTGTGTATGAAGTTGCCGTGTTTCAACTATTTTCCATACTGCTTTTATTTTGGTTATTAGGGTTCAAAATATTGTGAGCAGCCTTCCAGGTTTTTGTGTGCGCCTTTGTGCTGGGCCGAGCAGGCTCGAAAGTGGAGGGGCGCGTGAAGGACACGGCGCGGGGCGAGCGGCGCGGAGCGCGGTTTCGGCGACGTGCAGCGAGGGGAAGACAAGGGACGTGTCGAGGGCCGGGGGAGGACGAGAACTATGGGGCAAAGTGGTGACGGGTCGAAGGGCAAAGGCAAAGGAGAAGGAGAGTGGCGGGTGGCGATGAGGACACAGGGCGATGTGAGGTGGCGGGGTTAGTGTGAAGGGCTAGTAGCGGGCGGCGAGTGACGAAGGGCGATGTGTGAGTGGCGAGGGTTAGTGTTGAAGGGCTAGTAGCGGGCGGCGAGTGACGAAGGGCGATGTGTGAGTGGCGAGGGTTAGTGTTGAAGGGCTAGTAGCGGGCGGTGAGTGACGAAGGGCGATGTGTGAGTGGCGAGGGTTGGAAGGGCTAATAGCGGGCGGCGAGTGACGAAGGGCGAAGTGCGAGTGGCGAAGGGTCTTTGGCGAGGGGCGAAAGGCGAAGTGACGAGGGGCGATTGGCGAGTTGCCGGGGGCCGACGGGCAGAAGGCGGTATATGAGTGGCAGGGACAAGGAGTGCAGTGTACGAAGGCTAAAGTGCGAGTGGTGAATGGACGCGGAACCTGCGCAGAAAGGTGAGGTGCGAATTGAGACGGCGGGGCGAAGGACGAAAAGCAAGTGCGAGTGACATGGGACGAGGGGGTGAGTGACGATGAGTGAAGTGCGAATGGCGAGGTGTGGGGCTTGGGGTGGAGGGTGAAGGCGGGTAGGAACGGCTGACGAGGGCGCACAGCCGTGTGGCGTCTACTTACGCCGTGTGCTGCTGCAGAGGAGCGCGTGCGCCGCGTGTCGCTGCGATGTCCCGCGGCGTGCGCGGGGCCAAAAATTAAGCCTCCGTGTCCCAATGTCTTACTTTGTCAGCAGTCGCTTGACCCGATGCGTGAGGTGGGTGGGGGAGTGTGGTGGGGAGAGGGGGGACTCTCGCCTCACCTTCCTTGCGAGTCAACAACATTGCGGGCCTACCGGAAGTGGCGTTGGGCGCAGCGTGAAGGAAGCCAACAGGCGATCGGCACGAGCGAACGCTCCATGCCGCGTGGCCGCACGTATGTCCCGCTCACCTCCGTTCCCCTCCCGCTCCCCCCGCTCCCCCCGCTCCCATTCCCACCCCTCCCCGGTCCGCCCGCCGCGCACGCTTCCCAAGGCGCCAGATTCCGCTAGTCATGTAGCCGAATATGAACTCCGCACGACACGAGTTTTACGTTCATTTTCGTTTACTTTCTCGAACTCTGTAAGGATAAGTATTTCCATGTACAACTGCATAAAGGGACTTTAAAGATATGGTAACTCTTCTTCACCTGGGATGAATTGAAAAAACCGATAAAAGAAACCAAATGTAGAAGAGTTCAGAAAATATGTAACGTACAAAAAATGTCAATAAATGGACAAATTTGAAAAGCCTTTTATTAAAAGAAAACTCTAGTGGAGCTAAAAGGCACATACTTTCAGCATTATATATAACGAATAGGCAATATTATGATACAAGAAGAATCTCAAAGTGTTTCTAAATAGCAAATCTTTTTCCTCTCATATTAGAACTCAGGCAATTGTCGTCAACGCGCCAGGCGCCTTACCACTACACCACAAGCCGCTGGGGAAACGCGGATTTTCTGTTGAACGGTGATAATTTTCGAGTGAAATTTTCGAAAATTCACATATATTCATTTGCATTCTTTCGAAAACAGATTACAAGGAAGAAAATAATATCTATCATTAATATTGCTGTTTTGCGTTTGTGTAATTTTCGAAAGTACAATAATAGGACTTTCGCAGATTTTTTAAGGGTACTTTGCTCTATGAAAAAATTAAAAGAAATTTCAAGAAGATAGTTGAGAGAGAAAAAATTGAGGAGAAGAGCAAATTGAAAAAGAATTAAGGATCGTTTTTTGAGAGAAAAAATATGCATTTCATTAATATTAGGCAGAACTTACGCGAGAGCTAGTCCTTTTTATTTCAAAACTTCTACATGACCTTTTTTAATATTTTTTTAAACACATTTCATTTCACAAAAAGCCTCTCTATTCAATACGGTAGATGTAAGAAGATATTGAAAAAATGCTAAACTTTTGTAATTTTCGCGCTTTCAAGATTTCAACAAAAGAGAGACCTGCACCATGTTTTTTTAGCGTCATTTACGCTATTCTAGGAAATAGCATACGCCAGAAATTGGAAATCATTTTGGAAAAAAATTGAAAATGTGTTTTAAGGCTTCATATAAAGTACCTCCAAACTCAAAATATCCATTTTCAACATGCAAGTCCTTGAAATCTTTTACAAGGATTGGAGAATGGAAAAATCCTCTGAACGGTTTAGGCGCTTAGTATTCCCCACAGACGGACGGAAGGATGGACGGACGGACGGAAAGACGCGAAAGTCCCTGCCCTTGCCCTGTGCCCCCTGCCCACTGCCCCTCTGCCCCTGCCTCCATTGCCCATCTATCCCTGCCTCTGACCCTGCCCTCCTTCCCCTGCCCCTGCCCTTGTCACCATGCCCCTGCCCCCTTACCCTGCCCCTGCCTCACTGCCCCATGCTCCTGGCTCCCTGCCCCTCACACCCTTACCCTGCCCCTGTCCACCTGCCCCTGCTCCCTGCCCCTGCCCTTCCCCTGCAACTGCTCCTGCATCCCTTTCCCTTTCCCCTGCCCCTGCTCCCTACCCCTGCTACTCCCACCACATCCGCTTCTCCCACTGTACCGGTGCTACTCCCACCACTACTACAGCTGCCGCCGTCACTGTCGGCGTCACCGTCGACGCGGTCGCTAACCACAACCACTACCACTACCACTGCCATTGCCACTGCCACTGCCACTGCCACTGCCACTGCCACAGCCACTACCACCACTACCACTACCACTACCACTACAAACACGCCACAGCCACCCTCGCTACCGCCAATACCGCTGCACCATCACTACATACTACCACTACCTCCGCGTCCACTACTACCGCTGCACACTACTCACCACCCCTACCACACACCACGCACGCTGCCGCTGCCCGCCGCCGCTGCCCTGCTGCTGCCGCTGCCGCTCCACCACGCCGCCACCACTGCCACCCCCGCTGCTGCCACCACCCCCGCCACCCACACCACCAGAAGCCACTACCACACCACCACCACCACCACTACCTACCACCACCATCCAAAACCAATACCACCATTGGCTCCACCACTACCACCCCCACCACCACTACCACTGCCACCACCACCACCACTCTCCCAAACCCCCACCACCACCACCACCACAAACCACTACCACTACCACCACCACCACCACCACCACCCACCACCACTCACCACGCACCGCCGCCGCCGCCGCCACCACCATCACTCACCACCACCACCACACCACCGCTGCCACCACCACCACCACCACCACCACCAACGCCGCGCCCCCACCACCGCACCACCGCCACCCGGGGCCACATCACCGCCACCACCACCAGCACCACCACCACCACCACCATTGCCACCACCACCACCATTGCCACCACCACCAAAACCACCACACCACCACCACCACCACCATGCCACCATGCCACCACCACCACCACCACCATAACCACCACCACCACCACCACCACCGCTGGGGTGCCGCCGCACCCCCGCTGGGTGCTGCCACTACCGCGCGCCACCACCACACCACCGCTACCACCACCACACCACCACCGCCGGCCGCCACCACCACCACCGCCGCCACCACCGCCGGCCACCACCACCACCACCACCACTACCACCACCACCGGCTGCCGCTGCCGCCGCCGCCGCCGCCGCCGGGCCGGCCGCCGCCCCACTACCACCCGCCGCCACCCCCACCACCGCCGCCGCCACCACCACCGCCGCCGCCACCACCACACTACCACCGCCGCCGCCACCACCACCACCACCACCACTCCCCCACCACCACCACCGCCACTACCACCACCACCACCGCCGCCGCCCCCACTACCGCCGCCGCCACCACCAATACCAATACCCCCACCACTACCCCCGTTGCACCGCCACCGCCCCCCGCCGCTGCCGCTGCCGCCGCCGCGTGTTGCGCTGCTGCCGCCGCTGCCGCCGCGGGCCCCCACCACAGCCGCCGGCCGCCGCCGCTACCACCACGCCGCCGCCGCTGCCACCGGCCGCTGCTCCCACCAGCCGTTGCTGCCCACCGCCGCTCCCACTCACCACCCCCACCCCCACCACCACCCCACTACCACTGCCACTGCACCCCCATGCTCCCATTTTTACCACTACTACCCCCACCCCCACTGCTGCTACCACGCTACCACTGCTACTACTCCCACCCCCGCTGCTGACCGCTCCCGCTGCTGTTGCTCCTGCTGATGCTGCTGTCCGCTGCTGCTGGAGGGCTGTGCCCGCCGCTGCTGTCTCTGCTTCGCTGCCCTGCTGCTGCTGGCCGCCCTCTGCGCCCCTGCTGCTGCTGCCCCCCGCTGCTGTTTCGTTGCTGCTGTCCGCTGTTGCTGCTCCGTTGCCGTTTCCCCTGCCGCCGCTTCCTGCCCCGCTGCGCGTCCGCCGCTGCGATGCTGCTGCCGCTGCTGCCGCTTGCTCCCTGCTGCTGCCGCTGTGCTCTCCTTCCCCTGTTGCTGATGCTGTTTGCTGATGTTGCCTTTATGCTGTTGCGACGCCGTTGCTCCCCGGTTGGCTCCCTGGGGCTGCTGCTGGGGCCGCTGTTGCGCTGTTGCAAGCGTTGCACTTTGCTCCCACTGTTGCTACTGTTGCGTACTGTTGCTACTGTCTGCTGCTACTGCTATGCGCAAAACTACTAACCCTTTCTACTAAGTACCTCTACTAAGTACCTCTACTTTAAAACGATTATTTGCTTTATTATTTGCATTAAAATGCAAATGTTTATAATACTCAATCAGGTTAAACTCGCGTTTGAGAATTCAGGTAAGAGTGATAGTAGATGTACGTTCTGCCAACTACCACAATTTACTTACATCAAAAGCATTTCAGTAGAGCAAAATGACGTTCTTTATTTTCTTAGTCCCATTATTATTATTATTATTACTATTATTATTATTATTATTACTATTATTGTTGTTGTTGTTATAACAGCAATCATTTTGCTGATCTATTGCCGAGATCGTTAAGGCAGTAGGACAGGAGTAGTCTCGGACCCGAGGATCGCGGGTTTGAGTCTCGTCTCGCGCAGTATTGTGTTGTGTGTATGATGAAATAGTTCTTCATCCGTCATCATAAGGGCTAACAACCCTGGGGTATAAAAATTGAATCTGCATTAAATTTCAAGATTCCCCCTAAAGAAAATAACGTAGACACTTCCCGATATTTCGGTTTGAGCCCCGGTGGGATGCACGTATCGCTTGGCTCAATAATGGCTGATTTGCAGAGAAAAATAATATTTAAAGAATGCTCACGTGCAGCATGCCTGTCTCTGCACCAAGAAAAAAATAACCGTATTTAGGGGTAAATATTCTACTATGATCAGTTTCATAATTATCGAAATATATCATTTTTTATGAAAGGACATTATGGAGATTATTATTTACAACTGATAGAGAAATCGTACGTCTCGGCCACGCCATGTCCCCTATATTGCTACTATAATAATAGCGCTCCTGCATTGTAGCGCATAACAGCGCTTCCACATACGTACTACGTGTTAAAAATTGGAATAAATAAAAGAAAAGCCAAATAAGAACAACAAGAACCTAGCTTTATATTTTAAAAGTGTAAAATCTATGTGTATTCAATATAAGGTACTATTCAATATAAAAACGAGAAGGTATGCTACTTACAAAATGTATTGAAGCTAGTACTTACGAAATTTGGCAATATGTCTACGTAGAATTTCGCCCACTTAAGCTACAACTGTTTAATACAATCAGTAGATTATACTTTACTTCAATGAGATAAAAGATATTATCTGAAAGTTTGTCTTCGATATACAGAATAAGAATTGAAACACAAATTCAAACTATATGATACACCGTCCTCGTAACGTTCAAAACAACGAAATCGTCACTTGTCACAGAAATGCAATAAATCTTCCAGAAAATTAATTAGCATATGATTTAATATTGGAAATAAACTGAGCTTTAAATATGTTTTGACACTTATCACCACCTCGTAAATCTGAGTTTCGTTGAGGTTTGAATGTCCGTTTAAAATTTGTAATCTGTTTGTTTGTCTTGTTTATAGCAAAAAAATCATTTGAAATTATATTTTCAGCAAACCTGCAACAAGTAATGAAAGCACTTAAAACCCACTAGACACAGTCAAACCGCTAAAAATTCGTCTTTAAGGAATAGCTTTATTAAGAAAAAATCTGTACCTTCAATAAGAGAGATGTAGGATGCCCAAAAAATAGCACATTTGCTATTTTCAAAAAATTGCAAATTTCTACGGGGATGAGAACTGGACTATTCTCTTAAGCGTCCTTTACTCTATCCGAAGGCAAAGGTTGATCAAAAAATTTGGTGACGTTATGATAAAATTTTGAAAATGTGTCTGAAGCTTCTTGGAACGTACCTTCAGAAGTAAAATTATCCGTTTCAAACTCCCAAAGCTTTGAGTTCATTTGGATCGACTGGGGAATATAAATTTTTGAAGAAAACGGCGAACAGTTTCGGCGCTATCTTTGACCACAAACAGAGTAAGGCGTTTTGTCGTCAATTGATTTTTTGGTATCAAGGAACCACAAAACATGGATTCTGCCTCCATGTGACAGGGGAACAGCCACAGAAAAGCAGCAGCATTTATCGACTTTTACATTACCAGCGCCCTGTAATAAGAGTTCTTCTGCCGAAAATTCGCCGTTTTCGCCGAAAAAAACGAAACTGCCCGAATCGTACAGGATCATTAGTCTACTTAACACACTTGGAAAATTACATGTTAACCAGAATTTTTAAATTTGTTTCAGATAATTCTTTAATAAATGCGGAGCAGTTTGGCTTTAGTGCGAACCACAGTACAACACACTATTTTGTGCGAATTACAGACCACATAAGATGCAACTTCATCGAGTGCCAATTCACAGGTAGAGTGTTCCTCGACGTTGTCAGCGCCTTTTACAAGGTTTGGGACGCCGGTCTCCAATATAAACTCCATATCATGAATTTTCCTATGGACGTTGATCACTTTATGCACTCTTACTTAGCAAACAGAACGTTTCAAGTAACGCTTATAAATACTTCATCTTCCCGCCGCGCCATACGGGCCGGTGTGTCGCAAGGCAGCGTGATAGTTCCTACGCTCTTCAGCCTTTATGTACGTGACATTCCCTCGCACCCGCAAACGGAACTCCCCTTGTACCCCATAGGCTGTAATAGCCACGACGAAAAAGACTGAGCTTCTGCAGAAGTATATGATTCAACATTTATTACAGATCCAGCAGCAGCTGAAGTTGTGGCGTCAAAGATAATGAACGAGAGCAGCTGTACTCTTCACACGACGGCAACGATTCACACAGCCGAAGACCCTCGCGCTATGCGGAGACGCGATTAAATGGGCAAAAAATGTAAAATATCTAGGTGCAACACTAGACCCACTTACTTTTAATCTGCACAAAGAAAACGTGCAGAAAAAAGTGCGGTAGACAAGAAGCGGATTGCGAAGCTTGTTTCACAAGCAGAGAACCCGTCTATGGCAAACTCACGCTTTATAAAGCAATTATTAGACCGCAAATGAACTACCCATGGTGTTGGGCAAATTCATATGTGAAATAGTGATGTAACAGAATGGCACAGACTTTCTAGTTGTAAACATAGCTAATTTCCTTAGTATGGACTGGCTTTACGTCCTTGCCCCATCCTTTTGCCAGCTACAATCTGTCACCGCCCAAAGTACAGTTCTTTGAAATTTTGTCAACTTTTCGGTTTCTAATAGTAGAACCGAAATATTACTTTAAGAATATTAAAGAAGGTTAAAATCTCGTCCTAAATAGCAATTTTCATTGAAAAATTAAATGACTTTAATATATGGTAAAGTAATATAAAATATGTAATTAAAAAACAACAAAACAATACTACAAAATTAACTTTACGTCAATTTTAACAGTACAATTAGCACTACCGGAACAAGTTTGAAGTAAAACATTTTGAGCCATTTTTGAGAAAATGGATATTGAGCTTTCTTAAAATGGGAAATTTTGAGCTCATTTTCACAGAAAACTATTGAATTTTTCACACTGACATATCTGACATTATTTTAAGCACATGTATTCTTAAATAATATAATGTGAACAAAATCCCGTTAATGTAAATATTAGAAATGTGAGAAACAAGTACACAATATTAAATTTTTCTAATTTTTGAAAAATGAAAAGAAAAGAGCAAAATAGATATTATGTCTTCTAATAGTAATATAATTCGTACCAAAAGTTAAAAATTGGACCCTTTTAAAGTTTTTAAATTAAGGGCAAAAACGGAAAATTTCTAAAAGTTTCAAGAAAATGTACATGACTTCAATGAAAGATCTAATTATGAAAATATATACCTATGTTCCAGTTGGGCAACAACAGCAAATTTATAAATAAACTAGTGGTGCAACAGAATGGCACAGACTTTCTCGTAAACATTGCTAATTTCCTTGGTGTGGACTGGCTTTACATTCTTGCCTCATCCTCTTGCCAGCTACCATCTACTGCCGCCCATAGTACTTTTTTGACATTTTCTCAATTTTTCAGCTTCCTAATTGTAGAATTGAAATATTACTTTAAGTATATTAAAGAAGAGTAACACCACGTCATTAATGGCGTTTAAGCGTTACTATAAATGCGAATTTTGAAGCTCTTTCTCACGGGAATATATTGTTATCGAAAAACTTCTTTTGAAGCGCTTCAACTCATAAGTGAAGTAATGTACACAAATTGCTGGAAATGCATATTTACGACGTGAAGGATATTACAAAACAAATTACATGTATGTATTTTTTGAAAAAACAAAAGAATACTGTTAAATGTACTGTATGCCATATTAAACTGTGCAATTATCCGTACGAAAAGTTTGAAGAAAAAAAATGGATACTTTTTGAGAAAACGGCATTTGAGTGTTTCTGAAAATGCAGAATTTTGAGCTTATTTTAACAGAAAACTGTTGAGTTTTCGTGGGACTCTGTGACTTTATTGAAAGCTCATGTACTCATAAACACAATAACGTGAACAAATTGCCACTAACGTAACTATTAATGACGCGTGTATCAAAGCAAAAAAATGCCATTTTTGCTAGTTTTGCAAAACAAAAGAATATATGGAGTTATATGGCGTTTATGTCATCTTATAGACTACATTTAGCACTATCCCTACCAAAAGCTGAAAGAAAACATTTGGAGCAGTTTTGGAGAAAACTTTCTTTTTGTAATTTTTTGAAATTGCAAATGTTGCACTACTAATGCACTAAAATTTTCAAAAAAAGTACTTGACCTTAATGAAAGAACTAACTATGGACAACAAACTTTATTTGAAGGACAAACCCTGTTTTCAATTTCATAATTATAGGAAAACGCCAAAAAAAATTCATACTTTTGGAATTTTCGAAAATTTAGATTTAACAATGGAAATCGGATCTGCACTACCTTCATACGTGTATTTTACTCTATTCTTACAAGATTTAATGAAACAATTTAGAGCCGTTTTTGAGAAAATTTTTAAAATGTCCGGGGGCTTCATGTAAAGTATTCCCAAATTTTAAAGAATGTTTTTCACAATTTCATAGCTTCAAATACCGCCAGATGGACAGGGCTTTCTTCCATATGGAAACGAACCTACCCATGGTTTAAGCGCTAGTGGTGGTCACAGACGTACGTACGTACGGACGGACGGACGGACGGAGGGACGGACGGAGGGACGGACGGAGGGACGGACGGAGGGAGGGGAGGCGGACGGACGGACGGACGGAGGGACGGACGGAGGGACGGACGGACGGAGGGACGGACGGAGGGGGGACGGTCGAGGACGACGGACGGAGGGACGGACGGACGGAGGGACGGACGACGGACGGACGGAGGACGGACGGAGGACGGACGGACGGAGAGGACGGACGGACGGAGGGACGGACGGACGGAGGACGGACGGACGGAGGGACGGACGGACGGAGGACGGACGGACGGAGGACGGACGGACGGACGGACGGACGGACGGAGGGACGGACGGACGGAGGGACGGACGGACGGAGGGACGGACGGACGGAGGGACGAGACGGACGGAGGGAGGGACGGAGGGAGGGACGGAGGGACGGACGGAGGGACGGACGGACAGACGGACGAACAGACTGACAAACAGACATTTTGAAGAAAAAACAAAAACAAAAAAACACGACGTACGATATACTCCGTATATACGTTATACTCAGTATATACGTACGCATACAAGAAAGTAAAAACTGCGAGTAGTCATAAATGTATGTCTCAGGGCCGCCCCCTGCGCCACTTGGTACATTCCTATCGCCGATTTGCACCACAATTTATCAATGACACTGCTAATCACATTACAAACATTGTAACTTTTTTCTTTTTTTGAAAAAGCAGCTGACGCAGTAAACATTCTCATTTCCGAGATCGCCTCATATGAACCCGACCAACGGGCGAAGTAGTACATGCGAACCAAACATTTGCTGGAGTAAGAAAACTGAAACAGCGCAATGAGACTTGTAACATAAACTTTGTATTTTCGCACAAAGCAAGGCACCGCCTCAGCCAGGACAAGATCTAAGCTCCCGACCGGTCTCCCAGAATATGTGGTAGTGTAGTGCATGTCAGTGTAAGTGTGTGTGTGTGTGAGGGGAGAGGATAGGACAAGGAAGAAAGGACAGACCGCGCGCGGTCCGTGGCCCGTTTGGTAGGGTACTGCTCCGGCATTCGCCGGTGTTGATCGGAGAAACCACGGAAAACTACCGAACAGAGCAGCCGGCCGCTAGAATTCTCCTCCAGACAGCGACTGAATTCGACCTAGCTGAAAATGCTGACCTGCTGCCGCCGTCAGGACTCGAACCTAGGACCTCCCGGTCATAGGCGCTGCAGTGACATCAGTTGATTCACTGAGCTACCGCTCCCGGTCATCCGTTCATCTGTCCGTCCGTCTCTCTAGCGTCTGGAAACACTACCGGCGCCTAAACCATGTGTAGGAAATTTTCCAAATTGAAGAAACCCCTGTGAAACATTCTTTAAAAGTTGGGGGTATTTTACATGAAGCCCCAGGGACATTTTCAAAATATTTTCAAAAACGGCTCAAACTTTTTCTTCAAATTTCTTGTAAGAATAGAGTAAAGTACACTTATAAAAGAGGCATCGGTCCACTTTTCAGAGTTAACTGTGAATTTTCGAAAATTGCAAAAATTTGAATTGTTTTCGCCGTCATTTTAAATTACAAAATTAAAGTTGTTTTGTTGAAAACAAACTTGCTGTAAACAAGTAATTCTTTTATTAAGTTCATGAACACTTTTTTGAAACTTTTAGTAGTTTTAACGCAAAATTAGGTGCAATTTAAAAAAATAACAAAAACAAGATATTCTCGGAAACGACTTCAATTGTTTTCTTTAAGCTTTTGGTAGGAAGAGAGCTGAATGTAACCCCATAATGACCATAATGGACAACTATGGAAATAAAGGCAATATTGATCTATCCTTTGTTTTTTCAAATTTACAAAAATGTATTTTTTTACTTCATTTGTTAATATTTACATTAACGGCGATTTGTTCACATTATTGTATTTATGAATACTTAAGCATTAAATAAAATCTTATAAAGTTTCCCGAAAACTCAAGAGTTTCTGTAAAATTGAGCTCAAATTTCCGCATTTTGATCATATGCCATTTTCTAAATCATGGCTACAATTTTTTCTTCAAACTGTTCCAAGGGATAGTGCTAATTGCACTGTTTAGTATGACGTAAAGGTCATTGTCCTGTGTTGTTTTGTTTTTAAAAAATTACACAAATGTTTTTTAAATATATCTCATGCCGTTAATATGCAAATTTACAGCAATTTGTAAACAATATTGCTTCTGTGAATTTTAAGTGCTTTTGAATGCTATTGATATTGTGAGTTAAACTTCAAATAACTTCAAGTGAAGTTTTCGAAAAGTCAAAATGTTCTGTAAGAAATCTTCTAATGTAGCATTTACAGTAACACTTAAATGCCATTTTCTTAAACAGGGCTCTAAATTTTTCAATGAAAATTGCTATTTAGGACGATGATTTAACCTGCTTTAATATTCTTAACGAATATTCTTAAAGAAAAGAAGAACTATTAACTAATATATTTCGGTTCTGCAATTAGAATACCGAAAATTTGATTTTAAAAAAATGTACTTTGGGCGGCGATAGTTGGCAGCTGGCAAGAGGCTGGGCCAAGACTGTAAAGCCATTCCACACCATGGAAATTAGAAAACGTTCCTACAAGAAAGTCTGTGCTATTTTGTAGCACCACTTGTAGTTACTTTCTCGTAAACGCACGCATATACGGAGAATAGAGGAAGTAATGAAATAAGCTGCGAAAAATCGATTTCGAAATTTCAATGGAAATACGTGTTGGGGTTGGGGTATACCGAAATTTTTTTTGTATTTTCAAAACGTCCGTCTATGAACGCCAGCGCCTAAACCATAAGTAGGATATTTTCCAAAATGGATATTTCCGGACGATCTGCTCGATTGGAGGCGCTGCGATTTTCCAAAACTTACTTCAAAATTTGGGGGTAGTTTACTTGAAGCCCCACGATACATAAACGCCATATTGCTCTATTCTTTTGTTTTTTCAAAAAATACAAAAAGGTAATTTTTTATTTCTCTCACGTCGTTAACATTTTCACTAGCGGCAATTCATTCATATAATTGTATTTATGAATGCATGTGCTTTACATAATGTCAGGTAAAGTTTCTCGAAAACTCAACAGTTTTCAGTGAAAAGGAGCTCTAAATTCCGTATATTCAGAAACGCTGAACCGCCATTTTCTCGAAAATGGGCCATTTTTTTTCAAACTTTCCAAAGGATAGTGCTAATTCCACTGTTTAATATGACATAAAGTTCATTTGAGAGTATGCTTTTGTTTTTTGAAAAATTACACAAATCTACATTCTTTTTGTATGTCTTGCCGTCAATATGCACATTTGGAGCGATTTGTAAAGACTTCTGCAAAGTCTCAATAGTTACTGCAACGTTTGTGAGTTAAAGTGTTTCAAATGACTTTAAATTAAGTTTTTCAAAGAGTCAAACATTTTCTTTCAAAAATAACTTCAAATTTCAGTTTTACAGTAACGCTTAAACGCCATTTTCTTAAATAAAGGCCCCAAATTTTTCAATGAAAATTGCCAGTTACGGTGAGGTTTTAGTCTTCTTTAATATTTTTAAAGTAACATTTCTGTTCTATAATTAGGAATCCGAAAATTGAAAAAAATAAAAAATAAAAAATATAATATAATATATCTTCTACGATAGGTTTTTTCGATCCCCCTGGCACATTCGTAAAATACATCTTGAAACTTACAAAAATTATGTAATATGTAGGTTGTCTGCAATGAAGACTGATACTGGTAGGGAAGTTTCAAACCAAAATGGCGAGATGGGATAAGATGACGAACAGCGGGAAGATGGCGCGGAGTTCGCAACTTCATCTTATTCGACATACTTTAATAGTTTCGTTTTTTATAATATAGGTTTTATAACTAATTTTGAGTTGTAATTATTGTTTTCTTCCATTATATGCTCTAACTTATGGCATTCTCTTTAGAAACTTCAGGTGTTTATTAGGTGTTCATCAGGTGCACATCAATATACCACGAACATATCAAGCACATCAATACATCACATCAGAAAAATTGACAGGGAAAGTGGAATAAGAAGGAAATAAATACAGCTGTTTTAGAAGGAAGAGATAACAACTCAAGTGACAACGCGTCGTGAATTGAATTTTTAATCAACTGATGTGTCAGCACTAGGAGATGCTCATGATGTTGTCACATGCGATGACGTGGATGCTGATGTATTGGATGTTCATCGACAATATTGCATCATGTGTGGGCAGCAGAGAAAGACAGAATTATGGTACCATTTTTACAGATGCAAATCTTGGGCTCAGCGCAATGTTGGGGCTGGAATGATCAGGGCAGACAAAGATCCTGGAGATGCGATTTGCACGTGAGTGTTTCAAGTGATGTGTTGCAGCCTACCCTTTGGACTTCAGCCACGGCTAGTCTGTATTTTAGTTATTTAGTAACTGATTTTCTTTCTCTGTTTTTTAAAATAAAGTATTATATACATTGATTAATGCGGTTTTTCCATTCGTCATCGTATCACGAATATGACGAAAATGTGGTCTTTTCTGATTTCTTTTGCAGCTATTAATAGCGGAAGACCGCTTTCATTTTTTCTGTAATTAAGGGAAATATTGGTAAACGTTCTCCTGTAAATTTCAGTTATGTAAACTTGTCACTAACTCCAGAAAAATCATTAAAGTTTAAGTTCGACATCTTCTCCTCCCTTGCCCTACTCAGTTGAAAATGTTTTCATGTATCTTCCTGCGATCAAAATGATCTTACATTGCATCTACAGACCGACAACAAAGCCAGCTATAAATTACACCGTGTTCCAGAAAATCTCTACAACACTATAAAAATGTCTGGGTAGCAGAGTTCGCTAACAGCACTAGTTACCTCGGCTTCAAGGGTCGCGAGTTCGAATCCCGCCTGGGGCACAGATGTTTGTGTCTGCTGGTGTTGCCTTTACGGGTTGTGTTACCCAAAGTAAAACAATCAAAGTGGGCGTTACATGACCAAGAAGTTACAAAACCGACCTAAAATTTCTGTAATCACTCTTATGAATCCATTGATATATGCAGAGACAGGGTAGACCGCGGCCTGGATTAAAGTTTTTTTCCAGGTTTGACAATACAATTCTTCGAAGTATGCATCATATATTTCAACTTTTTTTTCTGTTCATTATTTAATCATTCTGTTACTTACGCACTATTCTCTCGCAACTGAGATCTGTAGTGTGGAATTTTGTATTATTTGTGTGTGTGTGTGTGTGTGTGTGTGTGTGTGTGTGTGTGTGTGTGTGTGGAATTTTGGATTCCTTTATTAAATGATTCAAAAATCTTGGAGATTGAGACTTGCACAAACAGGAATATCGCCTTCGCCAACCCCTTTACATATAATTTAAATTATAACGTGCATTACTCAATCTTCATTCCTTGAAGTAATGATTGAGTTCATGAAAGTTCTTTTGAACCTTGATATCTCGCGTTAAAATGACATTCTTTGGGAAACACTCTCTTTGCCCACTCATTTCCTGGCGTTGTGGGTCCGCTGTGCCGCCGAGAAGAGGCTGCGTGGATGGCGCGTCGGGGCGGTCGAGGCGGCAGCTGCTTGTAACCAGCGTACCATGACGATATCAACGCGATGAGACAGCTCCTTTCTGTATGCTAGAGCACGCGTGCACTACCCGCGGAACTTGAACTAATGCTGCGATGACTGGCGAATCATCACGTTACTTTTACACTTCGACGATCTAAGTCGGCTTCTCTCTGTGCTCTGCATCTTCATCTCTCAGCGACCTGTCTACGTCTGCTTTTCGCGTCCGCCTCTCACCGAGGTCGAAAGTCGTATCTTGCCTCTCGCGTTCGTCCCTCTCCAAAGTCGGAAATTATCTCTCCGCGCGCTCGAGAATCGTCCGCCTGTTCTCCGAGGCGATCGTTTCTCGAAACCCTCGGCAAAATCTCCTACCCAAATGATCCGCGCGCGTTTTCGAGAAATCGCGTTGTAGGAAATTTCGAAGCGCGGGACACGTAGCCACACTGGGCTCGCTGGTGCTCCCGCGCGTCGGTTTGTCTCCCAAGTTTCTCTGAAATTTTATTTTTGATTAGGCGGGAATGACTCCTTTATCCGGAAGCTTGGAAAATTTCGTTTCCAAAGTGGACCAGCGCCGAACATGCCGGGCGACTTTTCACGGGATGTAGCTATGCACACATTGATAAGAAATGCGACGGATCTACAGCAGAAGCGGCGTGAATCCATCTTTTCTGGACATCCTCCCCTGCGGGGTGACGCGAGGCGGAGTGGGGCAGGCGGCGTTCTGAAGACAAGGGTTTTGGGCAAGTTGAACGAAGTCGCGACGCATTAGTAGGCGTGGGACGTTTCAGTGACTATTCCACTCATGAAATTTCAGCCAATAGCGTGCAAGAACTGGGACCCTACCAGCCAATTAGAGACGACTTTACCATGCATAATTATCAGTTATTATCACCTCCTAGGAGGTGAGAATTTTTTTTTAAATTTATTTCTTCTTGTTCGACAATACAGTCTTTCAAGGGTTAAAAAAAAACAAGATTATTATATGACAGTTTTGGATTGGCCATCCATAAGGTAAGTGAGGTTTAAACTCTGACATAATTATTGATTTAATGTTATTGTTAATTAAGAAGAGAAAGGAATATGATTATGTTAAGGAGCTGAGGGTATAGTGGTTTACGGGGGTTTCAATTTGTCTTTGGGAAATCTTGACTTTATGCGTGGGTGGACCGCATTTTTTCCCATGTTAAAAATGACGGTACTTAGTCAGGTATGCAGATTGTTGTAAAAATTGTTAGCTAATTTAGCTATGGTTTCTTCTAATTGTGAAATTTTTAATTCTCGATGAATTTGTTCATTTGTAATGAACCAGGGGGCATTTAGAGTATTTCTTAGAATATATTTTGAATTACTTTGATTTTATTAATATTGCTAGGAGCTGCACCTCCCCAGATAGGTTATAGTAGGAAGGATTATCGATTTGAATATTAGCAGTCGGCATTCGATTTTCAATGTAGAGCGCTGGTTTAATATTGGAAATAATTTTGAAATTTTTGCTTTTGCTTTATTTGCAACCGCATTCATGTGCGGTTTCCATGTTAATGTTCCATGTCAAATAAAATGCCAAGGTATTTTACTGGTGAGGATGCCCATGGTATTTTCGTTCCTAGAATTGATAGCTCAGTTGGATTTCGTGGTCTACAAAGGGTGAAGATTTTTGCCACACTTTTATCTGGGTTAATTTTAACTCTCCAATTTTGTGACCAGTTTATGTACTCATCGAGATGATTTTGTATGCAATCTTTCGCTGATAAGATATCGGAATTTGTAGAAAATAGAGCTGTGCCATCCGCGTATAACGCAATGTTGGAACCAGCGAGAATTGGTATGTCATAGATGTAAATATTGAATAATGTTGGAGAGAGCACTGATCCTTGTGGTACTCCTGCAGTTATTGGGTAAAACTCTGAATTAGAGTTGTTGATTTTAACGGTAAATGTTCTGTTAGATATGAAACTTTGAATGATTTTTATTAAGTATTCGGGGATTCACAGTCGAAACATTTTGTATACCAGTCCTGAGTGCCAGACCCTATCATAAGCCTGGCGTAAGTCTAGAAATAATGTTACTGTGTGCTTCTTATCGTGAAATCCTTGAGCGATTGCTTCGGTTAATCGAAGAAGTTGATGGGTAGTGGCGTGATTCGCTTTGAAACCAAACTGAACATGTGGTATGGCGTTCGTTGAGGTTTGAAAAAGCTTCAATGAAGTTAATATCAATTTTTCATACATTTTTGATAGTGTAGATAAAAGACTGATTGGCCTATAGTTTTCAGCTAATCTAGAATCTTTGTTAGGTTTGCAAAATGGAATTATAATTGCCTTTTTCCATGATGTTGGGAAATAGTTAAGACGTAGGGAAACATTAAAAATAGCCGTTAATGTTGCAATACTTTGTTTATTTAACATCTTAACGCAAACATTGTTGATTCCGTCAATTCCTGGGGCTTTTTTAAATATAAGGCATTTGATTATTGACGTTGTCTCAGAGGGCGATATAAATTGGATTGGTGACGCTGATAAATTTTGCGAGACGGTGATAAATTTTGCGCCTTGTTTTATCTACAGATAGAGGTTATGTAATTTTGTTATTATTTTTATTCCATCGTCGGGTGTGTATCTTTTGTTTGAAATTATACAAACTTTTGGCAGTAAAACGCATAGGTAACATTAAAACTGATCGATTTTTTTTCAGTTTAACCCTTCCTAGGAAAAGTCAGGTATTTGGCACAAGAACTTTCCCTGTTGGGGAAAACCAGTTGTCTACGTGGACGAAAACGTACGCAGCTAAATTTGGATTGGACACAAAAAACAATAGAAAATAACTAATAATTTTTGTCGTTCAACTGCAGTTTCTGAAATGCTCCACGTTGGCATACAGGAGCAAGAAATAATAAAAATTACAGGACACTCCAACACATTGTCACTCAAGACATATCTCCAAATGAATGAGGAACACCATTCTTCAATTAAGTCATAGTAGCGCTTCAAATTCAACATCTTTCTTTAAAAATAAGCGAACAAAACACGTTTCCTTCGAATTTAAAATTTAAAGATTGTGTATTCAATAACTGTGTTTTGAAGTAATTTCGTTCTTAGTTTGTCTTATGTTTATTTTGTTGTTTATAATTGCCCTTAAATATATATATATATACACATATACATATATATATATATATATATATATATATATATATATATATATATATATATATCTTCTGTTCTATATATTCTGTTCGATGTAAAAATATTTGAATAAAATAATGTTAATTACATTATATTTATGAAATTTCTTTCGTGAAATAGTCTTAGTAAATTTCACTCGTGATTTGGAAATTGACGATAAATCCCCTCCACGCTTCGCGAGTCGGGGATTTATCTACAATTTCCAAACCACTCGTGGAATTAAGGGAGATAATAAGGGATAATAAGGGAGGTAATTTCGTTGTTTAACTTGTATCTATTGAATATGAAAGAACTTTGGGTCTAGGACGAGTGATTTCTCCAAAATAATGTTTTTTATGAATTGGACGATGCTCAATTTGTAATCAAGACACAGAATACCAAAGGTGCTGACGGTTTAAGAAGTAGAACCACGACAGGAATACGCCTCAAACAGAAATAAACATCAAATGCCCATGCAGTAGTGTTGATAGCTTTAAGATTTATCCTACAGGATATCTCTACCATGTGGTAGGCGATTGCAATGGAATTTTGTCATCAACAGAATACCATTCTGTAAAGAAAGTCCTTTTCTTTCATAATTGCCTCACTACAGCTTCAGTAGGTGATATTTGCGTGAGGTGTCGAAGCCTCGGCAGCAAGAATGTTTTACAATAGCGAACTTTCCTGTTAGTGACAACAGACTAAATATATGTGCTAATTTTCTCCAGAGGAATGAATCAGAACCATTCTAAAATCGAGAAATATATTTATTCTTAAATGTGCAAACAGTGCCAACCTACTTGAAATACCGAATGTACCACCAACTAAGGGCTACCTCTATAACTTCTAAACGGTTCAAGATATCGAAATGCAGTTTTCGCTCAACAATGCAGAATCATGGGGCAAGTAATATGCCGTAAAGATATTGCTTGAAATGTTTTGTTTTCGATAATTTTATTCAACTTTGATTTTTTTAATGGAACTATGTATTCTTCTCACTAGCAATGGGTAGATCTTTAAAAGAGAAATTCAATTATGTATCATTTCATAATGTTGATGTAGTTTGACTATACATTTGTACTTTCTGACATGTTATTTTCAATTAAATCAACAAACTTTCCTACAGCTCTTGCAGCTGTCGCCTTTAGGGAAAGTGGCCTTCGAGGCGCCGAGGCTAATGGGGAGAGGGGAGTCTGAGAGGGGTGGCAGTGCGGATATAGGCTCAATTACCGCTCTCCGTGGTCTTGACTAGAAGCATAGACAAGTAATGATAGATGGGTCATTCACACAGCGCAACGTGGACGAGCAAACGACGCCCTCTGCCGCCAGGCGCAGTGCAAGCGCGTTCGTCGTACATGCTGTGAAAGATAGGAAGTCTGCTAATATTTCCAAAGGAGGTAGGCATGGCGTTCCACGCTGTCTGTTACTTTTTTCCCAGCGAGTACGTGAGCAGCGGTTTGTGTTCACCTGGTGATAGACGCTTTTTTGCTCGAATCCTGCATTAACAAATTCAAAATATAGTGTGACATATCAATATATGGGTAATTTAATTTCGTATTATTTGTCATAAATGGGTGGAAATATTAGGGTAATTAAATAGGAATATGGCGCCTTAGCAACGGCGCCCAAGTCATAGTCAAGATAAATAAATATTCATCTGGTATTGAAAGTGACGGCGTGGCAAGAAAGATTTAAAAACGATTCGGGGATTGGTTGGAGAGAGCAACGATAATCTACTACAGCGGAAGTATGACTGATTTTTTTGAGACAAAAACGGTAGAAAAGGGAAGCCGAGGTCTGGAGGGCTGAGCAGTAATAAAAAAACACATTGTCATATATCGTGACGCTGTGTATCTGTCGCTGACACGACAGATAATTTGTGTAATTGGAACACTGAATAATTTACAATGTGTTAAAAGTATAGCTCACGAACAGTTTGGACTTTAATTATTTTTACAACACGCGGAAATTAGAACTTGTGAGAAGTTGTATATGATAGGACTCGGAAATATTCTGGACAAGTAATTAATTTGTGGAGCTTTAAAACATTTTCGCTGTGTAATCGTAAAGAACTGGGTATTATTTTGTAAGTTTGATCGAACTAGAATTACGAATATTTGAAGAAGTGCGGATCAATAGCTCGGCAACGTTCGCGTGGAAGAACAGGAGAGAAGAACGCGGTACTTCGACACTGGAATTCGCATCAACGGGGAGAAGAGAAAATGGTCCTTCGTGGCGACGTCGATCAAGAGCGCGCGAAGTATAGTGCAGTATAAAGGTTCGAACAAATTCATGACCAAAGGACAGTCTTTCTGTTGCAATAAGCAATAAATCCTAAGTTTCTTTTTGAAAGGAAAAAGAAAAACGATTTTCATTGGCCTTGTTTTCAGATTCCTCGCTAGTCTGTATGGATGGCAGATCGGGTAATCGGCTATCAATAGGTAATAGCGATTATTTCAGACGCAACCCATCGACCCAGCTAGCGGGACAATATTTAGTTTTCTTTGAAGCAATAATAGCTAAAAATATTATCGTAACCTTTTTCCTGGCGCCCATGTTAACATAAATTCGGAAACGGGTTACGACGAAACGCCCAATAATTGTGAGCAGTTTGTGGGCATGTTTCAATAGCTAATATTTTTCGAAAGATAAATAAATGTAGCGTATGGGATTGGGTTGATATGATTAGAAAGAAACATCACTTTCTTCGAAGCGACTAATTGTATGCGAGATGGATCAATCCATTGATTTTGTAGATAACAATGCCAGTGTCTCCATCGACTATCTATCTCTGATCGACATTTCTCCGAAGGAAGTATATCTGCGGAATTAAGGCGAGGGCTGTTCCTACAGTATTTCTGCCAGGTAAGAAAGAATAATTATCTTTTTCCCACCATTGCTCAGAATTGTGGATAATTAAACCTTAGCCTATCATATTCATTGTTATTACAATTTCAAATCAGAAATGTGCATTTTTAAGTTCACGTGAATGGCTCACTGTGATTGGCCGTGGATGGCCGCTGTGATTTATCTATAACCTATCAGAACATTGTGTGAGCATTCTCTGCAGATGGTGCCTTGCTGTTTGGCAGCGGCTTTGAGTAGAAAAGCAGGTGTTTCATGATTGCTCTAATTTCCTGGATTTGTTACAGTTCCTATTAGTGTAATGTGTTGTCACAATGTTTTTCTTCCTGGTTTCCAAATCATTTCACCATGAAGATGCAAGTCGTATAATGCTTTGTGAATGTGTTTCATAGAGCACTGGGTTTTTCCAACGAGACATCTGAGTATAGTATCTCCAAGATGGAATATGGCACGGCTTTTCGCGTCTTTCTCGGTCGTGCCGCTAGAGTCGTTTGATCTGCAGCACTGCTTGATATTGTCGCGATCATGCGACATCTTGTGATAGGACCGAGAAAGACGCAAAACTGCCGTGCCATATTCTATCTTGGAGATATTACCCTAGATGCCACGTTAGAAAAACCCAAGTATAGCATGTGTTTCAGAAGAACCTATGAATTTACAATTTATCTCAAATCTTTCTTTAGTTATGCGAGATCCTTTTATCCTGGCTTTTTGTGAGAGTCTCTGTAGCATTTGTTATTTTCTTTTGTACACCTCAATCTTTTAAACAGATATTTTTATTGTTAACAATCTCATCACTTCGTTCACGTTTCGGAGCTCATTGTGGACCAACATCAGGTAAACACATTCTTTATTACGAATAAAATTCCCTTTCATAACACAATCACAATAAATAGTGTAACTTAAAAATACTTCATAATACAGTACTTTCTGTATCTAGCAGGTAGAGAACTCGTGTGGAACTCTGAGAGGAGCGTTGTGTGGAACAGTAGGTAGTCAACGAATATAAAATAAAGAATTTTAAAATTACACAATTTATTGTGATTTTGTGTTGTGAATTGGAATTATATTCATAATAATGAATGTATTTACCTGATGATGGGCCACAATCAGCTCCGAAACGTGAACGAAGTGAGAGGATTGTTAACAATAAAAATGTCTCTATAAAATATAGAAGTGTACAAAACAAAATAAATTTATCTTGCGTTGATTCAATTGCCATTTTTTTGTTCTTAGGCATTTTGGATATTCATGGAGGTGATGTTTTTGGCAACCGATTCAGTAAGATCTTACTCCTCTTACCTCCTACCTACTAATTAGTAAGTATTGACTTACTACTTAGGTGATTACTTACTTAGGTGATCCATTGTGATACATACTAATAATTACATTACATTGTTCTGTTTGTATTGTGAGAATGCCAACGTCATTTCCTAACTGCGTCTTTATTCTACCTATTACTATTTTTAATGTACTTGTCAAAAATTTACTATTTGTTTAATCTCATTGTTAGGTACACTCATTGTTGAGGTGGTCATTGTCAGTGCCTGACTTCGACATAGTGCGACCTAGGCTGTCAAATGTTTTAGCGCCCTTCTTTTAATTTGCTTTTTTGACAAAAGTTATTTACAATATTTTCAATTGAAAAATATATGGTATTTGTAACCAGCGCAAATATTGTATACGTGTAAATAATTGATTATATATTAGCATTTTTTATAACATCAAACATTTGTAGGTCAATAAATTAAAAATATACGGTAAATGTAAATATATTTATATGAGTATTATTTACATTTTGTTACAAAAAATTCGATATTAAAGTTAAAATAGAATTTAGGTGTACATACAAATAAAAGTATCCAAAGATTTTTATGACAATCATTACAGTTATGTGGTATCAACTGTGCGAGAGTGAGGTATTTCGTTATGTTTCCTTGAATGTTCTGCTAATGTGGTAATTCAATGGGATAGCGTTCCCTCATTAAGTTTAGCACCTGAAGATGTAACAAAACGAGTTACGAAACGTTGTGAAATTTCTGAATAAATGATTGTCATAAAAAACTTTGGATACTTTTATTTGTAAACATATATTGACAATCAAGAAGAAATATTGATTTATTAGGTATGCGTTGTCACACGGAATCTTGTTTTCTCGCTTTAGTCTCGGCAAATTTCTTAACAGTGTCTTCAAACTCTACGCATACCAAAATGTCATTTTCTATGTATAAAATATATTGTAACGTATAGTATTACCACGCAGGAAGACCAGCGCCTTGCAGGCACAGCGTCGCAGGATTAAGGCGCCAGAGAATACTGGGTGGAGAAAGGAAGTAGAATGAATAGACGGTAGCTAGGGGCGGAGGCACCCCGAAGTATTTTGGGAACTTCCACAAATCCATGGGAAGGGATGCCTAAAATGCGTGACTGCGCGACAGTCACGTGGCATGAAGTGCCGCGCGAACGCAAGATGACGTTGCGTGTCACGTCGTCTGGAAAGTATATAAGCGAGAGCCCAAAGCGCGGGGGTGGATTTCTGAGCTGAGTGAAAACCTCACGCGAACGCCCAAAACTTGCGCCCAGGGCGGTGCGGAGACGAGCTATGCTCGTAGGGCAACCCATGTGTTGGGACGCCGCTGTGGAACATTTTTTCACGGGTGACTGCGGTCGCCGGGGCTCTACGCTGTGCACGTAAGCTCGCTGAGGAGTGGCGAGGGCCACGAGTCAGGCAGATTTGCATCTTTTAAGGATCGCTCCTGCGATAGGTGTATAGAGTATCAGAGCTGTACATAACGGATCAAACTATTTATTTGTAAATACTTATTAATAAATATGTAAATATCTGAAGCCTGTGTCTATGATTGCTGTTGGGTTCCTACGACGTCACAATATAATGCATTCAATGTGTCTTGATTAAGACTCGATCTCAGATAATTTTTTATGCGCTTCAAAACAGAGAAACATCATTCGCCATTTGCATTAGTCACCGAAATCATTAGAGTCTTAAAATGATCTCGTCATTTGGAAATATATCTTGTATCGACAATTTCTTTAATAAAGAGTATCGTCTGGATTATCATTTTCTTAACCCTTTTTTTCACGAATATGGTCCTATATTTGCAAACTGAACGAGATGGCCAGCAAGAAACGGATCATATTTGGATATTAACTCAATACAGCCTAAGCTTTTTGTTTTGTTACAAATAATCTCGTTATCGAAAAAGACAATCCTCGATGCTAAAAATTGCACAGTTTTTACAATTTTTTTCACGACATTTCTCCAATATTCCACTTTATTTTTGTGCTGTTTCATAAGCTCTGAATCCGATCTTTTTAAAAATGCAGACCTACATACAAACGTTCTTACGCAATCTTGATGTTCGGAACTTTTATCGTTGAGAAATGCTGTCGCTATTATTCAAGTCATTAAGCTCTGTTGTATCGAGTAAAGTGGTTCCATCATATAAGTTCCATCACATAATTTGCAAGTAGCCCAAAAGACATGTCCCGTAGATGGCGAATGTACTTACCATAACCTTTTGACAACTAGACTATTTGCCATTGTTTTCGATAAATATGATTTTGATAAATATAGACTTTGATCTGCCTAATGCCCTTCAGAGGTAGAAAATCGATGTCATCATTTTGCTACAAAAAATCAACGCGTTGGCACATGGGCGGTAACATTCATTCAAATTTAACGCCGTACTTTGAAATCTATCATTTATAACAATTCCTTAGCGTTAATTAACATCAAAGAGCATGCATTTTAAACTTCTAGCGTTGGACTTATTTTTTCTCCAAAAACCGGGGGTGAGCTTCCAGAGAAAAAGGCAATGACGTCTTTCGTATGAAACTCTTTGGAAGGACATACCGTTGAAAAGTTGAACTGCTTTCAGAGACGCTCGCGAAATCGCGCCAGATACTGGACATACCGTGGAGTTGTCAACATTCCGAGAATTAAACGTCTTTCCAAATGAAGGCACAATAGAATCGGATTGTTTAAAAAGAAGGTGGCCGAAACAGTTTCGCGGCGACTTGCCTCGCTCGAGTAAAAAACTGTTAAGAAGCACGTATATGTGCTTCCGACTATTAATTTAATTATGTGTTGGTATTGCGTCCCCAGCTGAGAGTTATTGGCGGGCAAGCACGCCTGCATTGGCGGGACTTCTAGGAAATACTAAGTGTGTCTTCATATGAAGCCACGAAAGGCAATTGTTGGAGAATTTTTCAGCCGAGTGTTTGCACAAAAGATCGCCTCGTCAGTACAAAGGCGTCGAAATTCACATCTTGGCTGCATTGAAGAAATTAGATTTTTTGACTGTTGGTAGCGGGGGCTGCCTTACAGCTGCTGCAGATTATGTGGAAAGAGCGTGTTGTTTGGGCGCGTAAAGCTGAAAGTGAGCTGAAATTATATTACGCACGAATAGAAAACAATCTTCTGTTCGACTAAGGAAACATTGACAACAAGGTAACATTGACAACTTCGTCAATTTTCAACCGTTTTCACGCTGATATAAACTAATAGTTTTTAAATAGTTGTCTTTCAGAATTTTCCCTTGCGTCAAGCTAGGAAATTGCGGCCACGTTTTGTGGGCAACCCAATCCATCATTCTGTGGCTCTCCCAAAACGTTGCTGAAGCCTCAACACCACCTTTGGCCATCATTTCTCTAAAACCATCGTCAACGTTCCACTGTACTGAGTCGTTTGGAAGTATAATTGATTAGTTAACACTTTCTTTCGATACAAATATGGAAAAAAAATTTCTATAAAAAATTCAAACGCTCTCCTTAAGAAATTTTGCATCCGTTGGAATTCGTCCGCCCCAAAAAATTGTGCGCCCCAGGCTGCAGCCTACTCAGCCTGTCCGGTAATCTGGCACTGGTCATTGCCACATATTCATATCATGCCATTGATTATTTGCTTCAATTTTCATTTTCTCTGTAGTTGTATCTCAAATTTAAAGTTTCTTATTTCATTGTAATATGATAGTTACTAACAATGCTATTATCTGTGTATATGTGTATGTATTATGCTTGTCCCAGTTCAATAACTTACGTAAAATTTTGAGTGTTGTTTAAGGATGCACTTGCGTGTCATATTGGGAGCGCTACGATTTTGAACAGATATTCTTGAGACTACTAATCTGTTGAACTAACTTGTAAAATTTCCAATTGTAACAAATTTATTTTATGTTCCGTGATGTGTAATTCAATAATTTCTCTGTTTAGTAGTAATTTGATGCAAATTTTTGTACTTCAATAATTTGATGCAAATCACTGTTTCGGTGTATTAATTCTTAAAATTCCACTATTATTAATTTGGTAAAATGCTTGTCAACATTCATTCTCAACCTTTCATTTAAATTTCATTCTGAATCCTTAATTGTTTTTTGTATATCCTTGTTCGCGCTTCAGAGTTACCATTCGTATCTTTAAAGATTTGCTTAGTGTTTCATATATGGCCACCGAAAGTTAGCTCGTAACTGCCTAGTTATTGCTACTGTATCTTAAGATTCTGTATTGATGTAGCTAAGCTCATAATATCTAATGAGAATATTGTAACAATTGAACCAGTAATGTGTATCCACATTTGAGAAAACTAAAATGAATTCTGATTGATTGTTCATGTGAAATTCAATTAATGGCGTTTCTTTAACTATCTTTAATATAGTTTGTATTCAATATCGTTCGATTATTGTGTGATGAATACTTTTATTGTAATGGGAAGTCATTGAGTTTTACATTGATCGCTTTTGGAATTGTGCTTTTAGAACTGTGCACGTCTTCTAGAATTCAGTGAGAAATACAGTTATTCAAAATTTCGTTCTCCATGATGTTGCAGAAAGTATTATCCCTTGACAGAGGACATGATGAGGGATAAAAGTCCAAATGTATTGCTGACTTGCCCTTGAAAATAGATTTTATTTCTTCGTGGCGATTATTTTGTTAACAATCCTTGCAAAAAAACGCTCATTTTCTTTCTGTATTCAAAATTCAAGTAGTATATGGCCAAGGGTAGGGATCAGAGAATTTTGGAAACGTGCATAGAATTCACTTCTCCCCATGGCACGTCATACACAGTTTTTCACTGTTTTTGACGTAAAATAAATAAATAAATAAATAAATTTTCAACTGGAAGGTCAGCAACGTGCTGAAATGTTGCTTTTGTTAAATTCTCAATTGTAGTGAATTAATAATGACTCTATATATAGAGCAAGTATATTTATTATTGCAAAACCTTTTTCAGAAGGTGAACACTCCTATTTTGTAATTAAAGAGCACAGTTACATAGTTTATTTCATTGGTTTCTTTTGCTACTTATACTTTTTACACTTGTTTTTAGAAGTTAAATAAAAGTGTTTTACTAATTGTTCCATGAAATTATTATGACTGTCCCATATACCTTCGGAATGAAAGATTTTTCCAATGATTCATCACAATTGAATTTTTATTCCACTGCTTGAAATTCCAAAGTATCGATCATTTAAATGAACGATATATATAAACTTGAAGTATAAGATAAGAATGAGCTCAGTGTCTAATGGCTGTAAAAAGGAGACAGCATCTTTAAACATTTCAAATACAAGGAGAGGCAATGAGTGGTTGATGATGTCACTATATCTCCAGATAATTCATCAATTTTAGATACCTGATAAAAATTTTATTAATTACTGTTACTTCTCAATGTAAATTTACAAAAATAAAATAGTCGTAGATAACTATAGAAAAACAGAATACGAATATGTACTTAGATCATTCATTAATTTAGAGACAAATTGATCTGGAGAAAAAACATTTGGTAGGATAAGTTTGGTAATTTTAGGATTTTATGTTGGCATCACTGGGATGAGCCCTGACCATCTGGAGGATCATCATTGTCGTGTTCATTACGTCAAAATTAAGTTGAACGATGGCGGGTCCACTTGAAAATTCCACATTGCTTGATCAACATTGTATGATTCATTTTTAATTTACTGCAGGTGAAAAAGTAAACGATATGACTCTAGAATGACTAAAGTATATCATGAAAATTGTATGAACCGCGGGAAATTTTTACAAGTGAATAGAACAGTTCAAAAGTGGTCGAGACTCCGTGACAAACGAACATCGTTCTGGCCGCATCAGCAGGAAAAGTCCTCTTGACGGTGTTTTGGGACGTTTTAATTACGTTTTTCTGTGATTATCTCGAAGAACAGCGTACAATAAATAACAAATACTACTCGGATATGCTTTTGAACAAGATGAATCCAGCCATGAGAGAGAGAGAGAGAGAGAGAGAGAGAGAGAGAGAGAGAGAGAAGTCGTGGATGTCAGAGGAGAGTTGCGCTTCTCCAGCAAGAAAACGCACGTCCTCACACTCCTCAACAAACACCTGATACCATCGACAAAAGGGTTTGGGAGGTACTGCATCATCCTCTTACAGTCCGGATTTAGCACAATCTGATTTCCATTTGTTTGGCCCACTGAAGGAGGCATTACGTGGAAAAAAGTTCTAAGATAACGAGGATGTCAAAAACTTTGTAGGAAATTGGTTCAAACACCGTGTGTGCATTCAAATGTTGTGTACATTCAAATGTTTCAGTTATGAGAGCTCCCTATAGTATTGTAACGAATATTGCATCATCCGCCGGCGCCACACCGAGCCTGTGATCGCGGGTTACGTCATTTGCCGGCGCTACCACGAGCTCCCTGTGAGCACGGGTTGCATCACCTGCCGGCGGATTATTCCAGAAAGAGCGCGGTGTCCGGAAAGTTCTGGAAGCCACTTGCCGAGTATAAATACGCGGCGGCCGGCGACCGCGAGTCAGTCTTGAGTCCGCAGTGGAAGCTGAACTGTGAACACACTTCAGTGGTGATGCGTGAGAGTGAGTGAGAATAAGGTGTGTGCAGTAAATCAAGAGAAGTGTAGTGTAAATAAATCAAGAGAAGTGTAGTGTAAATAAATCAAGAGAAGTGTAGTGTAAATAAATCAAGAGAAGTGTAGTGTAAATAAATCAAGAGAAGTGTAGTGTAAATAAATAATCAAGTGTTTTCAGTGATTGTGTTAACAAACAAAATAAACGTTTTTGTTATAATAATACGAGACTTTTAATTCACCACCTAGAAACGTACCGTACTAATTGGTTGCTCGTCATTGAAAACTATGATTTCAATTGAGTTTTATTATTAAGACCCATCAAATTTTATATTAAGTTATAATCTAAACAATTACTTTAATTAATTGTAGTCTTAAAGAAATATTATTATCGCTTCTTTTCTTTTAAATCAAGTTTGTTTGTGAAATAAAGTCGGTGCGCCCCGGATTAGCGGGAGGGCTAAGGCAGAGAATGTTTCCTGGATCACACTGACACGAACCTCGTTCACTGCGGTGCAGCTCATAGCGGAGTTCCCCGAGAGTGTTGTCGCACCCCGCGAGTGTTGTCAGACGAACCAGTGCTTTGCAGGCTGATCAGAAGCTTGCCTTCCTTGAAAATCGCCGCTGGATGGCAGTAAGCCGCCGGAGCAAGAAATATCACTACGGGTGACGGTAAACGCGCATACGTAATCATTATTCATCAACGGGAATCTGCCGGAAGAAGAACACCAACCGTCGCTGGTAAACCGCCTCCACCGCCGCAGTCACTTCAAGGACCAAGCAGTGGCCGCGGGGCCGCTGCCATCATGACCAAAGAGAGCTTCATGGATTTCGCCAACACTGCCCAGCCATCGGACGACGACATGCCATGACACCATTTGGAAATCACTACTGTAGGATGCACATCTACAAATCGCGGAACTGCGGGTGAAGCCACAATCCCCACTGAAGAGAGCCTTCATCGATCCGGCCAACCAGAAGAGTCGGGTGAGTGATGCTCGGCGGGCAAGGTGTACGTGTCAACCAACTTCCTCAAGGCTGATTCCTCTCCATTCCACCCTCTCACCAAAATGACTCCACCACCAGAGGTGCCAACTAACCCACCAACACTACTATAGAACAACAATTCCAACTAGCGATCGGTAAATACGTTTGCAAATCTCCAGGTCAGTACTCACCCTCTGTCACCATCACTGCCATCAGATTCTCTCCCCTAGGCACCCTCAACAACCATGATCAAACGGCTACATCCACTGACCATCAAACTGCACAAATAGCAACCAGACCCACTTGACCCTCTATCCATATCGACAACCAGGACTGGCCAACCCCACGAAACTCCTTGCTGATCTTCAGACTATTGTCGCAAATGGTTTTCTTGTCAGAAATGCAAATAAAGAACTAATCGTTCAACCCAAGACGCAACTGGCCCACTTGCAACTTCTCCAGGCTCTTGAAGAAAGCTCGCTCGAGGTTCACGGCGAAGTCGCTAGCCTTTCACCACTGAAGGTCTGGGTTCGATTCCGGCGAATCTCATGTGAAATTTGTTCCAACAAAACGAACTTGGCTGCTTCAGAAGGGCTAGTCCAACCCCTGTGAAGTGTCCTAAACCCTAACCCTATTCTTATTCCTTCTCATTTCTGGCCGCTCGGTAGTGACTTACACTTACGCATAGTAGAAGGCGCGTATGCGGTGATGCAACCGGACGGTCCTCTTGACAACTGCGACAAGACGTGACTTACACTTACTTACACATGTACTTTGGCAACACTAATGAGGGATTACTCCCTAAGCGTTCTGATTAACGAAGGATTACTTCCAAGCGCAAAGCGCTCAACACCCACAAGGGGCTTGGGGACGCGTTGCGTCAAAGTAGACGCAATCAATTTAAAAAAGAAATAGAAATTACCCCAGCACTCAGGACTCAGTACTTCACGAGCAACCTTGCTTGCCATGACAACCGAACTACTGAAGAAAGACGCAACAAACTGGTTATTAAAGGACTTTCGCCCAACACCCCCCTGACAGACATTACTCGCGAACTTTAATGCTATAACTACCTCATCCATCACATCTCTAAAATGAAAAGACGCAACCAGGACAACAGCTTAACAGGACTCGGGACCTATTTAATTGAAGTTAACAGACAGGACATGACTGACATTAAAACGAACATCAAACACACTGCATCACATAGTGACCATCCAAGACTACAGACAAAATGACAAAATTCCGAGATGCGACAAATGCCAAATGTTCTTCCGCACCAGACACTACTGCCGCAGACCAACAGTTTCCGCCAAATGCGGCGAAAATCATCATACGGAAATGCCTCAACAACTTCTTTAAATGTGCCAACTGTTCACGCAACCACCCCACTTACAAGACAGCCCGTCCTCCTCAAAGCCAAAGAAGCCAGACAAGCCTAGCAACATGCACAGACAACGGACAAAGACAACAGAAGATCGGACTTAAATCAAATGAATTCCCACTACTTCGCGAATTAGCAGACACGACAAAACTTCAACAGACTTACGCCAGTAAAACACATTCTCATTCCTATTCTTGAAATTCATACTCGTCATCCACATTCACTGATTTAAAAGAACTCTTCTCTCTTTTAGAAACTTTCAACCTATCTAAACTCATGTCAACAGCTAAAGAAATCATCTCCATCCTCAAAAGCTCAGACGACCAAATGACAAAAATCACCAACATTTTGACCAAACTATGCGACTTAACCTAATTTCACTACCAGACATAAACTGACAAACGTCACAACTTGAAATGCAAACAGCGGACTAAGCCAAGAAACTATACAAGACATCCGACAATACTTAAAAAACTAATCTGTCGAGTACTACAAGAGACGGACCTCAAACCACACTAATCATTCCACATCCCGGACTATATTTCCTACCGTACGGACAGACCGAGACAAGGAGGACGGACAGCAATATTCAGAAAAGACATTCCCATACCCCACTCCCATCACCACAACCCATATAGAAAATACCAGAATCGAAATAGCAACACCCGACAGCCTAATCACCATTACCCTTCTATACAAACCTCCAACCAGCCCCCTCGTAAACCAAGACCTGGTCTTATTGGCCACTGACACCTGCTTACTAACAGGCGACATAAATACTAAATCGACCACCTGGGGATACAAACACGCGAATGTAAACGGACACAAACTCGACGACTATCTCAACAATCGACCAAACCTCAAACTAACAGCACAGACAGAACCAACGCATCTCGTACGTTACCTACCGCACATTTTAGACTTCACCATTCATTAATCTAACATAACTATCTGCTCTCCGCACCTCAACTCCGATCTCAACTCTGACATCCTTCCCGTCATCTTCACCATTCACATTGTATCCCTAAACCCTCACCCACAATAACATCACAACCGATTGGAATAAATGCAAACACCTCATCTTCAAAAACCCAATTCTCTTCTAACACCCTAAGATATTGGCCAGGCCACCCCATTTCAATTTACAATTTAACCGATCATTACATAAATCAACATACACCAGAGACATCCAACCCAGTCCCCCTGACAACATCCTACAACTCATCCGACACAAACGAAAATCACAGAAGACTTTTTACAGGACCAGAACTCCAACGTACCAACGAACATTACAAAAACACACTACACAACACACTTATAGAAACGGACTAATACTATTGACGAATTTACTAGACACACCAGGAAAATTTGGAATTTTATAAAAGACTTAAAGACAAAGGCAATCACGATTTCCCCACTCAACCTACCAAATGGATCACTGACTTACAACCCACAAACTATGACTGAACTTTTTGCAGACAAACTACAAAACAGATTTACTTCATCAAACACCCCCATCCTCCCTCAGCAATTTTCAACTTCCTTAAAACACTCTAGCATCCACCTGAACATCAACAACCCTGGTCCATCACCGAAGAAGTAAAAGAAGAATTACACACACTCATCGAAACTAAAGCGGCAGGACCCGACGGAGTAAAAGAAGCGTTGAAACTACTGACGAAAAACGCCTTAAACTTCCTGACCAAACTCGTCAACGTTTGCATAAAGACAAACTACTTCCCCAACATTTGGAAGCATGCAAAAATTACCATACTCCCCAAACGCGACAACTCACACACACACCCCGACAACTGCCGACCAATAAGTTTACTACCAATTTTAGGAAAGACTTTCGAAAGAATAATACTAAAACGACTAACTCCACTAATCGACGCACGACTTCGACCCACACAATTTGGTTTTCGGGCAGACAGATCAACAGGACTAAACAAAACACCCGCATCACTAGCTCCTTCCATCTTTCTAGACTTTTCTCATGCTTTCGACTCTATAAAAAGAACCCTCATCTACAAAACCCCCTCTATTCCTAAATCTCTTTTCCCTCTTCTAAAAAACTATGTATAAAACAGATCATTCCATATAAGTCACCTCAACACCACATCTTCCATCAGACCTGTCGCGTCCCACTAGGAGCGCCCCTGTCACCCACACTCTTTTCTCTGTATACTAACGACCTCCTAACAGCCGCTCACATCAACGACTGCATATACGCAGACGACACCGTCCTGATAGTGACAAGACCAAATTCAATCTGTACCCTTCAGGAAACATTAGTCCGCATAACTAAATGGACCAAAGACAACGACCTAACCTTAAACCCCCACAAATGTACAGCTATTTTATTCCATAAAAACATAACTGACCTGAACTTACTCTGTATAACACCACTACAACCCGACTTATCTGGGTATTACACTTAACCGAAAACTACTAGGGACCAAGCACATATATATATATTATATATATGTATATATATATATATATATATATATATATATATATATATAGTCTCACAATTGTATTTAAGGATTGGTTTGATGTAGATGTCATAGAGGCGGAGTTTTGTCTTCGTCGTAGTCTTTGGGTGGGTTTTTACAGGGTAGAGAGCAGTCAGTTGTCTGTGGGCTTTTTGCGTAATTATATATATATATATATATATATATATATATATATATAATTATATATAATATATATATATTGTGACGTCACGGGGTTATACGAACCCGTAACGCCACCATAAGTCACTAGAAAAAACCAGAGAACTAAGAAATAGGGTACGCGGCGGAGCGATGGTCCGAGAAGGCGACATCTACCCGCAGGTTTTCGCACTCCGATGTCCAAAGTTAGCGGATAATATTTTCTCGAGAGGGCGCGAAGGAGGAGAAAATTCACCTCCAGAAATTTTTCCCAGGCGGAGTTGCATAAATACCGTGACGCACTTCGGTAGAGCTCTCTTACGACTTCGACAGCGACGGCGACTCAACTAAATTCTTCAGCGGTAGTAATCGGTTAGTGCAGGAGTATAATTTTACTTGCTTTAGTAAAGCTGATTTAAGAAACGCGGTGATAAGTGATAGAATTCAGAAGCAAAGTGCATGTACAGCATTTGCACTAACATTACGCGAGTAAGCAAGCGTTGTGACTGCTCGAACTTGAAATAGTTTCATCATCGAAGTAAATTCGCGCAGAAGGACTCTGAACGAAATCCAGTATTTAATTTTGTACGCCACGACCACGCACGCTCAAAGTGTGGTATGTCGGCCGAGTGCTAGAAGTAGTCAATTCAAGCACGTTAGTTATTTAAAACTGGAAGCGCGAGCAACGGGTACGCGGCAGCCGGCAGAAGGACGACTCAACACTCAAGCGTAGGCGAGAAGGACTTGGACCAATTCATGGTGTGTACGAGTCCGAGGACGAGAAAGGTTTGGAATTTGGACGTGTGGCGGCATCCGGAGATCGAGCGAAAGAAGTGGTGACCGTGGGGCATCGAACCAGTCAAGTGACGTGGCGAGGACTGCGAGCGGCCGAACCCCCAAGGTTAACTGACGGCGAGCGGGAAGGAAATGTCGAGGTAAAGAACTGGCAACTTCTATGCGACAATTTGTTGGGAAACTGTGTAGCGTTAAACACCAGGCGTAGCGTCCTAAAATAGGTGAAAGTTACAAATAGTTACTGGGAAATATTTCGAATGTATGAGCGGCAGTTTTGATTTCATTCGCTGTACGCACCAGTAAATTCGTTGAATGCCATACCTTGTACAACTTTTCTAAAGTAAATTATAATTGTTCATGTAATGTAAAGTAATCTTATTGAAAGTATTGTTTCCATTGTATGATGTCAGGAATAATCAGTTGCTATAATTTTGTAAAGGGTACGATTTAGTAACGTGTGTGTCACGTTTATTCTTGTGCTAGAGTTAACAGCGTTGTAATAAATGCGCAGCTCAAGGCTGACCTCTGTGAAGTCTATAATAGAATAATTGTAGAGAATCACTTAAGGGCCGTGCACGAGAAAACTTTAGATTAACCACAGTTAAATGAGGTACACGAAATAATTGAGAAGGAAGTCAAAGCAAAAGTATTGTAAATAGTGCGTATTGAAGTAATCAGGCAGTCAAGGTGACGCCTATACATTCTCTTATGGTTGTGTTATTTCTGTTCTTTTTGTTTCTGTTTTCTTTGCAGTGACCATCTACGTAAAGTACATACTTATTGTATATTTGTGCCACTGTGTAATTTGTTTTACTGAATATATGCTCATTTTACCAGAATTTTATATAATTCATTGTGTCAAGGGTTCAGACCTTTCTCATACCCGAAAGATCCTGCTTCCTGAGAATTTAAAGCTCGCTTCACGAGCATTCATAGTTTCACGCTTCATCGCCACCGGCTGGAAGGTAGTAGGTGGGCGTGTTATAATATATATATATATATATATATATATATATATATATATATATATAACAAACCTCCGCCTCTATAATATATATATATATATATATACAAAACTCCGCCTCTATGACATCTACATCAAACCAATCCTTAAATACAATTGTGAGACTTGGGCCACCACCTGCAACTACAACTACGGCAGTCTCCACAGACTCGAAAATAGATTCCTTGGAATAGCCTGCAGACCCCACTCCCCGACTAACCTAAACAGACTGAGACAGACGTTTAACTTCACGCCAATTAGAGTAGACATACACGATACTGCGATTCCCGCTAGCACAGTACAACTATCATGCTTGCAACTTAGAACACCCCCTCATACTCATTAAACTCAAAACATCTTGTCTTCCCCCCTCTTCTCACCCCCTATCCTTTCTCATCAAACACCAGTCAGTCTGGGGTAGCGAGAGGCTGCTTCCCACCTCCTTGCCCATTTTCTCCGTGTGCTGATCACGACAACGCCAACGCTGCACACTAACCCACATCAGGATGAGCATCTGATGCAGGCCCGTCGCAAGACATCCAAGATGGTGTGTGTGGAGGAGTTAGCATCTCCACCACGTTTTAATTTATTGTTTACTTTGTTGTAAATCTTGGCAGTGTGAGGGGCTCTACCACGTTCAATTTTATTTGCACACTTTGAGCAGTCTTGGTGGAGTAGGGTTCTCTACCACGTTGGTCTTTATTTTCATCTTAATGATTAATTTTTCAAGTCATGTTAGATACAATGTACTTCTACATTGGAAGTATAGTTTCAAATTAAGTTTCAGCCATGGAGGTCATGCGCACTGTTTGCAGTGCAGGTTTCTTTTCAATCCATATATTCTCGATGCATGGCTACTTGGTAAGAATGTTCTAAATTATATATTTACATCAATGATTTAAACTGCAAATCAGATTGTACTTATTGCAATGTTATTAACTGACGGATTAATTTCTATTACACCGAGATCCATCCTAATTTGAAAGGTTTCATTTTGAATTAAGCTAAATTATTATTGCTACGAAAAGTCTTACACGATTGACTAGTTGAATGTGGTTTTTTCTTTCATACCTAGCTTTGTTCAAATATGTTCTTACAGTATATGGCATAGGACTTACCAATGAATCTAGTAGCTGTTAATGTTATATTTCCGTCCAAAAATTCTCGACACCCAATGGCCTTGTATATTACATACATACGGGGATATAGATAGATATAGATAGATAGAAATTTATTCTACAATTGGGCAGATGATGCCCGGTGGCAGAATGCAAAATAACAATTACAAATAATTACAAACATGGTAATATAAACTTGGTAATATTGCAATTTCAAAAGTATAATCGCTGTAAAAAAATACTTGTAGGAATGCATAATGCGATTAGTTAGAATTTAGCACAGCTATATTTTTACATTTTGTTTTCTAATATGAACATAAATGATCACCAGTAACCTGTTCTTCTGCGTTATTCTCTATTCCTATTATCAGATCATTCTCAATTAGTTCGGAAAATTCTGACGCAAAAGCTTCTACACTTCTACAACTACAATGGATTCCTCTGAGTTGCTTAACACATCCATATTTTTGTCCCCTAATTTTTCTGATCTGTGTTCTGACCTGATTTGTGTTCTTAAGGCGAATATATATATATATATATATATATATATATATATATATATTGTGTGTGTGTGTGTGTGTGTGTGTGTGTGTGTGTGTGTGTTATGTATAGAATATATATATTCTAACACACCCACCTACTACCTTCCACACGAGGTGTGAGCGTGATCGTATTGAGAGCGTGAACATATATGAGAACTTTAAGCTCGTGAAGCGAGCTTAAAGTTCTCAGGAAGCAGGAATTTTGGGTATGAGAAAGGTCTGAACCCTTGACATAATGAATAAGATAAAATACGAATAAAATGAGCATATATTCAATGAAAAATTACAGTGAAACAATTATATCACAGGATAATGTACTTTAAGTAGTTGGTCACTGAAAAAAACAGAAAACGAGTCAAAACAAAAAAAAAATAAGCGTCACCTCGACTGCCTGAACACACTTTCACCAATTACAATTCACAATTTGCCCATTCCTCATTCTAAATTTTCATCTACCAACTTATTTTACTCTTTCTACTCTCTAGTTTTTCGTGCACGGTTTTAAAATGAATTTTACACTTGTTTTAAGGTATCCCGTTCACAGGTACAAGCCATCGCTCCGCCTTGGGCTTCGCACTCATTATAACACTGTGAACTTTAAAGAGAAGAAAACAATAAACAATAAAACGTAACATACACGTAATTTAAATCTGACCCCTTTACATATCACAGAAAGCAATTACTTTTAACACAATACAATAAACTGACTTGAAAATTAACGTAACTGACGTAAAATTGTACAAGGTATGGCCTCTTTGAATGAATTCAACAACACGCGCAGTAAATGAACTTGAAACTGGGATACATCTCTCACCTATTCTGAACTTCTCACCCACTTTTAGCACGAATTGTCGTGTATTTTACGGCTATTCTCTTTCCCCAACTGATCGCCGCATAAACGTTACCAGTTCTTTTACCTCAACAGCTCCGCATCGCTCGCCTGTAGGTAACCTTGGGGATTTTCTGCCGCTCGCCCCGCGTTGCCACCCGTCTCCGTTTGCTGTCCCACGACGTTACCAGTTCCCTTCCCTCGAACTCTGGACTCCGCCAAGCCTCCAATTTCCACACCCTTCTCCCGTTCTCCGGACTCCTACGATTCTCGTTCCTGTCTAAATCTTTCTACCTACGCTTCGCTCTTCCTGGGGTCGTCCTTCTTTTTCTGCCGCGACTCGTACAAGTTTGTTCGCGCTTCCAGTCTCGAATAATTAATGTTGCTGAAGTTATGCTTTAAATGCTCAGCCTACCTACACACATTGGGCGTGTGTGGTCTCAGCGTGCAATATGAGATGCTGGATTTAGTTAATGTCCTTCTGCGCGAATTTCACAAATTTGAAATTATTTCGAAGTCAAAAAAATCACTTCAATTGCTCTCTCAAATATTGTGAATGTTATTGCAAAGAATGTTCGTGCACTCCACTTCTCAATTACATCACTTTCGTTGATACGCTTCTCAAGCTAACTTTTAACTACCAAGTTAAAATAAACTCCTATGCTATCAAGTTATAATCGCCTTCAGAACTCAGTCTAGTCGCCATCAATGCTGCAATCAAAAAGAGCTCCTCCGAGGCGCGCCGCGATACTTATGGTACTCGCGCCTGGGGAAATTTTTGGAGAGGTGAATATTCTCCTCTTTTCGTGACCTCCCGGAAAAACATTATTCGCTAGTTCGGGCGTCAGAGTTCCAAAAGCTGTGGGTAGTTGGCGAGTTTACAAACCATCGCTCCACCGCGTACCCTACTCCTCCTTTCGTGGGCTTCCTTTCGTAGCTGATGGTGGCGTTATGAGGTTGTCTAATCCCATGACGTCACTATATATATATATATATATATATATATATAGTGACGTTATATATATATATATATATATATATATATATATATATATATAGTGACGTTTGAGGCATAGCCACAAACCCCTCAACGCCCACGCAGCATCGGCGGAGATGTTACAGATTGCAAAAGGCGCTACCTATTAGTTGCGGCCTGAAGCGCAGCGGCGGTGTACTTCCGCATTATGGGCTGCGCGGCAAGGTTGCACCGTGACGTCACGTCACCATTTAAACGGTGGAACAGCGAAAAAAAAGGCCCTTCTTGTGTGAGACGCCGAGGTGAGAGGCCGAGTAAAGAAAGCGGGGTCGTTGTTGGAGAGAAGCCATAGTACTTACTGAGGCGTTAGGAAGTGAGAGAAGTGATATAGTAACGAGGTTACGTGATTTAACTAGAACACTGTATGAGACGGTTGTAAGAACTGTGAAAATTTAGGGCGGAGCAGAATAGTGGCCGCAACTGCGGAACTATGCGAGTTTTATAAATCATTAGTGAAACGACACGCCAGCTAGCACACGCAGAGAGACTGGGCAATACGCGTACGCGTGTCGCAAGATAGGTGGGCGAAATTCAGACGAGTGAATCTGGTGGCGGGCGTTAAGAAGACTGGTCCGTGGATCTGGTGGCGGGCGCAAAGAAGACTGGTCCCTGGATCGGGTAGCGGGCGCAAAGGAAACCGATTGGCCTTCGGAGCGATATCGAAGCGGGCTACGCGGCAGGAACGCGGGTGGCGGCACGGCTGGATTTCCAAATTTGCATAAAACTGGAGTGGGAGACAGGAACTAGAAAGGTAGTGTTAGCTCCAGAAACCAGAATACTAAATTTTTTGCATGTTCGCCTTAAAACTGAGTAACGGCGACGTATTTGATATAACCTCGTACGCCGGTGGTATATTTCATTCAGAAGCTGTAGTAAAGATAGTTAATTTGTGTTCCTCATTTTATGTATGTAATTATAGACGAGGAAAATTTTGTATATGAATAGCAGTAAGATCTGTGAATATGTGTACTGGTAAATCAATCCAGGTTCCAATCAATCCAATAAATCAAAATAATCCAATAAAATCCAAAATAATCCAATAAAATTAAAATAATCCAATAAATCAATCCAATCAATCAAAAGTTAAATTTCATTAATTAATATTAGTCAAACAAGAACTCCGTTCGCGAGTGTTATAAGGCAAATGATCGTTAGTTAGGTGAAGAGTGAAATAATTAAGCAAACTTTTTTTTGCAATTTTTCTAAGAGATATTACCACTAGTGGATTTGCATGCGCGCTAGCGCAGTTAACAATTTGGTATTTTTTGTTCTCCTCTTTTCTGTGACAGTGTAAAGGGTTTAATTTGTGCAATACTTTCTAAGAATATATATTGTTTTACCTAATTCCGTGTCTGGGTGTATGTCTTTCTCACATCCCAAAGATCCTGCCCCCCTGAGATATTCAAAGCTCGAAAGAGCATTCTTTCCAACGACTGCCACGGTAGTTGGTGGCGTTAGAATATGTATCAAAAGTATCCGGACCCCCCCCCAAAAACATACGTTTTCATCTTAGGTGCATTGTGCTGTCACCTACCGCCAGGTATGCATTCTCCACGACCTTAGTAGTCTTTATACATCGTGCAACAGCAGAATGAAACGTTCCGTGGAACTCATGGACTTCGCACGTGGTCAGGTGATTGAGTGTCACTTGTGTCAGAAGTCTGTACGCGAGATATCCACACTCCTAAACATGTCTAGGTCCACTGTTTCTGATGTGATAGTGAAGTGGAAACGTGAAGGGAAATGTACAGCACAAAAGCGGAAAGGCCGACCTCGTCTGTTAACTGACAGGGAGCGCCGACAACTGAATAGCGTCGTAATGCAGGCATCTATCCAGACCATCACACAGAAATTCCAAACTGCATCAGGATCCACTCCCAAAACTATGACAGGCGTGAGGTGAGAAACCTTGAAAGCCCTGGTCGAGCGGCTTCTCAAAAGCCACACATCACGCACAAAAATGTCAAACGCCGCCTCGCTTGTGTAAGGAGCGTCAACATTAGACGATTATTGAACGTTGTGTGGAGTGACGAATCACGGTATACAACGCAGCGATCCGATGGCTGGGAGTGGGTATGGCGAACGCCCAGTGAACGTCATCTGTCAGCATGTGTAGTGCCAACAGTGAAATACGGAAGTGGTAGTGTGATGGTGTGGCCGTGTTTTTCCTAGAAGAGACTTGGACCCCTTGTTATTGTGCGTGGCACTATCACAGCACAGGCCTACATTGATATAGTAAGCACCTTCTTGCTACCCACTGTTGAAGAGCACTTCGGGGATGGCGATTGCATCTTTCAACACGATCGAGCACCTGTTCATACTGCACGGGCTGTGGCGAAGTGGTTCCACGACAATAACGGACGTAACGGATGTACGGATGTAACGGACGTAACGGATGTAACAGACTGGCCTGCATGGAATGGAAAACTGCAGTAAAATCGTTTCTTTTCGTTTACTATTAATTTGTTATTTCGGAACCAATTTGAAACATCTGATATTGTACTATTTACGGTTTCTTTATTGCAAAAGATGTTCGTATCATCCGCAAAGACATTTTACATTTTACTTTCAAAATTACCTTCATATGGAATCCGTGGTATTGGAGAGAGTGGAAATACCTTACTGGAATGATGGAACATTACGTACGCACCTTTCCGACTCTTTCCCCATTGCTCGTGGAGTTTCTCAAGGATAGATTTTAGGCCCTATTCTGTTCCTACTTTACGTAAACGATATGCCCTCGATCATTAGAAACGGAAAAACGGTTCTCTTTGCAGATGATACAAACATCCTTTGCAATAAGAAAATCGTTAATAGTACAATATCAAATGTTTCAAATTGGTTTCGAAATAACAAATTAATTGTAAACCAAAAAAAACGGTTTTAATGCAATTTTCCATTTCAAATAAACAATTCTGTCCTCCATTGAAAATGAACGGCGTACCATTGACTGATGTTAAGGCAACAAAATTTTTAGGTCTCTCAATTCAGTCAAACCTTAAATGAAACGTCCATTTAAATTAATTGAACACAAAATTAAGTTCATTATGCTACGCGTTCAGAATTCTTTCAAATTCAGTCAGCCTTCATACTGTTCGTTGTGTATAATTCGCGAATGTTCATTCCCGCCTGAGATATGGCATAATATTCTGGGGAAATACATCTTATTGCTCCCAGACTTTTAGATTACAAAAACGAATTGTACGAATAATAACCAAATCCTACCCACGTGATTCATGTAAGCCTCAATTCATTAATCTAGGAATTTTACCATTACCTTGTCTGTTTATTTATGAATCAGTGGTTTTTGTCAAAAATGACTTGCTTAAGGGCGGGAATATATTTTAAGAAAATGCCGATGTCTATTACTATAACACTCGACGTAGACATCATATTCAATCAGGTGACAGTTTGAACAGCTCATTACAAAAAATTCACAAACAATACATGTACATTATTTTACAACACTTTGCCAGATGACGTTAAACGATTAAATTCGATAGAAAAGTTTAAATCCCAAGTGAAATCGTTTCTGCTGCATAACTGTTTCTATACAATTAAAGACTATACTGAGCATCACAAGAAAAGTAATATTAATTTTAACAATGATACGTAATGCATTATTTACCATTTGAACTGTATAAATGTGTATAAACAACCCGTAACAACTGTTGTATTGCAGCCTCCGGGTCAATGACCCCCATCTCGATCAGGTTTTTTGTCCAGTTTCCCTGATCCATTGAGTAAATGCTGAGATGGTCCCTTGTTTTGCTTCTGTACATAAATGTAACTTCATTTTCTGTGCACGTCTTTAGAATTTAGTGGGAAATACAATTATTCAAATTATCGTTTTCATGTTGTCGCGCCAGGAAGTATTATTCTGAAGGACAACATGGATAAGAGCCAAAATTTATTGCCTTTCTATCCTTGAAAATAGATTTTATTACATGGGAGTTTTTTTCTTTTTTTTCTCCCTTTCAAAATTTAAAATTTAAGTAGTATATGACTTAGTGTAGGGTTCACAGAACTTTGAAAATGGGCTCGCAATTCACTTTTACCCATAGCACGTCATACGCAGTTTTTAACTGTTCTTTACCTTAAATTAATAAATAAAGAAAACCGTTCTTCCGTTTCGATCGTCGAGGGCATATCGTTTACGTAAAGTACGAACAGAATAGGGCCTAAAATCGATCCTTGAGGAACACCACGTACAATGGGCAAAGAGTCGGAAAGGTGCGTACGTAATGTTCCATCAATCCAGTAAGGTATTTCCACTCTCTAAGATCGTTGTTTAAGGAATAAACAAAACCAATCTAGAGCAATACCACGGATTCCATATGGAGGTAATTTGGAAAGTAAAAGGTCATGATCAATTACGTCTAAAGCTTTTGAGAGATCTAAAAATAATCCAATAGGTGCCTCGTTTTGATCCAATGATGAAGCAACATCTTTAAGAAAAGAAAATATGGCTGTTTCCGTTGATTTTGATTGTCTAAACCCATGTTTGCAATCTGAAAGCGCGTCGTGTTTACTGAGAAAGGTTTCCATTCGTTCGTAAAAAGTCTCTCTAATATTTCTGAAAAAACTGATAGAAGAGAAATGGGCCAATAATTTTGAATTTCATTTTTGTTGCCTTTTTTAAGAGCGGCTTAATTTTAGCTGTTTTGAAAATATCTGGAAACGTCCCAGTGCATAAAGATGAATTCAATAGGTGAGTTAACGGGTGTATAATGGCATACGCACAGGTCTTTAACAAAGAATCTGGGGATTCATCTAAACCGGGCGAATATTTATTTTTTAGTTTACCAATTATTTTGAGAATTTAATAGGAAGAAGTTTCGGAAACGAACACCGTGTATAAAAGTTTGGGTGAACTGTCTATTATTGAATTTTGTGGCTGGAGACCCTTAGTGAGATCGGCAACAATTCTCGAAAAGTTGGTTAAAGGGACTAGCCCCTGTTGCCGGATCGTTCACATTTATATCGTTATATTTTAAAACAACATTCTCTACAAGGTTTCTAGTTGATTTGGTCGTATTTTTTATTATATTCCACAATGCTTTCGTTTTGTTATTTGAGTTTAAAATATCCTGATCGTTTTTCATGATTTTAGCCTGCCTTATGACTTTTCTTAACAATGATTTGTATTTTTAAAGTAGATGAAATCTTGAGATACGTCATGACGTTTAGAAATGAAAGAAAGAATTCGCTTGTTTTTACAAGATGTCCTAATCCCTTGTGTTATCCAAGAATTGCTTTTTCGTGAAGTATTTAATTTTCTTTTTTGAAGAGAAAGCAAATGTTAAAATGAAATGAAAGAGTTGAATAAAGGAATTATATTTGTTGTTTGTATCAACAGTATTATAAACCGCTTCCCATGACTCCTGCATCAAGTAATCAATGAATAATTTTATTTTATTTTTAGGAAACAATCTAGTCATACGTGTATTATTTATTGTGTCAGTGTTCGCATTTCTTATAATGGTAAGAATTTGTGCATCAAGGTCACTGTATCTTACATCTTTTGTTTCAACTTCATATCCAGTAGTTTTGTTAATTGTAATTTGAACAATTGCCGTCATGGAGTTTTGTGTGATTCGTGATCTCGTACATTAATTTTAATGTCTAAATTGAAGGAATTAATTAAATTGAGAAACTTTTCTTTCTCGCAAGATTCGACCAGAAAATTAATGTTAAAATCTCGGCATACAACAATGGATTCAAAATAGCGATTGCTGACTTTGTTAAGTGTTATCTCCAGTTTTTCTAAGAACAAAATATAATCTGCAGCTCTCTTTATTGGAGGTCTGTAGTATCACTTTTCGCGAAGTAAGATGTACAACAGAAATTTCGAAAACATTTTCAACGGAATACACATTTAATTCTGCCAAGCAGATAGAGTCAATATTATTTCTAATGTATATACAAGACCCCCCCCATATGTAGAACCTTTATGTGATTCTCTCTCTCTCTCTGCAATAAAAGCCTGCGAGGTAAATGCTAAGAATGAAAAAAATGTTAAGTTCATTAGGAGATAACCAATGTTCTGTAAAGCAAAGAACATCCATTTGATTTAAATCGCTCTGTAGAGCTGCCTCTATAAACTCAGTTTTATTTGAAAGCGATTGAACATTATGGTGCAGAATGTTTATATTTTGCAAGTACCTACACGAATGTTTTTGTGCTGCATCTGACTGTAGTTGCTATATAATTACTCCATTTTTACCTCGAGTGCGTGGTCGAAGGTTGTAGTGTGTCCCGGCAGTGACAGGTTGTGAGGAAGTTGGGGCATCGGATGTAGACGAATTGGTAGTGGGAATGGGAGAAACGGGAGTAGGTTCAGAGGAAGAGGCAACAGGGTTCGAAATAAGGGTGGGGGTGGAGAACGTAAGGAAGGTGAAAGGGATAGATTTTTGGCAGGAGACTGCGTAGGACTGGAGTTGATGATGTATTGTGCAAGCTTGTTACCGACTGCATGTTTTCCAGCAAGGTTCATGTGAAGACCATATTAAAGTAGTTTAAGGGTTTTAATTGTTGGTTTGCGTGCTAAATCTCGCTGCATAGTGTTGGTCTGTTGTACCAGAAGGGCAGAGTCGAGACTACAATGTTAGTATTTTGGACGGCACATTGTAATTTGTTTACATGTTGTTCAGGTGTAAAGTTACCACCCAAGTTAATGTCATTCTGCCCTCCTATAATAATGACTGTGTCCTGATTGGTCAGTGTTTTCGTGTGGGTGTCCAACTCTGCAGTCACATCTGCAAACCTCCCGTTAGGTTTAAAAATAGATGAGACTGAGAAGTTGGAGGGTAATTTCCTACTGAGAATGGAGGAAAGATGGCGGCCATGGTTGTCAGCTAAAATAAGTACCTGTTTTTTAGGCTCAGTAGGAATGTCTTTGTTTTCAAGTGAGCTCGGATGCGCAGCTTTACGTGTTTTGGTTTTGACGCGCTTCCTAGCCTGTTTGCGTTGGTTTGTGTATGTACTTGTCGATGGTAGAGAAGGGTGGTGAGGATCAGAAAGGCGAGGAAAATCTGTTTCATAATCTAAAACACTAAATTTGTTTTGAGTTGTGACTGGATGCGGTGTCTGTGTCTTTTGTACTGTAACGTCACAGCCTCCTCAAATAAAAAAAAAACGAGTAGGTACGATTTCAACGAAAGGATTGAAATATTGAAAAATATTAAGTGCGTCGAGTAGCCAGAACCCGTCCGCCGCCCCCACGCCCCATACCTCTTAGGGAGCGTATACAATGAGACCCTCTTGTCATCGGTCGGGGAAGAACTAGAGATATTTATGATGTTAGGAACTGAGCTGTGGAGAAAGTAGTAGGACAGGTTGTCCAGGCGTGTTCCGCGTGAGGTGCGAGCGCTGCTCCCTCCGCGTCGCGTGTTTTGTGTTTGTTTCCGATTTCGCGTTCTGCGTATGTGTGTGTTTGGTCGTGCTGCCTGTACAGAGATTGTACTCATCAGCATGTGTGTGATTTTAAACATGGTGCAAAAACAATCTATCTTATCTCTCCATCCCCCAGATGAACTGGTGATAGGAGAGAATGGCGTATGGGAAGCGTGAATGGATGGGTGATGTTTTGGACATGAGCAGACGGGTTAATTTATTAGGTCTAGGATTTAGAGAGGTTATTTTGTTAAAGGGAGGGTATTGTGGGATGAGATAGGTATCTTAATTAAGGTGTAGGAGGGGATCACAGGTTATTTTAATGCAGGTGAAGTTTTAGGGCTGGGAACATGTCCGACGGGTTATTTCTTTAAAGGGGTTTTAGATGGGTTATTTTATTGAGGGTACTGCGTCGCGATTGGTTTTTTTTAAGGTTGGAAAACTTATTTGTTAAAGGTTATTTTGGAGATTGTTGGAAAAACGGGACATTTCTGGATTTTATGGAACTCAAGTCGTTTAGTAAAGAGGTATGCCATTTCAGAAGTTTTGAAAAGTCGTGAATGTAAGTGCTGGTTGTCCAGATGCTTGGTCGTATGGTCTACGTAGCTATATTGTGGGAGAAGGTGGAGGTAGGGTGAATATGTCGAGGGTGGCGCTTCCATTGTGAGGGATGGTTCTGTTTATGATATGACGATGAGGTTCGACAAAATCAGAGAAAGAAGGATTGTACATTGCTTCTAGCAGTCGTTTCCGTGCAGTTTCGTAGGTTTCTGTCGCAAGAGGTTTAATGTCGTGCTGGTTTTGATGTCGAGGTAGCAGTCGTCAGGTGCGGGTCTGTAAGTCAGTCTGATTATTCTGTTTTCCAGTCTGGTCAGCAAGTTATAGTTTGATTGAAAAGTCGAGGCCCATGTTTCAGCGGCGTATGTGGCTATTGGCTTGATGTACGTATGTTATATGTAAAGTTTGGTTTTGTCTTTAACGTTCTTGTTTGTCATGATGGGCAGTAAGGCGTTGATTGTCCGGTGTGCTTTTGGTCTTGTCCTTGATGTGTCGCGTCCACAGTAGTTTAGAGTTGAATGTCAGTCCAAGGTACGTCACTTCGTTTCCATGGAATGTCCAGTTATTAATTTGAATGGGGCTATTGCTGGATTTGCTCTTTCCATTGAAATATGATAGCTTGACATTTGGATGCGTTGATTGTTATTTGGTTTTCTGGCCCAGTCTGTGAGAAGGTTAGCGGCTTGTCGTAATTTCCATATTGCCTTTTTGGTCGTGTGGTTGGTAACAGTATATGCCAGGTCGTCTGCGTATAGATAGTCATTTACATTGTGAGGTACAGGTATGTCATTAATGAAGATGTTGAATAGGGTAGGAGAAGCACAGCGCCCTGAGGGACGCCGGCTTGGATGGGATAGGAAGAGGAATAGCATGAAAGGTGTCGTACGCAGAAGGAGCGGAGGGAGGTAATTTCTCAGAAAAGACTGAAAGAATTCTGGGATGTATGGTTTTATTTTGAAAGGAGGATCTCGTGGTTGACTGAGTCAAACGCACTGCTAAAGTCGGTAAACAAGGCAGGGACGTCGCGTGGATATTGGAGGATGTTGAAACGTCTAGGCAAGTCGTAGGTCTGTAGTACCGCTGACCTATTCTCTCTGAAACCAAACTGTGTTTTTCGTAGTACGTTAGTCAGAAGTGGTGTCATTCGTCTGAGTAAAGTCGTTCAAATAGTTTGCTAGAAGTGGGTAACAGATTGATTGGTCTGAACTGCTGAGTTGTTTATGGTCTTTGTTTGGTTTTGGATCATGATGACGGTAGAATGTTTCCAGATGGAGGGTAGTGAGATAGGCGTATGCATGAGTTGAAAATGACAGTCAAATGGTGAGTCGCATTATGGGTCAGATGTTTTAGTGCCGCCGTCTGAACTCCATCAGGGCCTGCAGCTTTGTCGGTCAAGAAGTCGAATTTCGTCTCGTATTTCGTTGTCAGTGAAAGTCCACAACTGTTGCTGAGCAGTTGGAAGTGGCGGGTTTTGAGGAAATTAAGGATAGCGGATGAAGGGAGTGGGGTTGGTTTCTGGGAATTTAGAGGAGTGGAATTGGGCGAAGGCTTCAGCAATGACCTTGGGGTCGTATGTGAGGTGTTATCTGGTTGCATTATGGAGAGATAGGTTGTGGGGCTGCCTTCATGGTTTTAATTATTTTCCATAGTCGGTCAGGTGTTTTAAATTTGCGTCCGATAGTCTTGTCCCAAGTATTTCCGTGGTGTTGCGTCAATTTGTCGTGGAGTGCACGTTTGAATTGTTGGTAAATGGTCTTGTCCTCTTTTGTCTAGTTCGGTAGTAGCGTCTTTGTGCTCGTCTTTTTGTCTGATGAGGTCTAGAGTTCATTCGGGAGGTTTTGAAGTGATGTGCGAAGAATATAATGTAGATTTGCGGATGGCGGATTTGATCTGATGGTTGAAGTGGTCTATGGCTTTATCTATTTCTTGGCAGGTACTGAGGGATGAAGGAGTTTTTATCTTTTTCGATATGAGATGCTTGAAGTTTTTCCAGTCTATGGTGCGAGGAGGGTGAATGGGCGGGGCTAGAGAGTAAGGCGTTATATGAACCGTGAAAATTATTGGTAGATGATCTGATATTAACTCGTGCCGGGGGTAGGGATTCGTGACGATGATGGATGTGGAGTGGATTACGAGGTCGAGGATGTCGTTTGGTTCGTCGTTTATCATGTGGGTAGGTTCCTGAGGTGCAGAAGGTTTAAGGTAGGTCTGGTTAGAAGATAGTTATGTAGGTCTCGTCCGGTTGATTGTCGTACTTGCACCCCAGTTCGTCAGTTTAGCGTTCAGTCGCCTGCTATAACAGAGGGTGTGCGTCTGTCAATTAGTTGGTCCAAGTCTGCTGCTTTCAGTCTGCTGTGAGGTCTGTTATACATTGAAACGATTTTGATTGGTCCTAATTTTGTTCCTATTTGAATGGAGGTAGTTTCGAAAGAGGTATTAGGAGTCGGGAGGATGGTATGTGGGATCGTATTCCGGATTAGGATGGCTGTTCCTCCGCCCATGGTTATTGGCCGGTCTGTTCTGTATATGAGGAATTTGGGAATGGAGAAAGGTTGGTTAGGTTTTAACCAGGTTTCCTGAATAGAAGTGCCCCTGATGGAGTAGTCGTCAAGAAACTGTCTGATTGAAGCCTTTTTGTCGTGTAGTCTGCCTTGTGCATTCCAGGATGCTAGTCTTAAGTAGTGTTGTCTGTTGTTCTGCCTGTTTAAAACAGTTCGCATAATTTTGTCGCAGCAGTCAGTAGTTTCGTGAGTATGTCCTCGGTCCTTTAAAATATTGATAATGTCTTTATTATCTGGATGATTCTGGTAATATTGTTGTTTTGATGAAGTCGATGATGTCTTTTGGGTGTTGCTGGTGCTGTTGCCAGTTGTAGTCGGGGAATCCTGGTTGTCAGTTCTGTTCGCAGTAGTATCCGCGAAGGTTCTGCCGCCGAGTCCGGGGAAGGATTCAAGGGAGAAATCTGGTGGGGGCTGGTTGGTACGATTACTGTTTCTGTCTCTTAGTCTGGCGATTGCTTGTAGTCGGGAGTTGTTGGCGAGTTGGAAAGCTGCACAGCTGGGCCAGGATGCTTCGTGGTTTTGTGAGCAGTTGGCATACTTTATAAGGGTGCTGGTGCAGAAGACGGTGTCGTGTGATTCTGCACATTTGCCGCAGACCCATTTCCTGGAGCAATGATTTTTAGTGTGCCCAAATTGTTGGCACCTGTTGCAGCGGGGGATCCTGTTGTTATTTTGGTAAGAGTCAATCCTAATACTATAGTATGACACATATTTCATAGTTTCCTTTATTGACGGTATCAGGTCCTTGTCCGTCTCACATACGTATAGTCCTAGGTGTCTTATGGTTTTATCTTGTTCCATTTTCTGCATTTCTGACAGATGGTATATGGGAAAGCTGTATGTGTCGCGTATGTCAGTCAGTAGGTCCTGTGTATTTAAGTTCGGGTAATCCTGACGGTATCAGGTCCTTGTCCGTCTCACATACGTATAGTCCTAGGTGTCTTATGGTTGTATAATCAATTGGGCCTTGTTGCAACGTGCGTCAATACTGTTCTTGGTCCATTCATTTAAGTCTTTCACAAGGGTCTTACAGTCTATGATCTTGTTGAGGTCCAGGTGGTAGGCTCCGATCCGGGGTTTTAATCCGGGAGTCGATCTGATGGGGTTTTTAGTGTCTTGTGCGTCAACTGTGTTGTCATCATGGTTGTTTGTTGTACCGGAAGGTCCTGATCCTGATGCCTGTCCTGGTCCTGAAGCACGAGAAGCGATTATTCATGGAAATAATTGGAGGTAGTGATGGAAGGGGAGTGCGCGCGAATTTTGTTGGGTATTCGTAGGTTTCGCCATCCTCACCTAGAACCTTGCTGCCTGGTTGTCCAGCCTTGGGTGTGGGTTTGCCCTTGCCTTTGCCTCGTGGCTCCACGGGGTGCTCGTCCACTACTTCCATGTCACTGTCTGACATACCGCGGGCATCATGCAGTAGTTTTGTCCTTTTTTGATCCCTCGTGTTGGTAAGATCGTTCTTTCGCCGATCGTCGTGTATTGTTTGTTTCCTGGTGATGGCTGGCCTTATCGGCAAGTGACTTTTGTCCAATGGTTCCATTTTTGCCGGCTGCTGCTGCAGCCGCGTGGCGTTTGTCCTTCACCAGAAGTGTAGTCTGTTAAACCAGTTAGGTTCGTAACTCTCACCCTTAGCTGGTTGTAGGTTCGCTGGTAGTCTTGGCCTAGTCAGGCCAGAGGTGCCGTTGTCGATCACGGTTCAGTTGTCCGCTAGTCTCAGAGGCGTTGTCAACGCCCGAGTCGTAGTATCCGAAGAGGGCCAGGTGTCCGAAGTCCGGAAGAGAAGCCAGGGATGAAGCCGGGTGTCCGAAGTCCGAAGAGAAGCCAGGATGAAGCGGGTGTCCGAGTCCGTGAAGAGAAGCCAGGGATGAGTGAAGAGAAGCCAGGAGAAGCCGGGTGTCCGAAGTCCGTGAAGAGAAGCCAGGGATGAAGCCGGGTGTCCGAAGTCCGTGAAGAGAAGCCGGGGATGAAGCCGGGTGTCCGAAGTCCGCGAAGAGAAGCCAGGGATGAAGCCGGGTGTCCGAGTCCGTGAAGAGAAGCCAGGTAGTCCAAAATCCGAAGAGTAGTCCAGGTCGATAGCACAATCACTAATATAACTCACTAAATTGGTACTCGCACAAAAAATGATCCTGTGAAGTATGATTCTGATTTCGCGTTCTCTACGGTGCCGTTCAAAGCACTACGCGGCTCCGTGCCGTGCCGTTTGTGGACCCGTGCCGTGTGCTACGCGAGTACGATTACTACTGTGAACAGAAACATTGTTGACGCTGACCAGTGCAATTATAAGTGCGGGTAAAATTCAACACGAATTATTATCCACCGAACTAAACAATGCTAATCCGCTGGCCATGCAAGCGGACGAGCAACTGACAGACACTCCGATACCCAGTCCAGTGCAGACGCGTACCCGCGCGCACCTGAAAACCAGTAAATCCATCTCCCTGCCACGCCGGAACCGCTGCAGAGCCTGCCAGTACCTGGACGACTCCTTGGGCCACACGTGCGTGATAGCACGTCGAGCGGACCCGGAAATACAGGAAGAAATAAACGCATTGAGGAGAGCTGCAGCAGAAGAAGCCGCTGCAAAGCGCAATGCACACACACACACACACCACAACTTAACTGGTGAGTCTGTTCCGTGCCGTGCTAAGGCGCCCGCAGCCGCTGACGAACCCCTCTCTAGCCCCAATACCCTCTCAGTCCACACGCCAGTCGGACGAACCCCTTAGCTCGCCTGAGACCAGCCCCTCCAAAATGGATGCAGCGCCGCCTCCATCTGACGCCGCACCTGCCTCGCAGCCCCCCGCTGTCTTACCGCCCTCAGCTGCCCCTGCCTTGTCGCTGCCTGTAGCAACATCCGCCACCATCACGCTCACAGAGCAAGAGCGCGCCGATGGGTGGGAGATGGTCGGCAGGGCTTTCAGCGCCCCGAAGCTGCTCCCGTCCCAAGCCTGGTTACACCTCAATGCGTTGCCGGTTTCAAACCGTTACCAAGTATTAACACCACGCGAAGCCCCCGCGCCCCAGAGCGCCCTCAAACCGCCCGCCCCGCCGCCCGCCGGCCCCTCCACCGCCTCTCAGACCGTGCGCGCCCCACCCTCCGCCCCCGCGAAGTGGTAGGGGAGATTTGCATTCAGATGCCTGTATACACCCAGGCTATCCTTAAATTGCTCCAGCCAAAGCTCACTAAAATCTTGAGAGGCACAGTCACTCCAGCGTTCTTCACGCTCAAGCCAGCCTGCATAAAAGATCATCAGACTATTATCCTCGAACAGGAAAAAATGGGAAACTTAAACCGGCATGCCCAGTACTTTTTCCGCCGGGCCACTGAAGAACGCCGACATAAACTGGTAATAAGAGGTCTAGATTACGGAGCAGATCTCAACTCCCTCAAGGAAGAAATCGAGTCACACGGCGTCACTGTACACTTCCTTTCTGAAATGAAACGGCCGCGCATAGATCTTGACGGCAAAAAAGTATTTGATTCGCTAGGTTTATACCTTGTGGAAACTAACTTTGCCCAGATAAACAGGGTAAAAACTATCCAGGCGCTACAGAACCTCCTCATCAGATGGGAGGAGTACAGGGGGCTGGGCGTGCCCCGCACTGCAAGCGGTGCCAGATCTGGGGCCACTCGCAGAGCGGGTGCCGCCGAAATCCAGCTGTTTGTTCTGTGGAGGTGGACACAGCTTCGACAATTGCCCCCGCAGCGGTGAGCCGAAATGCGCCAACTGCGGAGAGGCACATGTTGCCACATACGGTGAATGCTCTGCATTACTTGCATACCGTCATGCGCGCGCACGCCAACTGCAGGGAGCGCGAAATGCACGCTCCGCAGCTGATGAACTTCGCCGACAAAACAACCTTGCAGCGCCACGCGCCGCCCTAGCTGTTGCCAGTGCACCTGCGCTTTCCCAAGGCGTCCGACAAGCTTTTCCGCCGCTCCCATTGGCTCCCGGCGCCCCTGCTCCCATTGGCACCGAATTTGCTGACATCACAGCCGACCGGCAAATCGCCACCCCCAATGAAAGTGTGCCCTCTTCAAATACCCCAAAAACCCTCGGAATCTGGTCTCGGCGAGCTCTTCGAACTCTTCAAACTTCTGCAGGGTTCAGATGTCAAAAAAATCATCAATCTCATCAAATCAGCAGTCGAAATCCTTAAAACCCCAGGAGACATCTTCTCCAAGCTAATTCTAATCGCCCCACTCATTCAGGAAGCTTTCCCATAATAAACCTCATCAAACTTGTATTCTGGAACGCAAATGGAGGACTCATCAAAAAAAGAGACGATATTCTTCAATTCATCTCAGACTATTCCCCCCACCTCTTTCTTATCCAAGAAAGTCATCTCTTCCCTAGCGAAAAGTTCACCCTGAGAAATTTCATCATCTACCGAAATGATCGTTCTGGTCCTCACCGCGGCGGTGGTACTTTAATTGCAATCCGACGTACGATCCCACACACGCTTCTAGTGACCCCGCCTCTCATCAGCATCGAGGCCACAGCGGTGGAGACTGGAACGCCGCGTGGGCCGATCGTGGTCGTCTCTGCCTACAAGAGGCCTCAGGAACCACTTGCGGAACTCGACCTCGATGCACTACAAACGCTCGGGGCGCCGATCATTATAGCGGGCGACCTTAACGCGAAGCATCCGGATTGGGGATGCCGAGTTGGTAACTCCTCGGGCGCCCGTCTATTAGCTTACATCAACCACAATGATCAGCTCCGCATCACCCCGCCTTCTTCTTTCACCCACCTACGCTCAAATCCAATCACCAACACCATAGATCTCTTTCCACTCCAAAACCGCTTCACGACCTCACCTCAGACCACCTTCCTGTCATTTTCGCCCTCCAAAACGATATTTTTCTCGCCCCCACTCCCTCCAAACTCAACTCAGAAACCTCTTGGAAAACCTACCAATCCAAATTAACCAACAAACTATATCAAACCCCTCCTCCTCCTCTTGACATCGACCGTGCCATAAACCACCTAAATTATCAGATCAAAACTGCCTTTTCTCAATCTACCACTAAACACCCCGAAACACCGTTCTCTTTCTCACAGACCCCAGTTGAGCTGATCCGCTACATACAAGAGCGCCGAAAGGCACAAAGACACTATCAACGACCGCGCGACCCCGATGCAAAGGCTGCTTATCAGCGCATAAGGAGGAAAACTTCTCGCCTCCTGAGAGAACACAGAAACGCGATGTGGGAAGAATACGTCAACAAATCCCAAATAAACAACGCAGAAGACCTATGGAAACTGCAGCGAGCCCTCAGAAATCCCGCCCCTGCCATCACTGCCCTCGAGCGCCCAAACGGTCAAACGCCAACTTATGATCCCACCGTCAAGGCTGAAGTATTCGCCGACATGTTGGCAAACAGGTACATGCCCCCGCCCATCTCATGCTCGCTGCAGCTCCCTGCCACCGCCGCGGAAATCCCAATCAACATCGCCCCTCCTATCAACATCTCGTTCGACTGGCACATCGAATGATGTGTGGATGAAGTGCGTGACCTTCTCAAAAACACGAACACAAAGAAGTCGGGCGGCCCTGATAAGCTTACCGGAGAAATGATTAAACACTTGCCTCAAAAGGCCGCCCACCTCTTAGCACAAATATACACAGCTTGCATTTCTGTGCAATACTTTCCACTAGTATGGAAAGCGGTCTACCATCACTCTACTCACGAAGCCAAATAAGAACCCGCGCCTCCCAGAAAACCATCGGCCCATTTCTCTCCTGCCGATTCTCGGTAAACTCCTTGAGAAAATAACTCTCACGAGAATCCAACGGGACCTCGAGAAAAAAAGCATTATTAGGGAGGAGCAATTCGGCTTCCGTAAGCAGCGTTCCTCTGCTATGCAGGCGCTCCGCTTCGCCTTCTCGGCTCTAAGCCGCCGCTGCTCTGTTTCCGCTCTTTTCTTCGACTTCTCCTCCGCCTTCGACACGGTCCACCACCCACTCCTTCTTCACAAACGTCGCCCCTACATCCCTCTTCATATTCTCAACCTAATCACAAGCTATTTGTCCCACCGCTCCTTCACTGTCAAATATCAACGTTTCACTTCTTCCCCTCGCCCTATCCAAGCCGGCGTTCCCCAGGGAGCCGTCCTCTCCCCTTTCCTATTTTCTCTCTTCATAAATGACGCGCCAGAAACCACCGGAGTGCACAGCTTTATCTATGCAGATGACATAGCTTACGCCGTGAAGGATAGCCGGATCGACTTTGCCACAAGACGGCTCCAGCGCGCCGCACTCGCACTATCGAATTGGAGTGCGGAAAACGGCCTCGCGCTGAACGCACAGAAATGTCAAGCCATCATCTTTACACATAAACTCAGTCACAACACGCACACTGTCGCGGCCATCCGCCTAGATGCACACACTCTTCCGTGGCGACAAACTATCACCTACCTAGGCGTCATCTTCGACTGCTAACTCACCTGGAGGGAGCACATCAGAGATGCGCGGAAAAAAATGACATGGCGCATCAGCTCCTTACTGCCACTCTTTAGGAGCCGCTCCCTCCAGGAGAAAATCAAAATCAGACTATACCTTGCATGCGTAAGGAGTGCGGGGCTCTACGCATGTGAGGTTTGGGCCACGGCACCAGAAACTACACGTGATCTGCTTACACGAGCGGAGAACTACTTCATAAGAACGGCCCTAAACCCCGCCCCTGGTGACGCCTACACAAATGTTCTCCTTTCACATAACGTAAACTCCATTACCTCCACTATTCACACACTCGCCACGGAAAGAATCACCTCAATCTTTTCAAACATTGATACACACCCCCTCTTTCGTCCCTACCTCCAATACTTCCAAAAACAATCCCGCTTCAAAACCAAGAAACTCCCTTCCGACGTCATCTTCCTGAAACCTCCTTAATCTCCTCAAAATTTAACTTCTTACTCTCTTCATTCCTCCCACGTCAGTCAAGTCGCGGGCGAGGAACAGATCCCAGAAAAACCACCACACTAGACAACACTCTGAGCTATTATCTGTGCTGTACTGCGCTCTATGCCTTCTCTGCTACCTGATTATCTTTCATTTTTTTGTACTACTTTTGTGCTATTATATAGTTTAACTGTGCTATTATACCTGTTTGTGTTATCATATCTTTCTGTTTTGCCATTATATCTGTGTATTTATACATTGTGCTATCATAATCGTACTATTTATCTGCCTTATGTTTAATCCTAACTCAGTTCATCAACAGGTCTCAAATTGAAATGTAAACAACTATGTAAATAGAAAACTTGATATTAAGTAACAAACTGAGTACAAATAAGTAGATAGGAAACTCAAAGAAAGAATAAAGGGCTAAGAAATACAAATATTAAACATTAGGATCTAGATAAAAACTCAATAGGAAAACTTGTAAATATTTTAAGATCTAGGTTAAATTAGGAATTAGGTGTTAGGTATAGTGCAAACTATGCAAATAACTGTAAAAACTTAGATAAAATTTTGGTAAAAAATCTTAATTTAGGTAGGATAGTTTTAAAAAATAAGTACAACTAATTTAAATAAAAAGACCGGTTAGCGTGTGCGGAACGGGAAATGACTAAAGAACATCAAGGGAGCAGCTAAGCAAATATAAATGCAAGAGTTTGCAATAAAAATCACCGCGGGCGCCCAACATGAGACAATCATAGGGCGCCCGCAAAAAGTTTCTACAAATCAAACAATTCAACAACAAATCGGAAGAGCTCCACACTGGAGCAGGCCGAAAAAACGGTTAACCACCACAGACGGCGCTGTGGAGAAACACTAAGTGTAAATACCCGAGACGCGTGTCGCGCCGATGGGGCCCCGTGTTAGTCACGCATGAGGGACCTGGATGGGACTTATTAGGCCACATTAAAAAAAAGCTTTCTGACACAACTCTGCACTCCACGTGAAGGACGCGTGCCACCCTGTTCGAAATTTTCCATCACATGAAATTCTCAACTGCCATTGGACAGAACACCGAAACGGAGACCACCCATTGTCGCAAATTCTAACGAATCAAATCATAGAGATCTGGGAGGGGCAGTCGAATCACGTACGGGACTAGCAGACGGAAAAAGATTTTGGTGGCGTGTAGACGCATGAGATGAAAGGGAGCGTTCGTGGCCTGTAGACGCATATAATAGATTGAAAAAGACTTTCGTGAAATATCAGCAATTAGTTGGAAAAGGAAACACTGCCGTTATGCAGTTTAATCGGCAGCAGAACATTACTGGTTGCACCCTTTTCACTTGCGAGCACGGGCCGCAAATTATTGCACGTGCCATACGACAACGCCAGTGCCGCCTCCGACGGTTGCGTACTGCCTACTGTGTCGGACGTGCAAGCCTCTTGGTGAGGAAGCCGACCCACTTCAGCTGATTGGGTCCGGAGACGTCCGTCAACGCCATCCAGCCGTCACCCATCGATCATCGTGGAGATCTGCAGTTCATTCGGCCTGCTCCAGAGTGGAGCTCTTCCGAATTGATGCTCAATGATTTGAGGTTTTAAATTCTTTGCGGGCGCCCGCGGAGTTTGGATTTGTGCTTGTTTTCCTTTTGATTTGGCTGCTCCCTTATGAGAAGTTTTAGTCATTTTCCGTTTCGCACACACTACCGGTCTTTTTTTTTTTTTTTTTTTTTTTTTTTTTTTCAAGTGAAATTTTATTTTGATGGTACATGATTTTTCTTACATCATTTCTAACTATTTACATTTTTACTTTGTAACAATATGTAAATGTTGAATTCTTAATCCTAATACCTACTTAACTCCTAAATCTAGTTCTTAATGCCTAGTTTTATCTATATAGTGAAACCTAACCGTGTAATTTTTACCTAGTATCTACCTATTTATCTGATAACTACCTAACGATTTAATTTCTACCTAATATCTACTTATCTGATATCTACTTTTTATCTGCCTATCTATATAATCTATACTTAATGTCTACCTTTTTGTACAGTTTTACATAGTTACCTAATATCTTAAACTTCTTGAAACTACTTTGGTTTCCTAGTATTTAGTTAATTTCAAGTTCTCTAATCTTCTTAATCTTACCTAGTATCTAATCTTAACCTATCCTATTTTTATTTATAACTAATACCTAATTATTTACAGAAATTTTACATATATGTACATTTTGTCTAGTATCTAATTTTTACAGGTTTTTGTATAGTTGCCTAATACTTAGATTTACATGTTTATTTACATTTTTTTCACATAGTGGTGTAGAGAACAGATAACTTATTTACACTAGTGGTATTTACATTGGTGAATGAGGTAGCAGAAAGTAGTGAAGGGTGCAGCACAGCGCGTGTACAGCACATGACTTTAAATGCGGTTTGGTGGGGTTAATGGAGTCTGTTCTTTGCCCGCGGCGCAGCTGACGTGGGAGGAGTGCGGGTTTAGAAGAAACTAGGGAGGCTTGAGGAAGATGACGTCGGAGGGGAGTTTTTTGGTTTTGAAGCGGGATTTTCGTTAAAGTATTGGATGTAGGGGCGAAAGAGGGTGTGTGTGTCAATGTTTGAGAAGATAGAAGTTATTCTATCCGTGGCGAGTGTGTGAATGGTGGAGGAAATGGTGTTTGTGTTGAGTGCGGAGAATGTTTGCGTAGGCGTCACCTGGAGCTGGTTTTAGAGCTTCTTATAAAGAGGTTTTCTGCTCGTGTGAGCAGATCACGCGTGTTCTCTGGCGCCGTGGCCCAGACCTCGCATGCGTAGAGCCCCGCACTCCTTACGCACGCAAGGAATAATCTAATTTTTATTTTCTCCTGAAGGGAGCGGCTCCGGAAGAGTGGCAGCAGGGAGCTGATGCGCAAAGTCATTTTTCGCTTTCCGCGCTTCAATGATGTGCTCCTTCCAGGTGAGCTTGCGGTCAAATATGACGCCTAGGTATGTGACAGATTGTCGCCACGGAAGAGTGTGAGCATCTAGGCGGATGGGCGCGACGGTGTGCGGTTGTTGTGATTGTGTGTGAAGATGATGGCTTGGCATTTCTGTGCGTTCAGCGCGAGGCCGTTTTCCGCGCTCCAATTCGAAAGTGCGAGTGCGGCGCGCTGCAGCCGTCGAGTGGCAAAGTTAAACCGGCTATCCTTCACAGCGTACGCTATGTCATCTGCGTAGACGAAGCTACGCACACCGGTGATTGCTGGCGCGTCGTTGATAAAGAGGGAGAATAGAAAGGGAGAAAGGACGGCGCCCTGGGGGACGCCGGCATAAATGGGGCGAGGGGAAGAAGTGAAGAGTTGGTATTTTACAGTGAGGTGGGAAGTACTGCAAGAAATGCAAGCTGTGTAGATTTGTGCTAAGAGGTGGGCGGCCTTGGGTGGCAGGTTTTAATCATAGCTCCTGTGAGCTTATCTGGGCCGCCCGACTTCTTTGAGTTGGTGTTTTTAAGGAGGTCGCGCACTTCATCCGCTTCGATGTGCCAGTCGGACGAGATGTCGATGGGGGGAACGAAATTGATTTGGGTTTCCGCGGCGGTGGCTGGGAGTTGTAGCGAGCTAGAAATATGTGGGGGCGAGTATCTCTCTGCCAGCATGTCGGCGAACACTTCCGCCTTGACGGCGGGGTCGTAGGTCGGCGGGAGGCCGTTTGGTCGCTCGAGGGCGGTGATGGCGGGGGCGGGATTTCTGAGTCTTTGGCATGTCAACAACCCCATTTCTCTTGTGAATTTCCTTCTAAAGCGCTTCCACTTTTACCTTACCTTTTTTGGGAATTTGCCACTTTCTGATTTCGGGGATGTATGAAATGCGATGTAAACACTCAAACTTTGCTTGGATTAGACGCTGAGTTCTCCAAAAGATTTGTTCAGAGGATACACTGTACCTGTCTCAATACTTCCGCTTGGAATTGCTTGTTACACATTGTCCTTAAACAGTATAGTGCCATCTAACTACTTTTCATTCGACCTCAAGAACGGCATTTTGCCTTTATTTATTTATTTATTAATTTACGTCAAAAACGGTTAAAAACTGTGTGTGATGTTCTATGGGGAGAAGTGAATTCTGTGCACGTTTTCATAATTCTGTGATTCCAACCCTAAGCCATATATTACTTGAATTTTGAATACAGAAAGAAAATGCGTGTTTTTGCAAGGATTGATAACAAAATATTCGCTCCGATGCAATAAAATGTATTTTCAAGGGTAAATCAGCAATAAATTTGGACTCTTATCCCTCAAGTAATAATACTTCCTGCTGCAACAACATTGAGAACGATAATTTGAATAACTATATTACCCACTGAATTCTAGAAGAAGTGCGCAGATAATGAAGTTACATTTATGGCCAGAAGCAAAACAAGGGGCCATCTCAGCATTTGCTCAAAGGATCAGGGAAACTGAACGAAAAACCTGATGGAGATGGGAGTCATTGACCCAGAAGCTGTGGTACAATACTTGTTACAGTTTATTTAGAATTATGCAGTCCAAATGGTAAATAATACATTAAATATCACTGCTAAAGTTAATGTTACTGTCCTTTTGATTCTCAGTATAATCTCTAATTGTATAGAAACAGTTATGCAGCAGAAACGATTTTACTTGGGATTTAAACTTTTCTATCAAATTTAATTGTTTAAAGTCATCTGGCAAAGTGTTATAAAATAATGTACATGTATTGTTTGTGAATTTTTTGTAATGAGATGTTGATACTGTCACCTGATGACTATGATCACTACACTGAGTGTTATAGTAATAGACATCGGCATTTTCTGAAAATATATTCCTGCCCTTAAGCAAGTCATTTTTGACAAAAACCACTGATTCATAAAAAAGACAAGGTAATGGTAAAATTCCTAGATTAATAAAGAGAGACTCAGCACATGGGTGGGATTTGGTTATTAATTGTACAATTCTTTTTTGTAATCTACAAGTCTGGGAGATATAAGATGTATTTCCCCAGAATCTCAGGCAGGAATGAACATTCACGAAATACACACAACGAGCAGTATGAAGGCTGACTGAATTTGAAAGAATTGTGAATGTGTAGCATAACGAACTTAAGTTTGTGTTCAATTCATTTAAATGGAAAATTGAGGTTTGTCTGAATTAAGAGATCTAAAAATTTCCTTTCTTAAATGAAATATCACTTATTTTCGAGCACACGATGCTGAGTGTATTTTATAGAATTTGCAACTAGTATATAAAAGGAGGCCTCTGAATCAGATTTTCATTTCCACATTTTCAATTTTTAAATACACAATTTTTTTTAATACATCCACAATATTTTCATAATATATCCCCAATACCAAAAATTATTATACTTTTTATCAATTTTCATGTGTTGAAAGGTATTGAGGTGTGTTGAGCTCCTAACTCATATTTTCAGAATCCAAAACTTTGTCATTTCAATGAAATGCATGATATATGCAATTGAAATATGGTTCAATATTCATAATAATGGATAATATAAGGTGATGTAATGGCCAAATCAGATTTTTTGAAATACCTCAATATTTGAAGTATGGTACTCCAATATCACTAAAAAATTTTAAAAAACGTTTTAAAAAAATAATTACCTTATAAATGGGTTTTATATCGAAACTGAATAAAGCTACATTTCCTGTTAAGATAACAACAAAATTACAGATTTATTCAAAGATCATGATTATCCTTTTCTTCATATCAGAGAAGTAGATACAAAATTTGGAGATAATTTAATTTGTTATGGATCTAACTTACACATGGCAAAAAATCTTCTTTTAAATAAAAAGCGTTAATACAAGAAAAAATTGTCTATCATATTGAAAAATCATCAGATAAAACTGCTGTAAAATATCAAAAATCCCAAGTTTGAAGATTGAACATTACATCCCCTTAATATCTGTAGGGCAAGGTATTGATATCTATTAAATATCTTTTATCATAGAACAAATTTTCTAGTTTTCATCGTACATCATTTAGACCATGTCTGTCCCAAAAGTGTTTTTTTTTTCGTGGCTATAAGTAGGAGAGGTGCCAGGGGAGGTTTAGCTTTCCAACGGTTCTAAGCTCCTGTTTAGTAGTCGCGAGTCGCGTCGATGGAGAAATCTTTGGATCAAAGACACGCGATCAAGTTTTGAGTGATGAATAACAATAAGCAAGAGGCCGCTGGACGCTTTTGAGATGTTTCGTTCTAATTGTCTGCGCAGTGTTATCACTAGGGATGAGACGTGAATCTTTGAGAACGATCCGGAAACGAAAGGGCAGAGCGCGAAGTGGCCCACCTCGGCGTCTCCACTCCCCAAGAAGGCTTGCATAAACACATCGCGCGAGAAAATCATGCTCATTGTCTTTTTTGACACAAAGGACTAGTTCACAGTGCGTTCGCAATACCTGGACACACCATAAACACCTACAAACAAGTGCTCCCGAGCCTGAACAACAGGGTCACCCGCGTCCGAAAGACCAACGCTTCGCGGAAGCATCACCACAACGCGCCGGCCCACTCCGCCTTCGTTGTCGCGGACTACCTAACCCGCATCGGTGTGGCGGCGCTTCCACAACCGCCCTACAGCCCCGACCTTACTCCGGCGGACTTGTTTCCTCGGCTGAAAAGGGATATGAAAGGAACGCATTTCACTTTAGACAACATCGAAGCAAATACGACAAGAGCTCTAAAGGACATCTTCGCCCAGGACTTTTTAGGAGCGTACGAGGCATGGAAATCGTGCTGGTAAAATGTATCGATGCACAAGCATCATACTTTGATGAGTTTTAAGTTGCTGTACCTATTTAATTTTTTTTTTTTTGGCGACGAATTACTTTTGGGATAACCATTGTTTTCTTTTGATGTAATTTTATACTTATCTTCATACGTCTCTACATCACTAAACAAACTGTTTATACATATTGAATTTCGTTTGTAGGATAAAGTCTTACAAATTCTCTAATGGGTATGCCTAAATATTCATAGTTAAATTTGTGTGGTATGGATTCTTGGAGAAATTCACAACTTTCAAAATGTTCAATGTGTGTGTATGTCTGTGTGTGTTTTTTTTTTTACCAACCTCCCTTCTCCTCCATCCTCCCCGCGGAACCGCCGTTAGGCATGACATCACGGGGAGTGGATTAGAGTGGCTTAGTCACAAGCCACTTCTCTTCGCCAAAACGTAGGAAGGATCAAAGGAGGATCAATCGACTTCCCTTCTTTCCCTTTCTATTCTCCTGAGCTCAGCTATTATGGTCTGCGCATATGCGCTCACCGCATCCCAGTTGGTTTCTGAGGCGAGCATGCACCCAACCATTGCTTCGGGTGTCAGCGGTTCGATCTCGAGTATACTCATAACGTGCCGTCGCTGCAGATGGTATCGCGGGCACTGGAAGAACACATGCTCGGCGTCTTCAACAGCAGGTTCACATAGTGGACAGAATGGGGTAACCTCCAGCTGGAACCTGTGGAGATATGCTAGAAAGCATCCATGTCCAGACAACTGCTGAGTCAAGAAGAAATTTACTTCGCCGTGTTTACGGTTGATCCACGGTGCAATGGAGGGTATCATGCGGTACGTCTATCTTCCTTTAATGGACTTGTCCCATCGATCCTGCCATTCGAGCAGTGTTGTCGAGCTGTTTGGGTTCTCCTCTTCTTTGTGATATCGCCTCCGTCTATCCTGCGCCAAGATATCGACAGGAGGCATCCCCGCGATGACGCACACTGCATCGTTTGACACAGTGCGGAATGCACTGTGTGCACATGTGTGTGTGTGTGTGTGTGTCTCTCTCTCTCTCTCCCTCCCTCTCCCTCTCTCCCCCTCTCCTCCCTCTCTCTCCCTCCCCCTCCCTCTCTCTCCCCCTCTCCCTCCCTCTCCCCCTCTCTCCCTGTGTGTGTGTGTGCGTGCGTGCGTGTGTGTGCGTGTGTGTGTGTGTGTCTCACGCACGCATATAATTAAAGATGAAAAAATCGTACCTTATTCATAATTTTTGCACTGATACCGTTTCCCACAAACTCTTAATAATGAATTTGAATAAACAATATGAAAACATTTTATATTTATTCATTATTCATAACTTTACAGGTTAACAGAGCAAATTTTACCAATTTCAAATTAAATTAATAGACAGAAGATGAGAAGAAGCAATAGGATTGAATCCTCACAGTACACAAGATAATCCTCACAGTACACAAGATTCTTAAATACTTAAACCAGTGTATAGATGTAGCTAAAATATATGTTACTTAAAATGTCATCAAACAACCTCAAAAACTAATATGAAGAAGTATCACAAAGTAACCATATTTTGTTTCCACAAAACATTCTGAAATCTTTTGTTCAATTTTTAGTGAAAAATGTTGTTAACTTCTGCTGTCGGTCAGGTTGTGCCACCTCATCAGGTTCAGTCAGCCATTTATTGCAACATTCCGCTATGACAGAATAAGGCTGGCCTCGAGATGAAACAGTAGGTACAACTTTCCGAGGCTTCAGAAATTTAACAAAGCGACGCAATTCATTATAGTTGGAATGCTCACTGTAGGGAATATCTAGAAACAAACATAATCATTAATTTATTTTGTAAAATATTATTCATAACAATCAGAGATTATAAATCTGTGCTTAATTATTTCTGAGAGGTGTGAAAAAGGAAAGAGTAGATGTAAAAACTAGTGCAGCTGGGACAAAACACACTTTCTCATATTATTTGTAATATTTACGTAATATAATTTCGAGACTTTCTCATCAGCCATCTTTTTAAAAACTCTTCACCAAAAGGGGCGTGTGATATTGTAATTTGCAATTTTCGAAATTTCAGAGCTTTTTATGGATTGGATTACCTTTATCTTGAGTTTAGGTCACAACAATTCTTCAATGCCAACATCTAGGCTCTTATTAAGCCTTCATCAGGGCTATAACATAATCACAATTTTTGTATTGCGACTAAATTTAAACAATCTTGAATCCTACATGCAACAACTAATTTCCACTTTTGTGTACACATGCATGCATACAAATTCAAGTGTGTTTTCTATGTGAAATGGCTAACCACTTTCTTGAAACGTACTCATATACCAGGCATATGGATGACAGAAGTCATTTTATATATTTAGACCTTGGATTTTAGGGCAAATGCCTATTTAGTTCTTTTAGGAGATTATGAAAAATAAGACATGTGTACGAATAATGAAAACATAGATCTATTGAAAGCATCTAACAGTGCCTAAAAGTCCTAAAATGGTGGTTGATCTATCAGTCCTAAATCTGCAAAAAAAAAAAAAAAAATTACAACACCCACGAGTAATTTTGATGAATTATCCTATTTTAATTACTCATTTTTTAAAAATTGTTTTCCCAAAATGCAAATACTTTTCCGAATTTCCCAAAATGTGAATATTCCCTTATTGAACATGCAATCGACTAACCATCGAAATCTATAACCCAACGTACGGAACACAAGGTACTCTGCACATCAATATAAAGATCATGTTTCACTCTCGTCACACACAGCTTAGGTAATTGCACCCACACCTGGTGCATCCATGTTGTTGACAGTTGAGAATGAAAAGAATGAAAGAATAAATGAAATGAAAAGAAACGAACTTGAATAAAATAATATGCTTCTAGTCACTCCCATAAATGTAAAAATACTTAATTTCCTGAAAAATCAAAAGTGCCTAATTTAATCCTATTGAGGTAAGTTTTAGATATCAGAAACATAACTTTTCATCTGTAGTTTTTTAAATGTCTAGTTTAATAATTTTGTAACCAATAGGTTAGTGCCTAAAACACATTTTGTTCCAAATATTGCCTAATTTTATAATTTTGTTACCTATTTTAGGTGTCTGATTAATTTTTTGTGCCTAAAATTCCGAGGTCTACGTATATAGCATTGAGAAAGAAATATCTACCTCCTTCAATATTCAAGAATTAACAGGGAAGAAAACTAACAGAACTTGATTTTCGCAACCTTCAGAATTCCAGACATTAATGAAAATCAGACATGTTGGCACTCTATTCAAGAAAAAATGGAAGCAGTGTTTGAGAAAATCTTTATGTATTTTTTTGAAAATATTCCTGATTTCACTCAAAATTACGCAAACATCACTAATTTTTTAAATACTATACATGAAATTATTTAAAATATCTTAATTTCAAAAACATATTTTAAAATTCCATTTTCATTAATATATTTTGCCCACTCAAAAATAACATTTGGAACCATTTGGAACACAGTTTGGAAATGTTCTAGGGGCTTCATGTAAAGTAACCCCAAAAATCAATCGGTCTGTTTTCAATTTGCAGGGCTCTGAAGGCAGTGGGATTGATTGAATTTCACGAAAATCTTGTGAACAGTTTTAGGCCAGGTGTTGCCCGTGGGCGGCCTTGTAGACGGGCGGTTAAGAAAGTTGGTGTTGAGGCTCTGAAAACCATATTGGAGAAAGTAATATACACTAAATATATCAAGGTAAAATTAACTTTTTCAGTATCACAGGCCCACAAAACATGTAATCTCATACAAATCTCTAGATTGATTTTTGGTAGCATTTGAATACTCATTATCACGTAGACATACAGGAAAACAAAAAACTCACTTTCACAAGGTTAAAGCACAACACATATTATATTAGGTAAAATACTACTCACTAAATATTGTAACATTTCTTCTTGAAATTCCATTGTCCACTTTTGCATTTCCCTTCTTAAAATTCCAACCACTGGGATTAAAAGCTACAATCTTTTTAAATACTTTCTTCCAATTGGTCAAATGCTGTTCCAATTCCTACAAGAAAAAAAAAAAAATATCCAAAACACTTCCAGACTATATTATACAGAAGCAACATCAACATTGGAAGAATACATCTTCAATGTACATAAAATTTAAAAATAATAATTTGGCTTTTCCCTACAATCCTAAATGACAAGGTTATATATTTTAACATGTAAGAACAGTATAACGAACATTGTTGATTGCAATATTTAGTGCTATTTCAAACCAAACAATGCTTTTGTATATTCTGAATATAAGATACTATTGAATAAGGAAGTTTTCTAAATTTGTCTAAATTTAAGAAGCTTATTCAAAATGAAATATTTTAAAGATGCTGCAGAACAATATGATTTTCTTACACATACAAAGTTCAGTAAATAATATCATTGGAAACCTTCCTTAGAAAAAAATTAATGAACACTTTTGGAAAGATCTATACAGTACCAACTTGTCTTTAAAATATATTCACGGATAATGGGAAAAAATTATTCACACTATTGGCATTTATTAAGTATATCAAGAAAAAGAGTTTCTAGGCAATTTGAAGGAAGTGAGATAAGACTATGTCACAAAATTTGAAAATGTTTTTTGTTTATCTCATGTTTTGTTGTTTTTTGCAAAATTTGTTAATGCTGATAATTATCAAAGTAGTTTTCCTATAATGTCAATAGTTTGGATGTAATTACCTAATCTTCAAATTTTCTTAAAAACTACTTCAAAAACTTGTTTATGGAATTTAATGAGTCGAAAAATTAACATGTCATTCATTCAAATATGTTAATTGCAACTATACTTAATACATGTAATACTTCAGATATCAAAATGGTGTAAATGAAAATTGTATATCAGATCGACTCTTCCTCTTGTGTGATTTTGACCTCTCTGCATGTAATATCTCCCACATGTAGTTTCCCATCCACAGTTCGAATGTTGCTGATACTTTTTTTCCATAAAGTAAATGTCCTGATGAAAGTCCCCATGTTCTTTGCATATATCTTCTAAAGATGGTCCTCCATGTTCTAAGGAAATCTATATGAGAAAACAAATACTGCATTTTCACAGAGATTCTACATCCAAGAAAAGCACTTTGCAAATTCTCAATTAATTGCTTATAATTCTCACTTCCATTGTGTCCCAAAAACCCTTGCACTACATTCCTGAATGCATCCCCAGCATTATGTTCCAGATTACCTCTACGTTCTGCAAATTGTATCATCTGTCGAATTTAAGGTTCAGAAAAAAGTCCACCTTTTACTTTTGGTTGTGATAACTTGGAGAACATTTGACTGATGAGGCAAATGATGCTATCCAATGATGCTATGCTGATGAGGCAATGATGAGGCAAATGATGCTATCCAATGATGCTATCCACACTGATGCTATCCAATGCTTTGATAAATTGTTTAACCAGCTCAAGTTTAATATGTAGTAGTAACAATCTTCCCTCTGGGCACCAGGGTTTCATTTGTAACGTTGTATGTACCAGGAACAAATTCTGTTCTTCTAATGGTCACTACCCTGTCAACTTTTGGGACATGTTTAAGGTGAGAAATATGTTCCACAGACGTAAAGAATACCAAGTTGTGACCTAGTTACTGAATAACAAATGTATTTTAATAATTTAATTTGTTCAAAGAATTCTCATCCCAATAATAATATGGATCAAATTGTATATGTGGTGACAATTATATGTATCAAAACAAGCAATATATCAGGCATAAAAACCAGTTTGAAGAATTGGTTGTCATGGTAGCTAAGTGGTTAGAGCAGCTCGGTGTAAACCAGAAGGCCAGGGTTCGAATCCCAGTCGGGGTGACAATTCTGTGAACAAATTTAATTATTAAAATAGTAGCTTAAAAGACTAGCTTGACATTTTTGTAACTCTCTTTCATATGAACTGAATAAGCAACTGAAGGAAACTTTAGTCCATTGTACTAGGGCAGCTTTAAGATTTGTGGGTGAACTATCTAAAAAAGGCACCATTAGTATGGTTCATGAGGACAATAAATTGCTTCAAAGAGACTATTAACATTAATACAAAACAAAGATTTTTGTACATTTGATAGAAGCATGCAAATTCTTGTGCCTTGCCTTATACAGTTTTGTTTTGCAGATTCATCACACAAGTTACATTTCTTAAGACAAAAACCACAGAATTCAGCCTTTGATTTCGTTAGTTGCAACTCCATTGTATGGTCATCTAATCTTTGTTCACGAAAGAAATGTGGTTCTGTAGAAATGCCCTCATCATTATAACTTAAATCACTGGACTTAAATTTAGCTTAAATTACTTGAATTTTCCATTTCTTCTTCCTATAAGGTCTGTTTTGGTGATGGAATTGGTAGCTCTTCCCTATGTGGCACTGGAACAGTAGATGACTGTATGATAGGATAGAGAATATTTCTTCTGTTCTTGAAACTTTTGTAATGTGTAAAGTCTACCAGACAAAAATAAGTAGTACTGTTTTGTTGTTTCCCACTGTATCCAGGGAATTGTAAATGGCATACACTTTCTTGTTGAACGTAGGAACCCTCCAATGTAGATTGACAGCTGCCACAAGACTCATGGGGAGCCGATGAAACATATTGGTCTTCAACATGTACACCGAAAAAAGTAAGAGATGCCTCACTTTGCGCTGAGCACGATTTTCTTTTATTTGTTTAGCACCAATGTAATGTTCACAAACATAACAAAAAGAGTCTGCTGACAATTGACAACCTCTGTATGCTGACATCTTTCAGCTGAAGTACAACATTCATATTTATACTAGTGCAGATCTGCAACAAAACATTGTGATTAAATTGATCAGTATATATGATGACTTGTTAAATGATGTCATACACTGAAATTACATACCACTCCTATCTTTCTACTAATACAGTTGGACTTTACATCCCTACCATTTTCTGGTAATCTATATGAACTATGATGAAACAGTAGAACAATGGTATATTCATGTTCAGTATGTTCATTTTATACAATAAACATCAAGAAAGCATAAACAATTTCTTGTTACATAGTGTAATTTATCTTTGCTTTCTTCTTCCAGTAAAACGTACCTATGCACAAACCGGCCATACAAACAATTCCTTTCATAATACAAATTGCACTAGTCAGCACCACCCAAACCATCCTATCACACCAACCACAGCGACTGTGATTTTTTTCAGGAGCTACAAATTTCTCTCACCCCAATCAGAAATCGAATCTGGGCCTTTAGCACGGTAAGTAAGCAAGCCATTACGGGAAGTTCAAATTCAATAAAAAAAGTATATTTATTACTCAACTCAGTCTATCTTTATTTCAATCTGTATTCGCTTTAAGAATATGGTGAGCACTTCTGGAATATTTGTTGACAGGCTGCTTGTTTTAGTTTAGTCTTCATCCAACTGACTTGCGCTATTTACATCATGGCAACATTTGGTAACTGACTTTCAGTTGCTCTCTTGGAGTCCACACAACAAGAACCGTCACTGTGTGGAGTAATTACGTAGTAAATGAGGTAATAATTGAGACCATCACGAAGTTTGAAAATGAAGAGAATGGATGTGAAACGCATATCAAAATTAAAATATTTTACTCAAACTCACAGAATAACAGGTCGAAAAAGATTGTAGGCAGCGTCGAAATAAGCTGATTTTTGAGGCGTGGAAATTCTTTTCATGGCTTGTCGCGATGGCGCTACATTCAAGACTCCTAAAATCACTTTGATATTTTCGACAAATTAAGCGCCACATCAGACATTGTATTAGTGGTACTAAGTAGAGCGGTTGAGAACGCGCTAGTAGTGCAACCTCAAACAATAGACAACATGAAATCAGCCCCCCCCCCCTCCGAATTGGGCCATGGGGCAACGCAAATACCCGCCAATGATTTCACTAACGTATGCCGACATTCGAAATTTTAAAAATAATGAATGAAAACGGTAAAACTAATTGTCATCAATTGTCATAAGGAGTTTCACTTTATCATTTGACATGTTTGCAGTTGACACTAGTACCCTAGCAAACAGTTTTTTTCTTCGCGCTGGGATTCCAACACACTTACTTTGAATAAATACGCCATTCACGTCATCGCTACACTACCAGTCGCACAGCTATAGACAACTCTCTTCACGCTTTAAAAAATTGAACATTAGCATCAGCAATTGTCAAATATTCATAACTTTCATGTTTTATTTCGAAATCTGCTTTTAAAGAACAGATTTCATTAAGGAAAAATATCTATCAAAAACTATGATTTGATAATGTTCAACATATGCTTGCGATTTTCGAAAATACAGAGTTCGCCAAAATTAGGAGACATGCTTTTTTAAGCGTCCTTTGCTCTATCCAAGGAAAAAATAAGGAAAAAAGGTGTGTCGTTTTTGAAAAAATGTATGTAAACAATTTCAGGTAAAATTTCGCGAAAACTACCCAAATTTTCCAATATTTAAACATCATTTCAATAACGAAAAACATCTCTACAGCTCCTCATGAGGTACCACTCAGCATACGTACTACATCTACGGGGCAGATACATCTGGTTTGCAGACTGCGGATGTGGACACGTCACGTTGGGCTTCTATCAAACGCCAGCGCGAGGAACCCGGCAGTTTCAGAGAAAAGATGACTGCTAGACAGCTTGTCACAAATCCGAATAGAGAAAGAAATATTCAAAAGAAAGTTTTGGAGGAATAAGAGGAGTTTCCCCCCTCAATCCAGAGGAGTGCAAGGTTCGCAGAATACCGTACTTCTAAGTACTACTACTACTTCGTACTATCGTAGGCCTTTTCTATAACAAATAGTACGGACACAAGGTGTCTCAAGATGAAAGCCGTAGAAATTTCTGCTGCCAACGCAACGACATGGTCCGAGAGGTGACAGGTGTTTTCTGAATTGGCACTGGATTGGGGTGAACTAATTTCTGCACTCAAACGAAACGCTGATTTACCATACGTTCCAGTATTTTGCAAACGCAGCTGGTGAGATAGGACGGTAGCTCGATGGCAACGATCGAAGCTTTCCTTCCTTTAGAGCTACACTACGATTTCTCGCCATACAGCAGAGATAATGTGTTCTTCTCTGATACGATCATAAAAGCGGAGGAGAAATTGCATTGCCACCTTACTAAGTTGGTCTAGCATTTGGCTGTTAATTCCATCAGGAGCAGAGTGCATTTACGACATGGACAAGGTGATGGTTTAATAGTCAGATGCTCTGCTAGAAAATTTCAATGGACGATTCTCCGTCCTCCCTTTAACCAACAGAACGTCTGGAGTGTAGTTCGCAGAACTCGAAACTTTATCGTATTGATAGGCGAATTCCTCTACAATAACATCTGGGAAAGTGATCATCTCTTCATTCTTAAAGAGACATGGCACCATATTTGGCGACTAGTGTCCTTTTATTTGATGAATCTTTCTCGACACCAGGCGTGGTGGCGTGTGGTATTTGAGAGAGGAGATGTATGCTTTACATGATGCATTTTTGCTCTCCTAAAATGGTTCTCCTCGCCTTCACCCTGCATTTTTCATATTCGATAAGGTTATCGACGGTTGGATAACGCTTGAATAGTGCCAATACCTTTTTATGGCCACTGACCGCTCTAGAATAGTTCAAATTTCCGTCCACATCGTCGAAGGGACCATCTGAGAGGTGAACATTAGTTTGGAATGTCGACCAGTCAGCATGTTGCACGACCTATTGAGGGGGTCAAGCAAACCCATGACATAGTTTATCAATGTGGACAATTGTAGGCCATATTCCTTGCAGGGCTCCTAATATGGCCCACTGCATAGCAGTAACAAGTGAAGATCTTCATCAATAACCGTGCTTGAATTCGTTGCTATGGTGCAATGTGTTGGTATAACTGTGTTTAGAATCACTAGGTTGGTGGTATCGGTGACTGATTCCAAGATTGGACAAGTACGAGAAGAATCGCCACATAGGGCTGTGGGCGTGTACATCAGCAACAATCATGAAGGGTGTGAACAGTCGGTTTCGCAGACCTAAGAAGTCCTAGGCCGACACTATTTGTCCTGGAGGGATGTAAATATTACATACAGTGAACGTGAAGGACGGGAGGTACACATGCACACACCCACACACACTGAAGGTCTGAATTGGTACATCTGTAGAGAACAGCGAGTAATGGATTAAAGTAGCAACCCCGCCTTGTGTCGTAATCAACATCAATTCTGTATGGGTAAAACCGCGAAAGGATAGGGGCGTGGTGGAACTAGATGCACATCCAGTAAACAGATTATCGAAGGCGTGTAATGGAACAACAAAAGTTTCAGTACCACCCGTCGGGGGCAAAAACTATTAAAATTCCAAAGAGAGACATAATGTATGAAGTTACATCTTTTTCTTTTCCTTTCTCATTTTCCTTTTCACTCGCTGCTCCCCGAAGGAGTGAGTGTCCACCCCGGCTGAAGGTTCCCCCGAGGCAGAGTCCTCCTGAGCACTGCTCGACTGGCTGAGTGATTGCTTAGAGCGAGTCTCAGGTGGTCAGGCGGGGGTATCGCAAGAGCGATCATATGGAAGCGAGTCGGGATAGATGGCCGACTGTCATCGATCTTCATGCAAGGTGAGTAGAAGTGGTAGATGGTTAGACTTGCGAGCTGAGTACCTTCCTGGGTATTCCTTGTATTTGGGGGAGGGAAGAATATTATTTTTCCACCTTACAGGGGCGATGTCTCCTCAGGAAACACCTAGCAACACAAGTGCACACCTAAGGGAGCAGCAGGTAATGTCTGGCAACTCGATTTAACCGTCTTGGCCACGGCACTCGAGACGAACCGAGTAAGATCGACAGAATCCTTCGCCAGGTACCGATATTTGGCCTACCGAAAAGGCATTTTATTCGTGACTCGGGCCTTCTGCATCTCCCTCTCCTTCAGAAAGGTAGTGCACTTTTTAGAGTTAGCCGCATGTTCTCCTTCACAATTCATACAACAGGCTGGTTTAGCGCAGGGTTCTGAATCATACGAGAGTTCAACTGGCGCTCTCTCTGGTGTCTGGAGCCTTGTCAAGAACTGCACCATGCTCTTGGTTTGATTGATTTTGGTTTGATTTCCGGGCGCGTCAACAGCAGTTGACCAGGACTTTCCCACCAGAAGGGCACCGCCCCAGCCGGGGGAAGCTCTAAGCTCCCGACCGGTCTCCCGGAATATGTGGTAGTGTAGTGCATGTTAGTGTGTGTGTGTGTGTGTGTAAGGGGAGAGGATAGGACAAGAGAAAGGAAAGATCGCGCGAGGTCCGTGGCCCGTTTGTTAGGGTACTGCTCCAGCATTCGCCAGGTGTTGATCGGAGAAACCACGGAAAACTACCGATCAGAGCAGCCAGCCAAAATTCTCCTCCAGACGGCGACTGAATTCGACCTAGCTGAAAAGCTACTGTCGAAAATCCTGCCGCCGTCAGGTCTCGAACCTAGGAGCTCCCGGTCAGAAGTGCTGCAGGGGCATCAGTTGATGCACTGAGCTACCGCTCCCGGTACCATGCTCTTGGCTGTATCAATGCGTTTAGTGCATTTTCTATTTGGCCCTTCGATTTAACACGGGGGACATGCGGCCTTTTGGTTGGGCAACGATACTAGTGGCGCTCTAGCGCTGCGCGGCGACGGAGGGAAGCTAAGGGGAATACCCATATTCTGTCTTCGTCTGACTCAACGTAGTTTTATGAATCTCGCTTCTTACTAAAATTACAAAAGTTCAGTTAATTCTTGACGATATTCAATGCATTGTTTATGATATTTGGAGAATTGTTTTCATTGGATATTAGGTTTGTTGATTCAAAACGTACATTTGATGAGTTCTTTGTGTAAAGGTGGTCTCGCGGAAGCCGGTGTGGCTGCAGTTGGCCAGCGGTTTGCGAACATTCTTGTGAATACTAGTGTGGGTCGAAGATCTTTCATTATTGCCAAATACACAGGGGGTAGTGAAGTTTCCGAAATAAAATAACTTTATTTGTGAGAAACGTGTAGAAGCAATAGTGCTTGTTGCAATGTGCTAGAGTAGAATTTAAGTGCCCAGTGGAAATCAAAGTCAGAACCACGTGCGGGGGAGGTGTATAAATGTACCTTACGCAGAATCGGCACATAAAATTATGTAGTGCTTCAATATAGACTTTTATCTTAGTTTTAATTGATTTGAATTACGTACATTTTCATTATATATTCGTATTTTCAATTTTGGAAATTACATTTCCGTCATTCGATGCAGGTGCAACCTCCAGTATGTAGGGGCACCAGCCGCCAGTGCACTCTACTATACAGAATTCGTGTTTGGCGATACATACAATAATAATAATAATAATAATAATAATAATAATAATAATAATAAATGTATAAAAGCGAGAGATTAACATTTCAAAAACTAGATATTTTCGTTTCCGAGTTATAGAAAACTTATTTGTAACTGTAAACGAACTGCAGATTTGATTTTTCTGTATTGCTAACAAAATAGAAACTCAACCTAAGCTCTACTACCACTACAAGCAAAGGGAAAGCTCAACAAAACGTGCGCATAGTGAAGCTACATTTACGTACAGAAGCTAATCAAGGGGCCGTCTCAGCATTTGCTCAAAGGATCAGGGAAACTGGGAAAAAACCTGATCGAGATGGGGGGTCATTGACCCGGAAGCTGAAGTGCATTACTTGTAACAGGCATATTAAGTCTTTTTTTTTAAGTATACAATACAAATGTAAACTAATTCATTATATTATATCATTGTTTTGTTAAAATAAACATTATTGTTCTTTTTGACGATCAGTATAGTCTCTTATTGTAGAGAAACAGTTTTGCACCAGAAAATACTTTACTTTTAACTTAAATTACGGCTCGCTCGTGGCACATAGAGAAGTCGCTAGCTTTTCACCACTGAGGTCCGGGTTCGATTCCCGTCGAATCTCATGTGAAATGTGTTCCAACAAAACGAGTTTGGCCGCTTCACAAGGGCTAGTCCAACCCCTGTGAAGTGTCCTAAACTCTACCCCTTTCCTAATTCCTTCCCAATTCTGGCCGCTGAGTAGTGGCGCAGGGGCGGGTGAAGTAAGAGATGCTGCCTGGCGGTCCTCTTTGACTACTGACGAGACATATAAAAATACGACGTCCTCTGGAATACAGAGGGATAAATTTCAATGAAGGATTACTCCGTGCTCAACGCTCGACTACAGGCGAACGGGCGAAGAGACGGGCTGCGTCGGTAAGTTGGATTAACGGCGCAACGAATTAAAAAAAATTGCACCGATTTTGATTGTTTAATTTCATTTGGCAATGCGTTGTAAAGTAACGTACTTGTATTGTATGTGGATTTCTTGTTGTGAGCTGTTGATACTGACACTTGATGAACATGATTTCTACGTCGTGTGTTGTAACTATAAATATCAGTATTATATGAAAATATGTTCCCATAGTAAGTTAGTTTTGACAAATACTGCAAATTCGTAAATAAATAGGCAAGGCAATGGTAAGATTCCAAGCTCCATTAAAAGAGACTTGCAAGGATCACGTGGATGGCATTTTTTCATTATTCGGATAATTTTCTTTTGCAATCTATATGTCAGGGCACTAAAGGATGAGTTTCTCCAGAATATTATGCCATATCTCAGGCGGGAATGAACACTTGCAAAATACACGCAACGAGCTGCATGAAGACTGACAGAATTTGAAAGAATTCTGAATGCATAACATAATGAGCTTAATTTAGTGTTTCATTTTATTATATGTACATTCCATTAGAGGTTCAACTGAATTGAGAGACCTAGAAATTTTGTTACCTTCACATCAGCTGATTGCATAGTGTTCATTTTCGATGGAGCATACGATTGCCGATTTGAAACGCAAAATTACATTGAGACAGTTTTTCCTTCGTTAACTATTAATTTGTTATTACAAAACCAATTTAAAACTTCTGAAATTGTACTTTATTGTTTCTTTTTTTGTAAAGAACAAACGTGTCATCGGCAAACAGAACTGTTCTTCCATTTTTAATAGATGAGGGCATATCGTTTACGTACAACAGAAAGAGGATAGGACCTAAGATCGAACCTTGTGGGACCCCATGCTCAAGTGGCAAAGAATTGAAAAGATACGTAAATAATGTCCTTTCGTGCCAGTACGATATTTCTACTCTTTGAGATCGATGTTCAAGGTACGAGGTTATCCAATCTAGGGCAATACCACGAATTCCATATGAAGGTAATCTTGAGAGCAAGATGTTACAGTTAATAACGTCAAAAGCTTTCGAAAGATCTAAAAATATCCCAATGGGTTCTTCATTTGGTCCATTGATGATGCAGCACCTTTAAGAAATGGCAGTTTCCGTAGATTTTGATTTTCTAAAACCATGTCGTGAATCTGAAAACGCTTCGTTTTTCCTGAGAAATATCTTTTTTTTTTGCAACCCGGAGAAGACTATAATCAACCGACTCTTTAGCCGTGAATTAGCGGAATAATAATAATAATAATAATAATAATAATAATAATAATAATAATAATAATAATTTCGAAAATTCAGTGAGAAACTAATCACACTTAAATTATAAAGTCACGTCATTTTTAACGATCCATTGCTTAACCAGAATCTAAGTTCGGAGAACATGAACACAATTAATCTCACTAATAATGTAGAAAATATTGAGAAAATAACAACTTACCTCATGATTGAGATTTCCCATAGGCCATAAATGAACTTGAGCTTTTGCAGGATCGTCTACCAATTTAGAATTCAATTTTGTATCATTAAAACATCTCAGCACCTCAAGTTTCGCTTTTGAAGCCCATACTTTACACTGAAGAGCATTAGCAAGACCCATGAATACTTTTTCTTTCCCTTAAAACAGACGAAAAACGGTTAATGCAATATACAAAGACTGATTTGAGAGTAAAAAGAAAAATTTGTCGTCCAAATGACAAAAGATTGTAAAAATGTGTAAAGGGGAATGGATACACGACACGACGGCAGGGAGAGAAGAAACAGGACTATAATAATTTATAAGATGAAAACATCCCACATCCAATATGAAACACTCATAGGAGGCATTAATTTAATGTTAGCCACAGTAGTGCAACCGGTAGTGTGCCAGACAGCTGATCCAAGTTTGGGGGTTCACTTTTCTGTCAAAAACGATGGATGCGAAAATAGGCACGCATAATTTGTAAGGGCGGAGAGTTCGGGCTAGCGCCGTGATATCTAGTAGCAACAAGACCGCACGACGAAATGGCTAACAAGGAGACCTTACATTCAGTATAGCAGCACATGAAACGTAGTTAATGTTAGAATTAATCAAAGTTTTTCTTCCAACCTGATCTCAAGCTTCTGTAATCATTAAATCAGAAATTTAATATATATATATATATATATATATATATATATATATATATATCTTTATACGTTAATCTTTTAACGACAAAAGTTAAGACGCTAAACGAGATACGACAGTATATACGTTAAAAAATGTCAGCATCTCTACCACACTATGCTCTCCTTCGCCCTCTACCAGTTGACACAGCGATTGTCTTTTGTACACATTTTTATTTTTTCTAGAACGCCTTGGCTCATCGGGTGAACGACAGAAGTTACATTAGGTGGTACAAAAACTTCACTGACATGTCACTGACAGGCGGATACGAATGCGCATTGTCAGTTAGCAAAACCGCTTGTTGGGGAGGCCACAGTTCTTGATACGCAGTCTGTCATCAATTATTCCTGTGTAATAAAGTGTTCTATCTTTTTTAAATATTTCTATCACTTCAACATCATTTGACAAGCTTTCTCCAGTGATTGTGAGTTGACGCTCTCCAAGCCACTTTTATTCCCACTCGCGCTTTGTGAGAAGAGAAAGTATTGTAATCGTACGCTGAAAAACGGGGAATTTTCGACAAAAACGTTTATTATTGAGCCGTGGTAACAAAAAAGTGAATAAATCTTGTTCCTGTACGTAGTTAATTACTTCCTCTAACACGCTGTGCAGTCAGATGCGTTTTGTGGGTTCTTGAAAATGAAAAATCGATTGACGGCAAAACGTCTGTCCGTCCGTAATCAACGCTGGCGCCTAAACCGTTCAGCCGATTTTTTCCAAAATTCATATTACCCGATGGATTTCAATGAACTCCAGACCCTCTGGGACATAAACGGATATTTTAATTTTAGGAGCACATTATATGAAGCCTCAAAAACATTTCAAAACTTTTCTCAAAAATGTCACCAATTTTTTTTATTAAACTTTATCCTCGGATAGTGTAACGAAAGCTTAAAGAGAATGGCGTAATCTCATTTTTGTTGCAATTCCTGATTTGTCGAAAATTGCAAAAGTTCAAAGTTTTGGGAGTCTTCAATATTTTTCAATTTTAGTATTGAAAGAGAAATGAAATCTGTTCTTTAAAAGACAGATCTTCAAATAAAATCATGCAAAACTTCCCGATAATAATAATAATAATCATAATAATAATAATCATAATAATAATAATAATAAATGTCTTTATTAATGGCGCGGCTCAGGTCATAGGGCCTGCTCTTCCGCCTAACCACTGAGTCTACATTGATACAGGGTAGGAACATATAAGAGGGGAGGGAAATCTGTACATTTACGTCTGGGAGTGCAAAACTAGGGACCATCCCGGCATACGCCTTAAGCGATTGAGTAAACCCAGAAAACCTCAATCAGGATGGCGGCTTAGGGCCGAACATTAATGTAGAAGAATGGATAGTAGTGAAAGTGAAGAGATGAGGCGTTTAGTGAAAGGGTCGTAAAGACATAAATCTATGTCTATGAAGGAAAGGGAAGGAAGGAAAAGCGAAGAAAAGGAGGAAGAAGATGTAGGTGGAAAAGTAAATTTTTTCCAGAAGCGGTACAGAAATGTTACGTTTGGTATACATTAGCACTTTACATAAATATACAATCATTTGTAACACCAGAGAAGCACAATAGGCTCTAAGTACCAGTAATTTAAAATATAATATTGACAGTATTAAGAAACAATATAAAAGTACAATAGGATATAAACATCAATTGTAATTATTTTAAGGCCAATATATTGTAGATATGATAACAATGATGACAGTACAAAGATAGCTGTAAGTATTGTAACGAATATTGCGTCATCTGCCGGCGCCACCCCGAGCTGCCTGTGATCGCGGGTTACGTCATTTGCCGGCGCTACCACGGGCTGCCTGTGAGCGCGGGTTGCATCACCTGCCGGCGGATTATTCCAGAACGTGCGCGGTGTCCGGAAGGTTCTGGATTGTCTCGACGAGTATAAATACGCGGCGGCCGGCGACCGCGAGTGAGTCTTGAGTCCGCAGTGGAAGCTGAACTGGAAGTGTGTGCATCGCGGGAAGCGTGCATGAAAGTGAGAGTGGTGAACGGGAGTGTAGTGTAAAAAGTAAATAAATAAGAGAAGGTAGTGTAAATAAATAATCAAGAGAAGTGTAGCGTAAATAACTAAAGAGAAGTGTGGTGTAAATAAATAATCAAGTGTTTTCAGTGATTGCGTTAAGAAACAAAATAAACGTTTTTGTTAAAATAATACGAGACTTTTAATTCACCACCTAGAAACGTAACAGTATTTTAGCATTTATTTGGAGCGTGGCTAATGACTTTTAAATATTTTATTTGAACATTTTCATTTGGATACACAGAAAATATGTGGTTGTTAATAATTTAGATGGTGTGAGAGGGAATGAAAAATGAGAATAGAGTAATGAGGTATGGGGTGGAATTTTGAATTTAAAGAGTGAGGAAAGTGCGGAGTTTAGGGGAGCGGTGACCGGGTGCTTGGTTGTAGGAAAAGTTTGGAGGATGAAGAGGACATTAATGCCATTCTATAAGTCGTTACACCTTACCCTACTTGGGTAAGAGCTGAACTACGAGCTCGGTTTAATTTCAGAGGATTGAAATTAATAATTAGACGTGTTACATGAGAACCGTGTAAAATTTTATAGAGAAGTGGTAGAGAGTGAAGTAACCGTCTTTTGTCTTGAGTGGAAAACAGTAGAGTAGAAAAATAGGAGTTTTCGCGTCATTTACGCGAAATATGGGCAAGTTTTGTACATTATTTTTCTGAAAAAGGCTCCATTTTTTCTTAAAATTTCCTCCTTGTATGTATCACAGGACGGTTAAAGAGCGTTGCTAGTCTCATTTCCGAGGAATTCCGTATTTTCGAAAATTGCAAAAAGTTAACGAAACTGAAGCTTTTTGCATGAAACAAAATCTATTCTAAAAATCAATGTTTAAAAAGTGACATGTACAATTTTTTCCAAAAACTAGTAATTTTCGCGTAATTTTTGCTTGAAATTAATGCAATTTATAAAAAAATTCCAAAAACCGACCCAAATTTTCCACGCATAAAACGAAGGTCGCTTCAAACAACTGCAATTGCAGATCTCACTCTGGTTGAACTCTCGTAATTTCCGAAAATTGTATGTTGGAAATAATGGGATAGAATGAGATTTTTAAGCGTCGCCTCGAATACGGCGAAGCGACTGTGTGGTCTAACGGTAAAACTCGATGGAACCGAGTCCGAGTCCCGGCGGGGAAAAAATTTCCTGATTGGAAACACTTTTACAAGTTCACGTAACAGTATAATATTGCAGTCACTACAAAAAATGTGGGAAAGTATAAGCTACTTGTTTTTCGCATATATACAGAGTAATATAGTAGTAGAGAGAATGTTATGTATTCCCGCGGAAAATCGAAAATCGCCCGAAAGAAGTGGAAATCTGTGTGGCAAGGGAGACTAAGTGGTCCATGGTTGACCTGTGCCTCCTGAAACGACATTGAAAAAGTATTTCTTTGTTCCGGAAGCCAGACCAGACGGTTTTACCATTCGCTCTAAAAACTTTCACGGCCAGCTCGTGAGCGAGATTGGGCGGTAAAATGAGGGGATTAATATGTCCTTTCTTTCTTTCTTTCTTTAAGGATCGGAATAACAATGGCTTCATGCCAAATCCTTGGTAGGGCATGTCGAACCAAAATCCGGTTGAAAATGTAGAGGAGAAAAAACGAGCGTTTTCCGGTAATGTTTCAGCATCTGTTCACGTATCTGATCTGGTCCTGGAGTAGAATTATTCGCGCAAGCGAGGACAGAGGCAAACTCATTCCTGGAGAAAGGGGAATTGTAATCCTCCTCCACGCGACACGAGAAATCTAATCTGCAGTTCTCCAATATTTCTTTGGTGTTCAGAAAGCCAGGAGTGTAGTGTATGTAGCTGGAGATTTGCTCGTAGTGAAAAGCCAATTCTTCGGCTACATCTTTTGGAGAAGTAATAAGATTGCCATTTACCAGAAGCCCTGAGACATGCGGTGAAGGAAGTCTTCCACTGATTTCTCGGGCCTTTCGCCACTGCTTTAGGGGGCGTACGGCAAGAGAGTGATGTAATGTAATCTCTCTAGAATACTTTCCCGTATGGTCAATCTAGCTCTGGCCCGGGATCTTTTATAATTAATCAGATTATCCACGGTTGGGAACCTACTTAGCTTTGCCAATGCCCGCTTCCGATCATGCACCATGGTGGCATAGTCGGCATTCCACCATGGCACAGGGGATGCCGTGGGCGACCCGACGACTTCGTGATGGTAATTGGGGCCGCATGAACAACGCCATACCGGGAGCGGTAGCTCAGTGCATCAACTGATGTCACTGCAGCGCCTCTGACCGGGAGGTCCTAGGTTCGAGTCTCGACGGCGGCAGGCCACTAGCTTTCCAGCTACGTGGAATTCAGTCGCTGTCTGGAGGAGAATTCTAGCGGCCGGCTGCTCTGATCGGTAGTTTTCCGGAGTTTCTCGGATCAACACCAGATGAATGCCGTAGCAGTGCCCTAACAAACGGGCCACGGACCGCGCGGGATCTGTCGTTCCTCTTCCTTGTCCTATCCTCTCCCCTTACACACACACTTACACTAACATGCACTACACTACCACATATGCCGGGAGACCGGTCGGGAGCTTAGAGCTTGTCCCGGCTGGGGCGCTGCCTCGCTGGTGGGAGAGTCCTGGTTAGGGGGAAACCCCACTAGCCTACGGTAGGTCGGCGCCGGATCTCGCCATCCAGCAAGGGAAAATCATCGCCGTCTCCCGAGAAAAAACATGCACTACACTAACGGGACTAATGACCAAAGCAGTTGACGTGCCCGAAAACACGAAAAAATCAATCAAACAATGCCATCAGTAAAATGGTAAAATAGATCGATATCGTTTCGGTAGTTTTACGATATACGTTTCTTTCTCGGATGCTTCCTACTCAGCTCGGTGGATTAGCCAGCGGGGACGAGCAACGTATAGGTCAGGAATATCGAAATTGAACAGACTGGGAAAGTGGTCACTGCCATGCAAGTAGCTAAGAACAATCCACTCAAAGATTGTAGAGAGAAGGACTGCAGAGGGTCAGATCTACGGACGAGAAAGTGTTTGAAGAGACAAAAACGTGTGCTTTCGACAGTATTGAGAAAAATTAGGTTCTGATTGTCAATAATATTTTCGAGTAATTACCTCTCGGGCAGGTACGTGTGCCACCCCATGAGCGATTGTGGGCATTCAAGTCCCACGCAATAAGAAAAGGGGCGGGCAACTGAGAAAACTAAAAGTTCTAATGACACGGCTTGTTCCGGAGGAATGTATATATTACACAACGTTAGCGAAAAGGAAGGGTGTATTCGAACGCATACGGTTTGAAAGCCGGTTCGAACGTTGTTTCTCAGAGTACCGAGTCACAGATAAGTACAGCGTCACCGTGTGCACGATGTCCGCCATCATCAACCCGATAGGTGCTAAAAACCGCGAAGACAAAGGGGATGATGGGAAGGATGAGTTTCCTGAAGGCAGACTATAGATGGCCTATGGCAAGAAATCAATCTCAATTCTTCTGAATGTGCACGAAAGCCGTTTAAATTCGATTAGCGAGCCGTAGGTCATTATTTCTTCCGTATATTTCCTTTCTTATGTATTTTTCCTTTCTCGCCTTCTGAAAGGTTGTAAAGGAACGCTTGTGGTCATCCTGACTGCTGGTGGTGATGGTCGCATGTGTTGGGGGAGGGTGACTTCCCGTTTTTTTGCCACAAGTGACCGAGATCTACAGGGGCTGGAGGATCGCTCGATGTGTGTCTCGAAAGCAGAAAGAAGTGGACGGGTCTTCGATGACGAATTTTTGTTCGGAGGCGATACCTGACTGGCATCGATTTCCATAAGGGCTTTAGTAGAAGCCATCAGTGGCTGGTGGAGTTTTTCACTAGCTTTTTATACTTTGTAGGTATTATCACTTTTCCACCTTGAATGCACGACATATCTTCAGAGAATGTCTATAGCGGATGTCTATAGGCGACACCTGAAAACTGAAGTGCGCTACTACAGCGGAAGCAAGTTGCCAAACCAACTAGAAGGGTTCCAGACGAAAGCGAGTATACAGAAGCTTACAAGGAATGCTCCCAAAAAAAGCTAATTAATGTAGGTGCAGAGCTGCAACATAGCAGAAGGGGAGTAGTTCCGAAACAAACTCTTTAATCGCCAGAACACATATTCCCTTTGACACGGGTCGCCATGCATGGCAAACACATAGGTGGGTTTTCAGCATACAGGTGGCCGTTGAAAAAGGAGTTGAAGGACAGGATACAAAAGAAAGAGAATGAATGATGGGGGAAAATAAAGATAACTGGTGAAAGAAAATAATACTTGAGAGCCCTCCCTGCATCCCACCGTCAGGAGGCGTGGACCTCGACGGGAACGCCCTCTGAAGTCTCTGACCGGGTACTCGTTACAGCCGCTTGACCGTCTTCGATGTAGTCGAAACATTGTCCCTTCATGGGCCGATTCAGAAGAGGGTGATGCAACGTGACGCCTTACTGAAGCAGCCGCTCTCGCGCCAATGTGGCACGGTGGAGCTTCCAAGAACGGACAATGTCTGGTCGCACGCGGTGGACTCTTTTTCGCAACCGATCGAGCACTTCAGCATAAAACGTGCATTCACTGTTTGCCCAGGGGGTACAAACTCCTTGTGGATGATATCACGATCAAAGCGATTAGAGTCCACACTGTTGTTTCACTTGTGTCACATTTTCGTCGACCCACGATGATGACGGGCGACCGGCGCGTTGGTCACCCTCGACGAGCTTCCTTCCCCTCCCTGGACTTGTCTCTCTTAAAAACCCTCGAGTGGCTAATGGGAACATCAAGGAAGGCCTGTCTGATATCGAAGGTTTCCGTGGCAGTTTTTCCAAGTTCAAAGCAAAACTTCACGCTGCAGCGCAGCTTGAGATTCCGTTCCATGCTGAGCGTGACACTTAACAGTGGTTCACGGCAAACTGTGCTTACTTTCCAAAGGCACGCAGGCTACTGCGAAGGGTCGTGTTCTGTTCGTGAGGGACCCTGCCTTCACGCCCATACAGTCCGACACCCTTCCGTGGGTTTGTTTGGTTTACAGAAAATCAATCCTACTACTTCTTGATCGCACCTTGAATTTCGGCTCCACCATTAGGAAGCCGAAAAAACGAGAAAATTTGAAAAAGTGATATTTAGGAGGCAATAGATGACAATTGGGAAGAGGGTGAAGTAAAATTGAAGTTTGCAGTCTCAAGAGATTAGAAAACTAACTAGTACAAGAGAGTCTGTGTCATTCGCTAGCGCCACTAGTTTCTTTGCAATTTTCAAAAATACAGAGTTCAGTGAAAATGGGACCAGGGTCGCTTTCTTTACCGGTCTTGCTACATACGAGAAAAAATGTAAGAATAAATTTGGAACCATGTCGAAATGCTGGACATGATCATACTTCATCATGTCTTTAAGCGACATATTTTATTGAGAAAAAATATCTTCAATGTTGTAAAACATCGAAAAAAATTGAAGTTTTGCAATTTTCGAAAAATCGATATTTTAACGAAAATTAGATCCACGCCATTTTTCAAGAGTTCTGTAGTTCTTGTTAAAAGTTTCAGAGCTTTAGAGCAATTTTAAAAGCAATTCGAGGAAAAATTTGTAGCCACTTCAGAAAATATCGATAATGTTGGAGCTTACTGCAAGTATCCCCAAAATCAAAATATCCTTTTTAAACGCGCAGGATCTCGAGTTCATCCACAACATAAAAGGAATTTATTTATTTATTTTACGTCAAAAAAAACAGTTAAAAACTGCGTATGACGTGCTATGGGGCAAAGTGAATTGCGTGCACATTTTCAAAATTCTGTGATCCCTACACTAAGTCATATACTACTTAAATTTTGAATTTTGAAAGGGAGAAAAAGAACAAAAACTCCCATGTAGTAAAATCTATTTTCAAGGATACATAAGCAATAAATTTTGAATTTTGAATGGGAGAAAAAAAAACTCCCATGTAATAAAATCTATCGAATGTCTATCGGAAACGAAACGGAACGGCTTTTCATGTCCTACAGGGTGTAAAACTTTCATAAAAAGGAATTTCTTTGAATTTGATGCTGTTGGCAGAGAGGCGCGAGATACTCTTAATGGAATGAATGTATCTGCAAGTCTGATTCAATAACGCTGTCCATGTGATATGAGTTCTAGACGAGACTGCCGCGCATTGAAGGAAAGGGGCTTCAGCTGCTAGCGTAGAATTCGATCTTGGCCTCATTTGTCTCTCAAGGCGTAGGCGTAGGGGAATTCCCTCTCACCTGGTCCTCTAAGCGTTGGGCAGGTACTCTTGAGTTCTGATGCATTGTGCGTTGAGAGTCTGTAAGAAATCCGGGGGCAGCCACTGTGTGAGTGAGATGGTGTGTTTTTATGTGTTTTACTACCAGTTTGACAATAGTTGGGAAAAACCATAAAACTCTAAATATTAAAATTTTTCAACTTCAGAAAACAATTGAAAAGGTGTTAGTAAGAGAGAAAACCAAAAACTCTAGATGAATATTGGAAAAACTGCATTATGTTAGTGAACAAGTCGTGAAGTTTTTGTTGAAAATTGTCATTTATAATTGTTTATTATTCATTTATTGGTGATTTCATCCATAAATAAGTTGTGTTAAGTATATGTTAACATATTTTTATTTTCTCGTATACATACGTATATACAGAATAAATATACATAGTACAGAGAAAGTTACATGATGCTGGGGAAAAATTCGAGATTTCAATGGAAATACATGTTTTGGGGGTCCCCTGCTACCAAAAAAGGTTTTTTTTCAAAACGTCCATTTTGACAGGTTTTTCCTTCAAATGAAATTTGTTGTCCATAAATAGTTCTTTCATTAAGTTAATGTAGATTTTTTGAAAATTTTAATAGTTTTCGTGCAATAGTGCATGCAATATTTGCAATTTTAAAAATTTATAGAAACAAGAGTTTCTCAAAACACGGCTCAAAAGTTTTTCTTTAAATATTTGGTAGCGTTTGTGCCAAACGAACCCTATACGATGACAAAAATTTGTATCAAAGTAATTTTTTGGCTTTCTCCCTTGTCGGTAATATTTACATGAGGCGATTTCTTAACGTTATTGTACTTTTGGGTACATATGCTTTAAATAATGTCAGATAATGTTGCTCGAAAATTCAACAGTTTTCTGTTAAAATGAGCTCAAAATTCCCATTTTCATTTTGAGAAAAATGCTATTTTCTCAAACATTGCTCCACATTTTTTCTTCAATTTTTTCCAATGGATAGTGGTAATTGCAGTGTTTAATATGACGTAAAGTTAATTTTCGTGTATTCTTTAATTTCTTCGAAAATTACACATATATAATTTTTTTTAAATACCTCTCACGTCGTTAATATGCACATTCCCATCGATTTGTATACATTAATACATTTGTAAGTGAAGTTAATGGACTTCAAATGAAGAAAACTCAATAGATCCTGTGAAAAGGCTTCAAATTTCGCATTTCAGTAATGCTTAATCGCCATTTTCTTAAGAACGGCTTCAATATTTTCAATGAATATTTCTATTTAGGACGACGGAATGTAACAAAAATAACTTTGGGCGACGATAGATGGCAGCTGACCAGAAAATGGAGCAAAACCTGGCACTGTTTAATATACCGTAAAGTTCATTTTGGTGTATTCTTTAATTTTTTGAAAAATTACACAAATGTATTTTTTAAATGTCTGACGCCGTTAGTATGAATATTTTCATCGATTTGTTTACATTATTCAATATGTGAGTAGAAGTGCTTCAAAGGAAATTCAAATGAAAAATCTCAAAAGAATCCTGCGAAAAAGGGCTTCAAATCTCACATTTACAGTAATGCTTTATCACCATTTTCTTCAAAACGGCTTCAAATTATTCAATGAGAATTTCTATGTAGGATGAGGTTTTACTCTTCTTTAATATTTTTAAAGTAATATTTTGATTCTACTATTAAGAGCCCGAAAAGTTAAGAAAACGTCAAAAAATTACTTTGGGCAGAGAATGGAGCAAAAGCACCTTAAAAAAGCCAGTCCACACCAAGGAAATTGGAAAAAATTGCTGCAAGAATGCCTGTGTCATTCTGTAGCATCTCTAGTTATAATTATAATAAAGTCATGTTACTAGTTTCAGGACACAAATATCATCAGAATTAGTGTCTCATAAATCGACAACCCTGCACAAAACGGAAACCTCTCTAAACCGGAACAATTTTATCCCGATCGATTCCGGTATAGGCAGATTTTACTGTACTCTTTGTTTATTGCGTACAGTTCTGTTTATCCGCGAAAGCGTAAAAAATATGTATTTGTTTTTCTTCAGGTAGAATAATATTGAGCACTGACTGCTACTAGTCCGTATGCTTTGTCCATTCTCGATGCATGCGCGTTCTGCTTCTTGTACGTAGGTGAACAATACTGCCAGCACGGAAAACTTCTCAGGCACATTAACAGCGTGGCGCGCTGTCACATGAACAAATGAGAAAGTAATTATTTACTAGCCGTTATTTTATTTTAAAATGCTGTGGATTATGAGTAACGTGATTTTTTAAATGTAAATATATTTTTACATCAATATTATGACTCAACTTCTACGTACACCGTTTTCTCGACTTATTGATGTAAATGTAGTACATCATACTAGCGAGATTTGCAATAATTTAAAACGGAAACGGGCGGATCATGAATGTATTTCAGAAGAGGGTTAATTACATTTCACATCCCCCTCCCGCCATAAATTTCTTCAAGAAAATACCAGCTTTCAGAATGTAAACTTCTTCTTGAAAGCTGGCATTCAGACTTACTGGGAATACTCCTTTGGAATGTATGTACATATACCATGGCATCCAGCTGACAGCTATGGGGTACGGAGAGCAATAGTATGCCAGTCGCAACCCCTTACACCATTTATTTGCCATTCTCTACTTGCAAGAAGCTGTCAAATTTGTCACACAGCTATATTAACTAAAATATGGCAGTGAAGACCACCAACTTAATTTTTGGCACATTCAGAAATAAAACCAACCTAGCGACTGGAGAACAAGATCGCTAGGCAAGAGCCATCCGGGGTATTCTCTGGAATGTGATGCAATCAATCTGTGATACTAATTATTTTGAATAAGTTGGGCCACTTGGGCCACAAGGATTATTTCAATTTCCTAGAAAATCTAGAGATAACTCTGAACAAAATTAGTAATCTCTCTTTTAAATCCAATGTTGTATGTGGAGATTTCAATATTGATTTTCTGAGCGAATCCCACGAAAAAGAGCAGTTTCTCAATTAAATTCTTCTTTTAATTTAGATATTACAGAACGTACCTACAGGAATACTCTTAAATCACAAACGCAATAGATCAAATTATAATTAACAAAACCACAACTAGATATGAAATAATAACGAATAATCTAGGTTACAGTGACCATGATGCACAAATTCTTACAATTACTAATAACATGAATACTGACACAATAAATTTTTCACGCATGTGCAGAGCATTTACTAAAGTTAATATAAAATGATTTGTGGACTACTTGTTGAAGGAATCATGGAATGCATTTTATAACATTGTTCACACAAATGAATAATATAATTTATTTTTCTCAAAACTTTCATTTCTCTTTAACGCATGCTTTCCTATTAAAAAGGGAAAATTAAACATTTCACAAAAAAGTAATACTTGGATCACAAAAGGAATTAGAACATCGTGTAAAAATAAATGTACTCTCTACTTTATTTCTAAACATCATGACGTATCTCAAGATTTCCTTATCTACTTTAAAAAATACAAAACATTGTTACGAAAAGTCATAAGGCAGGCTAAAATCATGAAAAACGATCAAGATATTTTGAACTCAAATAATAAAACAAAAGCAATGTGGAATATAATAAAAAATACTACCAAATCAACTAGAAAACCCGTAGAGAATGTTGTTTTAAAATATAACGATATAAATGTGAACGAACCGGCAACAGTGGCTAATCTCTTTAACCAATACTTTTCGAGAATTGCTGCCGATCTCACTAAGGGTCTTTAGGCACAAAATTCAAAAACAAAAAAACAAAAAAAACAAAAAAAACAAAAAAACACTTTCCGGTTATCTCTGTTTTATCTACCCTCAACCTATGGTAAAGAACCGCCACTGGTTTTTCAGTCGAAAGTACATATATGGCTTGGTGACCAGTAGGGATGTAGTAACAAGCTCTAACTTTTCACTCATACTAATATGTAATGTTTCACTCATACTAATCCACCTGAGAACCTATTGACTACACAAAAAACACAATTTATAAATTATTATTTGTAAGAATTAAAAATCAAAAACTCACCTATAGTATACGTTCCACAAACAAACAATGTATTTGAGTGCAATTCCATATGTTTTCTGGCTATTTCAATCACACCTTCAACCACACATTCCTGTGTTGGAAATTCATACTTTGGATTGCAGTATCTACAAAAAATCCCCACAACAAAGCACACACATTAAAAAATTTTTTGACCATGGTATTGAATAATTAAAGACAATCAAATCTCAAAAACATTTTAAACAATTTTTTTATTGGCTTCTATATACTAAAAACAGTTCTGCGACACAATGTAGCTCTATCATCAGGACATCTGAGACAAAGAAAGAAAGAAAGAAAGAAAGAAAGAAAAAAAAATTAAGAAGGCACAAACTGGAAAACACAGTCAACAAAAACAACAGAAAGGCTTCAAAACAGCACAAGGCTGTTTGAAGGTCGATCCCCATCATCAAAATCACAAAGAAAAACATTATTGACTTAGTAAATAAATGAAGCTGATTTAGAAAAATATCATAAAATGGTACAACATAGTGATACCATAGTTATTAATAAAGTATGCTCAATGATACATTTTATTAAATAAAATAAGATTTACTAATCTAATTAAAATATTTCCCATGCCAATTGTCTAGCATTTGTCAGATAATCAGCAGCAAAAAAAAATTTTTTAATCGAAAAATAATTTGATGAACTTTAATAAACGACAAAACATATTAACCATAAATATTACACTCACGTGGTATCAAGGAAAAGTACATCAACATTCAGTCCAATTAAAGGTGGATATTTTTCCATTTGCGAATCTGCCCGGAAATCACCCACGTGAAGGTAGCTTAGTCCATTCTGGAGTTCAAAGAGGAACATCAAAGACCCTGGGCAGCTGAAAGTTCAGTTGTTTATACACCATTTAATAAAATATACCCATTATTCAGCAGGCAGTGGAACTTACTGGTTGGCATGAAGTGGAGTTATTTTCACATTTTTTATAAATGATGCTTCCAAATGTTTCACGACATTTAGATATTTTGGTTCAACTCTCAGCTTTTTCGTAACAAGGGCAGCTATGGAGAAAAGATCAGTAATGGCGAAATGTTCAAAATAGTCTGAAATTTGAAACTGATATAAGTACAAACCTGTGATTGAACTGCAGACAATAATTTGCTTGAATTTCTTCGAAAGTCCACAATAATGGTCAGCGTGAAAATGAGTTAAGAAGTAATGAGTCACGTCGGGTATCATTCCATACTGAAATGCATCAACAGCGAAAGATGTGCCTGAAATGTGAGTGAAATTATTACTAATATAAATGAGGGGTTAACTACCAAAACCATCACATTGGTTAAGATTTTACAAGATAAACAAAAATCTCGCTTTCTTGCTCGGACTGCTACGAACTGGAGTAAATTTCTTGGATTCATTCACATTCCCACATTTCTTTTCCCGAGTGTGGCCGACGCCGGTTGGGAGCTATTCGGGATTCGCATTGCCCGCAGTGGAACTGAACGTAATCTGTTAACAACATTCGTTATCACTTGCACTTTTACCGGCTACTACGGCAACTGAAAATCTTCAGCATCGTTGTCAGGGAATTTCCAGTGATGTCGAAGGCTTTCGAAGACAAAGTCCTGCGAATTTCATTAAAAATTAAATCACAGGTTCTTAAACTATTTAAAGGTTATAGTCTTCGCACACTACCAAACGTTATCGTACCCAACGATTAAAATTTCCTCAATTACGGGGTTTAATGCTTTTATAACGCAGGATACAACAGATTGATTACTAGTGATTCCGGGCACGTCAACTGCTGAGGTCATTAGTCCCGTAAGTGTGCTGCATGATTTTTCTTCTAGTGAGGTGGCGGTAATCTTCCCCACTAGATGGCCGACCCACTGTCCGCAAGCGGAGACTTCACAATCCAGGTATCTCCCACCAGAGGGGCACAGCCCCAGCCGGGATAAACTCTACGCTCCCAACCGATCTGCCGGCATGTGTGGTAGTGTAGTGCATGTAAGTGTGTGTATAAGGGGAAGGACAGGACAGGGAATGGGAAGGAAAGATCGCGCATAGTCCGCGCGAAAGATCGCGCCCGTTTGGTACGGTACTGCTCCGGCATTCGCCTGATATTGACATGAGAAACCACAAAAACCTACCGATTAGCGCAGCCAGCCGCTAGAATTCTCGTCCAGACAGCGACAACACTCGACCTAGCTATCTGGCTAGTGTCAAAAATCCTGCCACCGTCGGAACTCGAATCACAGGACCTCCCAGTTAGAGGTACTGCCGTGACATCAGTTGATGCCCTGAGCCACCTATCTTGGTGCTTTAAAACCAGCTTTATTGACAAGGGAGAACGGTTACGTCTGGCGTACTGGCAGAATTCTCTTCAGTAAATAATACTCCGTTCATGCCATACAGAAAATATAATTTCTAATTATTTACTCGGTCGGTGCAATCGGCGGGAGCCAAGGCATCAGCGGTTACGCTCAAGGTAAGAGATCTGAATATCCGAAGTTTGGTCAACAAAAGAACGTCCATCCGTCCGATTCAGAAAATTGGGGGGTGCAACCCACCCATATTGAAACGAGTAACCGTATGCGCGTCAGACATATATAAAAGGAGTATACTCGTATGAAATGGATAGAACCGTTTTAAAGGGGAACACGTATGAAACGATTCTTGCCATCTTTTGCGAAATGCTATAAACATCGACAATAGTTAAATGTGTTAATCTCAATGTGATAGAAAATTTGAGATATAATTAAAGGTAATTTATGTAAAAATTCCACAAACTCTGTGTCGTAAATCAATAACGTGTTTCTTATGGTCTTATGCATCCACACAGTCATTTGTTGAATAAATATTTTATTCTGTATATGTGTATTTAATGAAGCATCGTGGTGTAGGCTGGCTAAGTAGGCTGACAGATATTCCTCGTTTTGGAATTCAAAATATCAGTATCATTTCGTTTTGAAACTCAAATAATTATTAATTAATCCCTCTAGGCCTTTTTGCTTGAAGTTCACGTCGTAGTTTCCTTTTTTAATTTTTTATTTTTAAAATTTTTTTATTTAAGGTCGCATCAACATCTAGGTCATTAGCGACCACTATTGGAGTTAACGGTACGGTAACTATGAAGATGAAACGAAATGGTGATGATAACGGGTACAAGGACGAACACAAATACAACCATGTCCGAGGCGGGACTCGAAACCGCGACCTTCGGTCCGATATCACTACGACACTACTTAGCTATCTCGGCCACCAGGCCGACGTAGTTTCTTTTTATTTCGCCAGAAATTACGTTATTCCTCGAGCATTATCGGGCGCGTGTTACACTTCACCAACACAGCGAATTTTCAAATGTACGTGCATGGGGTAGAAAAACTGTTGAGCATGAAGCACGCTTATAAACACATTTTGCATGCTGTTTGCTTCTCAATTGTTTGTCAACACATTCGACGATTGAGTGTTATCGTGTTCTTCTCCCGGCGGCACATCACGCATTTACATTACCACAATGTAAATTATGTAATTTTATGTAATTATGTAAAAATGCACTACTGCTTCACGCAATAGTTTAAAATAATGGTTCAGCGATTGCGGAGTTAGTGCAAAATCTGAAAATTGATACAGGCACAATAGATATATTGATTGAGTTTAATGGCGCTTCAACAGCTAAGGTCATTAGCACCTGTCAAATTATTTTAAGACCAGTACACAATATTGCAGTGCCAAGCTAAAAAAAATCAAAATTTCTAAGAGGAAAGCAAAGTAAAACTGAAAAGGAGCGTATCCTAATAAAGGGTTTGGCAGAAAAGTGCCAGAAAGTTACTTTAAAATCTCGGACTAAAAGCCAATAATTGGCATTTCATCTTCTTTCAGATAAGGTTGTAGAAGTTAGTCTCTCGTAAAAAACTAAAAAGCTGGCAGATAGATAATTCGTAATTTCTAAGAATCTCCGCTAGGGAGTTAGCAAGGTGACGCCTTCGGCAGCTATCTCTCATCTTACCTCAGTGCACGAAAACATGTTACACGGAAAGGTCTATTTTGCAGTATTCGCATATAGGGGGTGGAGGAGATATCCGCGGGGGAAATGGCAGTGACCTATCCGAAGGCGTGTTAAAATGATCTCGCACCGAGCATCACGAGATGAGGAAGACCAAGGATTTATGGAATCCTTGATTTTCGTGAGCTTAAAATCTGAGTTCTGACACTGTTTCCATTCACTGAGGACAGAGCGTTTGATAAAAAGCTTAGTATTTTCCGTAAGCACTGTAAAGATGTCTCACTATCTTTTCTTCGTGGCAGACTTTGCTGCCAGATCAGCTATTTCATTTCCTCTTATTCCCACGTGCCCAGGGACCCAACAAAAGTCTAAAACATAGCGGCGGACCAATAGATGATGGATTTAGTGTTGGATGGTCATTGTCAGCGGGTCACAACGGGAGAAGGAGATGGATTCAAGAAAGCTTTTGGAATCACTGCAGATCACTACTTTCCTTAATGACATCAATACAGCAAACTTACGTGCCTCCAAGAGCGTATACTTCTCTGCAGTATAGACGCTGCACGAAGAGTCTAATAGAAAACCTTGCGTGGCTCTACTGCAGTAGAAGGCACATCCGACTTTGCCGTTTTGAGAGGTGCCATCGGTGTAAATGAATTAATGGCCAGGATACGTAGATTTTATCGTCTCAAATTCCGATAAGAATGTACTGGGGGAGTTAAGGATGTAGCAAGGTTACACAGTCTAAGATCTATTATCAGCCGGTTAGTTTCCAAGGGACAACATGGTTTCGGGGGGGGTTCACAGGGTTGGGCAGTTTTATATTTAGCATCTGTAAAAGCATACGGAGACGGACTCACAGGGGATGGGGTAACGATGGTCTAAGTGCATATGGAGTTAAGTGGGCTGGATGGAGGACTACTTGGCGTGAGGAAGTATCGATATTGGATAGTTTCGCGCCACATAAGGCAATCAAAATATCCCGCCTTCGGCTCAGAGATGGTTCTCCAGCCTCGGCCAAGAGGCATTCGATGCGACTCGTGCGGTAGGCGCCAGTACTAATCCTTATACCGGCATTGTGAATGTATTTAATGGCCGGAGGGTTGATGGAGACGCTGACCCATACACTATGTATCCGTAATCCAAGATGACAGTTCTGTACAAACGCAGAAGACAAACACGGTCTGCGCCCCAAGAGCTACCAGTAAGTGTGCGAAGGAGATTCATAGGTGATACACATCGGCCCTGTAGTTAACTTTCGCCAGCTTAAGCTCTTGTCGAATGTGAGCTCCAGGAAGGTTACGGATTCAACAAATGGAGGCTGCTGTCCCCCAAGAAAAAGGTCGGGGTGATTATGGAGATGAATTGTGTAGAAGTGCATGCAATTGGTTTTTGAGGTAGAGAACTTGAACTTTCATCGCTCCATTCCTGCAGTTTGTTGAGCACAAGTTGTAGCTGCCTCTCAATAACTTGTATGCTCTTGGAGGAGCAAAAAATGGCGGTCGTCAACGAACAGTGATGCCTTCACTGGCTCCCGGATTACGAATATTGATAGCAATGGCAAACACAGTGACGCTCAGAATCGATCCCTGGAGAAAACCGTTTTCAAACTGGTGACTCTCTAGTCACGCGTCACCAAGGCGGACGCGGAAAGATCTAGATGAAAGAAACCTACTAGAAACAAAGGGAGCCGTTCCCTACGGCCCCAAGTACGCAAGGTGCGAAGAATACCGTACCTCCAGGTGGTGTCATACACTTTCTCTACATCGAAGAAAATTGCTACCAGATGCTGACGTGGCACGAAAGAAGTGGAAATCTGTGTGGCGAGGTTGACTAAGTAATCCATGCATCCACCTGTGCTTCTTGAAGCCACATTGAAGAGATAAAAATAGGTTCTTTTGTTCCATGAGCCAGACCAGACGTGTATTTACCATTCGCTCTAAAAGCTTGCACACACAGCTTGTGAGCGAGATTGGGAGGTAACTTGAGGGAATTATTCAGTCCTTTCCATCTTTAGGGATTGGGAGAACAATGGTTTCACACCAAATCCTTGGTACGGCATGTTCGGTCCAAATCTTGTTGAAAATGCCGAGAAGAAAAGAACGAGCGTTTCCAGATAGGTGTTTCAACATTTATGTATCTGGTCAGGTCCTGGAGCAGAATCTTTTGCACAATCGAGGGCACAGCAGAATTCGTCCATAGAGAAAAGGGCATCGTAGTCTTTCCCCACCTGACTCGAGAAGTCTAATTTGCAGTTTTCCAATTTTCGCTTCGTTTTTTGACAGCCAGGAGGATAGTGTACGGAGCAGATGTGCTCGTAGTGAAAAGCCAATTCTTCGGCTAGATCTTCAGAAGAGGTAAGAAGATTGCCATTTTCCAGACGCCCTGAGGCAGACGATGAAGAGGAGACTTCCACCGATCTGTCGGACCTTCCGCTACACTACTAGGCGTAGGGGGCGTACGGCAAGGGAGTGATGAAATATAAGCTCTTCAGATCGCAGCCTTACATTCCCGTATGGTCAATCTAGCTCTGGCTCGGGATCTTTTATAATTTATCAGATTATCCATGGTTGGAAACCTACTAAGTTTTGCCAATGTCCGCTTCCGATCACGCACCGCAGTGGCACAGTCGGCATTACACCATGGCACAAGGAGATGTCGTGGGTGACCCGACGACTTGGGGATGGCAAATGAGGTCGCATGAAGAATGTCGTCAGTAAAACGGACTTCGATATCGTTTGAGCAGTTTTCCGATATCCGTATTTCTTTCTTGAATGTTTCCCACTCAGCTCAGTGGATTAGCCAGCGAGGAAGTCGGGCTACATTCAGTTCAGGAATATCGAGGTTTACCAGAATGGGGAAGTGGTTACTGCCATGCAGGTCACCAAGGACAGTCCGGTCGAAGATTGTAGAAAGAGAGGTACTACAGAGAGCTAGATCTACGGACGGGAAAGTGTTTGAGGCTACGGAAAAATGTGTGCTTTCCCCAGTATTTAGAAGGATTACGTTTTGATTATCAATGATATTTTCGAGTATATTGCCTCTCGGGCACGACCTTGTGCCACCCTAGGCGGGATTGTGTGCGTGTAAGTCCCCCACAATAAGAAAAGGTGCGGGCAACTGAGACAACACATCTTCAAGTTCTTTCTGTGACACGACTTGTCCAGGTGGGATATAGACGTTGCAAATAGAAATAGTGCGGAAATTCATACGAACGAAAGATATCTGGATAGTAGTTTGTATGTCTAGTTCTTTAGAGATCAGGGAGTCTGTGACAAGAGTGGCGACTCCACCATGGGCGCGGAGGCCATCATCAATGTCTTGCCTGTAGCAACAAGAGCCGCATAGAGCGAGGGGGTGCTCAGAATGGAGATGTGTTTTCTGCAGGCAGATAACCATGGGTTTATGTAGAGACGTTATTAGCTTTAGTTCGTCTAAACGGGTACGAAAGCCCTTTAGGTTCCACGAAAGGAGAGCTATAGTTTCTCAATGTTAGGTTTCTTATCTTCTAGGGGAGTTATGTATCGTTTTTTTTCTTCTTTCCTGTTGGAGAGTGGTACAGTGGTTCGTGCGGAGTTCTTCGTTCCCCGCAGAGTCGTCTTGACTACTGCTAGAGAGACTCGCATTTGGTGGGAGACCACGGTCCCTTGATACAGGCGACCTAGATCTAGAGATAGGGCCAGTTGGTCTCGGTTTCTCTTGATATGTTAGTGTTTTCATGAACTATTTACGCTTTTGGTTTCCTTTGTTTCAGATGGGACCAACACTTTTCCCACTGAATTCACAAAACAGGCGAAACAAAAACGTTCTATTAGAGAACTGAAAACGAGAAATATCTGCAATGAAATTTGCAAGGAAATAGAACGATCCGTTCCGAGAAACATTCGATCGCAGGAACAAGGGTCCTGCGTAGGTACAGCGGTCACGCCGATTTGCTTCATTCGGGTTTAGAAGGCGTTTCATCTACTGGGGTCTTTGGTGCCCATGTCAAAGTGTTTTTTAAATGTAAAATAAATAAAAGGGAATGTCTCACACGGACGCAAAAAGTTCTCGACCGATTTTCTTAAATTTTCGCACTTTGTTGTTGCTAGTAATGGGTGTGTTTAAATAAAATCGGACACTGGAGGCGTTGATTTACTGGTTTATGAGGACTCAAGCGCCCCTGAACGCTACGTAAGCACTGTCTAGGATGAAGCGCTCCTTCATTGCATACCAGTATTCTGCTCTGCGATTGAGAAATATCGGTCGTAATTATTACTAGGATCTCTGACAAGTAAATCAAATTTCTCCAAGACAGTGTCATGGCGAACCCATGCCCAAATTGGAGGGAGAATGTTTTAACAATAGGATACTTGACAACCATGTCCAAACAAAAAAACCAAACTTGCGAAAAAGTCTTTCATCTATTAGAATTTTGCACAGCATAGCGTAAAACGCGAATACCAGTCACGTGACCAGTAGTGTGTGGTGTGTTATATACTGCACTAGCGAAGCATTGCCGGGTTGATTTAATAAAATGAATGTTGAGATGCAACTTACCGGCTGATTAAAAATACGTACATAATCTAAAAAGAAGGCTTGAATTCCGCACAAAATATACAAATAGATACAGAAAAGGACAAGTAGATAAAACGAACACGCAATATTTATAATCAACGTAGCACTGACTGTAAAGGAGCCAAGAAACATACACAAAGCATTATTGTTCTTATCTCTGAAATAAAATTATATTCTTTCCTTCAAAACAAAAAAGCTTCGACAGCGCGGAATCGTCATCGCCGAGCAAGTCCCGTAAGAAGTTGCCCAGGTCATGTCTTCGTCGGCTGCCAACACATTTTTTACAATGCAGAAGGGCGTGTTCCACAGAAATAACCGTCCTGCATGAATCGCAGATTGGGAGGAGATTCACCTGTAAGGAGGAGATGGGAAAAAGTGGCAGTGGCCAAAAAGAATGGGTTAGAATTACTTCCTCACGCCTAGGCCGGGGCGAGGTACGCCTGGAATTAACATAATTCTTTATTACACATAGTTTAAAGGTTATATTGTGCCAGAACATAGTGGCGAGACAGAAGACGTTGAATCAGGTTTTGAACTGATTTCATCAGGAAGACAGTATCGGGAGAAAGATGGAAGAGAGTTGAGAAGATTGAATAGAGAACTGCTCGCCGCAACGTCGCTGGCTCCATGTATTTTAGGGTATAGAGAGATGCATACATCTCAGCAGAGAATACACTGCACAGAGTGAAGTCGATATAATTTGGTGACCCTGATACAATAAAAGCTACGTGGCACTGCGTCACCGTACGATGAACCATCTGTGTATAAGAATATATAATCTGGATAGGCTGCCTTCATTTTCTGAAAATGCATCTGGTAAACAAGAGGACTAGTAGTTTGCTTGGGAAGAGTCCGATGTCAATACTGTGGCGGAGTTTCCAAAGGGGATGGAGTTACTTGGGGATTTCACAGGGTTGGAAAATCAGAGATTTAGGTCCCAAAAAGATATCGAAATCAAATACCTGGAGACTGACGTAGCGAATTTCGAAGAATACACGAGGTCTCATATTCAGGATAGATAAGTATTCGGTAAGGATGGTTAGAGTCCTGATACTTTAGCACCATACGACGTTAATAGAGTATCTCGTCTTCTTTTAAGTATGGCTTTCCAGCCTGAGTGGATGAGTGCTGAATTCCAACAGAACGGATGAGTGCTCTCCAATGTGCACTCCCATGATGTACACTCAGCATACGAAGATTAAGGGGAGAGACATCTGGTTTGTAGTCTACGGATATGAGCACGCCACGTGAGGGACTTGTCACACGTAAGCCCCAGAAACCTGGCAGATTCAGCGAATGGAAGCCGATTTCCTCCCTAATAAAGGACTGGATTGCGATGAAGGGGTATAACTTGCAGAAATGCACACTAGCATATAGTAGAAGAGAAGTTAAACCACGTTGACGCGCTCCATTCGTGGAGCTTGTTGAGCACCAGCTTAAGTTGCCTCTGGATCACACTGATGCTGCTAGATGAACAAAAGACCGCAAACGATGCCTTTACAAGTTCTCGCACGACCGACGCTATGTTGTTTATGACAATGGCAGAGTGGCACAGCACCAACTCTTGGTGGATGCCGTTTTCAAGAGGGTGACTGCTACACTGCTGTCACCAACGCAAAATCGGAGAGATCTAGATTTTTTTTTTTTTTTTTTGAGGAATAAGGGGAGCGACCGCCCCAATCCCCAGTGCAAGGTTTGCAGAATCCCGTACCTCGAAGTGGTGTCGTACGCCTTTTCTAGATCGAACAGTACGGCCACAAGGTGTTTCAGGACGAACGATGTTGAAATTTCAGTCGCCAATGCGACGAGATGGTTCAGGGTTGACCTGTGTTTCCTGAAAGCGCACTGAATTCTTGTGAAAATTCAGACCAAACGCTGATTTACCATCCGTTGCAGCACTTTGCAAATGAAGCTTGTAAGAGACGACGGTAGCTCGATGGCAACGACCGATCTTTAAAGCTGGGATAACTATGGCTTCTCGCCACAGAGCAGGGATGGTGTTCTCTTCCCAGATACGATTATAAAGGCGGAGGAGAAATTGCATCGCCACATCAGGGAGATGCTGTAGAATTTGGTTGTGTATTCCATCAGGACCTGGGGGCAGTTCTTTCGCCAATGCCAGAACAGAGCGCAATTCCGATGTGGAGAAAGGTGTTGTAATCGGCGGACGTTTGGCAAAATAATTCGAATGTCGACCAGTCAGCACGTTGCAGGATTTGAGAGGGACGAAAAACTCACGACGAAGTTGATCGATGTAGAAACTAGTGAAGAAATGGTCGTTTTCATGAAGATCTACGAGTAATATGGACCACTGCATAGCACTAGCGAGTGAAGGGCTGCCAAGAACTACGTCAATAGTAATGCTCGAATTCGTAGCTATGGCGAAATGTGTTGGTTCACCAATATTGAGAATCAACAGATTAGTGGTGTCGATGACAGATTCCAAAACGGCGCCCCTTTGGCAAGAACTCCAAAGAGGGCTGTGGGCGTTTACATTACCAAAAATCAAGAAAGGTTTGGACAGTCGGTTCATTAGGCCATAGACTGACACAGTTCGTCCTGGGGGATATAGATGTTACAGTTTGTCCGGGGGGATATAGATTATAACGAGGGATAGAAGGTACACCTGCACACACTGTCTGAAGGTCGGTCTGAATAGGGACCTCCGCAGAAAAGCACCGATTCCTGAACCAAAGAAGAAACACCGACATGAGAACGGAGGCCGCCATCGGCATCAACAAGATCGTGGAACCAGAGGTGTCTCCTGTAAACAAAAAATTGAAGGCCTATAACGGGACGAGAGTTTTAGTTCGTTCCGTTGGGAAAAAATCCATTAAGATTCCACGACAAGAGAGTCGTAGTTTAAGAGGTCGTTAAGAGAACCTTTTCTTTCCATTTTTTCCTTTCTTCGATAGATATCAGCGTTTCGACTCAGGAAAGAGTCCCCGTCACACGGATTTTTTGAATCTCCCTCTCTCTCAAAAAGGTAGGGTGCCTGTTAGAATCGGCCCCATGGCCACCTTCACAATTAACAATCCGAAATGGTGATGCACAGTAATCCGAATCGTGCATGGATTTGCCGTACTTTGCGCACACAGTGCTTTCGGCCATGCACCACTGTTGCGTATTGCCAAATCCTCTGACTCTTTAAGTATCGCAGGAGGTTAGGCAGAGGTTACGAACGTCTGGCAGGAAGTCCCCTGTTACTTGGGAACTAGTTGCTGCCCCATTGGGGGCTGTTAGCGGTAACATGGCCGATGGTAATCAGTAGGGAACGGATTTTCATGTAAATTCATATTTTTACAGGGACAAGATACCTGTATTCATTAATATTTTTAGATTTAACACGACATTCTGAACGGATTGAGACTTTTGGTATAATTACATATTTTTACAATTCATAATTCTACATATTTTGTTAATTTTAATTTTATAGCCAAAATAACATTTCACTGCGCGTTCGAAATATGTTACTTGAACTAACTTTGTTACTGAAATATTTGCAAAGCCATGCAATGCGCTTGTATTAACGCCGGATCTTCGCTATTAATTGTCAAACTCACTCCCCCCCCCCGCGCCTTCTGTTTCTTGGAAACCGCGTAGTCGGGATCAAGGAGGAGCGGATGAATTTGAAGCAGAAGGAACTTCAACCACGCGCTTACTCATATTTCAAAGACTCCCTGCGTAACTCTATAAAACAAATATTTTTTAGATCATTGTCTTATCGCTTTTCTAGAGTCGGGGAGGGGGCGTATGCTCCCTATACCCCCTCTCTTTCTATCACAGGGTACATGGTACTATTCACTTGAGCGCCGACTCCTCGAAAACAAAATTGTATATACTACGAAAGTATTATACAATTCGGCTGAAACTAGCGAATAATTGCTTCTGTAGATGTAGAACTTTCTTTCCGCTTCTCTGAATCAATGTTAAGATCTGATCGACAACGTAAACAACACGTTTTCCGTGTGCTCGGAAAACGCTAGAAAATGAAATTTTACGAATTTTGTTATAAAAATATATGTATATATTTTGTTTTTTTATTACAATAAATTCCATTCCCTAGTAATCAGAAATCATCCCCTGCACTCTGCCAAAGTGGAGGCTTGCTGTGATTGGAGGAACGGCATAAGCAAACGCATCTGTACACTCGCACGCCAGATGAAGCATACCAACATAATAAATATAAACAAAATTATTTTCCTATCTACTTTACACTGCACTTTCTCATGAAAGTGAAACTACAAACCGTTGATACGCGTTTTATAATAATCAGTTAATTTATGTACATTCCCATTTATGTACACCCTGAAACCAATAACTCTTACAAATTGTGTTTTGCGTAATAGTTGGTATGAGAGAAGCGTTTGCAGTTTGTTTTTGTATTCCAGCTGATTCCCCGTGCATTCGAGATATGGTTGTGGTGGCGTGTGTATTGGTTCCTGTATTTATAGTGTTATTTTATTTTTTTGCATTTAGTTCTTATAACGACCCGATTTTTCCCCTTTGAAACTTCAATTAGTGTTCTGTTTTTACGTATATTTTCCCCTTTATAACGACCCAGCAATATTTGGAACATTATGATGGCAAAAGAAATAGCCGCTTCCTTCACAGTGTTTGAATAAAAGCTCTTTTGTGTCAATTGGTTGGAAAACACAGAAATAGATGATAATAGAGCATCAGAACAAAGCAAAGAAGAAGTGGATTTCAAAAATCGGTAGCGACATAGAAATTCACGGTCTCGAAATCTCTCTACAGATTTTGTGCATCCCGGGTGTAACGGTGAGGCATTCGTCGTCGAAGCTCTTTCTTCATTTCTTCCATGAATTCATAGAATTCAAACATTATACTCAGGTGATCATATTTTGAAAACATAAAAACGGGACATTCTAGTTTTTGTCACAACGATAACAGGAGCAAAAGAGGACGTTACACACATTTTATCACCAATATTAAGGTTTGGAAATTAAGAATAAATCAATGAATAAATACATAACACGTATAACTTTCATGATGTAATAGCATTCAATTCACGCCAACCCAAGAATCCCTTAGAAAGAACATTAGATATAAAAAAATCGCATTTGTTTAATTTGCACGTTTTCATTACGAAATAGGTCAGTGTTTCGTCATTAAGATTCGTCGCACAGAAACTCTCAGAAACAGAAAGATTATTGAATTTCTCTATGACGATATCGTTAGCGATAAAGCATAGCATAAGCAGTCATATGACGTCATAGCTGCATTTTTTCTTCCTACACAACCGACTTTTTAAACACTCGTCTTACGTGGCACATGAGCACAATATCTTGCCGCACCTAATTTTTTATAAAGAAATGCGAAGCAAAAGGAATGTTATGATAAATTTAACATTGTTGACAGCATTTTATGCTGACAAGTCTCTGTCACAACAAATGGGACATTTTAGCGACTCGTTTTCCTGGCAAAAGTACAGGGCTCAAAATAAAGGACTGTGCCGGTAAATACGGGACGTATGGTCACCTTACATTATATCGAACGGAAAAGACAGGCGAAATGCTCAAAAGGTGTTGCCGTGCAAAAAAAGAATGCTCCAAAAACGTAAACAATAATTCCTCGTATATTCGAGAGAATAAATGAAAAATGTACGGTCGTTGTTGTAAATCAAGAAGTGTACAAAAATCAAAGTCGATGTAAACCAGACAGGGGCAGGCTGGGGGACTACGGGCAGTGCTTGCATATCGCTTACAGCTGAGAGCTGCTGCTAGCGGCCTGCCAGGGTCTGGGAACCATTCGTCAATCACAAAATCGACCTCTGAGAGCCTGCTACTCCTGGCAGGCCCCTGGCAGCGGTTCGTAAATACGACCCATACTGCCGCACGCGGAGATTATAAAACCCATAACTAATCCTCTCTGGGAGAGAAGGGAGACTGGACATGAGGATCAAAGTGGGAGTGGGGATATCTCTCTCTCTCTCTCTCTCTCTCTCTCTCTCTCTCTCTCTCTCTCTCTCTCTCTCTCTCTCTCTCATGCTCCTTCCTCTTGATTCTGTAAACCTTTGACATCCTTGTTTCTAGAAGGCGAGAAGTTCCTCTTCGGTTTCGGACGCAAAATCATCGGTTGACCATCTTTCACTTCGAGACGGGCAATCTGCTTAGAATTGGTGATCTTTTCTGTTTTTCGGTGCGCGTTTCAAACAGAATGGTACCATTTCTTTGATGCACAACCGCTTGAAGCTCACCGAACTAGTCCTCTATGGCACGCGAGACGGACTGCACTCATACTCTTAAAAGTCTTTTAATCTTCCGCACATGCCATCAGAAGGAAACATGTTTTTTAGGTATATCTTCTTCTCGGAGGAAGAAACTACTCAAATCGATCGAAACATCGCCCAAAACATCGCCTCTTCCTTCAGGAAGAGGGCAAGGGGTTCGTTTTATGCTGCATAGAATTGAAACGGTTTTGGCTCTGTGGCCCCCGCCCACAATGGAGTCCACCAAGGGGACATCCCACTGGGGTGCCAGGGTTGACACGGTGATATAGTGGGGGGGATGTCACATCGCTGCCTTGCCGTGGCTCCCACACCCCCACCCCGCTCACCCTAGAGTTCAATCTAAGACCTAGTGAGAGCCGATAGATCTGGAGTGGATTAGCTCCCGACCACCCGTCTAGACGAGTTCGAAGACAAATGTGTACCGAGACCTACAAGGTGCAGAGACCTTCAACCTCCAAAGCTCGCCGGCGTTCGCACAGCGAACATGGTGGCTGGAACGGCTCTACCCACACGGAGCCAGTGTCAAGACCACAGTCCAGAACGCATGCACAGACCCTCAACTCCCAGATCATCCATTCCCTTCGACACGGTTCGCCAAGCACGGCGAATACTCGGGTCGGCATTCAGCATACAGGGAAGGCCAGTGAGAAAGAAAAAAGAATACAGGTAACATGAAATGAAAAAACAAAACACGAACATTGTAATCTCGACTCTGCCCTTCTGGTACAACAAACCGACCTTCTGCAAAGAAATTTGACACGCAAACAACCAATTAAAACTGCATCTGAGAGGCACACATGTTAAATTATTTGAGCTTAACTTTCTCTCAGAAAAACATTTCATCCGTCACTTGAACCTTGTCGGAAAACATGCACTCGGTAGCGAACATGCGAAACACATACTTACACTTCAGCAGTGTCCTACCCAAGACTCATCTCCACCTACATCTCCTAATCCTCTTGGCCCCCTTTGGACCCAATTACCGTATCCCCTGAACTACCTTGTACTACCTCTCCCATTATTCATTTCTCTACATCTGTCACCCCTCCTTCCTCACCTATCACTGCTGGGGCACGATACATCCTTCCACCACGCACTCGAGGGAAAAATGAGATAAATAAACAGCAACTACAGCCAGATGCAGGAGAGAAGCATCCATCTAGGTACAAGCAAAAGATTCAAATAATGCATCATAATGTGCAATCTCTTTATATCTTGATTTTATCAAGGCAGCATTACAACATTTTTTTGCTTTACAAAACATTGGGAATCTCATAATGATCTAAACTGATACTGCAAATTCCTAGTTTTTATCTTGCAGGATCTTATTGTAGAGTGAGGGATTCAAATTATGGCTCTGCTTATGGAAGTTTGTGTCTTTACATAAGAAATAATATTGATTCTACCTTCTTGTCAGAATTCAATTTAGATGCAGTTGAAAAAGTTTTTTAAATAAGTTGTCATCCTACTATGCTCACAATTATCTTACTTTACATCTACAGACAGAAAATCTAGAGATAATTCTGAAAAAATTAGTAATCTCTCTTTTAAATCCATTGTTGAATGTGGAGATTTCAATATTGATTTTCTGAGTGAATCCCCCAAAAAAGAGCAGTTTCTCAATTTAATTAATTCTTTTAATTTAGATATTACAGTGAACGTACCTACACGGAATACACTTAAATCACAAACAGCAATAGATAAAATTATAATTAACAAAACCACAATATTAGATAATTAATAGATATGAAATAATAATGAATAATCTAGGTGACAGTGACCACGATGCACAAATTCTTATAATTACTAATAACATGAATACTGACACAATAAATAAAACACGCATGTGCAGAGCATTTACTAAAGTTAATATAAAATGATTTATGGACTACTTGTTGAAGGAATCATGGAATGCATTTTATAACATTGTTCACACAAATGAATAATGTAATTTATTTTTCTCGAAGCTTTCATAAAAGCGTAAAAACAAATGTATGCTGTATTTTATTTCTAAACATCATAATATATCACTCAGTTCCCATGTCTACTTCTCAGAATATAAAAGAATTTTAAGGAAAGTAATAGTTCACACAAAAATAATGAAAAATAATAAGGATATTTTGAACGCTAGAAACAAAACTAAAGCAATGTGGAATACTGTAAAAATACATCATCAAAATACTTCGTAGAGAATTTTGTTTTAAAGGGCAATGAAAGAGAAGCAAGTAATCCAGAAAAAGAAGTGAATCTCTTCAACCAACACTTTTCTAGAATTGCAGTTGATCTCATGAAGGGACTAAAACCTCAAAATTCAACATCATATGCTTCTCAAAAAAATTTCGACACAATGTTTATTTCCGAAATTTCTACTAACAAAATCCTCAGAATAGTCAGTAAACTAAAAAATAAATATTCATCTAGTTTAGATGAATTTCCAGATTGTTTATTAAAAATTTGTGCACCTGTCATTATACACCCATTAACTTGCATTTTCAATGCTTCCTTGTGCACAGGAATATTTCCAGATGTTTTCAAAACAGCAAAAATTAAGCCACTTTTTAACAAAGGGAACAAAAATTAAATTCAAAATTACCAGCCAATTTCTCTTTTGTCAGTTTTCTAAAAAACATTAGAGAGGCCTCTCTATATGTAAATGGAAACTTTTCTCAGAAAAAGCTAAGCGCTTTCAGACTTGCAACACAGTTTTAGAAAATCTATGGACACTGCCATTTCTTAAAGATGTTGCTTCATCAATGGACCAAAATGAAAAACCCATTGGAATATTTTTAGATCTTTCAGAAGTTTTTGATGTTATTAACCATATCATCTTGCTCTCAAAATTACCTTCATGTGGAATTCGTGGTATTGCCCTAGATTAGATAACCTCATACCTTAAACATTAATCTCAAAGAGAGTAGAAATTAATAAAATGTTTCACTTATTTACGTTGTACTTTTTTCTTAAATTTTTCGACCTTTTTATAGTAAAAATATTGGTCACCTTAAGTAACATCAAATTTGAAACTGAATGAAACAGTCGTGCGTCACTGCTGCCCTTTGTAGCTCATGCAGGATATGGCCTTTTTCCCCGTAAGTAAAACTGAGTGGTACAGGGTCATCAGTAGGAAGTGGATTCCAATGATTTTGCATAGTTTTGTCCGCTGCTTTAGGGCGTAGCTAAATGAAATTTCTTTACATTTGGTTAGAATTGGATGCTATGTAGTTTAATATGTTAGGGCGTATATGTGCACATTTGGCCACTTTTTCCAGTTGCTGCATATTCATGTAATTATAAGGGCATATTTTGCATATTTCGTTAAAGTAGACATCTCCAAAATGTTTCATCTTTTCATAGAATCTTTTTGTTTGGGAGTGTTCATTAATACAAAAAAGCTAGTCATAATTTGCATTTGTTTTTTCTTTTCTTTAGATGATAAAATACTTGTGCTAATGTATGTTCTTGATATCACATTTTTATGACCAGGCAGAAGAAATGCAACAAGACATACAAGGTGAATTATTTCTCCTGCGAAGTAAGGTAGATTATATTATGTTTGCACAAATATATATCTTTTCATTCCAAACATGCTTCTCCTGAATTATATCAAGAAAGGCTTATAGAGGAAATGAAATATTGTTAATTTTAGTTGCATATTTAAAAATTTTTAGGTGATAAATGCATAGTTTTAAAATCATACTTCAATATTTTTTTAGGGCATAAAAATCCTCTCCGTAGTCATCAATAAGGTTCCCATTCCGGGTCACTACCTCTACCATGGGGGGACCTCGTCGATTTTGACCTTTGGCTGACGATATTTTTTCTATGATGCCTAGTGTTGGAATTTGTGGCTCTGGGGCGACATATTTTTCTTTCATGAGGAAATTGATTTCCAGGATATATTTCCTACATTCACTATACACGAGGTTCAGAGTTTACTAAAACTGAATCTTCTTGTTCTTATTTGTAATGTAAGTGAAACAAAACCAGTGACTTAAGTTCACTATCACCAAGAATACATTATATCTGGGTTCACTATAACCGGAGTCAAATGTACTAATTATTTATGTTTTATTTCTTATGTAGGTTAGCATATGTACATGTATATTCATTATGAATGTATAATACAACTCTACATAAATATGTTTTGTACTTTTTGGGGTTTAGACAATGCCTGAAATGGATCAATACACAAGTCTACTGGGTGAATCAACTGGGAAATCGATAAACCGAATGAACAAATTTACAAATCAGAGTGGATATGAAAAAATGATGATGAAATGAAAAAATGATGATGATGTGAAAAAAATGATCGGCAGAGGAAACAGGAATTTTTCAACACTTAAAAAAATTGTCCATTAAAATTTTTCATGAAGCAAATTCAACTTTTACCCCAATAGTAATATGATGATTGTCAAAATGTAAGTAATGTTTTGATTTAATTTTGATTTATTTTCATCAAATAACACTAAAATTTATATGCAACATATCTCTCATATAATCTGTGACTGTTTTCTTGAGCTTCAAAATCTCTTCCCCAACCATTTACTATTCATATGTGAATGATGAATAAAAAATCTAACAAAGGTTAGTAAAATATGAATACTAGTTGATTTTGCTCCCCTTTTGTGCAATGCAAATGAACTACAGATTTGTTTTTAAAGTATTGCTAACAAAAGAGAAACTCACCCTCAGCTCAACCACAACTAGTAAAAGGAGAACAAAATATGCGCATAGTTAAACTACAATTATGATTAACATCGCATTACTTATAACTATTACTAATATCTTAATATTACTATTCATATTATTACTAATAACTATTTTATAACTCTACCTGGAATTCTTTTGTATAAGGGACAAGGTCGTGATGTTAATTTTGATCTCTCAACAAATGGGAGGTTACTCCTCACCACAGGAGCAGGAGATTGACTGTTATTCTTCTTGAAAAGATTTTTCCATTTTTCTTTGACATCTGGAAGCAGACATGAATTCCAGAATTAGGAAAATAAATAGACATAGTAAATTCATCATAACAAAACTGAAGGGCCAAAGTAATATCTATCATGAAAAGTTTTCATTAAGTTTCATTAGTCAAGGTTACATTTGTTTTCATTAAAGGGTATATCAATGAAATGAACTTACCAACTGAACTAAAATAATATCTACATTATAGAATTTTTTGCTACTGAGAGTGAAAATATATAGATAGGTATTTTTCTACAGAGATATTTGTGTATTGTATGGCATTGATAATCAGCACACAGCAAACAGCAATTTGACTTTCGATGATATATTCTTAATTTCAGCAGCACTTTTTAAAAAAACAATTTTATTTATGCACGAAAAAAATGTAATTCTAGGTGAATTATGTAATAGACATACACAATCTTCATTTCTAAGAGAAAAATAAGAATACAAAAGTACTATTTAAAGATCAAGTGGTTGGTGGGGCAAGTTTATAGTTAACTCACTTTAGAAAATTAAAACTCCTTATTTCTATCACATAAGCAGGGGAGATCAAAAAAAAAAAAAATTTCTACCTTGTCAAAATAAAAAACTTTCTAATAGTGAGAACACACTAATAGTTCATTATATTATGGAAAAAAAATTACCATTCTGGATCCCTTGGATGTTTTCTGTTAACTTACAAGTAGATTCATCAAAAATATCTTCTTTACATGAATGACTATTCTGAAAATCAAATGATGTTTTTCCTACACCAACACAATTTCCTTGAAATTCGTTCTTTTGTTCCGAGTTCAACCACAATTTCTCTACTACACTTTTCTCTGGAGACTTACATTCATTTAAACACATACTATCAAAATCAAAGCATGCCAGAGTTTGGGCATGTACTTCATTCACATCTTGAAATTGATGATCTTTCCCAAAAACACACCTCACTTCAACAAAATGACAACATTTTCCAAGCATCAATTCAAATTCTTTTACTTGAAAACCAGAAATATAATTAATGCTTATCTTCTTCCAACCTTTTTCGTTGAAGGTTACATTTAATTCAATAGGATGTAGATTTAGGGCAGCAACTGTGGGTGTATCTTCAGACAAAAAATTCATTTTCACACAAGAATTAATACTAGATACACTCATTGGGTTGTTAATGCATATTTCACAATTCATGTCCAAGGCACCAAAATTAACTGTCATCTTCTTTACAGAAACAAATTCTTCAGCGTAAATAATTTGACCAGTCATATGAAAAACAAGATTATCAGTGTAATTGACATTGCTCTTTGATGTAACTGTTTCCGAAATTTTAAGTTTTTTACTCTGTTTCTCATGATTGAAATTAGTTATATTGGTGTCAAAATTACTGATGTCTTCTTTTATCACAACAGATTCTTCCTGGCATCTTGACAATGCTAACTTAAAATGAGAATATTTATTAAAATGCAGATGTTCTTTGGCATTGCAATTTAAAGCTGCAGGGCATTCTGTGAAAGAAAAATAAAATATAAATATGTTTGAATTCAAACTAATTCATAAACTAGGAACATCATTAGTTTTACCTTCAGCCTCAGCTTTAGCACCTTGACATGTTTCTAAATGAGCAAATTTATTCTGTTTATTTCCAAAAATAAATGGAAATTGACAAATAGGACATCGATCATCTAGAAAAGAAAGATAAATTCTATTCAGCCGATTCATTTTCCATGATATTGGTGAATAGGCTGCTGCCTTAGTACCGAGATGACAGATGGACAGCTTTAATATTTTTCCACGCTAATGTTCAGAAGGAAAATATGTATACTCATCAAATCATTAGAATCACAACTCAAATCATTGAAAATATGTCACGATTAAATAATAAACATACATTGAAAAAACTCAAATATTAAACATAGATTAGCATACCAAAATAACACAAATTTACATATAATACTGACTTCAACATTCAACTCAATGACTGTTAGAAGAACTACGTCAGACCACAAGCCAAATAAAACACGAACTGAAAATTTGTTGTATGATCCGCAAACTGACCACAATAATTACAACATAAACGATGCTCTAAATAACCATAAAACGAGGATAATTGGAAAAAGGGTTATTAAATGACATCATACTGGGCAAGGGCAACTCCGTAGCCGATGACTTTGCCTCCTTATTTCTTTTCCGTTTGATAGATTTGCTGAAATTCTTGAAATCATTATCCATCATGTAAGATGGGTGAAATAATTATATTCTTGAAATGCACGTAATCACAGGCACAAAGAAATGATTGTGTTGATAAAATTCCTACTCATTGGGATTGATAAAGGAGTACTATACGAAAAATAAATTTTATACATTCTTGAATTCATAACCTAACATACATCTTCCCGCCGTGATGTTAATACATTGTTTTAAGAGTGGTCGTTCATGAATGCACTGACAATCGATTTAAACGACCGATTGTCTGAACGAAAATAATAATTGAATTGAACGATAATCGAATTGAATGATTCAATCAAGTTAGTGCCATCAGAGAATCAAACAAAAGACGTTTTCACCACGGTGTAAGATATATTCGTAGTATATGCGAGAACTAGAACCACACAAGCTTCAGATTTCGATTAGAAGTGAACACGTCTATATATCTTACACCGTGGATTTCACCATAGTGGAAATAACACCATGGACTTCACCAACAATTCCACGCTACAGTAAATGGTGTGAAGTGAAAAAAGAAAAATTGAACCATGAAATATTAGATAATAAAATATGTAACATTGAATATATTTGAAATAGTATCCCCAAACACCAGAGTGTGCGAAGTGAACACGTCTATATATCTTACACCGTGGATTTCACCATAGTGGATATAAGAGTGTGCTTACAGAGCCCACACTTTTCCTTTTCCTTTTCCTTCTTTCCTTTTCCTTTCCTTTCCTTTCCTTTTCCTTTTCCTTTTCCTTTTCCTTTTCCTTTTCCTTCCTTTCCTTTTCCTTTTCCTTTTCCTTTTCCTTTTCCTTTTCCTTTTCCTTTTCCTTTTCCTTTTCCTTTTCCTTTCCTTTCCTTTTCCTTTTCCTTTTCCTTTTCCTTTTCCTTTTCCTTCCTTTTCCCTTTTCCTTTTCCTTTTCCTTTTCCTTTTCCTTTTCCTTTTCCTTTTCCTTTTCCTTTTCCTTTTCCTTTTCCTTTTCCTTTTCCTTTCCTTTTCCTTTTCCTTTTCCTTTCCTTTCCTCCTTTTCCCTTTTCCTTTTCCTCTCCTTTTCCTTTTCCTCTTTCCTTTTCCTTTTCCTTTTCCTTTTCCTTTTCCCCTTTTCCTCCTTTCCTTTTCCCTTTTCCTTTTCCTTTTCCTTTTCCCTTTCCTTTTCCTTTTCCTTTCCTTTCCTTTTCCTTTTCCTTTTCCTTTTCCTTTTCCCTTTTCCTTCCTTCCTTTTCCTTTTCCTTTTCCTTTTTCTTTTCCTTTTCCTTTCCCTTTTCCTTTTCACTTTTCCTTTTCCCTTTTCCCCTTCCCTTCCCTTTTCCTATCCCTTTTCCTTTTCCTTTTCCTTTTCCTTTTCCTTTTCCTTTTCCTTTTCCTTTTCCTTTTCCTTTCCTTCCTTTTCCTTTTCCCTTTTCCCTTTCCTTTTCCCTTTTCCTTTTCCTTTTCCTTTTCCTTTTCCTTTTCCTTTTCCTTTTCCTTCCTTTTCCTTTTCCTTTTCCTTTCCTTCCTTTTCCTTTTCCTTTTCCTTTTCCCTTTTCCTTCCTTTCCTTTTCCTTTTCCTTTTCCTTTTCCTTTTCCCTTTTCCTTTTCCTTCTTCCCTTTTCCTCTTTCCTTTTCCTTCCTTTTCCCTTTTCCCTTTTCCCTTTCCTTTCCTTTTCCCTTCTTCCTTCTTCCCTTTTCCCTTTTCCTTTTCCTTTTCCTTTTCCTTCCTTTTCCTTCCCTTGCCCCTTGCCTCCTTGCTGCCTTCCCTTCCTTCGCCTAGCTTGCGCGCGCCGCTGCCCTGCCGCCGCCGCCTCCGGCGCTATCTTTGTCGCTACCGCTACCGCTACGTCTACGGTTACCGCTACCGCTATCCCTAACCCTACCCCTACCGCTACCTACTATATCTACTACTACCACTACCACCTCCACCTCCACCTCCACCACCACTACCACTACCACTACCACCTCCACCTCCACCTCCACCTCCACCTCCACCTCCACCTCCACCACTATCACTACCACTACCACCACCACTACTACCATTACCACTTCCATCTTCACCACCACTTCCTATACTACACCATTACCCATGGTTGTGTATGTTTGTGGTTGTCCATTCACCCTTCATCATCATCTCATACTTCATTCCCCCAGGACTAAGGATTTCCCCCTGTCGTAAAAGGCGATTAACAGGGGTATCTGTCCGCGGTCTTTCAATTTCAAAATTGATCCATCTTTCATTCTCCTTTCTTTCGCTGTTCCCTCTAGGGGTGGTGAAATGTGGCTCAGTGCATCAACTGATGTCCTTGCAGTGCCTCTAACCGGGAAGTCCTAGGTTAGTGTCTCGGCGGCGCACACTGGTTGAATCGGGCCAAAAACCTGGCCATAATGGCAAAATTCAAAGTGCGCGTTCGGGATTCTGACCTATCAAAGTTCGTTTGGAAGACATTGAAGCACACTACTTTAGCTCCAGAACGTTATTTCAATCATTTTTGTCGTCCTTACGGTCTCGTAAAGTTACCGTTGCTCGAAACACGCGAATTCATTGCTTCTTGTCGACTACTTTTGTTAAATTAAAAAAAGTGTTAAAATTATTTTTCTATGGATTCTTTTCGTGTTTCCGAATAGAAGACACTTTTGACTATAAGTTAGGTACATTTTTAAGAAAAAGTATCTAATTATTTTATTATAATACGGCTGAATTCTAACCCATGTAGCGTAACAATGTTAGTCATGTTTATTGTGGATTATATTTTTTATCCTTTTTTTTATTTTCAATAAATGCCCTTAGAATAACACAATTTAGCTGCATATATCTGCAACTTTTATTTTATAGCCACTTACTGCAATGCTACATAGCCAGATTTAACACTAGATATCCCGGAAGTGTCTTCGACGCCACAGGGATTTATTTTCTCGGTATATTTTTTTTTCGATTTCTTCTTCTGATAATTATTTTAATTTATATAGCACTTTAAGATTTTTAGTGTACTTGAATGATTCTTATTTTCTTGTTGTAGAAACCAAGACTAAGGGTTCTACGGGTGTAAAAGTGAGCTTAATGATGTTATGTCAAACTACAGTTGACCATTTTTTCAATAACATATAATATTTTTCAATAAGTAAGCGTTGATTCCCGACAGATGGGTGACAAAGTACACAAAGACACAAAGTACACAGTAACACATAATCATACACCTATAATTTATAATATTGCTTATAATATAATTATACTATTGTTAGCTCCAAATTCCGCATTTTCAGAAACGCTCAAATGCAATTTTCTCGAAAAGGGCTCCAGATTATGGCTTTAAATTTTTTAAACTGATAGTTCTAAATGGACTTAATAACACGACATAAATGCCATTGTGATGTATTATTTTGTTGTTGTTTTTTAAATTAAACAAAAATATTTTTTGAAATATTTCTTATATCGTCAATATGTACTTTACGGGCATTTCTTATACATTATCGAATTTGTGAGTATAGTTACCTCTAATAATTTTATGTAAATATTTATTCGCCATGTCACACAAGGAAATGTGTGTCAGCTGCATTTTCGATGGCCCTTTTGACCTTGAATGACGGCATGTTTTCTTAAGCATTTCCTTTCTTGAGCATCTGTCTTGCAGTGACGCATCGAAGTGATCTTTGTTGTCCGGTGTCATGATCTTCATGCTCAGTTTGGATCTCCCAGGAGTCTTCAGTCGTCAGTTGTTTTTGTTGTTGTTGTTTTTAAATTTTTTTATTTGTTGCGTCTACACCTTGACGCAACGCGTCTCCAAGCCCCTTAAGGGGCGTTGAGCGCTTTGCACTGGGGAGTAATCCTCCATTAATGTGCTTTTTTTTTTTTTGGATCTCCGAGTGCCTTTTATCCCTTCGGCCAGGGGCTCGACGACGTTAGATCCCGTGGTTCCTGGCCGGTCACCCAACCAAGAACCCGCGAGTCTCGAATTCGCTTAACCTTCGTGATCCACGGAGCGTTGTAAACGAATTCGGCTAGCGCCGCCGGCCGCTTCCACTTCCTACGTTATGTGTCTCTTTTCACGGTCTCTTATCCTTTATGTCAAAAGAATGAAAAACAAAGAAATGCCCAACGATAGTTGGGATTTGCATAGCTATTCTAAAAGCACCACGAGTTTGGGCAAGATATTCCGTCAATAACGGTGTATTTAGGATAAGACGTGAAATCATAAATTGCCATAATAGTGTCTCTAACGCAATTAAGTTATAGTGTGAATGACACATTGTAGAGGTTTTTTCTTCAAAGAAGAGAACATTAGTAGAATTAACATGATCATTTAATATATCAAATGTTACCAAAAGCTCTCTTTCTTCATAATTCAATTTTAAAAAAATAGTGTAGGAAAACGAAGAGAGCTTAGATTCCAGAGCACAGGAAAAGGTGCGCAGATGCTACTTTTCGAGCATAACGATTGTTCACTTTTTATATGTTAAGTAAATCAATGAACCAAGGAAGTCAAAAACTCTCTTAAATCACATTTCCCTCTAAAAAATTCTTTACCCTTTCAATCCGATTTTTCTTTTTAAAGCAGCGGTTTTGAATATCGTTGCAATATTTAAAATTTCAACTAATTTCATTTTTATCAATTCACTTCGAACCCGCATTTTGAATTTTGAAATTTCATTTCATGATATTCAAATTCAGTGACCTCAAAAACCCATTGATACCAATTTTTACGCAAATCCACTGGCATTTGCAATTATGACCACGTTTTAGACCCGATTCAACCAGTGTGCGGCGGCAGGATTATGGACACTATCTGGTCAGCTATATCGAATTCAGTCGCAGTCTGAAGAGAATTCTAGCGACCAGCTGCACTGATCGGTAGTTTCCCGTGGTTTCTCCTATCATCACTGGGCGAATGCCGGAGTAGAATCCTAAATCGGGCCACAGACTGCGCACGATCTTTCCTTCCTCTTGCTTGTCTGTAACCTATCTCACCCCTTACACACACAAACACACACACACACACACGCACTTACATGCACTACACTACCACACATGCCGAGATACCGGTCGGGGGCTAAGAGCTTGTCCCGGCTGTGGCGGTGCCCTGCTGGTGGTAGATACCTGGTGAGGGAAACCCCGCTAGTCGCCGGTAGGTCGGCGCTAGATTTCGCCATCCAGCGGGGAAGATCATCACCACCTCCCAATGAAAAAGCATGCTCTATACTTACGGGAGTAATGACCTCCGTAGTTGACGCGTCCGGAATCACTAACAATCAATCAATCAATTTATTTGCAAAATGTTATCTCTATATTCCCTTGGCTGTTTTCCCGATTCTGTTTCCAAAATATTTGCTATTCATTTCACCTTTCATTTCTACGTGCCCCAAAGGCCAATCCTGCGTGGACTGAGCGAACAGGGCACGGCACGCGAGGGATGGACAAAGGCACTGTTGAGTGTCGGCTACACTGGTCTTCAAAAATAAACTTTTTTCTTTCACAAGAATGAAAGTAACAGATTTTAGATGTAATTTTCATACTGAATTCATATATTATTTCAGTTTTCCCAACGGGCAGGAGTTTTGTGGGATATTCATTTGAACTTTTTATAATTTTAATAAATTCAATAACTAGCTATTCAACTTTAAATGAAATACTACTCTTAAATGAAATACTATCCTGACTTACATTCTGAAGACTTATTCTGTAACTAGAAAGTGGTAAAGATAATTTTGAGGCATATTCTGTATCTGGATCATATCTCTTCTTTGTCCAACAGTAGTCAGCCAACATATTAGAACTTCACTTGCCTTAGTACATGTTTTCCATTGTAGAAATTTATTGATGAAAACGCTCAACGATGGCACCATCGCTGTCGACCCCAAGATTTTCCAGGTGGAAGAATAAGTCTGAGTCTAACAAGTGAATTTCCGAAGACATGTTACATAGCGTTATGTGAATGCCCAATATTACGGTCTATGTCCGATAGTTTTCTGCTTTATGGTTTTCAAGGAAATTGCAATATAAATTTTTAAAAGACCAAGGCCAGGCTGCCTTTTCCAATGGATTTAACAGTACTTCAAAATGTTCATTAGCCATTAATGACCTAAAAAATTCCCTTCTTTCAATTTAGCATCACTTACTTTGGGAAATTTCGATTTCAATATAAGAATCCATCAGAAAGTTTATCCATTGCTTTTACGAAATTTTTCATTCCTCCTAATTTAATATGGAATGAGGTACTATATTTTTCAGTATTCACTAAATGGACATGTGACATTTTCTGGTCAGAGATACAGAAAATCCTTTAATATTTGTCCATCATTAATAACAATGACTTAGATGATACGTCAGTTCCCTCCAAATCATAGGTATTGGAAATGGCATACGATGTGTACAATTTTTCTATCAAGACAATAATCTTAACATACCATGCATGTATTTGGGACCCATCTCTTTTCAAAATCACCCACTTGATAGCCAAAAGCCAGTCATCTTGTCACCCTAATTTTGACTCTGAGGCTTTCAAGTCAGCTATCCACAAATACAGCAAAAATTATCTGCATGATTTACACACTTTCGTGGTATGATGAAAAAACAAAAAACAAAAAGCAGCTGACCCAGTACAATTTTAAACCCAAAGGAATGAAATATATCAATAGAGATATTCGTGCTAATTAGCCCATATATTCAAACTCAATATTGATACATCACAATACCAGATTAACTGGTCTCAGCATGTCGAAACATGAATAAACTTCCTCAGTATTACTTGTTGGAGTTTCAGCATTATATTACACATAATTACCTTAAATGGAGCTTCAATAAAATCGATACATACAAGGTAAAGGTTATGGCAGGTCAAAGAGAATATTGAAATCAGATTTTAACTAGAGGTACTGCGGAATGGCAAAGACTTTCTCGTAGTAAAATTTACTAATTTCCCCGGTGTGGACTGGTACTGCACAGTCTTGTCCCTCCTTGCCTGCAAGGATTTATTGAGGTCCAAAGAATTTTTTTTTGAAATTTTCGCAATTTTTAACTTTTCAAATAGTATAACATAAATTATATTTTTAGAATATTAAAGAATGCTACAACGTCGTCCTAAATAGCAATTTTCATTGAAAAATTTGAAGCCGTTTTTAAGAAAATGGCAATTAAGCGTTATTGTAAATGCGAAATTTGAAGCTCATTTTCACAGAAATCTGTGGAGTTTTCGAAAAACCTCATTGGCAGTCATTTGAAGTACTTCCACTAGCAAATACAATAATGTATACAAATTGAAATTAAGGTTTGTGTAATTTAAAAAAACAAAATAATACACAAAAGAACTTTGTCATATTAATCAGTGCAAAAGCACTATCCATTGGAAAAAAATCAAGACACAATTTAGAGCCATTTTCGAGAAAATGGCGTTTGAGCGTTTTTGAAAATGCGGAATTTACAGCTTTTTTCAGATAACTGTTGAGTTTTCGAGAAACTTTATTTGACACGTACTTATAAATCTAATAAAGTGAAGAAATCGCCTCTAATACCGTATAAATGTTTCCATAAGTCAAAAAAATTACTTTTTTGTAATTTTTGAAAAATAAAAGAATAGAGGTTTATGTCACCAGATAGGGTATATTTGGTACTATCCCTTTTAAAATTTTAAAGAAAAAAGTGCATCCGTTTTAGAGAAAATCTTGTTTTCGTTATTTTTTAAAATTGCAAATATTGCATGCACTATTGCACGAAAACTACTAAAATTTTGTCACCATCTACACGACCTTAATGAAAGAGATATTTATGGACTACAAATTTAATTTGTAGGAAACATCTCTACCTTCAATTTTATAGTTGTAGGAAGACGCCGAAAAAATTCAAACGTTTGCAATTTTCGTTAATCGATGGAAATCGGTTCTATGCCACTTTTATACGTGTATTTTACTCTGTTCTTACAAGAAATGTAAATAAAAAATATGGACCCGTTCTTAAGGAAATTTTGAAAATGTCCGGAGGGCTTCATGTAAAGTACCCCCAATTTTTGAAGAATGTTTTTCAGAATTTCAAAGCTTCAACTAGAGCCAGATGGAAGGGGTTTCTTCAATTTGGAAAAGATCGAACATGTGGTTTAGGCGCTACGTTTGTTTACCTACTACAGACGGACGGACGGACAGACGGACGGACGGACAGACGGACGGACAGACGGACGGACAGTCGGACGTTTTGAAAAACAAACACTTTTTCGGTATCAGGGGACCTCAACACATGTACTTCCGTTGAAATAAACGAAATCGATTTTCCGCAGCATTACATAACTTTCTCTATTCTCTATACTACTCCCGTATATACGTATGTATACGAGAAAGTAAGAAGTAGTTGTCACCAAGAACTGTGCCTGATGGAATAATTCTGAATACATATCTGAATTCAGTAAGAAAAAGTGCAGTAGATTCACTAATCAGATGTCTTGTGAAGAAATCCTTGTCGACCAGTGCTACCAGGGTAGTGGTAACTCGCCAAATCGGGTGGTGGTTCTGGATCTGTTTTTCTGGAAGCTGAGAGGTGACCTGTGGCCCTCACTTCGGGGAAAGGGATCGGCGAACTGGAACTGTCAACTGGGAGATGGGGCAGCATCCGCCACCCCTGTTTGTGCGGGCTGTACGTGCCTGAGCTAAGCCTTTGCGCAGACGGGGCTCTGGCTCAGAGGCGAGAGGTGCTTCTGCTCTCGACTCACCCTGTCCGCTGGCGGAGAAGCAGCTATGAGAAGAAGTCAAAGGATTCGTGACGCATGACATCTGGCACCGGGCTCGCACCGAGAAATGTGCTACCTGTGCCAGTGGAGAGCAGGGGAGCCTCCTCATACCATCAGAGGTGTGGCGCTGCACCACTTATGGCGACCACTATACAAATACTGAGGTCGCAATTTGGGTGAGATGAGAGCTCACTTCGCCAGATGTCAGAACAAACGCCAGCTCATGGAATGGACTAAGGAGTTAAATTCATGCGTACTTTCTGGCTACAAGACTTGAAACGGACATGGAGGGATATACGACGCGATGTCACGAAATATGATTAAAGCTGCATCCGGACATACCGGTATCCGAGCAGAGAGTGTGCGATCAGCAGCGCACAGTCATTATAAGGATCTTTCAACTATAGTGATAAATATCATCAGAGTGAATGTAAGAGACTCCTTGGGGTTAAAGAATAAGAAGGAAAATGATATAGGAAGTAGTAATGAAGATCAATAAGCTAATCAGCAATCGTGTATAGATACGAATTCTGATGAATCCTTCCTGCTTGTGCAATACTCTTGGGCTGGGCGTTACGAAGCCATGAAGACATACTATCATGGTATCCCCTTATCCTCCCGTCCTTGGATCACGCGTGTGGAATATGGTACACGTACAAATGCGGTGAAGGAAACTGTCAATAACTTGCTGAAGACGGATGTAGAACAGTCGACATCACTTGAAGAAAAGGTAAGGTATGTGTCTTGCACAGTCCTTGCTGTTGTACAGTCACTTGATAAACATGTAAAGAATCAGATAAAAATGTCCAAAGACGCAGTACACTCCGCTAAGCCCACCGAGGCCCCAAAGTTGAGGCGTATTGAGTGCAAGATTAAAAGCTTCCGGAGAGACATAGGCACTCCGACCATCGTACAGTTCCTGGTCTCCAATGCAGTGGAAGTGATTGGTCGAAAGATGAGAATTGGAAGAAACCAGCCGAATTTCGAGGAGAGGCTTCGAGACAGACTTGAGTATCTGAAACAGCGTGTCGCATCCCTTGGGTGCCGTCTAAGAAGATATATGTTAGTAAAACAAAGACAACAGAATGACATGTATTCATGCGAACAAAAGAAATTTTTCAGGCAACACGATCAAAAAAGTTGCCAGAAACACCTCTCAAAATTATGGAAGAATATTGGACTAATATATAGAGTATCTCCACGACCCATGATGATGGAACTTAGTAGATTGAAGAAGAGAAAGGGAAGTGTTGTGATATACTTCAAATGTGCCCGCTTAATATTACACAGAGAAATATTTTCAATTCAGTCGGAAAGACGCAGAATTGGAAAGCACCAGGCACTAATGGCATTCAAACTTTGAATTTTACGAGTACTCATGTATTCTGACCAGGTGGTTTCATGCCACTTTCAACAATCCAACAACCAGATCATCCGTTTAAAATGCAACCCACAGCAATGCAGCCCAATCCACACTAAGGAGCACAGACACAGAGAGACGGAGAGAGAGACAGACAGACGGACAGATACAGACAAAAAGAAGGGAAGACAGACGGACAGACAAACAGACAAATGAGCAGACACACAGACAGACTGACGGACAAACGAAAGAAGAACGGAGAACCGGGAGAGATAGCTCAGTGCATGAACTGATGTCACTGCAGCGCCTCTGACCGGGAGGTTCGAGTCCTGACGGTGGCAAGATTTTCGACACTAGCTTTTCAGGTAGGTCGAATTCAGTCGCTGTCTGGAGGAGAATTCCATCGACCGGCTGCTCTGATTGGTAGTTTTCCGTGGTTTCTTCGATTAACACCAGTACGTAGTACGAGCAGTTCCCTAACAAACAGGCCACGGGCCGTGCGCGATCTTTCCTTCCTCTTCCTCATGATATCCTCTCCCCTTACACACACTTACACTTACATGCACTACACTACCACATATTCCGGTAGACCGGTCGGGAGCTTAGGGCTTGTCCCGGCTGGGGCGGTGCCCCACTGGTGGGAGAGTCCTGGTTAGGTGGCAATCCCGCTAGCCGACGGTAGGTCGGCCCGGATTTAGCTATCCAGCGGGGAACTACAATCTCCCGACTAATGACCTAAGCTGTTGACGCGCCCGGAATCACTAAACAACCAACCAACAAACGGACAGAAAAACCGAAGGTCAGGCGGACAGACTGACCGACGGGCAGACAGGTGAACGGACAGACACGCGGACACACAGACGGACTGACAGATGGACAGACAGACAGACGGGGACAGTAAGACGGACACACGGACAGACACACGGTCTCGCGAAACGACGGACGGACGAAGATAGACGGACAGACAGACGAAAAGACAGACATGGACGGACAGACAGACGAACAGAAAGACGGAAAGGCACAAGGAACACAGACAGACGGACACAGACGGACAAACAGGCGGACAAAAGGACAATGGGAGGGACAGACTGATGAACAGACGGAGTGAAATGAGGACAGACAGATGAAGATACAGACGAAAAACGGACAGACAGATAGACACACGAACGGACAAGACAGGACCGGGACAAAAGAAGGGCGACGGGACGGACAGACAGTCGGACAAACAGACAGACAGAGAGACAGACCGGATGATGGACGAATTTTCGGACGGACAGACGGAGAAACAGATGGAATGGTGGAAAAGGACAGCGGACAGGCGGGGAAAAGGGACAAGGGCCGATGACGGACCGACATACGGATAGACAAACGACAAAAAAAACGAACAGAAAGAAGTACAGGCAGACAGAAAGACAGACGGACATGTAGAAGGAAGGATGGACAGAGATACGAGCGGGCAGACGGGAGGACAGCCGGACACTCATACAGACGGCCAGACAAACAGAAACAAAAAGACAGACATGCAGAAAGGTGGGCAAACTGACGGAAAGACGTGCGGACAGACAGCCACTCAGATAGACGGCGAGATAAACTGAAAGACAGACGAACTGACAAACGGACAGACATAGGACAAAAGGACAGGCGAACGGAAGAGGAGAGACAGATGGACAGACAGGCGGACAGAAACACGAACAGACACACGGCAGACAGACGGACAGAGAGACAGGCGGAAAGACATACGGAAAATAGAGGACAGAAGACAGACGAACAGAGTACAGACAGACGTATACACATAATGACGGGCGGATAGACACGCAGGCAGAGCGACGGACAGACGGACAGACAGACGGACAGACAGACGGACAGACAGACGGACAGACAGACGGACAGACACACGGACAGACAGACAGACAGAGAAACGGGGCCAAGAAAGAGAGACAGACGAGAGTAACAGAGGGAATAAAGATGGGCAGACGGAACGACGGACAGAAGAAACGGCGGACAGACGGAACGGCTGACTGAACGACGGACAGACGGGCCGACAGACAAACAGCGGACAGATGGACAGATGGATCTACAGACAGACGGACAGAGTTACGGACAAACGGACAGTCTTACGGACAGACAGGTGGACAGAGAGATGAAGAGAAAGGCGATCGGACAGACAGAGACAGACAGACGGACAGTTAGACTGACCGACAGACGAAAAGAAATAAGGACAGACAGATGCACGACAGACGGATAGATTGACGGAAAGGCAGACGGAAAGACAGAAAGACAGACGGACATGTAGAAGGAGGGATGGACAGACGTACGGGAGGACAGACAGCGGGAGAGACAGACGGACAGACACGCGGTACAGAGAAACGCGCATAGAGATGGACAGACAGACGGAAAGACGGCAAGACGGACAAAAGATTTACAAACACACGGACAGCCACACAGAAAATGACGACAGGCAGATGGATAGAAAGATGGAGAGACCGAGAGACGAACAGGCTTGAAGGCAGGCGGGCAGACAGACGGACAGACGGGACGACGGACAGACGAACAGACGGACGGATGGACTCACGGACATACAGACGGACGGACGCTCTGGCGGACGGACAGACCGACACGGACGCAAAGGGAGACAGACGTACGGAGAGCCCGTCACTCGAACGGTGAGACGGACGGGCAGTGGACGGACGGACACATGTACAGACGGACGGACAGAAAGACGGACTCACAGATGGACAGACAGACGGACAGAGACGTACAGACAGTCGGCAAACAGACGGATACAGACGGACGCACAGACGAACAGAAGGTCTGACAGGCAGATGGGAGGGAACGAGGACAGACGGATAGGTGGACCGACGGACAAATGGACCGACGACGGACAGAGGAAAGCGGACGGCCCCCGGGCCGCCAGAGGTTGCACGGAACCGACAACGGAGGCAAAACAGACGGACATAAAACGAGGACAGAGAGACGGACGGACAGACAGGCAGCAGGGCAGACGGGCAGACGGGCAGACGGGCAGACGGAGACAGGAGACGGGAGACGGCAGACGGGCAGACGGGCAGACGGGCAGACGGGCAGACGGGCAGACGGGCAGACGGGCAGACGGGCAGACGGGCAGACGGGCAGACGGGCAGACGGGCAGACGGGCAGACGGGCAGACGGACAGACAGACGCGGAGAGAGGGCGGAAGGAAAAGGAACCGACGGACGGGCAGCGATGGAAAAACGGAGACAAAGAAGACGGTAAGACGGACAAACGGACGAACAGACGGGCAGACAGACGGACAGAGAGAGGGAAGACAGGCACACAGATGGACAGACAGCCGGACGGTCGGACGAAACGCGGACGATGACGGACGGACAGTCGGCAGACAGGCGGACAGAATGGACAGACGGAGAGACGGACAAACAGACTGACAAACGGACGGACAGACGGAAAGACAGACAGACGGACGTTTAGAAACAAATAACTTTTTCGTATCAGGTAACCCCGAAACGTGTATTTTGGTTAAAACATCGAAATCGATTTTCCGCAACATTACATAACTTTCTCAATACTACACATAATACTCCGTATATACGTATATAAACGAGAAAATAAATATTTGCCATAAGTGTTTTGGCAGAGCCTGTAGTCCAATACAGTTTCGGACTAGTGGACTGGATAGATATGCGAATCATGAATCGCACAACGAGAAAACTGATCATGTCACCTACTCTCGTCCTGATATACATAGATTTTATGGGTCATGTAAGGTTGGAGGAAGAGGCCTCAGAGAAATTGAAGCCTTATGGCACAATGCAATAGTCGGTATGGGATCGTATGTAATTAGTCATCAAAAAGACACACAGACAGTTCTTTAAATCTGACCGAAGAATGGAAAACAGAGGCATTGTAAGTGTTGCAAGATGTATTGCGAAAAAACTGTGCAAGACACGCATAGCAACACACACACTGAACTTCGGACGTTACTAACATGAAATGTGAGACACAAAAACGTTCAAGAAATCGTGGGGAGGTAAAACACTCCATGGACAATAAATAAAAAGTATTAACAAGGTGCATATCGATTAAATTCAATCATAAAAGGGAAAGAATGAGGATAGAATCGGAAGTAGTTTTATTAGCTGCCCAAGATCAGGCGTTGACAACGCATTATGATTAAGCGGTTCTAAAAATTTCCCAAGATGATAAATGCCGCATCTGATACGAACAAGTAGACCATTGATCAAATTGTCTCAACTTGTCCAATTCTAGCCGAATACTTGAAAAAACACGACAGTGTCCTCCATCAGTTACCTCCACTAGCAGATCTGTAACGCCGTCGAAGTTCCAAACTCATGATTCAAGTGGTATGAACAGTCACCAAAACCGTTCAAGTCCCGGCGTTTTGATCGCATCTTTCAAAAAGTGTCAGGCAGGATTCAGAGGAAAATTATCTTCTGGGTCTATTCTGCACAAGAGTACCATTCGGGACGTTCTTTCAACTTCCCCCCAAAACATCATTAAGAAAGCCTGAGCTGCAATGAGATCTTTCGTACGGAAGTGCGCACTGTCCCACAAATTGAAAATTGAAAATGCGCATTCAAAGTAATCATGGAGTACTGTAATTGACTATCACGACTTGGTAGCGAAGGTCTTTAGGCACTTGATAAAGTTTTTTTTAAAGTTATGTGGCGGGGTTTTATGTGGATGGATATGTTAATCAGCAAAACAGTAGACATGAGGTACTGAGAGACTATTGCATTACAAAACAAGATTTGAGTACGGAGTGTCGTTTCTCGACGCAGAATAATTGGCCCGTTATTTTTCAAAGATAACGGCGGATACGTAGTACGATAAATTGAGATATTTTGTATTTCCTTCTTGAAAAGGATGAGAGAAATTGTTGGTTTCAGCAGGATGGAGCGACATCTTATACTGCCAAGTCGACAAATTAATTTCTGGAAGAGGGTTTTGGGAACAGAATAATTTCACGAAGTTTGTGGCTTCGTCGTTGGCCTGATTTGCCCTCACCAGATTTTATCTTTAGAAATGACTCAAAAGTAACGTTTATGCAAACAGGCCCGCTAATCTCGAAGAGCTGCAAAGAAACATGGAGGAAGCGATTCACATGATTGACGAGGAAACTTCACATCGGGTTGCAGCAAATGTTTCCAAGCGAGTTAATGCTTGTTTATTGGCAAATAGAGGACATTTTGATTACTTTTTATGAATTTCGCTTGTTTCCAACCAATTCTTCTTCATAATAAATAATTTTCTTCCCCTCTTAAACAATTACCAACCTTTCTTTCTTATTTTTGTTTGCAGGGAATTTCCAGAACTTTTATAGTTAAGGTGGAGATAAATGAGTTGAAAAGGAAAGCTGTGATGTATCACCAACGAGGGACTTATCTTTCACTGACTATTTAACCTATGATTATTATGCACAGACTATTATTACATTATTTCAATAATAATAATAATAATAATTATTATTATTATTATTATTATTATTATTATTATTATTATTATTGTTATTAATTGGAATTAATAGTTTATTAATATTTATTTAAAAGGCAAGAAAAAACACCATTTCTGAAGCATATTTGTTGAAACTGAAAACTGAGAATCTAAGTTTTTTTATTAAATCTACCGGAATTTATATTTTACATGGCAAGCTTATTTCACTTTTATACAATTAACGAAGAAATCACTATTCTTGTCAATACAAATTTCTTTCCATGCCAAACAGGCGCGTGCCTTTCTCTTTGAACTCGTGGCCACGATGGTCACCTTTTTTCCTCTGGGTAGCATTAGGGGAGAGGGGATTAAGCGTACTTTCCGACAGTTTACCTGTTTGAAACCGCCTGCCTCTATTCGACCCGCTCAAACATAGTTGCCTGTGCAATTCGCTCTGCCTGCTGGGTTGCATTTTAAACTGCAACATCACACTTGCAACATCGCCCGGTATGTTGTCAGTCACTTAGATGACGCCAAGTCACTACTAATGTGCCTGGTTATTAAATCTGGCATAACAATGGGAAACTGAGGCATTGTAATTTTAGCAAGAAGCACTGAGAAGAAAACTATGTAAGACGCAAAATAACACAAATATCTTGGATTCTACTTCGGAATCTACTTAAAATGAAATGTGAGTTAAAACAAAATTGAAGAAATCGTGGAAAGACAAACCTCTCCATGGACAGTACCTAAAAAACTGGACAAAATGGAGATCAATAAAGATCAATCATTTACGTAATTTAAAAGGAAAAGAATGAAGCTAAAATGAAGCAGTTGTAATAGCTGCCGAAAATCCTGCGTGAGATGAGATTATGAAGAAGTGGAGATAAACATCAAAATCTTTCTCGCGTTGTTTCTAAGAGTTCTGCTATATTATACTTCTACAAAATAGGTGTGAAAAATTGTTTCAACCAGCAAAGTTTTTTCCGCACCACGATTCGAACTCAGATCCTCCAAGTTCAATAGCCGTGAGCCTTACCTCTACGCTACGAAAACGTTGCAAGTTGGACCTTCGGTCCACGCTTAAAAACGTAATTGTCTCCACACTCTTTTTCGAATATACAATTTTCTAAATTTTGGAGAGATCAACGAAAATGAGACATACACCATTCTTTTAAAGGCCCTTTGCTTAATACACGGAAAATATGTAAAGAGAAAAATAAGACCATTTTTTGAGAAAATGTTATTTTTACTTTCTCGAAATATACACAAAGTTATGTAATGCTGCCCTAAAACACGGCGAATTTTCGACAGAAAAACTCTTGTTAGAGGACCCTGGTAACGAAAAGTGGATAAATCCAGTTGTTAAATGTAGAAAAAACTCTACCACGTGGTGCATGCAGAATGTTTTGTTTGTTCTTGCTACCAAAAAATCGAATGACGGCAAATCGTCTGTCTGTCCGTCCGTCTGTGAATAACACTAAACCATTCAGCCGATTTTCTCTAAAATTGATATCCCCCAATCGATCTGGCTGATGTGGCCTCTTGATTTTTTGAAACCAATAATTGAATTTCGGGGGAATTTTACATGACGCCCCCCGGAACATTTTCCAAAATTTCTGAAAACATGGCTTCATAGTTTTTTAATAAATTTTGTTGTTGGATAGTGTAAAGGACGTGTGAGATATTGGTGTAGGTCTCATGTTCGTTAAAAACTAATTTGTCGAAAATTGTAAAAGTTCAAAATTTTTGCGGAGTCTTTCTACAACTAAAATATTTAAAAAAAATTCCCTTAATGAAAAATCCCTTTCAAATAAAATCATGTACAATTTTTCGAAAATTTGAGTACTTTTCGCGTAATTCTGTTTGAAATTACGGGCGAGAAAATACGTGTTTTAGTTATAATTCGCATTAATTTCAACCAGAAACTGCGCGAAAACTACTCGTTTCTTAAAACAAATGTACTTGGCATTTTTTAATTAGCTGATTTTTGAGGAGAGATTTAGTTTTTAAAAATAATCATCTTCAATTTTGTAGTTTTGAAATGTTAACTTTTAGCAGTAATCGAAAATACGGAGATCTCGCCAAAAATTAAACTAACACCATACATTGACCGTCCTTTGTTACATACGAGGAAAATATTTAAAGAAAAAAATGGTGCGGTTTTCGAGTTAATATGATTTAGAAATTCTGTAAATTGCAGACACAAATTCCGCGAAATTTACTTGCTTTTTTTTTTCAAAAATATTGCACATGATCTTCTTTAAAGACCTGATTTTTTACAACAGACTTGTTTCAGGCAAAAATCTCTCTATCTTCAGTTTTAAAGTTTTATATGTTAACTTTTTGCAGTTTTCGAAAATACGGAGAGTTTCGCAAAAAAGGGACTAGAACCATATTTTTTACTGTCCTTGATGCATACGAGAAGAAATATAAACAAAAAATTTGGAACGATATTTGAGAAAAGTATTTTTAAAACGCCTATATTTCGCGCAGATTTACACGAAAACTACTCAAATTTTCGAAAAATTGAACATGATATTTTTAACGATCTGTCATTAAAGGACGCTAAGAGAACTGTGCAGGCCTCATTTTCGCTGATTTTTCAAAAATTCCAAATTTTGTTTCGGCGTCTTCCTACAAACACATTATTCAAGAATAATTTTTTCCTTAATGAAATCTCTTCTTTAAGCTATCTGTGTTAAAACAGCACATAAAATACCACCAGGTTTAATAAAAAAGGAGCCGTTTTTGATAAAATTTTGAAAATTTTTGAGACTTCATGTAAAGTACCCTCAAAAATCAAAATATCCGTTTGAAATTCCAAAAGGTTTGATTTAGTTCTGAGCGATTGGGGAATATCAATTTTGGAGAAAATCGGCCGAACGGTTTAGGACGTTGATCACGTACGGGCAGACTGAGAGACAGATTACGGACAAACGTTTTGCAATCAAGCGATTTTTCTGAATCAAGAACCCACGAAACATGAGTCCTGGGTGTACCATGCGTTATAGAGACTAATTTATTGTAAATAGGTATCGGATTTTCCCTTTTTGTTTCTAGCGGCAGAAAATAATAGTTTTCTGTCGAAAATTCGCTCTGTGATTTGTGGCGCAAAATTTGTGTAAGATTTTGGCTTAACTATCAGGTTGGTTAAAAGACAGTGAAGTGCAACACATTGCTTTCTTGGGAACAGCCCACATTTTAGATAGATAGATAGATTTATTACTAATTCTGCAAATAAGTTCCAGAACTTGGTGGCAGAATACACTAACTAAACATTACAGAACTTAACAACAATACAAAATTTTACATATTTTACACACTTTACAAATTAACATAAACATTTCACCGTGCAAGCTTCCATGGCACTCCACTTCACTTCACTTCACTTCATTTCACTTCACCTCGCCTCGTCTTTTTTTTTTTTTTTCCCTAATAATAATAATAGTAATAATAATAATAATAATAATAGTTATAATATAACATACTTTACATAGGAGATAATAAGACACATATAAACATCTAGGAATTTAATTTATTTTTAAATTTGCTGACATCATGAGGAAAGGGATCAAAGAGTGTCATAGGCAAGCCGTTCCAGTCTCTAATAGTTCGATTCGCGAATGAATATTTCCCAACGTCCGTTTTCTGAATTCTTGTCTGAATTTTGTGCATGTGATCCGCTCTGCCGAAATATGTAGGTTTCCCTAATCGACTTTGAATTTCTTTCCACGGTCGAAAGCCTGTGTACGCTTTATACATAGCATAGAGACGCGATTTCATTCTCCTAGTTTCGAGTGACTCCCATACTTTATTCCGGGTACCCCTGAAAGCAAATTTTGAAGCTATACGCTGAAACTTTTCTAGATTTCTTTGCTGCAAAAGTCTGTATGGGTCCCAACATATCGCGCCATATTCTAATATGGGTCGCACTAATGACATATATGCCAGTTCTGTGGCACTCACTGAACTCGTTTTGAGAATCCGCATAATAAAATGCAAAGATCTCCATGCTTTCCCTACAACGAAATTTACATGATTTCCCATGTCACTTTACTGTCTAGCTGAACTCCTAAATATTTGCAAGACGTGACTCGAGGTATAACATTATTATTCAATTTATACGCGGTTTCATTGTAACTTCGACCCCTACCAAACGTGATGGATTTGCTCTTTGAACTATTTATTTCCATGCCGTTTGTATCCGCCAGATATGTAATTTGTCCAAGTCTCGCTGCAAAATATTCTCGTCCTCCTCCGAGTTAACAATTCTATAAATTACGCAGTCATCTGCAAAGAGTCGTACATTAGAAACTAAACTTGTCGGTAAATCATTCACGAAGGCAAGAAACATGAGTGGGCCGATGACACTCCCTTGTGGAATTTCTGACGTGACGTTTCTCGAAGTTGATAAGTAATTTCCGATTCGGACCTTTTGTGTCCCGTCACGAAGTAGTTCGTTTATCCACGCTACCACTCTAGTGTCTAAACCCGAATCTATTAATTTCTTTACAAGACGATCGTGTGTAACAACATCAAAAGCTTTGGCAAAATCAATTACAATCGCGTCGACCCTACCACCTTCATCAACTACGTCGGCTAGGTGTTTTTGCGTCCACATCTTGACGCAACGCTCTCCAAGCCCTTAAGGGCGTTGAGCGCATTTTTTGGAGTAATCCTCCGTTAATTACTAAGTCAAGTCTCGTCACGTCGCAGTCAGTCAGTGCCTTTTATCCCTTCGGCCAGGGGCTCGACGTTAGATCCCGGGGTTCCTGGTCGGTCACCCAACCAAGAACCCGCGAGTCTCGAATTCGCTTAACCTTCGTGACTTCACGGAGCGTAATAAACGAACTCGGCTAGCGCCGCCGGCTAGGTCCTGTAAAAGTGAGACTAGCTGAGTTCGCACGAAAAACCATTCCTGAAACCGTGTTGACCCTGATAAAGCCATTGCTTGTCCTCCCATTCTTTCCTGATATAGCTAGAAATTAGGTTCCATAAGCTTGCATACGACTGACGTAAGACTTACCGGTCTATAGTTACTAAGTAATGTCTTGTCGCCACTTTTGAAAATAGGTACGACGAGAGCCAGCTTCCAATCTTCCGGTACGCAAGCGTTGTTTATCGACACATGAAATAACCTAATTAAATATAGTATAATAGCCTCTCCACCTAATTTAATAACGTCCGTGGAAATAGAATCCGGGCCTCGTGATTTCCCTTTCTTCATTAATTTTATTCTTTTCCGCAAAGTATTTACATTAATATGAAAAAGACTTCTATCTGACAGTGATGGTATCTGAATACAATTTGACTTTTGCTTGAAAACGGAGCTAAAATACGCGTTAAAAGCATTAGCTTTTTCACAATCGTTCGATATTGGCGAATTATTAACCCGAACAACTGGAATCTCATCTTTATTTCCCTTCCTTCTACGAACATATTTACAAAATGCCGACCAATTTTTACTGCCCTACGCATCAAGAATATGAGTTAAATGATGTTCCTCTGCGATTTTCTTTTCTTCCTCAAAGCTTTTGAATAATTTCGAAATAATGTCATATGGTTTTCACTACAGCGTCTGTTGCTGAACGCTTCTTTGGTTTTTCTTTTCAACCGTCTGATTTTCGCATTATAATATTCCGGATCGCATTTTGTTTTTAACAATTTAGTTGGTACAAATGCCTGCTCGGCATTTACTAGAATATTTTTAAACGCTTCCCATATTTCTTCTATTCCTCCTCCTATACTTAAGGAATTCGTCTGCTACATTCGCTTTCTTGTATTCCCTCACTAGAATACCTGTCGCAATATTTTTCCTTGAAATACTTAACTGTAAATCAACTAAAACGGCTTTATGATCACTTATGCCTTCTAAGACGTCACACCACAAAAATAAGTCCTTCGGTCTAATTAGGCAAATGTCCAGAATCGCGTCCTGTCGGGTGGGCCGGTCCACTACCTGTGCTAATCCGCACTAGTCTGATGACTAGTTGTTGTACTTTCCCTTCGCAAATAATCCCTTTCCAATTTGCGACTGGGAGATTTAGGTCTCCAGCAATGACTACATGACGGCTATTTATATTTTTTGTTCTTTCGTAGAGCGCGCCTACGATTTCACAACTATTGCCGGGCGGACGATAGCAAGCAATTATTTCTAAGATACTTCCCGAACAAAAAATTTCTACACCCATCATTTCAAATTCTTTATCAACAGAATTTGATCTGATATTAAAAGTGTTTTTTACGCAAATAAAAACACCACCGCCTCTGGTTTCGCGATCTCTCCTAAACGTAAGGTAGTCTGAACGAAAAATTTCCGGGTTTGCTACCGCGTCCGAAAGCCAAGATTCAGTTTCTATCAGGATCACATGCTTCAATTAAATTCCACAGTTCGGTTTCCTTATTCATGATACTACGACAGTTCACCTGCAACAATCTAGTGAAGCCTCTCCTCACCTGAAAGTCAGTGTTCAGGTCCCATGCATCCTTCCTAGGTTCCTGCGCCGCTGTCACTGCCATCTCCTCCCCCGCAGCAGTCACACGCGTTGTCTCCGTCACCTCCCCCGCAGCAGTCACCCCCGCGCATCCCGCGTAGTCTCCGTCCCTCCCCCGCAGCAGTCACACGCGTGTCTCCGTCACCTCCCCCGCAGCAGTCACACGCGTAGTCTCCGTCACCTCCCGCAGCAGTCACACGCGTAGTCTCCGTCACCTCCCGCAGCAGTCACACGCGTAGTCTCCGTCACCTCCCCCGCAGCAGTCACACGCGTAGTCTCCGTCACCTCCCCCGCAGCAGTCACACGCGTCGCCTCCATCACCTCCCCCGCAGCATCACACGCGTAGTCTCCGTCACCTCCCCCGCAGCAGTCACACGCGTAGTCTCCGTCACCTCCCCCGCAGCAGTCACACGCGTCGCTTCCATCACCTCCCCCGCAGCAGTCACCAAACGCGTCGCTTCCTTTCTGGAAACCATCACTGTACATGGTGCTACTACTACTCCTTCCTCCGGTCGTCACTTTCCAAGTAAACACGACTGTATAACTCAAGTTATGTGAAGACATCCCAGCTTCCATGCACTTTGGAAGTCGAGATGAAGGCCGTCCCGACCAAGGTCTTCGTGCCCGAGCCAGTAATTGGGATCAACGAACAGCCCATCAAATTTCTCGCATGCCCACCGCAAGCCACAATTCAAGTCCCGTGTTTTAGTAGTGTGGACATCATACCGGCGCATAACTCCGGAAACAATGACCCTCGCATTTTTAAATTTACTTCCAATGGCATGCCCTAGATTGACTCATTGGTTGATTGTGTCGTAAACTGGTTGCCGTTTCCGCGTATTGGTCCCTACATGAATCAAAACCACCTCTGTTTGTTCATCTGGTTTAGCTTTATGAACTACAGAGGTCATTTGTTCAATATCTACGCCGGGGAAAAAAGATACGTCGGCACCTTTTTTCTTCAAAACGCCGCCGTTGTGTCGCAGCATTGAATCGCCTAGCACTTTCACCTTACTGAACGGAGCATTTGTCTGAAAAGACTCATATTTGGACGCACGTTACTCTTCTCAAGTACATTTTCCCCTTCCGTTCCTTTGCTGACGTCTTCTAACTCCCGGATCCTTAACGTCAGTTCTCCAATATGTTTGTGAGCCTGAGCTAAGTCCGCCTCCAGTCTTCGCATTCTCCGCTCGCTCCTTTCGCACTTGGAGCACGACGCCTCTGCCACCTGCACTCCGGGACCAGGATTTTGCTCCACACCACCTATCACAAGGAGTGTGGCCAAAAGAGTTGCGCAGAGTAGAGCCACGCCGCCACCTTCCCGCAAGCCCGAGTACGCCGCTTGCGCCGAAGCCGGTCGACCAGGGCGGGTACGCGCAGCCCATGCCCGACGCGCGCTCGGTACACAGCGAGGTCCACACCCATTGCCTTTCACTTCGCGGAGCTACTCCAAAACACGTCCGCACGCGACGACTACCTGCGAGAGACAAATTTTGCGCTAAGTATTGCAGAGGCACCCACAGTTCCTGAATCTGCTCTTTAGGAAGCTGATTGCAACTCAGAGTGGACTTTATATTCAACTGACTCAAAAAGTTTTTAGTCGTAAATCATAGGAATAACAGTAACAACAACAGCAACAACAACAACAATAATAATAATAATAATAATAATAATAATAATAATAATAATAATAATAATATTGCCGGTCCTTGTGGCTCAGACGGTTGCTCAGCAGTCGTCTGAACTGAGAAAAGGCTGCAGGTTGGAGTCCTGCGTAGGCGAAGTCGTATTTGTGATTGTCCCTTCACCATCATCCTATCACCTCATAATCCAAGGTGCAACAACCTTTCTTACCAAGGGATACAGGCGAAATGCTGATCCCCATAATGACGGACGTTAATCTCTCTTCAAGATAGAATATGACTGGCCCTCGGAAGAGAAAGTGTAGCACGGTCGGAATTGGTCGATACGGAAGTTTTTTTATTTATTTATTATTATTATTAATTCGTTGCGTCTACACCTTGACGCAACGCGTCTCCAAGCCCCTTAAGGGGCGCTGAGCGCTTTACACCGGGGAGTAATCCTCCATTAATGTGCTTTTTATTCTGGAGTAATCCTCCGTTACTGAGTAATTACTATATTTGTCAAGTCTCGTCACGTCGCAGTTAGTCAGTGCCTTTTATCCCTTCGGCCAGGGGCTCGACGCCGTTAGATCCCGGGATTCCTGGCCGGTCACCCAACCACGAACCCGCGAGTCTCGAATTCGCTTAACCTTCGTGAACGTAGCGTAGTAAACGAATTCGGCTAGCGCCGCCGGCTAGTTGATTTGGACGTATTTTTTATTATATTACACATTGCTTTTGTTTTGTTATTTGGGTTCAAAATATCCTCATCGTGTGTCATGATTTTAGCCAATCTAGTCATACATGTATTATTTATTGTGTCAGTGTTCGCATTTCTTTTCTGAAAGTTTTGATCGCTGATAATGGTACTCAGAAATCGTTAGCTCACTTCGATGTAATCAAGGCAAGCTTGTGTGAAATATTTTCCTTTCTTTTCCGTACAAAGCGGTGCAAATACTGTATCAGTTCAATTTATTCATCATTGCTTCATTTGTAGAAGTTAGAAATGACCACTGTCACTGGCTATCGAAATAAATACGGATATACACTACAGGCGCTTCGTTTGAATTGGTTGACTTGGACTAATTCCGAGTTATAACTAGAGTTTCTGGTGTGGCAGAAAATTACGATATTCCAATATTACGAAACTATTTCCAATAATGCGAGAAAATGTGTCCTGTTGACTAGCTAAAAAAATCAACATCTGCACTTTTGGACCAAAACGAGTTGTAGCAGTTTTCTTTTAAGGCTGTAAAATGTCTGAATTTTTACAAAAATTGTCGTATTCATGCACATGTAGAACTTTGCTAGACCAATTGTTTGGTACTTAACATTCTTTAGCCACAAGACATAAAACTTGTAAAAAGAAGTAAAAATTGTTCTCATAATACTAGTAGTTTTTGTGACCATTTCTTTCACACATTTAATGTAAATGCTCCATTGCCATATCATCAACAATGTTGGGATGAAAACTGATGTAAGGAAAAGTGTGCTAAGGGCAGTTTAAGTTTGTGACATATACAAAGGTATTTTGAGTATAAACAACATACATGAATGCCTGAAAATCAAGATTACATTAATTCTGTTAATACAGCTTCTCATAAAAAACTGTAAGATACCTAAAGATATTATTAAATATATTTAATAATACATAATTAATATTAAAGATATTAGTGCCAAGAAAGGCAAAGAAATACCAATTCTGGGGCATTTAATAGAGTCACATGAAAATCACAACATATCTCTGAAATCTGTCTTGAAGATAAAGTACGTAAATCTATATTGAATTTTGTTATTCTGTAATCTAATCTACCTATAGTTGCAGTCTATATTAAAATATAAAACATTTTTACAGACTTTCATTCTATGATACAGCATAAATCCAAGTCAAACCAGGACACATTTCTTCTCAAATAATTGTAGATAGCAACTCTGTGGAGCAGAGTTGTTGATTGGGATGAGAGTAAAAAGCTAAAAACCACAACTATAAAATAAGGAAGCAGAATGGTACTTTAGTTCCAGTATGTGTTGAAAGGTTTAGGAGCCTTCCAGGTGCATCTGTTGATAGGCTTACTAGAAACTCTGGAAATTTTAATACAACAGGAGAAAATTCTCTCGAGAAACGAGGGGGTGATCGAAGTGGAAACGAACACACATTAATTACTGAAGCTATTTTAGATCACATTAAACAATATAAGTACCAAAAAAGTAATTATTCACAAGGCAAAGCAAATAGAGGCAAATTTCCACCAGACATATACAAAAAATGAGAAAAGAATAATGTACATCTTCCATAATATGAGGGTCAAGAAGTTTTCTGAGACTATGCAAAAAGATGAACCTGACATTCTAAAACTTTTTTCAGCATGCAACAGAACCACCCTCTACCAAATACATCTGTTTGAGATATTTTATTCTCATCTGATTTGGTTTTATAATTTGGCAATAATGGTACCCAAGAAGGTCATCACCCAAGCACTATCCACTTCTAAAGTGGGCTAGTCAGAATCATCTTGTGGAGGCACAAGTACACTGGTAAACTTTTTAAGGGAGCTCGAATGAAAGTTGAATGCTTCAGAAAAGCAGCCAATTAAAGCTCCTGATGTAATAAAATTTAGATTTTTCACAATACCAACAACATCCCTTGATTTTTACAATGACAAAGAATAGTTTGAATAAAATGAGTACTTCTGGTGGAAACACTAATAGTGCCAATGTTGAGATTTTTATGAAGAAACTATAAATTTATTACAATTTGTCACAATGTCAGTATACACATCAGAAATACTTTTTTAAAAAATTTAAATCTTTTTTTCCTTAAGGTTTAACATAATATTACACTAAATTCCCTGATTTAAGACCAGTTTCATTCATTAAAGGTTAATATAATAAGAAAATGAATAACCAGAACTATTATTGTAAACTAGTTAAAACAAAATCAAGAGAAAGGAAAATTGAACCATTTACCTACATAAATGTTCAAAGTCGCTCGGTTAAATGGAAAGATACTTTTCAGAAAAATAATCTTTAGTAGATGCTCTTCTATCACGTGTAAAACATAAAACATAGTGTCACTACCTAAAAATTACATTCAATAGTTTTGTTTTGAAGACCCTTCCTTCATTTTTGTAATTAAACTAGGATTTATTGATGATGATGATGTAAGCCCGTTGAATCCCTAGAAGGGCAAGGTCCTTAAGGATTTATTACCAGGCAATAAATACCACCTACATGTTTTCTAACTTATCAGTCAATTATAGTTCTATTTTTAATGTAATTATAGATGTGCAAACATTAACTGGACAGAGATATTTCAACTACAGATTTTGGGGAGAAAAAAAAAGCTTAACTTTTGAGTCACTTTCAAACATCATTTCAGTACTTGAAATAAGTAATAATTGTTCCATATATGATCACTAAATGACCAGATGAGGATGGTTGCAGAATCTTCAGTACCTATTTATTTGCGTCAAAAAAACAGTTAAAAACTGCGTATGACGTGCTATGGGGAAAAATGAATTGTGTGCACATTTTCAAAATTCTGCAATCTCTACACCATGTAATAAAATCCATTTTCAAGGATAAATAAGCAATAAATTTTGAATTTTGAAAGGAGAAAAACAACAAAAACTCCCATGTAATAAAATCTATTTTCAAAGAAAATAAGCAATAAATTTTGGCTCTTATTACTTCCTGCCGCGACAACATGGAAACGATAATTTGAATAAATGTATTTCCCACTGAATTCTAGAAGACGTGCACAGAAATGAAGTTACATTTATGTCCAGAAGCAAAACAAGGGGCCATCTCAGCATTTGCTCAATGGATCAGGGAAACTGGACGAAAAACCTGATCGAGATGGGGGTCATTGACCCGGAAGCTTAATAATTTTCAGAAATATTAATCCTATGTACACAAACTTCACACATACCTCACATTTGGTTTTATACCTTATGTTCTTTCTTTTTACCAATGTTCTTTTTCATCATCTACTTAAAGATATGCTTCATGGCCTGTTTTTTGGTCGAGTAGTCTCTTAATTGTCACCAAGATGTTCTTGGTCTTTCCCCTTGGCCCTTTTTTTTTGGTTTGTCCTTTGTAAAGTTAACTTTATATTTCTAACTCATTAGTTTATGAAGAGGGTGTTTGTTTGCAATGACCAGGCACTTTCAATTGAATTCACTGGTCTCAACGTTGGCTGAAATGGTTGGGCATTTTTATCTGGCACCCTATAGCCTCCCAATATTGCCAATAAAATTTGATTCCCATATTTGCCGGGTGTGCCACAACAACAGTCCCAGAAATATTTATCTATTACTTGAGGCATTTCTCAGCTAAGCAAATATGGAATACACTTATGACAAGAATATTCAGTATGCAGGAAAATTTTCAGCTCGTTAATTTCAAATTCCTTTGAAAACAAAAATGACCATCTAAAATAACATTCTTCAATTTATGGGAATACATTTGTACAATAAAAAAATTAATAGAGAACCGAGTTACAAATAGGCTTGCAACGTTATTTCAAAAAAGCATTTAGAATAAATGGAAAATTCAGCCTTGAAATAGGTGAGATAAAATGTGCTCTTCACCAAAAATAAAAAAAATTAAAACTAAAGGTTAGGATTTGCAATCTCATTTGGTGAGAGATCCACTGATACCATTGTGACAATTGGAAGTGTTTCTTGGAAAAACATTAGTCCAAAATTGAGAAAATGAGTTAGTGCTGCCACCTTGTAGTGTGAACTTTTATGCATCAGAGGATAATACTGACTCAGTCTAAAGTGCATTAATCCCAAAGACAGCGAAGCAAAACAAGCAATTTTGGAAGAACAGCATACGTCCAAAGAGTTTCCAGTAAAAACAGCGTAGCTCATGGACAAATGAAGATAACAGCAGCGGGTGTAATGAATGATCAGCTTCCAGCAGTTCTTTCCAGTGTTTTAATTGTGTTCCCTGCATATTATCATTAACCTAGAAAATCGTAAAAATGATTATTGAAAGTGTTCATTGGGGGTTCAACCGTTTTCACTGTATGCAGTAATAACAATGCAAAATAGGCTACATATAATTTTTATTTTGCAGTTTCTGGTACCTTGCAGTGCTGTTGTATGCATTATAGCAAATTTATGCATTTATGCAATCCGTAATTTTCAAACAAAAATAACATATGTCCATTTTTTTTTCTTGTAACCTGTGAAATGTATTGTTTTATTCACTTTCAACTGCATTTTGTTTTACACTGCACGAAAGTATTCCTATACAACATAAAATTTCCTACAGCTTATCCAGTTAGGAAAATGAACGTTTTTTCTGATTTCCCACTAATTTGATTTTTGGACTAATGCTGTTTTTCCAAGGTGCCCTTCAATTGATCTCCCTAGAATACGATCAATTTTTGAAAATATAGTTTAGCACTTACATTTATTTACCAGGCTAAAATAAATACATATAATTTTTTTAACTTAAAGGAACAATATAACAGTTCTTATTGAAATGTTAAAACTGATCTCTACACATTACCAGCATTAATACTAAACACTATGTTTTATGTTTGTCATATATTGCACAAGAAAACAATTAGCAGTACACTGCACCTTAAACCCCTCATTAGCAATGACACCTGAAAATAACTTTTTATACAAATTACATACAGACTCCCCATATAGGCATGGGAACAATAAACTATTTTCTACAAGATACACAACTCCAATTTACATTAATGATTTTATTGAAGACGAGAATGCCACACCATTAAAGATAATATACAAAAACTGTCTGGAATGTGTTTTGCACCCAACATGAATTTTTCTACAGGTCAGATCAAAAAAAATCTGTTTACAGTTACCATTTGAGTTCTATTTAACATTAATGTTTATACTTTAATTTCACAAATACTCTGCAAACCATACATATAAAACAATTCATAAAATATTCTTTATATAATTTTATCATTCCTCCTTTTAATTTTTTCCAAAATTATATTTTGGGTTCTAACTACAAATCAATATAAACTTCACAATAAACCTACCTCAAAAATTCATTTAGGATTTCAATAACTATAAGGAATAAAACCTTTAATAATTACAGTCAATAAAGAATACAACATTTATTTCCTACACCAAATCTAATAATACACATTTTTAAGAGATATTCCTTTAACTTGTGCACCTTTTGTCCTTTTCTTCTGTATTAGTTTTCTTCCTATGCATACACAAGTTTCATGCAGGAAATGAATAGTTTTAAAATTCTACAGACATTTCCCCTTTTATCATATTGCAGAGACCAGTTTCAAAAGGACATTAATGGATCATTTTTTTCTAGAAAACATTTCACTGATTTTATATTGATATATTAAAAAAAAAGGTACAACTCTTTAACACACTTATTTTTCAATTACTTTAAATTAGTCTTTCCCAATTTTAAGGCTTCACTAAGTTTGGAATTTTGTTTCCCTGGAAAAAAATAACAAAACAAATTACAAATTTAAAATACGTATTAACACAAACACATGCAAGATTAATATACATAATGTAGAATGTGTAAATTTTGTATAAAACAATTTTTGTAGTAATCCTGTAAAACACAGTCAATATAATTGATTCTAGCACACTTGTATACCCTCCCTTTTAAGAATTAAGTGTTCCCTGAAGTGCTGTGTAAAACTAGCAGCCTGTTTAAATAAAAGCACTTAATAATTTAAATCTAATCTGTTAAAAAGCAGTTAACTAGAAAAAAATTATAAAAAAACCAACCCTTTGCTAAATTTGGGTCCAATAAGGTTATTTGGACAATTTAAAGGCACAACCAACTAAAGGAAAGCACAAAATGCAAATTACAACATTACAGAATGGTTATCATCGATCACAATAGCCACAATTGTAAAATCAAATAAACTTACAACAACCAACAAGTCGATGCCGTTAATATCAGGATAACTTGAAGAATTCTGGAAATAAACATTAATGCAAGTTTTCTCTCAATAAATATCATACAGTTTATACAATAAACGTGAAACGAGAAAACCATCTTACCCTCGATTTGGTCCTTTCGGCACAACAAATGGTAAAACTATACCTACTACACCCCAAAGAATTGTGAAAATTATAATAGGTACCGCGGCCGCTCCCATATTGTAATAAAATAACGATTTTATCACACGGTTTGCTTGACGCACGACGCACGACGCACTACAAACTGCGATGCTGCAATGCAACTTCCACTCTCTACCCCAGCCCTGCCCCTTGGAGCAGAGCACCTCTTCCCTCAAGTCATATGATCGTAATTTCCATAACCTTGTGCTTGCAGTGTAGCCAACAACACCTCGTGGAATTTACGAAATGCCTTATTATCAACCAAATACAAAACAACAACAACAACATTAATTATTGAAAAATATGTAATATTGAACGAGAAAATTAGATGACACAGTACGCTTCTGAATTTTTTCTTCAACTCTCATTTTTTCTAACAAAAAGTAGTAGAAACTCGCAACGGAAGCCCGCCACTTTTAAATCGTGAAGTTCAACCTGCATTCCAATGAATCCGTACGATTTGTATAATGTGTTATGTTTTTCCTTCTCATGTCCAAATTTTCAGTGTTGTAAAAATATATTTATGCAATTTCCAAGGAAGTAAGATAAGTATCCCGCCCTAAAAAGACGACTCTTTCATCAATTAGCAAATTTACGACATTGAACAAAATTAAAAAAAATAATGTATAAAGAAAGTTATGAAATGCTGCAAAAAATGGAGATCGATTCAGGCGAAAGTACACTTTTTGGAGACCACACATTCCGAAAAAGAAATTTTTTGAGAGAGGGGGGGGGTATGCCCATTTCTTGAACCGACCGTCCCACATAGGTGTATTACGTATAAAAAGCTGGCCAAAATTATTTCTTTGTTAGAATTTATTTAAAATTAGTTAATATGTATATTTATGCCAGTGTACATACTTATGTGAGAGGAACTACTTAAAAATGCTTACAACACAAATTATTAAATGTGGGTTAACCATTGTAGACATCACGACCGTTAATAAGTAGTAGGATATGGATCACGGGATCGGTCAATTAATGAAACACATTAGTTTGCCAATGTTTCGGAATATTTAATTCCCATTCAGGGCTACAAAAAACACAATCACAAGGAATAAAGACAACTTGTCTGGACAACAACATTAGAAATCACACAATACATGCCATGGATCAACATAAGTGGAGAAAAGTAAATAAATAAATATATATGTGTATGTGTATATACACACACATACACATACATACATATATATACAAGCCAAGGTAATATAAATGGTACCCGCCTTACTAATACACAAAGTGGTCAAACTTCATGTTTGTACATTCGTACGTCAAGTTATACATGCCTAAGCCATAGCACTAGGTTGTGCCTATGTCATAACACACATTATATAACACCATTGAAAACGTGTTTAATCATACTTGTTTAAACCAAATATTGCTGTCAGGTACTCTAGCTTGGTTGTATTTAACATTATAATTTTGTATTTATTATTTAAAACTTTTTAGATTTATAAGTCAATAGAAACGTAATACTGTCTCTATGATATTGGGTTCCATATACAGTTTATTGGTCATTAGTATTATTATTATTAATGTTACAAAATATTTTCCCTAAAATTCAAAATCAAATCACATGTAAATTAATCGCTTTGTTATGTCTATCCCCCTTTTTCTCACAGTTTTAAGAATTTCAAGTTTCTTTGTGTTATTAAATTTATTTTTTTTAATTTTGACGTGAACTGTTTATGTGTAATTGAATATGGATTGCAATACCAGGAACAATCACTCCCTACATTCTCAAATCTTAATTGTAATCTCATATCTACATCCAGGGTCAGAATGTTATAATGTATATTGGTAGTTATGTCCTAGTATAATTATCGGTAACAGTTATATCACAATTATATCCAATTGTACCACTCAATAACTTAATGAGGATGAGATCGTGAGATTTTAGTACTGTATGTTGTTTATTAAAATTTGGGCAGAATACTGATGTTTCCAGGTTGATGGTTTCAACTATTTTTTTTTTTTTTTTGGTATTTATTTATTTATTTATTTATTTCTGTATTTAATATATTTTTTATGCCCACCTTAGAGAGGGTTAAAAATTATATATGTATAATTTTAATATATATATTAAAGAAAGATAAATAAATAAATAAATAAATAAATAAATAAATAAATAAATAAATAAATAAATAAATAAATAAATAAATAAATAAATAAATCATTCGGTTGCTTGTGTTGGCAATGATGTCAATGGCTTCATTCATATGAGTGCTACATTGATGAATATTGTATAGTTTACATTGTGCAAACCCCAGTTGACACGGCTTCTGATTGTTACCATAAAAATAATTAATTAAAATAAATAAATAAATAAAACAACCAAAGCTGACCCTATGAATTTAAGTAATATAAAATATCAACACACTTTCACCGGAATTACGTAAAATTTACTATTATTTACATTTTATCTCAATACTCAAGGTATCTATTAAGGGTAGTTTAATAATAATTTAGTAATACAAATAATTGTTAAAAATTGTTTTCCGTAACACGTGGTCGGAGGAAACAATTAAAATAAAAAAGGAAAATAAATAAATGAATAATGAAAATAAAACCGGATACGCATGGTACTGGCATGGAGTTGCTCAGCACGTGGTCCTGACAATACACTGGGTTTTCATTCTCTTTCTTTCGAGCCGTGGCCCTAGTCGGACTTGCAATGGACTTGTTGTGCTTCAGCAACTCTATATTGGAGTTGGGCTCTAGGCGAACATGAAGTTTGACCAGGTTGTGTACTAGTAAGGTGTGTAATTTATATTACCTTGGCTTGTATATATATATATATATATATATATATTATATATATATATATATATATATATATATATATATTTCTTTAATTCCCGATAATTCCAGTCGCTAATATTCTTTATCATCATCATCATCATCATTATTATTATTATTATTATTATTATTATTATTATTATTATTATTGTTATTATTTTTCATCTGCTCCATCATGTACTTCTTCTCCATTTTATTCTTCTTCCTTTCCGTTTTTTTTCTTTTTCTGTGTTTTGCCTTGTACGTGAAGGATCTTCAAAATGTAGTTTCTTGTGACACTAGAATTTCTAATGTGTCTTTTGAGAACAGGATCCTTGTTCTCCTTACTTTTTGTGTTAATGAATAACAGAGACAGATGTCTTTGTTTGAATTTCGAATAATACTGTATTGCCTTTGGGATAGACCGGCTTCTACAAACACTGATAGAACTTGTCGTGTTGACAAGAAATTAATGCTGTTTTTTTTCGCGTTCCTGAAAGCTTACGCACTTTTGACGCTCTTTTCGGAGATTTCGACATCTCTTGCACAGCAGATGCATGTTTTACCAGCAGTTCTCAAACTCATTTGAACACCGTAAGTCATTGTGGACTTAGGTCTTTGCTTCCGTAACTTTTGTGTTTTGCGTCGTTTGCTGTGGTCACTTGAATCTCTGAATTCCTTTCACGGTCAACCCGCCTTTTGTTTAGTCCGTATTGGTAATTTCACACCTCCGATGAGCCACATTTCATTATTTTTTAGAAATATTTCTTCCATATTAAACGCAGCTGCCTACTTTTGTTTGAATTTAGACTTGAAAAACCGTAATTTACGTTTAAATTCGTTCCCTTTTTCCGACGGGCACTTTGTGATTTTCAATAAATGATTCTCCATATATTTAATATTATCATCAATTAAATGTTCAGAACACAGCTTAATATAGTTGTCCTCAAGTCATCTCCTTAACACTTTCTTTGGAATCTACAACAACAAAATCTTACTGATATTCCTAACTTTCACGAATTTTGTTACGCATCACCGATCTTTAAATAAAGTTCCATAAACTAAAATTGTGGAAATATGTGGGAAGTTTTTTTCTTTTTTAATTGTTATAATATGAACTTGAGAAGAACTTGTAATCAATATTTCGCTTGACACGTCCTGACACTATAAGTAAAACACTAATGTTTGATAAAAGTCAACTCAAAATTTGAATACATTATACGTTCACTTAAAACGTCTTAAATTACGTAAACATTAACCTTAAACGGGTCAGTTTTTAATTTAAAATACAGTACATACGTGGAACTTCAATATCTATCACGAATCAATACAGTTTATAACTTTGAAAGCACTCACGAAGCGAATAAAGGAACCCTTTTTACGGAATTGCTGGTAGCAAATGCTACCAGCATTTGCAGTAGTATGCTTGCAGTGCATACTACGACTCACTTTAGACTGATGCTATAACGAAGATACTAGACTGACCGCACTCGAGTTCTTGCGATGTTGAAAAAGTTCAACAGTTTTTCCTAATTTCATGTAGAGTAGAACAAAATGCGATTATGAAAATGGCTCGGGCTTGCTTTCCATCACTACATCAAACATTTCAAAAATTGCAGGAGTTCAAAACTTATTGACCACTTCTCACAACTACAAAATTTACGAAAATTATTTTTCATTCTCATACCTACTTGCCAGAAAGATGAATGTAATGATGCGCGAAAAAGTGCCAATATTTCGATAGAAAAACACGTTTTGTGGACTCCTGCTATCAAAAAAGAGATTTTTTTCTTGCTTCTTTATGTAGTAACTTTATGTATTTTTTCGCTACCGTTCCTCCAGGGAGAATAGGACCTTGATGACAGACTCGAATGAAGAACTCGATTAGCCGCTATTCCTTTACGAGAAACCTTCCTTGACATTTGAAACACATGTACTCATAAATGCGATAATGTGAAAAAATCGCCTCTATTAACGATGTGAGAGACAGGTAAAAAATTACAATTTTGTAACTGTTGAAAAAAAATGGCGTTTATATAATTTTATAGAGTATATTTAGCACTACCAGTTCTAAAATTTTAAAGAAAAAATTTGGAGCTGTTTTCGATAAAATCTTGTTACTATTGTTTTTTAATATTGCACATATTTCAGGTAATTTTGCGCGAAAACTACTAAAATTTTCAAAAATGTACATGATTTTAATGAAAGAACGAATTACGGACAACAGATTTCAATTAAAGGAAAAATCTCTATCTTCAATATTGTAGTTGCAGGAATACGCCGGAAAAATTTAACCTTAGAAAAGAATTATGAAACGGATACCGGAAACATGGGCAGGTCCGGCGGAGAAAAGGACGGAGAAACGGAGTATGGTGGGTAGCTAGATCCACATGAAAAATCCCGATGGGTAAAATACCCACTCGGGATTTTGGGTAAGAGAAATATTCCATAAACGTCAAATTCCAGAAATGCCAAATTCCGTAGATGTTAACTTCACTTTTCATACACTGGAATTTGACGACATGCGTGTAGGAAGAACTGGGGTAATTCTAATAGTCTTTCTAAGTACTTTAATATAAACAACTTGTAATTGGTAAATCGTTTGACAATAGTTGTTAAACGTTTTACATTAGTTCTATAAAATGTGAAAAAAACACGAAAAAGTGAACTGATGTTATTCCATACTCATAATTTTCGAAATAGAACCGAATACTCATAATTTTCGAAATAGAAATAGTTGAAGAACCGGCGCTTCTTGCATGCGCATTAGGTTACGCGCACAGTACACAACGTCTCACGATGAAGTATGGCGGCATATCTGTGTGTATGGGTGTAAACATGTAATGGGATGGGAAGGGAGACAGATGGACTGATTTGTGGTGCGACGGAAAAGAAAAAAGCGAGGAGAGAATGGTCAACACCGTTAGGCAACAGAGAGAGGAGGATAATTCCCCATTAATTTTGGGAAAAGCAGTCTGCGGCTGTTGAGCCAGCTGACCACGCTGGAAGTCGAAATAAAAAAGGAACAAAATCTATTTCGAAAATTATGAGTATGGAATAACATCAGTTCACTTTTTCGTGTTTTTTCACATTTTATAGAACTAATGTAAAAACTTTGTAACATAACCAAACCTATAAAATAATCATTAAAAATTTAAAAAAAAAAAAAAAAAAAAATGTAATACAAATGATACAAAAAGATTTGCAAACCACGATATGAAATATATTTAAAAAGATATTCTACCATGTTTTTGGTCTTCATCAGAAGAATAATATACAATTTAAAAATACATATGTTACTTATTCTATAAAAGTGTTCAGTGTGGAGAGAGAAAACAAATGTGATGAGCCACCCTCGGAGCTGACTGTCTTCAGCGTATTCCTAAGGTGACTCGTCACTTTGAGTACTGCGATTGATTAGGTGACTTACGGAAAGTTGAGGGGAAGGGGGGGGCGGCTTACTGAGAAGGCGTTTTCAGTAACAATGCACCATTTATTAATAATTAAAGGAGAGACGGGGAACGAGGGATTCAAGGGAGATGCTTGGGAGTCGAGATTACTGATAGCGGACTCTTACCCCATCTCCCCGTGGGCCAGGTGTTACGGCGGGGGCGGCAACAGCAGCGGCAGCATCCTGGGAGCGTGTCCTCGTCATCCCGAGAGTCGTCCGGAGTCGGAATCGGCAGTCGGAGAAGCAAACCTGTTCTTCCGTACGTCACTGCTCGTCACTGCCCGTCACTGCCCGTCACTGCTCATCACTCTGCTTGCCACTCTCCGTCAGTGCTCGTCACTCTCTGCCATTCTCTGCCACTGTCTGCCATCCTCCGTCACTCTCTGCTACTCTCTGTCAGTTTCCGCCATCCTCCGTCAGTCTCCGCCACTCACTGCCACTGTCTGCCATCCTCCGTCACTCTCTGCTATTGCCCTCTGACTCTGCCGGGCCCGTTTATATTGGGCCGACTTGCATTCGGCAGCGTTTTTTGGAGGCGGCTGCCGGAATGTTTTGCGACGCTGCGTGCCGCTTGCCTTGCGCATTTTCCTGGCGCGGGGTGATGTGGTAATGGCGGTTCGCCACACAAACCTTGCAGCAAAACTTACTTTGATTTGTATCAGCGGCGGCTGGTGCCCGTACAAGCAGGTTTCAGTGCCATCGAATTGCAGAAATGTAATATCCAAATTCACAACCCTGTCCTGTGGCCGGGTTTTGAACCTGGCGCGCGCGCAGCGATACCGTGCGTTGACGAGCTCGCTGGTGCGGAGCGCAGGCAGTGAGTCGGGAGCCTCGAGGCGAGGCTATCCAGAGCCTCACCGCCTCTACTTACGAGGGTGCAGGCGCCAACTCGAGGCTAGTTAGTATGTCGGCAGTCAGCTAGGACTATACGTATGTGGGACAGACAAGGACTTGATACCGACAATAAAGGAAACTATCAAATACGTGTCGTACTATAGCATCAGTATTGACTCCTACAAAAATAATAACAGGATCCCCCGCAGCAACAGGTGGCAACAATTCGGGCACACCAAGAAACACTATTCCAGGATATCGGTCTGCGGCAAATGCGCAGAACCACACGACACCGTCTTCTGCTCCAACACCTTATCAAGTGTGCCAACTGCTTACAAATCCACGAAGATCCTGGCCCGGCTGTGCAGCTTTCCAACTCGACAACAAATCCCGACTACAAGTAATCGCTGGACTAAGAGATAGAAAAACAAGCGTCCACCAGACTTCTCTCATAAATCCTTCCCCGCACTCGACGGCAGAACCTTCGCGGATGCTACAACGAGGACTCTTCGGCTACAACTGGCAACTTAACAAGCAACACCCTAAAAGACATCATCGGCTTGATCAAGAACAACAATATTACCAGAATCATCCAGACAATAAAAGATATCAATATTTTTAAAGGATCCGCGGACATACGAAATTATTGACTGCTGCGACCAAAATATGCGAACTGCTTTAAAAAGGCAGAACAACAGACAACACCACTTAAGACTAGCATCCTGGAATGCACAAGACAGACTGCACGACAAAAAAAGCTTGAATCAGACAGTTCTTGACTACTCCATCGGAGCACTTCTCATCCAGGAAACCTGGTTGAAACCTAACCAACCTTTCTCCATTCCCAAAGTTCCTCATACACAGAACAGACCTGCCAATAACCTTGGGCGGAGGCACAGCCACCTTTATCCGGAATACGATCCCACATACCATCCTCCCGACTCCCAATACCTCCTTCGAAACCACCTCCATCCAAACAGGAACAAAACTAGGACCAATCATAATCATTTCAATATATAACAGACCTCACAGCAGACGGAAAGCAGCAGACGTGGACCAACTAACCGACAGACGCACACCCACTATTATTCCGGGCGACTTGAACGCTAAACTGACGAATTGGGGATGCAAGTACGACAACCAACCTGGACGAGACATACACAGCTACCTCCTAACCAGACCATCTCTAAACTTTCTCGCACCACAGGACCCCACTCACATGATAAACGACGAACCGAACGACATCCTTGACCTCGTAATTTACTCCACATCCATCATAGCAACAAATCCCTACCCCGGCACGAGTTAATATCAGTTCTACCAATAATCTCCACCGCACAAATAACGCCTTACTCTCTATTCCCGCCCACTCATCCATATCACACCATAGACTGAAAAAACTTCGAACATCTCATATCCAAAAAGATAAAAACTCCGTCTTCCCTCAGTGCCTTCCGACAAGTAGATAAATCCATAGACCACTTCAACCATCAGATCAAATCCGCCATCCGCAAATGTACCTTATATTTCATGTCACACCACTTCCAAAACCTTCCGAATGAACTCCTAGACCTCATTAGACAAAAAACGAGACAAAGACGTTACTACAGCACTAGAAAAAAGAAGATAAGACCATTTACCAACAATTTAAACGCGACAAACTGACTCAACGGCACGTAAATACTTGGGACAAAACTATACGGGACGAAAACCTAAAACACCCTGACCGACTATGGAAAATAATTAAAACCATGAAGGCAGCCCCACAACCCATCTCTCCCATAATGCTACCAGATAACACCCTCACATACGATCCCAATGTCATTGCTGAAGCTTTCTACCAATTACACTCCTCCAAATTCGCAGCAACCAACACTCCACTACCTTCATCCGCTATCATTAACTTCGTCAAAACCCCGCCACTTCCAACTATTCAGCAAGAGCAGTAGACTTTCACTGACAACGAAGTACGAGACGAAATTCGGCTTCTTGATCCGACAAAAGCCGCTGGCCCCGATGGAGTTCAGACGGCAGCACTAAAACATCTGACTCATAATGCGTCTCAGCATTTGACTGCCATCTTTGACGCATGCACACGATTATTTCACCACCTCTACATCTGGTAACATGCCACCATCTTGATTAAAAAATCAAACAAAGATCATAAGCAAGCTAGCAGCTACAAACAAATCAATCTTCTACCCACACCCAGCAAATTATTTGAACGACTTTTACTTAAACGAATGGCACCATTTCCGACTAACGTATAACGACAAACACAGCTTGGTTTCAGAAACAATGGGTCAGCGGTACTACAGACTTTTCGGCTTGCCGTAGAAGTTTCAACATCCTTACAATATCCAGGTGACGCTCCTACTCTATTTACAGACATTAAAGGGCCTTTGACTATGTGAACCACGAGATCCTCCTTTTCAAAATAAAACCATACATCGCAGAATTCCATCAGTCCTTTTTGAGAAACTACCTCTTCCTTCGTTCCTTCCGCGTAAGACACCTTTTATGCTATTCCTCTTCCTATCCCATCCAACCAGGCGTCACCCAGGGCGCTGCGCCAAACTCTATATATAGCACATGTGTATTAAGCCAATAGCCACATATGGCACTGAAACATGGGCCTCGACTTTCCAATTAAACTATAACTTGCAGACCAGACTGGAAAACAAAATAATCAGACTGATTTATAGACCCGCGCCTGACGACTGCTACCTCGACATTAAAACTCAGCACGAAATTAAACGACAGAAACTTACGAAACAGCACGGAACCGACTGCTAGACGCAATGAGGAATCCTTTCTCTGCTTTAGTCGAACCTCATCGCCATCTCATCAACAGAACTATCACACACAACAGGAAGCGCCACTCACTTGACATATTCACCCTACCTCCACCTTTTCCCACAATATAACTACGTAGACTATACGACCAGGCACTCGGACAATCAGCACTTACTTTCATGACTTTATAAGGCTTCTTAAATGAATGCCCACTCTGCTAAACGACTTAGGTACCCTAAAACCCAGAAATTTCTCCTTTTTCCAACAATCACCACACGCCAGTATTACCAATACCTTAATAAAAAACCACTAGCGACGCAGTCCTTAAAAAAATAACCCATCTAAAAACTAATCTTTAACGAAATAACCCATCGGACATGTCCAAATTCCAACCTTCCTTTTCCCTCTTCTTATGTCCAAAGCATTACCATTCCCATACGCCATTCTCTGCTATCAGCAGTTCAACTGGGGGATGGAGAGATAGTAAAGATTGTTTTCTCCACCATGTTTAAGGCTAAATGTACCGAAAAATACTTATAGGAAAAATCAATAGATCGCAGCACTGCCACAGGGAATTTACTAGACCGATAACGTCTGAACAAATTGTCCGAATTTCGATCTGTAAACGGCAGTGGACTCCTATTCCAAATAGAATTTACGCTACGAAGCCGTTTTTTTCAAAAAAGATTTTTTAAAAAAAATTTCAAAACATAGAGTTTGTATAGACACATGGACAAATTTCGTAATGCCTTTGATTTCGATGATGCCTTAATTTTGAGTAATGCCTCAAATAATTTTTTGATGGTATTCGAAGGAAGACGGAAATATGTGAACAAGATACATAGTTTTTTTTACAGATGATACGAGACGTTTGGTTGTGTTACAGCATCACTAGTTTGATAAGTGGAGAAAAATATATTGGGATTGAAAGGGACGAAAGCATAAACCGACTGCTCGGCTTCCCTGCCTGAGAGCACGGCCTCCTCCTGTGCCGCAGGCTGCCGGGTTTGCCGTTCGGCCGCGTCGAGGGAGCGCCCACAAGGGTCGGGTGACGCAACTGCTTGGAGTGGGAAGGGGGGGTGACGTGTTTTTCCGAAATTTCACTCTACGTCGCTCCTATTCATCCGATTTGCATGATTGACACGGCGTAGGAAGCACGTCGTCACACGCTATAAGCCCACATTTTTTAATTTTTTTCCGGAACAACGAGAAAATTTTTTTTTGGAAATCTTTTTAAAAAACGGCTTCGTAGCGTAAATTATATTTTAGAAAGGAGTCCACTGCCGTTTACAGATCGAAAATCGGACAATTTGTTCAGACGTTATCGGTCTAGTAAATTCCCTGTGGTAGTGCTGCGATCTATTGATTTTTCCTATAAGAATTTGTCGGTACATTTAGCCTTCAACGGCCACGGCGGGGAGACGCCGACCAGGAGCGAGTCGGGCGAGGCCGACATCGCGGGAGCGACAGCTTGCAGGAGGGTGGCCCGGCAGGATACGCAGTGCGGTCCGGCTGCAGGCGACGAGAAGTTCGGGTGGAGCAGCGGATCCAGAGCGCAGCAGTCAGACAGTCGCGGCGCGGACGAGTGCGCAGACGGTGGGCGCATGCGGCACGGCCATGGCGCAACTAATGGAGGCATTGGAGAATCTACAGAAATCACTGCAATCAGTCACTAGTGCAACCTGAATTAGAATATGGCACGGTATGTTGGGACCCGTACAGAAAATCGCAGCAAAGTAATCTAGAAAAGGTCCATCGCAGAGCATTGAAATTTACTTTCAGGGGTTCAAAAAACAGACGTATGTGGAAGTCACTCGAAAAGAGACGGATTCAGTTGTGACTCCATGCTATGTATACAGCATACGCAGGTGATCCTGCTAATTAAATCCACCGTCGTATAGGAAAAGCTACATACTTCGGCAGAGCGGATCACGTGCATACAATTAAGACAAGAATACAGAAAACGGACGTCGGGAAATTTTCATTTACAAACCAAACCATTAGAGACTGGAGCAGTTTGCCTGCGACAATCTTAGAACCCTTTCCTCAAAGCTTAAGCAAGTTAAAAAATAAATTCGTTTTCTAGCTAATTATATTTTAGGTCAATGTATCAGTGTTAAGTTTCTATTGTTAAATTAGTTGTATTTCCTTTTAAGTGAGTTATTTATTTGTTAGTATTAATGGCAGTTATAGTAGTATTGTTGTTGTTGTTGTTATTATTATTATCATCATCATTTTATTACTATTATTAGTAGTAGTAGTAGTATTTAGTTAACTACTTTTTGTAACTTATTATTAGTCATGTACTTTTAATTGCAGAATTAATATCTAAATCTAATAAGTAAAAATGTGGACACACCAAATTTTCTGGAATTAAAGGATGATGTGGAGCATTGGGTCAGTTGAGCGATTTACAGCAGTATACGACAAAAAAATGGACACACCAAATTTTCTGGAATTAAAGGATGATGTGGAGCATTGGGTCAGTTGAGCGATTTACAGCAGTATACGACAGACTATAGTGTGGTGGACGGCGAGAGAAGGAGGGCTTGTTTGCTCAGTCAGGTCGCAGTAAGACATTCGCTTTGGTGGAGTACGTTTGTGTGGTGGAGTACGTTATTGGGAAAGACATATATACGCTTTCTTGCGAGCAACTAGGGCAAGCGATTTCACGATACTACAACAATATTCCAGAATCGGAAATGTTTTGTATACATACAATCGATTTGTATACATTATTGCATTTGTAAGTGGAAGTGCTTCAAATGACTTCAAATGAAGTTTTTCGAAAAATTAATAGGTTCCTTCAAATTTTGCATTTACAGAAACGCTTAAAAGCCATTTTCATCAAACGGCTTCCACTTTTTCAATGGAAATTTCTATTTAGGACGAGTTTTTCCTCTTTTTAATATTATTGAACAAAATATTTCGGTTCTCTTATTAGGAAACCGAAAAGTAGAGAAAATATAAAAAAAAAAGTATTTTGGGAAACGATAGATGGCAGCTGGAAAGCGGACGGGGCAAGACCTTAAAGCGAGTCCACACCAGGGAAATTAGAAAACTTTACTACGAGAAAGTCTGTGCCATTCTGTAGCAACACTAATTGTCAATTTTGTAGGAAGGCGCCGGGAAAAAATCAAACTTTTGAATTTTCGAAAATCCAGGGTTAGCAGTGAAAATAGAACATATACATTGTTTATAAGCATATTTTCATATATTCTTACAGTGAATTTAAAGAAAATATTTGTAGCAGTTTTTGAGAAAATTTTGATGCGGGGGGCTTCATGTACCCTTTTCAAGTACCCCCAAATTTTGAAGAAAGTTTTTCAAAATCGCAGCGTCTCAAGTCGAGCCATATCAACCGGGGAATATCCATTGTGGAAGAAATCGTACGTATGGTTACGAACTAGTGGTGTTCAGAGACGGACAGACAGACGAACAAACGGTCAGACGGAAATACGAACAGACGGACAGACGGACGGACAGACAGATGGAGGGACAGGCGGACAGACATACGGACGGACAGACGGACAGACGTTAAAAAAAAACACTTTTTCAGTATCAGGGGATCTCAAAGCGTGTTTTTCCGTTAGAATCTCGAAATCGATTTTCCGCAGCATTACATAACTTTCTATATACTCCGTGTATACGTAAGCGTGCGAGGAAGTAACTAGTGGTGCTACAGAATGGCAGTTTTTCTCGTACTAGTTAGTTTCCTAATTTTTTTGCCGGGTCAAGCTTTTCGGTCGTGCCACATCCTCATCTCAACTGCTATCTACCGCCGCCCAAATATCACTTTTCACATTTGCTCAATTTTTCGGTTTTAATGGCAGAAACGAAACATTACTTTAAGAATATAATAGAAGGAATATTTATTACTTTCTATACATACATTTTTGTAGAAAAATTTGGAGTCGTTTTTATGAAAATGTCGTTTAAGTGTTTCTGTACATGCGAAATTGAAGTCTTTTTTTCACAGAAAACTGTTGAGTTTTCGAAAAAATGTTTTGGAAATTATTTGACGCACTTCTACTCACAAATGCAATAATGTATACAAATTGCTGTAAATGTGCATATTAAAAGCATGAGAGATTCACAAAATTACGATAGTGTAGTTTTTGAAAAACCAAAAGAATAAAGGAAAATTAATTTTAGGTCATGTAAATCAGTACACTTAGCTCTATTCCTAAAAGTTAAAAGAAAAAAAAACTGGAGCCATTTTCAGAAAATAGTGTTTCTTCCTTTCTGAAAGTTCAGACATTTTCAAAGTTTTCTCTAAAACGACTCGTAATTTTTTATTTATATTTATTGTAAGAATAAAGTAAAATACATTTTTATAGTTGGCATAGGTCCGATTTTCAGAGTTAATTCTGAATTTTCGAAAATTTAAAATTTTTAAAAGTTTGAACTTTTTGGCTTCTTTCTACGACTACAAAATTAAAAATGGAGGTTTTTTCTTGCAATAAAGTTTGTTGTACATAATTAGTTCTTTCATTAAGGTCATTTGCATTTTTTAAAACTTTTAGTAGTTTCCGCTCAATATTGCATGCAATTACTGTAATTTGGAAAACAACATAAACAAGATTTACTCAAAACCCGCTCCAATTTTTTTCTTTAATCTTTTGGTATTGTTAGTGCTATTAGATGCCATAAACGCCATTTTGCCCATTTTTTTGTTTTTCAAAAATTACAAAAATGTAATTTTTTGACTAGACTCTCACATCGTTACTATTTATATTCGCAATTTGTTCACGAATTTGTATTTATGAGTACATGTACTTTAAATAATGTTATATAAAGTCTCCCGAAAACTCAACAGTATTCTGTTAAAATGAGCTAAAAATTCCGCATTTGCACAAACGCTTAAACGCCATTTTCTCAAAAATGACTCTAATTTTTTTTTAACTTTTCCAACTGATAGTGCTAACTGCAAAGTTAAAAATGACGTAAAGTCAATTTTTTGTATTGTTTTAATTTTTCTAAAATTACATAAATCTATTTTTTCAAATATCTCTCACGCCTTTAATATGCACATTTCCATTTGTAAACAACATTGCATTTGTGGGTTAAAGAGCCTGAAATTAATTTAAATGAAATTTTTCGGAAACTCAAAACTTTTCTATGATTAAGAGCCAGAAATTTCGCATTTACAGTAACATTTAAAAGCAATTTGATTAAAAAAAGGTTCTAAATTTTCAATGAATATTGCTATTTAGGACGAAGTTTTACTCTTCTTCAATATTCTTAAAGTAATATTTCGCTACTACTATTAGAAAACAGAAAAAATTATGAAAATATAAAAAAAATGTACTTTGGTTGGTGACAGATGGTATCTGGTAAGAGTATGGGGCATGACCGTAAAACCACCCCCAACGAAATCGAAAACTTTACTATGAGACTTTACTGTGCACCACTAGTTACTTTGGAGTATACGTAGGTATATACGGAGTAATATGCGTAGTATTAAGAAAGTTATGAAATGCTGCGGGAAAACGATTTCTAGATTCAGTTATAACTGAATTTTCGAAAATTTCAAAAGTTTGAATTTTTTTCGACGTCTTCCTACAACTATAAACTTGAAGGTAGAGAGTTTTACTTCAATTGAAATTTGTTCTCCACATTTAGTTATTTCATTATGGTCATGTACATTATTTTTACATGTAGTAGTTTCCGTGCAATATTGCACGAATTTTGTGATATTTCAAAAAAATTACAAAACCAGGATTTTCTCGAAACGGCTCCAAATTTTTTCTTTAAATCTTTGGTATGGATAGTGCTCAATGCACTGGTCACTGGTCTGATGGAATAGTCCCCATATTGCTCTATTTTGATTTTTCAAAAATTACAAAATATAATTATTTGATTTGTCTCTCACGTCCTTAATATTTACATTAGCAGCGATTTATTAACATTATTGCATTTATGAGTACATGTGCTTTAAATAATGTCAGATAAATTTTCTCGAAAAGTCATGAGTTTTCTGTGAAAATTATTTCAAAATTCCGAATTTTCAGAAACGCTCAAACGCCATTTAGTTTTGCTCCAAATTTTATCTTCAATCTTTTCCAACGGAGAGTGCTAATTGCTCTGTTTAATACAACATAAAGTTCATTTTGCGGTATTTTATTGTTTTTCAAAAATTGCACATTTTTTTTTTACTTTCTCGCCTTACGAATTCTTCATAAGACGAGAAAGTTATGTAGTCGTGCGCCAGAAAACGGCGAATTTTTGCCAGAAAAACTCTTATTGCCGAGCTCTGGTAACGAACACGTGGTTAAATCCTGTTGCTAAATTTTGAAAGAAAATCCTCTAACACGTGGTGTAGACAGAATCCATGATTTGTTGGTTGTTGATACCGAAAAATCGATTGACATTAGCAGTCCGTCCGTGATCATCGCTTGCGCCTAAACCGTTTAGGCGATTTTCTTGATAATTGATATTCCCCAATTGATCTCAACGAACTCGTCGTTTTGGGAGTTTTAAACGGATATTTTGATTTTTGAGGGTTCACACAAGAAGCATAAAACATATTTTCAAAATTTTCTCAAAAACGGCTCAATTTTTTGTGATCAAACATTGTCCTCGGATAGCGTACAAATCGCTTAAGACTTTAGTGGTAGCTTGATGTGCATTGAAATCACAGATTATTTTGAAAATTGAACAAGTGCAAATTTTGGGGGATCGTTCTACAACTAAAATATTAAAGATAAAGCTTTTTTCGTTAATAAAATCCGTTCTTTAAAAACGGATTTTTAAATAAGTTCATTTTCAATTTTTCGAAAATGTGAGTAGTTTCCATGACGTTTTGCGGGAAATATAGGCATTTTTTTTTCTCGAAAACCACTTCAATTGTTTTTCTTTAAATTTGATCCTCATATGTAATAAGGGACTGTAAAATGTATGGTCCCATTTTTGGCGAACTCTCCGTTTCTTCGAAAAGTGCAAAAATTACCATTTCAAAACTTGAAAATTGCAGATAACGATTTTTGCATTAAACAAAGTCTGTTGTAATAAATCATCTCTTTAAAAAAGGTCATGTACAATTTTTTTTTCCGAAAACGAGCTGATTTCGCTGAATTGAAGTTTAAAATTAAAATTTTATTTTTTTCTAAAAAAACTGCTTCGAATTCTTTTTCTTCAAATTTACTCCGCATATGTAATAAGGGACGGTAAAAGATCTAGTCTCATTTTCGGCTATAACTTCATATTTTCGAAAATGCCAAAAGAACGTGAATATTTCAAAACATGAAAATTGTAGATAGCGATTTTTGCTTTAAACAAAGTCTGTTGTAAAAAAGCAGCTGTTTAAAAAAGGTCATGTACAATGTTTTGAAAAAGTTGAGCTGATTTCGCCTAATAGCGACTGAAATGTATGCAATTTCTAAAAAATTATTTTCTGAAAACTGGCACGAAATATTTTTATTAAAGTTTCGTTTGAAGTTCTTCCATGCACAAATACAGTCAATTAGGAAACAATGGCCCCCATCGCCCCCCCCCCCCTGTATCCGTCAGTGGTTGCTGTTCCAACGATGACGAGATCGTTGATACCTGTTTCCTTTTATATGACACTTGTTGCATTTATCATGGTCGGGAACTGGCGTATTGGATTAGTGTTCCCATGCGCTTTCGTTGGAATGTTCTTATTCTTGTTCCACGATTTTTGTACTCTCTCCTCGTTCTCTCTCTCTCTCTCTCTCTCTCTCTCTCTCTCTCTCTCTCACACACACACACACACACACACACACACCTCTTGCTGTGTCTTTTGAAGGTTTCTCACCTACCCTGGTAAAAAAACAACAAACACCTCTTGCTGTTCTCCTACATTTATTCCTTCCTTTTGTAGCGCATTTTAATTTGTGGTCGCACGGAGAACGACATTTTCCCAACATGCATTTTGTAACCCGATCTAATGAGGGCAGCACTATGTTGCGACTCGCAAGGCGAGCTGGTCGCGAGATTTATACTTGGGTTTCTGTAAACTGGCTGATGACAGCTGATCAGCTATTATGGTTTCGTCCAAACGGGAGCAAACGTCACCGCAGTGACGTCACTGCGATGACGTTTAGGTTCTCGATTGGATGACACCGTAACAGCTGATGAAGTGTCATCGGCCAGGTTACAAGAACCCAAGTATTACCATAGACTGAAGAGATAGTCTTTACTCTATGGTATTACCTGCGAGCAGATGCGAGGGGATTTACGAAAGTAAGCAAGCACTGAACCTTCCGGTGATAGTTTGATAGCAAAGTGTAGAGGCGTCCGTGGTTTGTTGGAAGAAAACGAACCTGACATTATACTTAGATATTATTAAAGGTAAATCTATTGTGATCTATTTGGATACGGTGCTCCATCAATTATGTTAATGTGATAGTATGGTCGAGGTTATGGGAATGGGAGGTTATGGGCAAAATGAGAATGTATGTATGAATTGTATACAATACACTGAAGTATTATCTATCACGAACTCATGAACTGAATGGATAATACAAACTAATTACATGATTATTTTTGTCACACAAAGCAATTCATTAAATCACAAACAATAAAACTTTCAATAAACATTCCTGAATGCTTTCACACAACAGTTCATTTTCGTAAAGAATTGGTCATTGATATAATCACCAGCTCATATTCTCCTATATTCATCAAGAAATATTTTCACATTTTTAATCTGTATGAAAAGGCTTGTTAGGCATAAGAATACATTTCAAGAAATTGGAAACTATTAAATACATAAAATATTAATCCTAATAGAATTTAAGAGATGAGGTCAAGAAAGTTTGCATATGTTTGCATATTTTATGTTACTCCTGTAGATACTGGTGCTCTTCTGAATTTTTGTAAATTTTAATTTAAATTTGTACCTTGAATGTAAATAATTTATACTCGATTACCATTTTTCAAAATTGCTGATATCTTTTGTTTCCTTCTAGATAAATTATGTTGGGCCTATTCACCAGAAAAACTACAAGTGTAGTATCATCACATTTATCCGTTGCGACGTATGCAACAAAAGCATTAAAGAAAGTTGCAGTGGTAAGTTGTACTGGGTAAAACTGAAGACTTGTTACATTTGTCATTTTACGTTACAATTGCTGACTTTGCAATCTTATCATTGTGCAAATTTCAAAGAAAAAATATGTTTGTATTCAAGTTTTTATACAAATGTTTTGAAGAGCTGTTTGCTTACAGGCATTTTTAAAGTGTAAAATAAGTTCTTCTGACTATCTTTATGTTGGTTTATTATTGTCAGTTTCTGTTGATTACTTCCATCCCAATTGGATGTTTTGTTCAGATATCTTGATCCATTGAATGTTGTTCAAATGCTAGTCCCATGCATTGGCAAGGAAATCATGCTTTTTCTTTGCTTCTGATCAATAAATGTAGTTTTCCTCCCTCTCAAATATCCCTTTTTTTACCGCCTTCAGCATCAAATATAATAATTGAAGTTTAGAAATTGGGCTGTAAATCAGAGGTTAATGCATGTAGGTAGTATGGTTTGCTTTCATTTTCATGGGAGAAACTAGGAGAATATGCAAATAATTGACAGTTTATGAAAATCAACCATTTTAATAAAATCAACCATTTTAATAAAACATACTTTTTAAATTCACAAGTCATTTTTTGTATGATTTATGTATAATTGAGTGAACATACAATTATACAGATATTTACATTCTGCATTATCATTGAACTTGAGGCATAGAAATATCTCTGTGAGAAGAAAACAGGGAAAAGGAGAAAAGTTTGAATTAAAAATTTAATATTTTTGAGAACACCTTTTAACTATGCTAAAAGTAGTCCATCCTGGTCCCCACGGGAAGTGGAAGAAGAAACACCCATTGTTTTTAAATAGCCTCTTTTTTTTTTTACTGCAGATTCAAATTTTGTGGGAAATAATAGACAATTGTTTTCCAGATCATTTATTTTTCTGAATTTCTGAAAGGTGTCACTGTAAATAAAAAACTATTTTCTTTCAGTTTTTTCAGTTGGGCCAAGCCATAGTGCATTTACATTGGTGCACAAGTGGTTTGGATAGAGTGGGAATTGTTGCAATTTTTTACCCTTTTTGAGAGTGGGAGTTCATTATTGTCATTTTATTCTCACACTTATCTGTGATTCAATAATAAAATTGTATTACTGTTGAGACTTAAGCCGTTTGGGTTTCTCTTCCACTGTAGTGTGGAAAAAATTGTTATGCTAGTTTAACCGTGCTGCATCGTTCGATTTCCCTGCACACTTAGGACATTCAGGTCAAAAATGTCCCAATAGGTACTGGGAACTGATGTAAAGCTAATATATGAAATGTTTTTGTATAATATGAAAATAAACACTATTTAATGGAAAAGACAAACTTTAATAACATCAGAACATCTGAAAAACACATTTCTGAGAAATAGAAGAGAAGGTTTAGAGAGAAACACTTGTGAATACAGTCACAGATGCAAAATATAGGACATCAAACGAGTGAATTCAAAATAAAATTATTCCAAAACAATGAAAAATGAATTTTACTGTTAACATTGTTTGCATACTTGCTGTAAATGTTTCTTTCAACAATATCGGCTACACTTACAACATGCAATTGAACTCTTATTGTTCATTTTCTCACATAGATGGCATCTACCTCCCTTTTTTGATTGGGTTGCTGAAGCTTCATCTTATTCTAAGCGTATCCCCCTCTTCTGTTCCTTATAAGTGTGAGAACGTAACTTTACCACCCACATACCGGTCTCCGGTGTGTGTGCCATTAGCGAACGTTTTTCTGTCGTTGCTGCCAGATTGATTGATTGATTGATTGATTTTTTCGGGCACGTCAAAAAGTGTTGGTCATTAGTCCCGTAAGTGTAGTGCATGTTTTTTTCTCGGGAGATGGAGTTGATCTTCCCCCGCCGGATGGAGAGATCCGGCGCCGACCTACCGTCGGCTAGTGGGGTTTCTTCTTAACCAGAACTCTCCCACCAGTGGGGCACCACCCTAGCCGGGACAAGCTCTTAGTGTAGTGCATGTTAGTGTAAGAGTGTGTGGGTGCGGCGTGGCGGATGGTGCGGCGAGCGTGCGCGTGTGTGTGGTGGGTGCGTGGTGGGTGCGTGTGGGGTGGGCGCGTGGGGGGTGCGCGGCGTGCGGGGTGCGAGCGTGCGTGCGAGCAAGGCGCGCGCAGTGTAAGAGTGTGTGTGTGTGTGTGTAGGTGCGTGCGTGGGTGCGTGCGAGCGACCGTGCGTGCGTACGAGCGAGCGTGCGTGCGAGGCGCGCGCGCGTGTGTGTGTGGGCGTGCGCGTGCGCGCGCGTTTGTGTGCGTGTGTGTGTGTGTATAGAGGATAGAACGAAGAGGAATGAAAGATCTCGCGCGGTCCGTGGCCCGTTTGGTAGGGACTGCTCCGGCATTCACCTGGTGTTGATCGGAGAAATCCCGGAAAACTACCGATCAGTGCAGCCGGTTGCTACAATTCTGTTCCAGACAGCAACTGAATTCTCGTTGCTGCCAGGATATTTTGCCTTTTAATATCCGAAATTAACATTTCTATCTTGCGTTTCCCCTATTCCCCACCATCTCCGGAGAAACGTTTCCAGGACCTGTACGATCTAGTAACATTTTCACTTTGCAATGTCAGTAGCGCTGATGTCTTTCCTGTAATTGCACTCTAAAGCACCTTAGAATAAGCGTATCAGCCTGTTCACCTGCTAATCTAATCCAAAGCTTAATGGGTTTCATTTTTCATTGTTACGGAATTCCTACTTTCCAACATCTCTTAAGACGCCGATATTTCCTGCAAATCTAAAATCACCGAGAATTAATTTGTAATTATCTATTGTGATGCTGTTGAATTTGTCTATCCTATCCAGACCCCAGATTTGCGTCCCATAATTCATAGCTGGGAGGACTAGCGATTTAAACATTGCGTCGCACACCTTTAAAAGCAATTTCGGTATTTTGTGCATTACGCAAACGGTTTCTTTGAGCACAATTCTTTCTTTACTATGAGGCGCCACTATGTGCCTATTCCATGACTGTTCATAGAAAGTTGTGAACGGGGAATGGAATAGTCGCAGAGTAGCGGTACAGGAAGAATTGCGCTCATACATGTACTCGTATATAAGGCGTATGTGTTTCGCCTATAGACGCAAAACTGTCTCGACCGATTTCGCTGAAATGTTTACACTGTTATTATTAGTAATGGAAGTGTTTAAAGAGTGGTTTTAATTAAATGGGAGATGTGGGGGCGTTGTTGATTTATTCGTTTATGACTGCCCCGAGCTCTAAGCAGCCCACCGCACAGCCACGGGTTAAGCGCATCCACTGCAAGCAAGTATTCTGCCCCTGCGATTGAGAGATACCGGCCGGAATTATTACTTTAATCTGACTAAATCAAATCTCTTCTAGATAGTGTCATAGCGAACGCATGCCAAAATTCGAGGGAGAACGTTGTAACCATAAGATACTTGACAAACATGTCCATACCAGGGCATAGAACAAACCCATCTTGCGAGGAAGTCTTTTATCTAGTACAATCTTTGCATAGGATATTGTAAAACATGATTAATAGCGGGCGAATTTTAATGAAATGTCGTTATTTTTCTTTTCACTTTACAACTATGCTTTTTAGTATACACATTCATTTTATATTATGACAGAAAGAAATTATCAGTTTTTATGACATTTTTGCATTTTTCGTCGATTTTGACTAATAAGTCATTTTTTATCTTTCCCGCCATTTTTACAGCTTTTTTCGCCTATTTCTTCGATTTTAATATTTTAAATGTACTTCAAATATTTATTCAAAGAAACAAATGTTCTCCACAGAAATCCTGAGTAGCCTATTTGATTTCTTCGCTCAGAAATTGTAATGTCAGCCGTTGTGAGAATGTAATCTATGGCTCCTGTGACGCGTATCTACGCCATTGAGAGTTTGGCCGATTTTTCGATTACTAAAGACAGATTTCCTGGTAAAGAACAGTACAAATCAAAACTTTGCAAGCTGAGGTCACTTGGACATAAGGACATAAGCCCCGATTACATCAGTAACAATACAAACAGCTTGAGTTGTTCATCTGAACTGCTTTTGATCAATTTTTTGCGTCATTTTCTTTGTTTTGGGGACATTTAAAACATTACGAGCATTTTATTGATCATTTTTGGCGATGTTTTAGGTCATCAAACTCCGCCCCTAGTGATTAACAATCACGTGACCGGTAGTGTGTGATGTCCACTGCAACAGCGAAGCATTGCCGGGTCGGGTAGTGAATAGAATGTATACAAGATGGAACAACTCAGTGATAACACTCTTTGTATCTCCTCAACTGTGCTAGATACAAGATACCGTTTGGACAATTGATTGCATAAACGGAGGCTTCTTGAAAACATTTTGCACTACTTTTACTATGAAAATATGAAGTCAACTTTTTTTTTTCCCCAATGGAATCCTATTCTAAATTTTAGCATATTGTAATGGGTTTAAAAAGTCTATTTCAAATATATGTGTATCTTTGTATTTAAGCGAATCGTTTTTTAGAAATTGATGTGTTTTTAGAACGTATTTTTCTTCTGAAGGCGCTCTTTCATTCGACCTTGCCTGCTCTCCGCTGAGAAACCAAAGGAAAATGTCACCATAATGGTTTTACCTGCTTTCCGGAACGCTCAAAGGGTGGGTACGAGTAGTACCCACATTACTAGAAGAGATAACACTGTTTACATACATTTAATTTGAATTGCATTTGGGTATGACCTGGTGGCAGTTAATTAACAATAATTACAATAATAGTACAAATAATAGAAGAGTACAATACAAAACGAGGATGCAACAATCATACTATCACTAATATTAAGTATTATAACAATTATTTCAACTCTGTCATGATATACAATTGTATGTTGTTGATACTAAATGTCAATACAAGCTACAATTGGCTATCAATATTGGCTAAATGGAATTTCAAAAAAGACATTGATCGCGTTTACTACACTTCACTACACTATACTACACTGTTTTGTTTTGAATTGCTCCGACCAGCACTTCACCGCATTGCTGTGACTTCGTTCGTGACACCGAAGTGCTGTGCCTTCGTTTAACATGTGTCTCTCAGCTTCTTCTAACTTATTCGTAAATCTTCGGACATTTAGAGGAAAGGAATTTTAAAGGAATTTCTACGGGTTCCAATCTCTAATTGCTCTGTTACAAAATGAAAATTTACCTTGTTCTGAATTTTGTTTCCGTGTTCGAATTTCGTGAGTGTGATCGCTTCGGCCGAAATATTTTTTTTGAGTCTAATCTGAATTTCCTTTCAAGCGGGTGGACCTACGTACGATTTATAAAGTGCACAAAGCCTCGCTCTTGCTCTTGTTTCTAGAGGTTCCCATGACTTTTTTATTGCGTTAGTTCAATAGGTAAACTTATTCGCTTTTCTCTAAATTCTATCTACATTTATCCGGTGCGACGTTCTGTACGTATCCCAACATGCCTGCATTCCATGAGAAGGCGAACCAGCGAAAGATCCGCTAATTCTTTGGTGTTTTCAGAATTCGCATTACAATTTACCACCGTAATTTACTGTCTACATAATACAAATTTCAGATGAAGTTTGCGTAGTTGTTGAAATTCAATGTAGTGACTTAAAATTCTTTAGCGCAAGCATGTATTTTGATCCACAAGAAAATATTGAAGATAACATACGTAAAATGAAAAAAAAAAATTGAATTTACCCGCGGATATGGTCTATTAATTTCGGCAGGTACTAATGCTCGTAGCAAACTCTGGCATGATGTATTGTATAATGCACGTGGGAAAATATTACAAGCATTTATGACCATAAATACACTTTATATGCTCAACAAAGATGCTGGGAAACCTACTTTTGAGTAAAGTCGAGGGAGAAGCTGAATATATCTGACAATGCCTTACAACCTCCTTATAAAGATAATTTCCGAATTGAATATTTGCAATGAGGAGAGTTGCTCTGATCACAGAATCATTTCTATAACCGTCGGTCACGTTCATGAAAGAATAGTAAAACCTTCTAATGAAATTAAATACATAATCAAAAATGAAAACTACGAAATATTTGCTGCATGCATTTAATTGCGAGTTAAACAATGAACAACTAGATATTGAACTTGCAACCAAAGGAACTATTCATAATGACACCGAAGAACTTGTTGAGAGATGTTTTAATTATATAACAGAAACATTCAGGGATCATTTGTGATAAGTCGAGGATATGTGCATGGCCATCCTGGGGAAACTGTCCCATGATGGACTGACGAATGAACAGTATTTAGAAAACGAACAAATGCTCTTAGGAGGCTGTACCAACGACCATTTAATGATATAGATCTAAGAGAAGAGAGAAAAATAGATACCATGAAGTCAATCGACAGTATAAATCAAAAATTATTTCTACAAAAAGGACATCTTGGAAGAATTATCGAATGTTACAGATGGTAACAAGCCATGGAATGCTGTGTATCGAATAGTAGCAAACAAGATAAGAAGACAAGGAACGAAAGAGGATATAACATATACTGCTGATGTAGAAAGTACTATTAGTTATATGATGGACTCTGACCGGGAGGTCCTAGGTTCGAGTCCTGACGGCGGCAGGATTTTCGACACTAGCTTTTCAGCTAGGTCGAATTCAGTCGCTGCCTGGAGGAGAATTCTAGCGGCCGGCTGCTCTGATCGGTAGTTTTCCGTGGTTTCTCCGATCAACACCAGGCGAATGCCGGAGAAGTACCCCAACAAACAGGCCACGGACCGCGCGCGATCTTTCCTTTCTCTTCCTTGTCCTATCCTCTCCCCTTACACATACACACTTACACTAACATGCACTACACTACCACATATTCCGGGAGACCGGTCGGGAGCTTAGAGCTTGTCCCGGCTGGGGCGATGCCCCGCTGATGGGAGAGTCCTGGTTAGGGGGAAACCCCACTAGCCGACGGTAGGTCGGCGCCGGATCTCGCCATCCAGGGGGGAAGATTACCGCCATATCCCGAGAAAAAGCATGCACTAAACTAACGGGACTAATGACCAAAGCAGTTGACGCGCCCGGAAACACGAAAAAAACAACCAAATTATATGATGGAATATTTTATTCCAGAAGATGATGATCATAATGATTATGAATAGCACAACAAATTAAGAAAACTAGTTTAGGAACCTTCGCAAACTCAAGACGATATACCATTTACCAAACAAGAGATATTCTCGGTAATAAGAGAAATCAATCCTAGGAAATCATATGGAGAAGATGGTATAACATCTGACTTCATATTGAGATCCTTCAAGCTTTTTCCCGAATTCTTCACTTCCATTTATAATTCTTTTTTAAAGGCTGGATGCTTTCCATCACAATGGAAGAAATCCATGATTGTTTCTATAGTGAAACCTGGCAAAGAGGAATGTACAACGGTTTTAAATTATACGCCAATCAGTTATTTAATTTTGGTGGGAAAGTCTTGGAAAAGCTAATGATAGACCGAATATTGCATAACATAATTTCAAGAAATCTATTCAGTACTCGCCAGTTTGGATTTATGGCACAAAAATCGACGACAGATGCAGCAATGGTCGTGAAACAATTTTTACAGAAAAAATCTAATCATCCCTATAATGTTCTTATTAGTCCGAATGTTAAAGGAACCTGTGATAGCCACGCATACTCGATAATCTACGACAAATAAAATGTCCTACAAACCTGTATAATCTTGTACGAGATTACTTCGAAAATGGGAAAGCCTGCCCACACACCACCACACTCACAATAGAAAAACAAGTTCAAAAGGGCTGCCCTCAAAGATTATGTTGAGGGTCAGGTCATTGGAATATTTGGTATAATACAATCCTTACCCTAGATTTCACTCAAAGAAATGAAATTGTAGCTTTTGCAGACGATTTATTGCTTGTGACAAAGGGTCATAGTACAATAGATACGCAAAATTTCCCGCATTTATTGTACTATGATCCTTTCAATAAACATATTGATTACATTGAGCAGAAAGCTCTAAAACTTTTTCATATGTTATCAAGATCTGCAAAGCTGAATTCGGGTCTAGCATCCAAAGCACTTACTACTATTTACCAAGGAGCAATTGAACCAATATTAACATATGAAGCACCTGTTTTGAAGAAACAATGAAGATTCCAAAGAAGTCAGTCTATCTCGGTCAATCTGTCTCGGTCAGTCTGTCTCAATTAGTCTGTCTCAGTCGGTCTTGCTTGTCTCAGTCGGTCTTGCTTGTCTCAGTCGGTCTTGCTTGTCTCAGTCGGTCTTGCTTGTCTCAGTCGGTCTTGCTTGTCTCAGTCGGTCTTGCTTGTCTCAGTCGGTCTTGCTTGTCTCAGTCGGTCTTGCTTGTCTCAGTCGGTCTTGCTTGTCTCAGTCGGTCTTGCTTGTCTCAGTAAGTCTTGCTTGTCTCAGTAAGTCTTGCTTGTCTCAGTAAGTCTTGCTTGTCTCAGTAAGTCTTGCTTGTCTCAGTAAGTCTTGCTTGTCTCAGTAAGTCTTGCTTGTCTCAGTAAGTCTTGCTTGTCTCAGTAAGTCTTGCTTGTCTCAGTAAGTCTTGCTTGTCTCAGTAAGTCTTGCTTGTCTCAGTAAGTCTTGCTTGTCTCAGTAAGTCTTGCTTGTCTCAGTAAGTCTTGCTTGTCTCAGTAGGTCTTGCTTGTCTCAATCGGTCTTGCTTGTCTCAATCGGTCTTGCTTGTCTCGGTCAGCTGTCTCAGTCTTTCGCAGTCTGTTTCTCTTTCTGTCTGTCTGTCTCTGTCTGTCTGTCTGTCTGTCTCAGTCTGACTCTCTGCCAGTCACTGTCATTGTCAGCCAGGCGGAGCTAGACTCGGTCCGTCGCGGTTGCAGTGTCAGTCACAGCCTGGAGTCCTACGGAGAGCCTATGTTGACCACGAGTCGCCAGAGCCACGGGTGTGGAGAAGGTAGCGTCTGCGGCACGTGCGATGCACCATAATGCGACGAAAGGACGGCCGGAGGCCCCTGCGCCCAGTCAACGCGAAGCGAGCGCGGAGGGCAGTGATGTGGAGGACTTAATGGGTATTGGCGAGCCGGAGGCTTGCACCCGAACGGCTAGGGGACAGGCCAGGAACCGTGCAGGCAGCATGTGTTGCCCTAGAGCTGGAAGACACGGAGCTACGCCTCTGGGTGTGCGAACGAATAGAACGCACAGCAGTTAGAGATCTAGGAGACAGCAACGCGACGTGGCGTTGCGCGTGCGAGTGTGTTCGGAGAAGGGGCGACCCGGAACGGGCGGGAATTGTGGCAACGTGTACGGTTGTTCGAGGCTTTGAAGTACAATAAAGTTTAATTTTACGTTTAATGAGCTTACTCTGTTACCCGTTCTAACTTGATCATAACAAATTGGAATCGTGTTTTTAAGTCCATTCGATACGCTAAAATATAGCATGTGGTTCCATTTAAAAAAACAAGGTTGACCTTATATCTTTGTAGTAAAAAGTAGTGCAAAGACGATATACTGTACTCAAGTAGCCCCTGTTCATTCAATCGACTGTCCATACTGCATCATCGGTCTTGCACGGTTGGTGTTATCACACACAAGAGGTGTTATCACTTAGTTGTTCCATCCTGTATGTATTTTATGTATGTATGTGCATACATTCCTACATGTACGTATTATATTGTGACCCAAGTTTTATGAACTCGAAAATCTTGCAATCTGGAAATCACGCGCGCCCACACACACACACACACACACACCACACACACACACCACACACACCACACACACACACACACACACACCACACACACACCACACACACACACACACACACACACACACACACACACACACACCCACACACACACACCACACACACACCACACACACACACCACACACACACACACCACACACACACACACCACACACACACACCACACACACACACACACACACACCACACACACACACACCACACACACACACCACACACACACCACACACACACACACACACACACACACCACACACACACACACACACACACACACACACACACATATTTCTCTTTTTGAGATATATAAGGGGGCAAGGGATCCTTGGTGGGGATAACAACCTTGTTGATGTCGTATGTATATGGAATTAACATTAGAGCAGTGTATGCAATTAGTTCATAATGTTCAGCTTTATTGCATGACTACATGTTTTGAAAACTAGCGACGTTAGGAGCGAGGTTTCGAATTTGTACGAATGCAATAAAGCAACATTATAAATGAGTTGCATATACTATTGTTTTAAAATATAACGATATAACGATCCGGCAACAGTGGCTAATCTCTTTAACCAATACTTTCGAGAATTGCTGCCGATCTCACTAAGGGTCTTCAGGCACAAAATTCAAAAACAGACAGTTCACCCAAAATTTTAGACACAATGTTCGTTTCCGAAACTTCTTCCTATGAAATTCTCAAAATTATCGGTAAACTAAAAAATAAATATTCGTCCGGTTTAGATGAATTCCCGGATTCTTTGTTAAAGACTTGTGCGTATGCCATTATACACCCGTTAACTCACATATTTAATGCATCTTTATGCACTGGAACGTTTCCAGATATTTTCAAAACAGCTAAAATTAAGCCGCTTTTCAAAAAAGGCAACAAAAATGAAATTCAAAATTATCGGCCCATTTCTCTTCTATCAGTCTTTTCAAAAATATTAGAGAGACTTTTTTACATACGAATGGAAACCTTTCTCACTAAACACAACGCGCTTTCAGATTGCCAACATGGATTTAGAAAATCAAAATCAACGGAAACAGCTATATTTTCTTTTCTTAAAGATGTCGCCTCATCATTGGATCAAAACGAGGCACCTATTGGATTATTTTTAGATCTCTCAAAAGCTTTTGACGTCATTGATCATGACATTTTACTTTCCAAATTACCTTCATATGGAATTCGTGGTATTGCTCTAGATTGGTTATGTTCGTACCTTAACAACGATCTCAGAGAGTTGAGATACCTTACTGGAATGATGGAACATTACGTACGCACCTTTCCGACTCTTTGCCCGTTGCATGTGGAGTTCCTCAAGGATCGATTTTAGGCCCTATTCTGTTCCTACTTTACGTAAACGATATGCCCTCGACGATTCGAAACGGAAGAACGGTTCTCTTTGCGGATGATACGAACATCCTTTGCAATAAAGATACAGTAAATAGTACAATATCAGATGTTTCAAATTGGTTCCGAAATAACAAATTAATAGTGAACGAAAAGAAAACGGTTTTAATGCAGTTTTCCATTTCAAATAAACAATTCTGTGCCCCATTGAAAATGAACAATGTACCATTGACTGATGTTAAGGCAAGAAAATTTTTAGGTCTCTCAATTCAGTCAAACCTTAAATGGAACGTCCATTTAAATGAATTGAACACAAAATTAAGTTCATTATGCTACGCGTTCAGAATTCTAGCAAATTCAGTCAGCCTTCATACTGCTCGTTGTGTATACTTCGCGAATGTTCATTCCCGCCTGAGATATGGCATAATATTCTGGGGAAATACATCTTTTAGCTCCCAGACTTTTAGATTACAAAAACGAATTGTACGAATAATAACCAAATCCCACCCACGTGATTCATGTAAACCTCTCTTCATTAATCTAGGAATTCTACCATTACCGTGTCTTTTTATTTACGAATCAGTGGTTTTTGTAAAAAATGACTTGCTCAAGGGCGGGAATATATTTTCAGAAAATGCCGAAGTCTTATACTATAACACTCGACGTAGAAATCATATTCATCAGGTGACAGTATCAACAGCTCATTACAAAAAATTCACATACAATACATGTACATTATTTTACAACACTTTGCCAGATGACATTAAACGATTAAATTCAATAGAAAAGTTTAAATCCCAAGTGAAATCGTTTCTGCTGCATAACTGTTTCTATACAATTAGAGACTATACTGAGCATCACAAGAATAGGAACATTAATTTTAACAATGGTACATAATGCATTATTTACCATTTGGACTGTATAAATGAGTATAAACAACCTGTAACAACTATTGTACTACAGCTTCCGGTCAATCACCCCCATCTCGATCAGGTTTTTCGTCCAGTTTCCCTGATCCATTGAGCAAATGCTGAGATGGCCCCTTGTTTTGCTTCTGGACATAAATGTAACTTCATTTTCTGTGCACGTCTTATAGAATTCAGTGGGAAATACAATTATTCAAATTATCGTTTCCATGTTGTCGCGGCAGGAAGTAAAAATTTTTAAAAGGTTTTATTACATGGGAGTTTTTTTTCTCCATTTAAAAATTAAAAATTAAAATTTAAGAGTATATGACTTAGGTAGGGATCACAGAATTTTGAAAATGTGCACAATTCACTTTAAGAGCCAACACGTCATACGCAGTTTTAACTGTTTTTTGACGTAAAATAAATAAATAAATACAATTTTTGTATAACACACACACACATCAAGTTTATAAGAGAATTAAACATAATTTTGCGGAACTACTTTCTTGTGACGTCTCGAATATTTGACATTGTGCGAAAAACCTGTCGGCTGTTCCGTTTGCCTCTTTATATCTCCCCTCCCCCCCGATGCTGAATGTGTGATGACGCAATCATACTTGTAGTAAAATCTAATACGTCATCATTTGTGCCGTAAAATGCCCAATTATGAACGATTCCTTGCAACAGAAATTGTCATTTATAATGCTGGAATAAAAAAAGATTTTAAAAAAGCAGAGCACCTAAAATATGTAATAAAATTATGAAATTAGGCACTATTAAGCTCGAAAAGTGACGTTTGAGACGATTAAAGTAGATTACAAAATGATTAAATCAGGCATTTAAAAACATATGAAAAGTTATGTTTTTGATATCTAAAACTATTCCAAAACGTTTTGAATTAGTCACCTTTCTTATTCAGGAAAGTCTAGTGTTTTTACATTGATGAGAGTGACAAGTCATATTATTTTATTCATTTTCATAATTAGCAGTACAATATTTAATCAAGATTTTCTCCATTTCTACAGTAAGATGGGGCTTTATTTGTTAAAATAATTTTGAAAGCTGAAAATGACCTTTCTACTGACATAGAGGTTATAGGAGCAAACCTAGCAGCACTAATTTTCACTTCGGCATCTTGCACCACGCACACTTGATCTGTGAAAGGTTTTCCTTTGCGTTTCAACTGGTTTATTGTTGAGGGCAGGAATGAAAATTTTAATTTTGCAAGCTTCGCCTGTCCGAAAGTAGGCCTCTGTCTTCACTCTGGATTATTTAGACTACGCCCCGCGGCGATAAGCCTCAACTTGTCAACAGTGCAGCTGTACCGTGCAATTGCCAAAGATGTGCGTGCTGATCGGAGGGGAGTGTTATACATCCACTTTATTCTGACTTGCAGAGCTCCTTATGCTCGGATGAGATATTTCGGAGAAAAGTTAATTGCATATTCGATCAGAGAATATTCGCGTTTCGGTGTAACAAATGTAAAATGTGTCGGCCCGGTGGCTGAGATCACTAAGACAGTAGTGTCGTAGTTATCTCGGATCGAAGGGTCGCGAGTTCGAGTCCCACCTCGGGCATGGTTGTATTTGTGTTCGTCCTTTCACCCCTTATCACCATTTCGTTTCATCTTCATTGTTACCATAAAGGTGACTTCAATAGTGAACGCTAATGACCTAGATGTTGATGCGACCTTAAATAACAAAAGAAAAAAAAATGTAAAAAGTAAGTAAATAATTTTGAGGAATTATATTTTGATTGTTTTTGGCAATTATAGATAGACATTAAAATAGGCATCAACCTCCCGTATAGGACATTTTAAGCACTATTAGATGCTTTTATTAGATCTATTTTTTCATGATTTGTAGACATCTTCAATTATTTTCCACAATCTCCTAAAGGAAAAAACAGGCATTTGTCCTAAAATCCGAGGTCTAATCATAACCATGTCCAAATGACGCTGTGGAAATAATTATTTCTCATGCCCAAAGACGCACCCTTATACAACCACGTGGCACTTATCTATTAATCTAATTATTACACATGTGCCCAATTGTTCATAACAATAATTAATCTCACCGCCAAGTCTCTTTCTGTTTTTGTGCCCTTCATACTACAAAAGGACAATTATCACGACTTACGTGTCATTGCATCCACCACATCGCTATTAATTCTTATGATTCCGCGCCTGTCTTGCTCACCACCTCCCAACCGCCGCTTTCAACTGCCGTCTCGCCGATCCTTGCTAAAGTCTCGCGGGAGACAGGGTAGCAAGCCAGCCGACGCCAGTGTACCTAGCGGGTCTCGCTACACACACGCCTTTATATATATATATATATATATATATATATATATATATATATATATATATATATAGCTTAGCTTAGCAATTACTGTGAGCATGTCATGTCACACTTCCAAAGATTCGGAATCACATAAATGAACAAGTATACTTTTGAAGTGTTTTTAATTCATATATATATATATATATATATATATATATATATATATATATATATATATATATATGAATAAGTGGTCCAACGAACTACTGCGTTGATTGTCTTTAATTACACCTGGAAACCTCATCCCTGTTACTAAATTATGTTAATTACTCATAAGTTCACATAGACTGAAAGTTACCTGTTCCTCGGAATTCCGCGTTTATTTCTGAATTTGTTAATAGCTGAAACTGCCCTTTCTTACCAAATGGTAAAAACGTACCTGAACTTGCTCCTCTTTGTAACTACAAAAAATTTTTCCCCGGACGCGCGTGACCGCAGAACACCGCAGAACACGACGCGACGCGTACCGTCCAGAGAATGGCGACTGATTTTGCGACGTAGTTCTTACGAGAAACATACTTTTATTATTGGATTGACAAGTTAGTCAAAATGATAATAAAAAATGAATAAATTATTAGTTTTATAATACATTGGCTATCCATCATTATTATATAAACGTAATATTTGTTCATACAATTTCCCAGGAGGGAAAAGCGTGAGAAATTCTGTGTTGGCAACCGCGAGGCAATCTTGAAGAAACCTCGATTGGGGGAGAGAAGCGCGCGTTGACCACTCGTTAGCGCTTAGGATTTTAGTGTCGATGAGATTGGCGCGAAATCTCAAGGGGCAGGAACGAAGGTCCTCTCGGCGGAGCCATGTTTGTTTACGTAAGAGGCAAAAAAAATCGTCACATCTCGTCGAAGCACAGATTTGGCGTACGCATACGCCAAGTCGAGATATTTGTGAGCGGGCGTTTTCGGTCAGATATTGGTGTCAATAGACCAGTGAATATTTAATATTTTAGCAACAATTAAACGAAGTATAGCCATGAACTTGCAACTTTTATCAAAATTGTTATTTTGTAATGTTCCTCTTGGGGACAATTCGGGGAACCTGCCCTGTCACATTAACGTACATTTCGGATTTTTTTATAAAATTATTTGTTGCGAGTGTGCTAATTCATGGTTTTTGTCTCTGGGACATAGGCTCTAGAATTGCCAAAATTGGAAATTGTTTTTAAATTTACAAAATTTGTTTAATTGTCTTAACCTGAATGAGCTTTTAACGAGATGCAAAATTCCGCAATCCGGTTTGCGCCATCGCCTTTCGATCTCGCGATATGTAATTGTTTACAAGATATTAGAATCTGATCCCGATTATTTTTCCTTTTTGTAGTCAATGAATATTTCACTTTCTTGCTTGGTGCAATACATAGAATTGGTAGTGGGAGCGGATTGACCTCGGCCTTAACTCTCGCACATATAACTGCCAAACGGTGTGACAAAGCTAAATATTTGTCTTGTCTTTGTTACTTTCTCCCTACGGAATAGAGAAAAAATTATGTAATGCTGCCCGAGAAAAAACGCGAATTTTTAGTAAAAACTCTTTATTACAGGGCCCTGGTAATGGAAATGTGGATAAATTCAGTTGCTAAATTTAGGGGGAAAATCCTCAAACATGTGGTATAGTCAGAATCCACGTTTTGTGGATGCTTAATACCGAAAAATCGAGTGACGGGTAAACGTATGTCCGTCCGTCCGTCCGTCCGTCCGTCCGTCCGTCCGTCCGTCCGTCCGTCCGTCCGTCCGTCCGTCCGTCCGTTAGTCTGTGAACAACGCTAGCGGCGAAACCGTTCAGCCGATTTTCTCCAAAATTTATGTTCCGATCGATCTAAATGAACTCGTGGCATTTGGAGTTTGAAGCGAATATTCCTCTCGAATATTGGTTTCTGAGGGTATCTTACATGACGCCTTAATTACATTTTCAAAAATTTATGAAAAATGGCACTGAATTTACTGACTAAACTTTGTCGTGGGATAGCGTATTGGACGCTTAAGAGAATGGTGCAGGATTAATTTTCGACAAAATCCCTGATTTTTTGGAAATTACAAAAGTGCAACCTTTTTTGGGCGTCATCATACAACTATAATATTAAAGATAGGGATTTTTTCCCCTAGTGGAATCTATTCCTTAAAGACAGATCTTGAAATAAGATAGTTTTCAATTTCTCGAAAATATGAGTCGTTTTCGTGTAATTTTGCGCTAAATATAGGCAAGTTAATCAAATTATTAAAATTTTGTTCTCAAAAACCAGTCCAAATTTTTAAAAATTTTCTCATGTGTAATGAGATAGGTAAAAGATAGGGTGGTAGTCCCATTTTCGGCTATATTTCCACTTTTCGAAAATTGCAAAATCTGATTGGCTGTCGGTTCGTCTGTCTGTTGTCAATGCCAGCTCCTAAACAGTTAAGCTTTTTTTCTTTTTTTTTCCAAAAATGATATTCCCTGATCAATCTGTACGAACTCGAGGCTTTGGGAGTTTTCAACGGATATTTTGATTTTTGATGGTTTTTCTACATGAAGGGAGCATTTAAATTTTTATGCGTCCACTGGAGTTCAACCATACGGAGATTCTGTGGGGATATGAATTGTCTCTGAGGATATGAGTTCGGGCCTCGGTGGGAAAAATTATTTTCCAGGTTTGTGTTGTAATATAATATAGCGGAACAGTTAGAAATAATGCAAGAAAGTAGAGTGCGACATCTAACATTTTGAGGAGTTCTGAAAATCGCTGTATCTTATTGTGGTGATCTCAACACCTGATCTTGGGCAGCTATTACAACTGCTTCGGTTTCTGGGCTTCATTCTTTCGCTTTTATGCCACATAATGATTGATCTTTATCGATCTGCAACTTGTCCATTCTCTTCAGATATTGTCCGTGGAGTGATTTGTCTCTCCCCGATATCTTCACATTTTGGTGTCGCATTTTATGTTAAGTAGCATCAGAAGTTCAGTGCCTTTGTTATTTTGCGTGTTTTGCATAGTTGTTGTTGTTGTTATTATTATTATTATTATTATTATTATTTCTTCAACCGATAGCACTTATGCTTATTTGTTCCTAAATATTTTTCTGTCCTTGGGGATTGTTGACACATTTGTGTCTATGAATAACAAAGAGTTTCACGTTTTCAATCAATTTAATTAAAAAAATATAATTAATTCTTTTACATATTTATAATTAAAATATTTTATTAATTACCTCTCTTATAAGTTCATTAATTGTATTTCTGAAGTTAAACATCGTGACGATGTACATATTAACTTTTTGTTTTAGGTATTATCCGGATGTGGGGTTTATGATGGAACAGAAATACATGAAGCATCATATATTTTAACGCATCTTTCCCGAGAAGGAGTTGAACCATTGTGCTATGCTCCTGACATTTCCCAGTTACATGTTATCAATCATCTTAAGGTAATTTTTGTGATTGAGAAATTTGCACTCTATCAGCTTTATTTGCACTAGCATGGGGTAACATATATCCATTACGATTTGTAAAGACTCTTAGTATAATCTAGGTGTTAAGATGGAGTACATTATTACCAATAATGGCAGCAAAACCATATATTATGAGTGTATGTTGTGGAGTTTGATAATTTTAGTGATGGTGTATTTTATGATTGTGTAATTTGTATTTTTTATTATGCTTATATTCTTTATTATATTTATATATTTTATTATATTTATTAGATAACATTTGAAGCAACATACCAACATATAGTTATATTCTGAAAAAGTATCACTGTTCAAGTTAGAACATCATCATACACCCTCGTTAGCATGAACTAACTTAACACGAATTTCGCCGTCACCCAAGCAAAATTTGGACCATGGGAAGGAAATACATAGCGCTTTCCATTTGACTGCTAGGGCGCACCAGTGCAAACAAACGCAGTTCCATTGGCCTAATGTCACGGAACCAAGGCGCAATTGGCACTTATGAGCTTGTCAATTCAGTCCGTTGCTTCGGGCCGTTTTGAGGTTAGGTAGGGAAGTTATGAATATTAATATGGATTCGTGGTGAAATTGTGAAGGCATTTAAAGATTTTTGCATATTGTAAAAAAATTTTTTTGCATGCATATTTGTAAAATATTCTTAAAGTATAGGAAAATAAAATGGGTGTTCTTTGCTTTACAGAACATTAGTTATCTCCTAATGAACTTCCCATTTTCCAAATTCCAAACTTTTACCTCGCAGGCTTTTATTGTAGAGAGAGAGAATCGCATAAAGGTCATACGTATGGGGGTTCCTGAATTTACGTTAGAAATAAAGATTCTATCTCCTTGACGGAATTAAATGTGTATTCCGTTGAAAATGTTTTCGAAATTTCTGTTGTACATCTTACTTCGCTAAAAGTGATATTACTTTGCACTTACAGACCTCCAACAAAGAGAGCTGCAGATTATATTTTGTTCTTAGAAAAACTGGAGATAACACTTAACGAAGTCAGCAATCGCTCTTTTGAATCCGTTGTTGTATGCGGAGATTTTAACATTGATTTTCTGGTCGAATCAAAGAAAAGTTTCTCAATTTAATTAATTCCTTCAATTTAGATATTACAATTAATGTATCTACACGGGTCACACTGAATTCGATGAAGGCAATTGATCAAATTATAATTAACAAAATTACTACTCGATATGAAGTTGAAACAAAAAAGTTTGGATACAGTGACCCCGATGCACAAAATCTTACAATTATAAGAAATGCGAACATTGACACAATAAATAATACACGTATGACTAGATTGTTTACAAAAAGTGAAATAAAATTATTCATTGATTACTTGATTCAGGAATCATGGGAAGCGGTTTAAAATACTGTTGATACAAGCGACAAATATAATTCTTTTTTTTTTTTCAACGCTTTCATTTCATTTTCACACTTGATTTCCTCTTCAAAAAAGAAAATTAAATACTTCACGGAAAAGAAATTCTTGGATAACACAAGGGATTACATCTTGTAAAAACAAGCGAATTCTTTCTTTCATTTCTAAACGTCATAACGTATCTCAAGATTTCCTCATGTACTTTCAAAAATACAATTCATTGTTAAGAAAAGTCATAACTCAGGTTAAATCAGGAAACAGAATCAGGATATTTTGAACTCAAATAACAAAACAAAAGCAATGTGGAATATAATAAAAAATACGACCATAATAACTGGAAACCCTGTAGAGAATGTTGTTTTAAAATATAACGATATTTTAAAGATATTTTCCAGATATTTTCCAGATATTTTCAAAACAGTTGAAATTAAGCCGCTCTTCAAAAAAGGCAACAAAAATTGAAATTCAAAATTATCGGCCCATTTCTCTCCTATCAGTTTTTTCAAAAATATTAGAAAGACTTTTTTTACGTGGCAATGGAGACCTTTCTCAGTAAACACGACGCGCTTTCAGATTGCCAACATGGATTTAGAAAATCAAAATCAAGGGAAACAGCCATATTTTATTTTTTAAAGATGTCGCCTCATCATTGGATCAAAACGAAGCACCTATTGGATTATTTTTAGATATCTCAAAAGCTTTTGACGTCATTGATCATGACATTTTACTTTCAAAATTACTTTCATATGGAATCCTTGGTATTGCTCTAGATTGGTTTTGTTCGTACCTTAAACAACGATTTCAGAGAGTGGGAAATACCTTACTGGAATGATGGAACATTATGTTCGCACCTTTCTGACTCTTTGACCATTGCACGTGGAGTTTCTCAAGGATCGATTTTAGGCCCTATTCTGTTCCTACTTTACGTAAACGATATGCCCTCGACGATTCGAAACGGAAGAACGGTTCTCTTTGCAGATGATACGAACATCCTTTGCAATAAAGAAACCGTAAATAGTATGATATCAGATGTGTCATGCATAATTTTAAATGTTTTTTGGCGTAAAATAAATAAAATATAATTAAGTTGTAATTATTCTGACTTGTCAGAATAATTATATTGTATTATATTGATATGTGGAAAAGAAAGATACTGCGTGACGCAGAGCAAAGTCGCTCGCCTTTCACCAAGGAGATCCGGGTTCGATTCTCGTTGAATCTCATGTGAAATTTGTTCCAACAAAATGAGTTTGGCTGCTTCACAAGGGCTAGTCCAACCCCTGTGAAGTGTCCTAAACCTACCCCTATCCTTATTCCTTCCCAATTCTGGCCGCTGGGTAGTGACGCAGGTGCACGTGGTGGGAGGAGATGCTACCTGGCGGTCCTTTGGACAACAGACCGCGACGAGACGTGATGGACAGAAATATCTACAGTAACGGAGGATTACTCCAGATTTAATGTAGAAAGTAACGGAGGATTACTCAAATAGCACTCAACACCCAAGAAAGGTTTAGGAGACGCGTTGCGTCGTAAGATGTCGCAACAAATGTTAAAAAAAAAAGACATTTTAAGACTCAGGTGTCCTTTTTTTCTTTTTGGTCAGTGAACGTACACGATTTCAAACACAAGTTATCTGGTAGTTGAGCATGAGTTTCAACGTAATATTTATACGCATACATCGCATGTGAACAAAAAGCTAATATACTTGCCCATAATTGAAAACAATTGGATATTGCTTTGAATGAAAATATTCAGAGATGAAATTATGGAATAAAACTAGTGTAAGTAAAGTATATGTAGGAAGTGGAACTTGTGGCGAACCGTCATTATCCCATCACACCGTGCCAGGGTGACTGGAGGGCTAAAGCGTCGCAAAATATTCCGGCAGCGACCTCTAAAAAATGCTGTCGAATGCAGGCGAGAGGCTAATATAAACGGGTATAAACGGGTCCGGCGGAACCAGGAGGCATAGAGAGAGGCACACATGAGTTAGCGAAGAACACACGATACGTCAAGAGGTGTCTGATGCTGACGGGGTCCCAGAGCTGTGCTGCTGCTGCTGCTGCTGCTGCTGCTGCTGCTGCTCCTGTTGCAGTCCCCGCCGGAGCACCTGGCCCACGGAGTGATGGATAAAGAAGTCGCCATGTGTGAAGCTTGACTCCGTTACACCTCCTCACCTAGTTTACCGCCCTTCTCCCTCTCTAACCTTTAATTAGTAATAAGATGCTACATTGACTGGAACATGACTTCTCAGTAACTGCCCTCCCCCTTCCACTCAACTTTTCAAGTTTGTTTAATCAACCACAGTACTCCAAGTGACGCGGCGCTTTAGGAATACTCTGAATCCAGCCAGCTCCGAGGGTGGCACGTCAGAAACTCACCAAAATATGTTATTAATAAAAAACGTTGTAAAAATAAAAAGATAAATTCAAAATAAACACAAATAAGCAAAAACATTCCCATTTGAAATATATACATCCTCCATGGAAGGAAAAGGTGGCAATTATGAATTGAGAGGGAGCATATTAACGTTAAAAAAGTCGTTATTATTTTCAAAGTTAACAATGAAATCAAGCACAAAACGGAAATAAACTGAGATGGAATTGGGAAGAAACAGATCAAGAATGTAGTACATGTACACAAATAAAGGAAAACGGAATATATCACAAAGTATAAATATGTTTTATGGTGTTATTTTAGACTGGACATTATAATAGATGTTTGTGAATAAATTCGATTGCAACATGGCATACCATTAGGTATTGTGAGTTTTTATACGTAATATCTCCTAGATTAATCTTGAATATTCGCTAGGTTCATTTTGCAACATTGCAGGACTGTCAAAATTAAAATAATGAAAATATGAAGGCGATGTCGAGAAATTGAGTTAAATTTTAGGTTTTTCTCTTTAATGTTATTAACTTATTTTTTAATTCTTTGTTTGAATGCACGTTTTGTCTACGTATTGTGTAAATCTCGACAATTAATGTATAAAAGTACATTTTCTTTATCTGATAAAAATACATTTTTGACAGCCCAACCATTTTGGATAACCAACCCAGAAAATATTCAAGAGTAATCTTAGAGATTTTACATATAAATCTATCTAAAAGCACGATATAAAAATACCGTATGGTATTTATTTCAATAAATTATATTGTTTTTAATTTGTCAAAAAATGTTGGAATCAACCAATTACTTCCGTTTTTATTGTTGTAAAAATTATACAATTACTTTCCAGCGCTTACCAATGATTTTATCAAGCTTTTGAAAGAAACAGATTTATCAGTATGGCGGTCATTTATTGACGTCTCATCAGTGTGGTATTGCATCCATTTATCCAAGTGGATCGCGGGGGGTCCAAAAAATAGACCACCATACGTGTACCTATGTTACGAACTTAATGGCCTAGTGACAAATAGGACATCTTTGAGTCAGTATGGCGGCATCTTAGAGACGCCGGAACGGTATGGCGTTATCATAATCTGCAATGAAAAAGAATTTTCTACTATTAGAGCAAAATATTAGCTTTGAGTCGTAATACAAGAGAGCATTAAAAAATTGTCGCTTTGAATTGAATATGGCGTACAGTTTGAGACGCCACATTGGTATGACGTACAACTCCTTCACACTCTGGCTATCTAACGAACAATATCAACAAGAATTAGCTGTGTACTCATTCCCCAATGGCATAATTTTTTTTGACACTTTCAAAAAGTTGTGCAGCGCAACGCCGACACCTGCATGCCGCCATACTTGCATTTCCCTGTTCCTCATAACACTGGTTAACTTCTTATAAAGTTTTAGTTTTGAACTTATCAACGTGGATTTTCTTACTGTCTCCCGGTCTATCAGTGGCGTCTTCATTTTTGTAATGAGTTCAAAGTCGCACGGGTTGAGATCAGGTTAGTACGGAGAGTGTTCCTAGATCTCTCACCCCCACCGCCGCACAAGGTTCTGGACATAGACTGCAGTGTGGCTAGTTGCAGTATCATGGAGGAGTATTGCATTGTTGAAAAGCCCTGGACGTTTCCTCCGTAGTGTACGACGGATAGTGTGCAGCAGAAACGATCTGTAACACATGGCAGTGATAGTTTGGCCCTCGCGAAAATGAGAGTACCGGGGCTGTCATCAGGCAACATAAGCATGACCTTCGTGGATGATGGATTCTGTCGAAACTTGTGTTTTTGTGGTGATCCACGACGACGTCATTCATTTGATTGCCTCTTTAGTTCTGGTTCATACGTTCGTGTCCATGTTTCATTTGCGATAATGCGATTCAACAACTCATTTCCTTCATGTTGGAATCGCGCGAGATTAATCCGGCATGTCCCGTATCGAGTCCATTTTTGCACCTCAGTTAAAGCATACGGCACCCACTTTCCACAAACCTTGCACTTTTTCATGTCATTCCGTAAAATGCAGAACACTGTTGATACAGACATGCCAGTATATGCGGCTGATTCCGCCACAGTCCAACTCCATTCATTTGCTAAACATTGTTCGATAACAGTCCCTTGCACCTCTGTGTGAGCAGATGCTGGACGTCCACTGCGCGGCAGGTCAACTGTTGCTACGCGTCCACTTTTGAAAGCCTCCACCCTACATGCAATAGTTCGATGGAGGAACGCCCTATCACCCAATGCTTCTTGTAGCTTTGCATGACACTCATAAGCATTTCTACTACGCAGAAAAGATTTAATAGTAAATCAATCAGTGCAACAGATACTACACAATAGAGATAGTACATTAGAAGTTGAAGAACAGCAAATAAACTTAGAGCCTCAAAGTTGTTTAAGTAATACTTCTGTTTAAGGTCATTTAATTCAGGATAAGGTTAAATTATTTTTTAAATCTCATCTACCGAAAGGCCAGTGATTTCAGTGATAACATCTATAGAGACACCGGCTTTTATTTTGTATGCATTCAAGCAATGCGTGACTATTACGCCACCTAAAAAATAATTTACACTGTCTTCCATAGAGGAAAATCTTTTGCTCTACTGACAAATACCTCTCATTATGTATGCATTTACATATGCTGCTACGCAGAAATGCGCTCAGCCGTTATCTGGTGGTAGCATCCCGTACTGTGTTCACCATGGTTTCAAATGTGTATAGTGCAGTAACCACTTATGAGCCATTCCAAGTGAAGTCGCACAAGAGTTGACACGACATTTTTTAAAATGTATGATGTTTTTCTTTTAAAACTAGACATAGAAAAGACACATGTTTTTATTTGCTTGAAAATCGATTATTTGTGTAGTTATGACTGTATTAATTTTTGGAATTTACGCGTACTTTACAAAATTGATCATTTTTGCTCCAAGTATTAATATAAAATTCTGTTTGTTTCATTTAATGCTTTGAAATGTGTGTTGTATTCCTGTGTCAAAAAATAAATATTTCATTTTAAAAGATGTAATTAATTTAAAAAACTAAAAATTTCTATATAAACTCGATAAAATCTGAAAAAATATAGGGGTATTCCTTTTTCAATTTTGTATAAAATACACCAAGAAAAAAGTGGGCACTCCACACATACTGTTCTAAAAAAGCAATTGTATGTATGAGGGGAGCTCTGCCTTCCCATGCACTAACGGCCTGTATTAGGTTCGTCTTTGATCAAAGTGCTGAAAAACTCTAAAAACCTTCTGATTGATTAGGATTTCAAGAGTTATTGGTATTTCATATGTTCAATCTGCCCTCAGAATGGATGGGTGATAACGAAACGAATTCAAATACGAGCCATTCCACATCAAATCGCACGAGACTTGATACGGCTATTTGTTTAAATGATTTTTTTAAAATAAATCTGAACATCAAAAAAGAGACACGTGTTTATTTATTTACCTAAAAATTGATTGTGTAGTGATGCCATTATTAAATTTTGGAATTTATACGTCATTCGCAAAATATAATTGATTGATCCTCCGAATGTACTTAACATAAAAAAGTCCTGGTTTGTTTCATTTAATACATTAATCGTTCTAGTTATTACTTTCACTTACTGTAAATTACTTTCACAAACACTAAATATTTCATTAACATAATTGTAATTATTTAAAAAAGTGAAACCTTTATGAACTCGCTCGGATAAAAAATTGAAAAAAATATAGACGTATTTCTTATTCAATTTTCAACAAAACACAACAAGAAAAAAGTAGACACTGAACGTGTACAGATCTAAAAATCTAAATCTCTTGTAAATATGCAGGCACGAGCTTCTTGCCTCTGCACTAACGAATTGTGTTCGGTCAGTCTTTGATACCAGTGCCGAAGAACAATGAAAGGAATGACATCTGCCTGGTTAGAGTTTCAAGAAATATTAGTAACTCGCATGTTCACTCTGTCTCCAGAAGGGATGGGTGAAAACGAAACGAAATCTACTACTGCTTTTCCTCGTGTCAGCGCAACGAATTTAACTGCTGAGTCCCTTTGCTTCCTAGGGATGGGGTGCCCTCTTGACCTTGCTCGTGAAATACAACAGATTTCTTGTCAAGGGACTTGAGTTAAATTTTCTGAACATCGGTGGCAATACGCATCTTATAAAGAGAAGAGTGCTAGAGTTTGTTCTGTGAATCGTGTGGACACTGTGCAACATGAGTGGGGATCGCCGTATGAGATACGACAGATATTTCAATCAAATTAATATTTCTGATCACGATTTTAAGAAAATAAAATCTCTACTTCGCGTAAACCACGATTTACTGGTGAAACTTGATTTAGAGGACACATTAGATTGGCGAATTTGTGATTCAAGTCGGAAAAAAGGGAGCCGGCTTCAAAATATGCTTTTTGTTAGTGAAGAGAACGTCGAGATCCGTGGCATTACGAAAGAAGCGAAAAGTCCAGTGAATGTAGTGAAAACAATAGGAGACAATTTAAGCTCTTCAGATAGTTCGTCTGCGAAATGAATGTAGAGAAGACAAACAATAGTTTAATAAGTAATAAGTTTAATAAGTAATAAGTAGTAAGTTTAATAAGTAATAAGAGCCAAAATTTATTGCTTATTTATCTTTGACAATAGATTTTATTACATGGGAGTTTTTTTTCTCCCTTTCAAAATTCAAAATTTATTGCTTATTTATCTTTGAAAATAGATTTTATTACATGGGAGTTTTTTTGTTTTTTTTTCTCCCTTTCAAAATTTCAAAATTCAAAATTTATTGCTTGTTTATCCTTGAACATAGATTTTATTGCATGGGAGTTTTTTTTTTCTCCCTTTCAAAAATTCAAAATTTAAGTAGTATATGAGTAAGTGTAGGGATCACAGAATTTTGAAAATGTGCACACAATTCACTTTTCCCCATAGCACGTCATACGCAGTTTTTAACTGTTTTTCTGACGTAAAATAAAATAAAATAAAAGTTTCATTGGATTGGAGAAACCCCCGTTAAATTCAATGTCAATTGAAAAATTAGACAATAAAGATACTAATAAGAAACTTATCAATTCCTTTCACTCAACAGATCACAAGACGTTGAAAAATCAAATTTTGTTAATTTTTGAAAGTTGGAGTACAGTAAAAATTAAAGGACATTTTGCAGCAACCGAACACCCTGAACACATAAAAGTGGCTAAAAAGTTGAATGATGAAAATGGAATTTCGTCCAGACCTGAAAGTAAATTCGGTAAGGCATTAGAACTGTCACTGCAGCGCCTCTGACCGGGAGGTTCTAGGTTCGAGTCCTGACGGCGGCAGGATTTTCGACACTAGTTTTACAGCTAGGTCGAAATCAGTCGCTGTCTGGAGAAGAATTCTAGCGGCCGGCTGCTCTGATCGGTAGTTTTCCGTGGTTTCTCCGATCAACACCAGGCGAATGCCGGACTAGTACCCTACCGAACGGGCCACGCACCGCGCGCGATCTGTCCTTCCTCTTCCATGCCCTATCCTCTCCTCTTGCACACACACACTAACATGCACTACACTACCGCATATTCCGGGAGACCGGTCGAGAGCTTAGAGCTTGTCCCGACTGGGGCGGTGCCCCGTTGGTGGGAGAGTCCTGGTTAGGGGGAAACCCCACTAGTCAACGGTAGGTCGGCGCCGGATCTCGCCATCCAGCGGGGGAAAACACCGCCATCTCCCGAGAAAAAACATACACTACACTAACGGGACTAACGACCGAAGCAGTTGACGCGCCCGGAAACACGAAAAAATCAATTAATCAATTAGAACTGTGTGCATTGTGATGAAAGTTCAAGAATTCTAAGGTAAGCGAGTACATATTTGAAGTAAGTTGTGAGGAACCAGAGAATTTCAAAATGTCAGTCAAAACGTGTGTCCAGAATCCGTAATTTGGTAACCAAATACGATCGTGAAGTTGTATCACCTCATGAAGTACTTTAATTACTTCTTCGTCTAAAGGAACCGAGTTGCAGCAATCTAGTGCAATCGGGTTCGTAAAATATTAATATTTTACTGAGTTTAATAAGTTACTGAGATCCCTCTTTGATTTTTCTGAAGTTGTCAGTAATACTCTCGTGCGTTTATTAAAATTTTTAGTTCATCGAGTTTACAAAAGTGTTCAATTTTGAAAATTGAAAGTTAAAAAAATGAAAATTCAAGAAATTAAATATTTTTCATTATCTAAAACATTAAACATGTATATAAGTGCCGAATAAAATTTGGACGGAGTTTCTATAATTAGTGTATTCAAATATGTGATATTTTTAAGTAGTGATGCGCGTAATTTTTACAAATTCAATTTATATAAATTAAAATAAGATAAAAATACACATGTTAATTTATTTGATTCTTATAATAAATAGAAAAAAGTAGAAAATAATTAAAAATATGAAGGTCAAATGTTGGTCTTTTTTGAACGCTTTGACGTGGAATGGCTCATATGAGGTTATTCTAAATATAAAATATATTTGTCATGTCCAATTACACTCTTACACATCATCTCGAAGGTATAATGTAAGGTATCCATATAGTATACGTCTCAAAGGTATTGTGTGTAGCCCTTTTTCTTTCCATCAATCACAAAAAGGAAAAAGTTGCTTTTGGAAAAAGCTTTAATTTTTGTCGCGATTTGAACACTATTTCAAAATAAATTGCTGACTTTGTGTAGTTTATTTCATAAATTGATATAGTCTACATCTGCAGCTTGAATCTCATTAAGGCTAAATGTACTGAAAAATACTTATAGGAAAAATCAATAGATCGCAGCACTATCACAGGGAATTTACTAGACCGATAACTTCTGAAGAAATGGTCCGATTTTCGATCTGTAAACGGCATTGTACTCATTTGTAAAATAGAATTTACGCTACGCAGCCGTTTTTCAAAAACTATTTCCAAAAAAATTTGTTTAAAATTTTCTCATAGTTCGGGAAGAAATTAAAAAAATGTGGGCTTATAGCGCGATGACTACGTGCTTCCTGAATCCAACGCCGTGTCAAGCATGCAAATCGGATGAACAGGAGTGGCGTCAAGTGAAATTTGGAAAACACTCCCCCCTTCCTGCTTCCCCTTGCGTCATCCCACCCATCTGGGCCCTTGCTCGACGCGGCCGAAAGGCCTGCGGCGCGGGGAGGCCGAACTTTCAGACAGGCAAGCTGGGCACTTCATGCTTTCGTCCCTTTCAGTCTCAATATATTTTTCTCCACGTGTCAAACTAGTGATGCTGTAACACAGCCAAACGGTCTCGTATCATCTATAATAGTCGTATAAAACTATATATCTTGTTCACATATTTCCGTCTTCCTTCGAATACCTTCAAACAATTATTTGAGGCATTACTCAAAATATCGATTCCGATTTGGAAACTAATTTAAAAAAGAAAATGGAACTAATTGTGTAGATATCACCAATATTCCATGTCCTACATCTTATTTTACATACATTTTACTTCTAAGATCTTTCGTTATCATTCCTCTACCAGAAAGTATGAGCCGAGATTACGTACGAGCTCTTTTATCTTGCGACTCGATTTTTGATCTAAAAACGGCGTTTGTCTCCATGATACGTGATAAATCTGTTTTCCCAAGTAAAATCGCGGAACCTTAATTTTAAAATTGTTTTCTTTGTTGTTAATTTTAAAACTACTGTCCGACAAATTATGTAATCGGGTACCGGAAAACTCTTACTGTCGGGCCCTGGTAACGTAAATCCTCTTGCTAAATATTACATTACTTCTTCTAACTCGTGGTCTAGTGAAAATACAATACATGTGTCCTTGATACCTAAAAATCGATTGACGCCAAAACATGTCTGTCCGTTTATGGTCAACGCTAACGCGCAAACCGCTCTGCCAATTTTCTCCAAAATTGATATTCCCGAATTTACCTGAAAGAACTCGATCCTTGGGAGTTTCAAACGGATATTTTGATTTTTGAGGGTACTTTACATTAAGCTTCAAAATCATTTTCAAAATCTTCTCAAACCGTCACCAAATTATTTAATTAAATTTCGTGCTCGTGTTACGTACAGAACGCAAGAGAAATGTGATTTATGGTGTTTGTTGACATCACTTATTTTTAAAAAATTGCTAACGTGCAATTTTTGGGGGCGTCTTCCTTCAACTATAATATTGATGATATATTTTTTTCCTTACTGAAATCTGTTGTGACAGATCTGAAAATAAGATCATGTTTAATTTTTGAAACATTTGAATAGTTTTTGTGCAATTTGGGGCGAAGTGTAGGCAGTTCAAACAATTGTAACTTTTTCTCAAAAAGAGCTCCATTTTTTTTTGTTTAAAGACGATACAAAATATGATGGTGGTCTCATTTTCGCCCACCCCGCCGTATTTTCGAAGATTGCATGGGGTCATGTAAGTTTATTGCAAAACCGCGTAGTTTTAGAGTAATTTAAGGATGAAATTGATGTATATATTAAAAAAATCTCAAAAATTACAACAATTTTTTTCACGGATAGAAGGGACGCTTAAAAGAATTACCATTTTCGTTGAACTCTATCAATTTTCGAAAATTGCAAATTTAGAAATAATGCCAGAAAGTATGTGATGTTGTATCATCACTACCTTTTATTTGAAATTGTATTGTAAGGATAAGTATCCTTACACAGTGTAATTGTACTAAATTATTTCTAATAAAATTTGATGTTGCATATTGCAGGAAAATCTGAATTTACATATTCGTTTATTTAGCGTTTTTCTTATTTTGCAATTTCATTTTCTACAAATTTTTCCGGACTAACTCGTGGCATACGTATTAGTACATACTTAATACATACTCAAGCTGGGAACTGAGATTAGTACATTGCTGATCGCACATACTAGTTTATAGAGAGGGTTGAGCAGTATTTAAATAATTGTATTTGAAATATGTATTTTTGTATTTAAAACTATTTTTGAATTTTTTTGAGCATGTATTTTGAAGATTATTTAAGTACATAAAATAGATGTGTTAAAAAAAAGAAATACTTCAAATACTGTAAATACAAATGAAAGAGAAGATAACAAGGATAGTTTGTTTTTCTTTGATTCTGCTAGTGAACAGCGGCCAAAATTTGAGCAGTATTTAAATGTATTGTTTTATACCAGTAAAATACCTTTATTGGACGTCTATACCGGTATTTTCAATGAAAAACAATAGCTTACCATCCATACATCTTGACAAAATAAGTTACTTTAGTTAATAATATCTCAGAAAATGTTTATTAATCAAATATACTTTCATAATTGTTATTAATTGTTTAATTTATTATTTTTATATATATATATATATATATATATATATAGAGAGAGAGAGAGAGAGAGAGAGAGAGAGAGACACACACACACACACACACACACACACACACACACACACACACTCGGTTTGCTAATAATTAAGGAAACGCGATCCACTAATTCTTATAGAGTAGAGTAAATATAATCTTCACTTCGTCATTGCACAATGTTCTCGCCCACTGAAAACTGCTCACCGCCCTCTTCCTACGCTTGGGCATATCGAATTGCCCTAGTGTAGCACACACCCCGCGGAAGAACGCGTCGAGATGTCTGCTGAGGACAGGAAATTCATGCTATCAGAACAGCAGTGTGTCAGAGATGTGACCCTACTTCCAGGTCAGAAGGGTGACTACACTTCAGCGAGTGCCCTGGCGGCGCTGGGCATGGAAAGAAAGTAGCGCGAAATGAGCGAACATTTAAAGCGTGACATATCCTCCTCCTTTTCGAGAAAAACGGAAAAATGTTATAGGATCAAAATCATGCAAATATTTTATTTGTTCTCAATTCTTAATTATGTAATAATGATAGCTAAATATATTAATATAAAATTTAAATATTATGTTTGGTTGAATTTTAGAGCGAGTTTCGTGTCGGATATGTCTAATTTTGAATGAATGCGAAGGACATGCCTTGATTTGAATGGAAAATAAATTCTTTTTATTGAAATTCATAAAAATATATTCGGAAAATTAACATTCATTTTCTTGTATCTGTTTTGTGCCCTTTTAAATTTTATTAAAAAATATAATTTATTTTTTTAAAAAAAAAATTTATTTTACAATTTAATAATTTTATATATAATTATTTTGAAATTATTGAGCGCCTTCATTTTTCCTCCTCTTATCAAGAAACAATTATTTTTGACATTTTTAAAAAAGATGTTAGGCTTCCTTACCTTACGGTTTGAACGATTGATGTTTCGTGATTTTTTTTTCATTTTGTTCTTTTTTCTTTCGTTTTCTCGAACGCTCGGTAATGTTACTAACAGACACCTCTCAGAATTATTCGATGTAGGATATATGTTCCTGTAACTGAACAGTAAATAGCGATATTGAAGCAAAAATGTTTCACATACAGAAATAACAATTTCATGTCTATTTCGTGGTCGGTAGCTAACTGAATGATTCTCTGTATTATGAAGTTGTAAAAATTTCAGGTAATTGAACCGCTACTGCTTTAAATATTTCTAGTAAGGATGAGAAAATGTACCTGGAAAAGCTGCTCATTGTTTCTCTCGAGTGGCCGGCGAAAATCCGCAGGCCCAAGGAATCCCAACCCATCGGGGCCCAAAACAGGAAGTCTGAGCCAATGCTTTCTAAAAACTAAAGTTTGGAAATGTCTTTCTTTTTATACAACTTTTTAAAAAAAAAAATTCCCAAAAAGGAAATTTAAAATTAAATAATATAAAATGATTGTAGACGTCAAGTGAATGTACCTTCCCTCTAAATAAACGGTAAATGACTCATTTGCTACTAACATGGTAAATAACAATAAAATCCTAAAGAGAAAGATTGTGGACATGTCACGTGTAGTTGATAAACATTATACAAGTCAAAAGATTATTCTATAAAACAATTTCACCACAGTTATGGATGGAGTGGAGGGGAGTCAGATTCGAGAGTGCAAATTTTTGGCTGATCTCACACGGAATTTCACATGTCCGCGTATACAAAAGAACAGTTTGTGCATACCTTCACAACATGAATACAATTGATCAGCAAGCACTGCGAGGTGTTCCTTGAAGGAACATACTTAAAATATTTATAAACAATATTTGTAGTTTTTCTCCTCATATTTTCCTTGGAAACACCACGCGAAAAAAATCACTAAACACACGACTAAGTATTGACCGTTCACAAGGAATACGAATTACTTATTTGACCTTTACTTCTGCCTGCGGGATGCCATCTGGACACGTCATGACGCACCTTTTCCGCGTGCGGGATGACGTTCCGAGACGGCGTTGCTCTTCCTTTCCTCGGCTCGGGGGCCGAGCGGATGCAACCGCATTCCTTAGGTATTTGGCGAAGGGAGTTTCGCTTCATGTAGCGGGCCCGCCAGGGCAGCTGTTCTAACGCTGCGGCGGGAGTGTTTTAGAGCGAGAGAGGAAAGTACTGGGCGCTTTGCATATGAGTGAGGAACCCACTTACCCAAAACTACTCTCTACGTCAAGGTAATGATCGGAGAAACCATAGAAAACTACCGTTGAGGAAACTCGACCACTGGAATTCTTCCCCAGTCAACGGCGGAATTCGACCTAGCTAGAGTATGCCTAATGTCGAAAATCCGCCACCCTGGGAACTCGAACCCTAGGACCTTTCGGTCAGAAACTCTGCCGTGTCAATAGTTGTTCCTCTGAGCCATCTCAGCGAAAGAAAAACACAATGAATTTCCCCCAACCTGTATGATTATACTGAAATACCGGCATTTTGTTGTGAAAATACCGGTATTTTGATGAGAGAATACCGATATAATACCTTTAAATAAAAGTATTTTACCGGTATAGACATCGGGTAAAGGTAAAATACGTATAAAAATACCGGTTTTTTTTAATAAGTATAAATACTTTCCCCTATTATTTCGCTACTCGGTCCCTGGGAATAGGATGAGAACGGCAAAATAATTACAAAAAAGAGGACACATGAAAAAATGGGAGGAATACACGAAACAGTTATATGAGAAGGACTTTCAAGTACAGGAGTGGATAAACTTTGAAGATTACGAAGATGAACTAGAGATTTTTGTAGAGAAAATGCATTGGGTGACAAAACAACTGAAAAAATGGGAAGTCCCCGGGTGTAAATACTATCCTAATCGAACTACTCAAAGACACAGGAGAAGAAATCGTGGCGAAACTAATACAATTATGCAATTTGATCTGGAAAAGAAAAGAATGATCAACAAATTGGAAACGCACTATTGGAAACGCAACACTCCATTACCAAAGAAAGGCGACATCCGTGATTATGCAAATAACAAAAGAATTGCATCCTTAGAAAGCAAGAAAATTACACAAATTCATAAAATATGCATGCATATCACGTAAGACCAGTGCTTGATTTGTAAAATTTTAGGTCCCGGAACGCGCTCCAAATTATGTATTAATTTAATAGAAATAGTTATATATTTATAATATGAAATCAAACCCGTAAGACCAAAATCCAAATAATCGAGAAAATGGTATTTCTAATCCTGTTGGCTATAAAAGCTGGTTCAGAAAGGCCGAAAAAAAGGAAGATCCTTTTGAAGTATGGGCACGGAAGAAAATATTGAACATACAATGTGAGGAAAAAAATACAAATGCCGAAATTTTGAAAAGAAAACAGAACTTTCTCTAAAAGCCAAAGTCAAAATATTGAAAATAAAATATTTTGGACATGGATGTGTCGAACAAAATCTCTAGAAAAGGATATTATGCTTGGAATGGTAGAATGAAGCGGAAAGAGCGGAAGAAAAAGATATAGGGGGCACAATGAAATAATTAAGGCTACCAACCACACATGACCTGATATAAGAGTGTCGAAGACAGAAACCAGTCGAGTAAACTAATACACAATATCACAAATAAAAGGAAAAGGCAGTTTGAGTCCTAGTGAGCAATGAACAATCATGGTGGAATCCTATTGCTGTGTATATAGGTAGGCTAACGAGGGATGGCTTGCGATATATGTTCTCGTACTATTTCTCTGCGCGTCCAGAACCCGCGAAGAATTGGGACCTGCAGATGAAAGGAGAGATTCTCACAGCCGCTGCTTAACGGAGACTGGAGCAGACAAATAGAAATCATCGCACTGAACAGTATGTTTGATACCCGCAGTCCTTCATGTGTTTATTCTGCCATTATTAGGGAAGAACTCGCCGAATTATCGGCGCGTCCTCTCCCAGATTCGGATAGCAAGAAAAGCGAAGGCTTGATGCTCAAATAATGCAAATATCAATGTTCAAAATGAAAACAATTTTCAAAAACCTGGTTTAGTAACCTAGAACAAGTTCGTGGAAGATAATTTGTTTTTACAGTGGCTGTGATTGTTAATATATAATTACGATTTAGACAAAATGGCAGAAGATAGGAAAAAGAATAACAGCGAAACTAAACCAGAAAACTAGCGCTCAGGGCCAACTCACAACTTCCTCAAATTTGTACAGCAAGATGGGCGAGAGGCCTAGAGTGATACACCTAGAGTGTTTGCGTTGGCTGCCTCTCGGGTACGGAAGGACATGTGTAGGAAATGCCAAAAAAAATGGGATCTCTTGGGCCGAAGATAGTCTACTGGATGAGGATGTTGCAATCAGCGTTCCTTTTATTCGAACACATGAACTGACAGTGATATAATGCGATATTATTTCATATTTTAACTTTTATAAAATTGTGATTATCCATTCTTTTCATTCACAAACAACTCATCAAGCTTAAAACATCTATAATGAACATCGGGTTTCATAAATATTTCATTTTTTTATGAAATATGTTCATGTGTCTATACAAAATCTATGTTTTGAAAATATCAATTTCAATGTTGCATCCCTATTCTCAACACCTAGATGAGGATCGCCGATTAATACTTTTGCATTCTGACTCGCATTCCCTAAAAGGAGGATTGATCCTATCTGGTCCCGACCTACATCCAGCGTTCCATCTAGCTCAACATCATTAACACAGGATCAACAGGAAAAAACAACAATCTACATATTATTATTATTTAAAAAGTATAGAAACGATCATATTTCAAACTTCTTATTTTTCGCGTTCTGTGAGTGTAACAGACCAAGAACGGTTGTCTAAAATATCACTGCGCAGCGTGCAAGCCCTGCCTCAGTTGTGGAATCCGTTTCATTCCTGGCTGCCCGCCACGGGTGTGAGGCAGCCCCGTTGCGGAGCGTTGACGCCTTTGCCCTGCATGCGGGAGGGTTTCTTTGCAGCGAATGGAAAACGCTAATAGTAATAGGATATGCATAATAATCGAATATCATGAACACTGATTATTTCGCTCTCTTGAAGTTCGTGTTAATGACGGTTTACCGTAGTTCAGCGTAGTTCAGCGTAGACTTTCTTGCTAAACTCAACAACATAATTTGAGAGGCGTTTGGAAGTTGTTGCTATTCTTGTAAAAAAAGTAGATTGAAGGAAGTAATACATTTAATTTGGAAATAACAAATTACTTCTCTAATTCTTTCTTCTCAAGAAATTTTGATCGCTGATTGTGGTATGTTTTATTTGCAAAAGTTAGAAATGACTACTGTTCTTTGCTTTTAAAATAAACGCTGTAACGCACCACAAGCGTTTCGTTTGAAGTGGTTGGGTTTGGATTAAGGCAACGGGGGGTAACATTGGTACATCCTTGTTTCTTTTAAAGTTCTACTTTGTTGCATCAATGTTCACAATTTTCTTTTGGCAATTTAATTTTTCACTATAGTATAATGTTTCTTCAAAATATTGAAGTCTCAGCTTCTCTAATTTAAAAGCTTTTATTATTATTTTAAAAGCAAGCAAAGTGGCAATGTTACCCTGCAGGGGTCAAACATTGCCATCTCTATTTATTTCCAAGTCTCTGGCAATGTTTTTAAGTATGAGAGTTGGATAGGAAACAGAAACACATAAATATGCATCAGAACAAATTTTATGGTTATTAGTCTTTGGTTTTAGACTGAGTACAATAAATAGAGATAAATACTGTTTTGAGAACTTAGTATAAAATTAGTTTTATTAACTGGTTTACATTGTGATAAAATGCAATAGGAAAAGTGTTTTTCCTTTTTATATTTGATCTGGGAACCCCATCAACAATATATTTTGGCATAACACACTTATCCATATATTTAAAGTGGACCTGATAATTCCATACAGTTTAGTAGCTTTTTCCTACTTAATTTTCCATTGCTTGGTGCATTTTAACGTCATCTGAGGCTTGTAAACCTTAGATATTGGAATTTTTATTTGTCTATGTGGCATTCTCTAAAAGCAAGACAAAGTGAAGTGCATGGTATGGTTCTCAAAGTTACACTGCAAGTATGGTAACAACAAAAGAATATTTTTTATTAAATGTAAATTATAAATGTTTACAATTTATGTCATATGCTTTAGAAATTATTTATAAATTTACGAATGTCAATTGTTTCAATGTACGAATATCTTCTCAAAGGATATAAATATGAGAAGAACAAGATGGCAGTGTTACCCTTTAAGTGGTATATGCTCATAATACATTTTGTCTTGTTTATAATGAATAATTATTAAGTCATGACATAGCATGCCTTGGATATAGCACATTAACTTATCAATGCCGTTTATTTCTACTCAACTCAAAATTAACGAAGTTTCGATTACGAGATTCGGCTGCGTCATCATACACCATACATATTTACAGACATTTTAGATTGCAACTATAACTTAACGCAACAAACGATTGTATATAATGTTTCTAAGAGAGGTAGCGAACTATGGGAACACAGCCAGCAAATTAATTTACGATACAGACTGCGCTACTTAAATTTTTCGAAGTTCTGACAGTTACCCGTCGTTACCTTATATATAAGCATTATTTCTAAATTTACATGAAAGAAAAATTGAAAAAATTCAGTACTATACATTTGTAGGAACATTTTAATTTCAATTTCATATTACTACCTACGCTGCCTTGGGGAACAATGCAGCGATGGAAATTTGAGAAGTTTATTGTTGAACGGTGACAATATAAGATAATGAAATGTGAAATTCTTTTGAATTCTTGGAACCATTATGAGGCTTTGTTTTATTTATTTAAATCTTTTATTTAACGTCCAAAACAGAAAAACTGAGTGTGACGTACTATGGCCTACGCTCGGCAGTACTACGCCCTGAGGAAGGTCGCAGAATGGCGACCGAAACGTTGGCACCTGTGCCCTGGACGCGGCGTCTCCCGGATAGCCAAGTTAACCAGGTCCGGTTGAATTCCCGTCGAATCTCATGTGAAATTTGTTCCGACAAAACGAGAGTGTCTGCTTCACAAGGGCTAGTCCAACCCCTGTGACGTGCCTTAAACCCTATCATCTTCCTTCCCAATTCTGGCCGCTGGGAAGTGACGCAGGAGCGCGTAGTAGGAGGCGCGTACGCGGATATTCTACCTGGCGGTCCTCTTGACACCAGACAGACGAGACGAGACTTACATACGTACCAGTGGCGTGCGGTGACAATTTTAGTTGGGGAAGCACTTTTGAAGTCCTAAGTATAAAACACGTTAAACACTTAATGATATGAATTTTCACAAAGTGTGAATATTAACCCGGGAAAGATCGCGCCTTCGACGCAAACGAAGGTAACTGGTCGCCTGGGAGAAAACGGACCCCAGAGAATAATTCGGTATTTATGTGACTTACATTCTTAACCTTTTTATCGAGTACTTTGTTATTTAAAAGTATTAATATAAATTTATAAAATCCATCAGTGCATTAAAGAATGTTTTTCTTTCATAAAATGGAAAATAAGCGCATACACTTTCATATATGGTGAATGTTGATTTGAAAATGTTTGTATACAGTTCAGTAATAATGTTTTTCTCTATCTTTATAAACAATGGATGTGCTGTGGATTCTACTGATTTCTTGCACTTTCCACATCCTCTGGATTCTTTGCTGTTTAACGTCCTCGGACAAATTTCATATTTTGTTAGTTCTCGTTCCTGCAACTTGTATTTCTTGCTTTTGCTCTGGATGCAATTATTGTACTATTTTAGGTATCAACTCTCGCGGCAATTCTGGTAGAATTTATCCCATAATAGACCTAGGGCGAATATGATCCAAGCTTACGTTTGCAATTCTTGTGTACGGTGATTCCTCGAAATATCAGTAATATCCTCCTGACAGTTGATCGTGCCTATAGTCCAATCGGACTATATAATATAAATAAGAACCGACTTGAGGGCGGGCTGTGGTGGGGAGCGGCGTTACCACGCCGGGAGGCTGAGCACGTGCTAGAGCGGTCGGGGGAGGAGCGGCGAGGACCGCCCGATCGCGGTGACAGAAAGACAAGCGGTACAGTGAATGGATGACTGCATGTGTCGTCACAACTGCAGTTTTGTCCAATGTCAAATGCTCTTCTCCACTTCGTGAAGCATATTAATTTACCCCGAGATGTTCTCTAACATTACAAACACAAGAATTTCTACTAGATTTACACTATTTACACAGTTTTAATTGTCAAACAAATTACTGTTATAAAGGAAATACACCCCTTATTTCAGAGTCACCTCCCTCTGATGATTGTTTGGAAGGTATGGAACTCTAATATTGAAGAGAAATAATTTCTTCAAAATTTTGTTCCACAATTCATTCGTCTTCCCATGCCTTCGAAATTACCTTTTTATACGACCTTCGCGTCATTGTTCTGCTGTTGTCCTCTCCACAGCCTTATCCATGAGCTTTTGCACCTCAGATAACGTACATTTTTCTTTCTTCCCTGCCACGTAACCTTTTATTGCGTCCAAATTTTCTCAATGATATTAAAGTGACAGCACTACTCACGATACCACTGCTCAAAACAACAACAAAAAGGCCGAAAGCACAAGAAATTTTTCCTTCAGTGTCGCTTCTCGCACTGACCAGCAACTGGAAGTTGCGAAACGTACAAAAGTTGACAGGAAAGGGACCGGAAGGGCCCCCCTAAATCTGTCATCGTGCCTCCCCTCTGGTTCCCTGCCTAGTTTCCACTTTCCTCGCTAGATGCCACGACTACTGCGCGGAATCAGTTTGCAAATGCATTCCCTTCCCGCAAGGCAGAACTGCAGAACGGAACACGAATTAGTTTTTTTAGAACACTTTCTTTACCTTAAGGTAAACGTTATCGATATTATTATGTACTTTATACTTACATTGTATTATGATGTAAGTTTGCGCATGTATCAAACACTCTCAAAAAGCCAAAATTCTTTCGAACTTGAAATAGCTTCTAGCCGATCTCAACGGAACGTATTAGAAAATTCATTCTCGCGCACTCACGAACCGAAGCCGACTTGCCCCGACACATGACGAAGTCGAACGCCTGCCCCCCTCCAAGAACGAAGCTTCGCTGACGTCACGAGATGAAACTACACACCGTTTTGAAAACATAGATTGTTACGGTACTGCAACTTATACTTAGCTCAGAATCTTAGATTGAGTAAACGTTTTGCTCTGGCCATAAGCAACGAATATTTTAAATATCGAAATGATTTTTAGCTTTGCTTAGGGGATTGAATCATTCCCTTCATTCCATAGAATGCACGCCACTGATACATACATACATACATACATACATACATAATACATACATACATGTGAGGAACTACGAGGTGCTAATACATTTTTCCCGCCTCTTAGTAACAATTATGAAATAATATATAAATTATTAGAAAAAAAAAAGGTTTTTACCTACGTATCCGCGGTCTTAATAATTTCATAATCGTTACTAAGAGGCGGGAAAATGTGTTTCAGCACCTCGCAGTTCCTCCAGCAGAGAGTTAAGAGCTGCTGTTGAAGGGGTATCGTGAATGGCATGCTAAGTCTAAGATGTTGAGTTCGAATCCCTGCGCAGAGAAAAAATGCGTGTTCGAAACGCAAGAAGTTCATGTAATTTTATAAAATTCCGTAGCCGTTGCAAATAACGCGAGAAAGTATGTGCGATATGCATCAGTTTTGTAAGTGTAGTAAAGATCATTAAGAGTTAAAATTTTCCCATTTTGTTATTTCATAATACTTTGTGATGGTGTCTTTGTTTTTTTAGGGCGCTCCTGTTGAACGCGAATGTAGAAGTGTGTTAACTGAATCTGCGAGAATTGCTCGAGGCAATATCAAGTCTTTAAAATTGCTTAAAGAATCGTGTGCCGATGCCGTTGTGTTTCCTGGAGGGTTTGGTGCAGCCAAAAACTTGTGAGTAAATTCTTTTTTTAAGTTAAGTTTTTTCCATCTTTGTACCATATTACCATACATCGTCTATGAATTTCCCCTTATTAATTAAACTCATTTGAAAATGTCAAAGTCCAATGACAAGTCAAATGGTACTCAAAAAGGGCAAATAGCGGAAAATTTTGGTGTAGTTTTTATATTTAGTATCTATATCTTTTTGGGGTCGCTGAATACGAATATCAATTTTGCCAACAAAAATGTTGCCTGGAAACACGTTTTTAAGCAAAAAAAAGTGTAAAAATTACGCCTTACTTGTTTTTTTTATAAACACCTCGAATCGGAAATATTTCGTAATAAATGCCCTGTATGATATTAAAGAAAATAAAATGACCTACATTTAATGACCTTAAGTTTTTTTCTCCAATTAACGGTTAAGCCGTGAGAACACCGGGAAATTTTGAGATAAAAGCGAAACACATGAAAAAACGAAATATCCCACTTTATCAAAAATATAATTTTAAAATAAAATTAAAAATTTCCTAATGTGAAATAAAAGTTGATAAAATTGCCTACATTTTGCGTGTGAAAGCTTTCTTCTAGGATCAATTGATTGATTAAGGGATATATATATATATATATATATATATATATATATATATATATATATATATATATATATCCCTTAACTGGTATCGTCGGGTCACATTTGACCCAGAAGAATTTCTTTTTTGTTTAAACCTTGCAATTTTGCCGCAATTTGCCTGTGCTGCCACCTAATCCCTACACTCTATACTTATGGTCAGTGGTGTTTTAGAACTCATGAAAGGAAGTTGATTTGTCCTCGGAGTGTGTGTTCCGGGTCAGTGGAGACCCGACGATACCGTTGACGTTAGTCTTTTAATTGTAGTGTGAAAATTAAAGTGTTTTCTCAACAATGGAATATGAAGAACATTCTGTACAAATTGAACAGTGGCTTGCAGAGGTAGATAGTGATCTCAGTGACGCTTCAACAATAGACAGTGATCAGATTCAGGCAGTGAAAATGATTGTTCGGAAGGAGAGAACGACAATATGCCTACAACTTCGCAAAATCAAAATCTGACAGCTAAGAAGCAGAAGACAGAGACTACAGGACAGAAACAACTGAATCCACAATTATATCTGATGATCGTAAGTTTATTTCGGGAAAAATAGATACAAGTGGTCCTCAACTCCCTTTCCTGATTCTCGCACAAGAGGGCATAATTTGATTCCTAATCTACATATGCCGGGCGTGTTAGGGCAAGCACGGAATATGCTGTCTAGTGAGGCAATTGATTACTGGCTACTAATTATGGATGAAGATGTGATTGATAAAATTGTAATGTTTACAAATGAGAAAATAACTGAACTGAGTATCCAGTACGGAAAAACTGCCACATTTGTGAATCATGTTGATAGGACAGAAATGAAGGCTTTTATTGGACTGTTATATTTGTGTGGTGTTTTCAAATCAGGTAACAAGACGCCAAAGGTTTATGGAATGCTGACGGGACAGGAAGAGATATATTTAGAGCGACCATGTCTCTGAAACGATTTCTGTTTCTACTTATTGCATTGCGTTTTGACAATCCTGCAGAAAGGGAGAAAAAGAAACAAGATGGTGATCGAACTGCTGCAATTTCAGAGTTATTTGAGTCATTTATTGTAAACTGCCAATCAAACTACACCCCTTATGAACATTTGACAGTAGATGAAATGTTGGTTCCTTTTCGTGGCCGCTGCTTTTTCCGAGTCTACATGAAAAGTAAACCCAATAAATATGGCATTAAAGTAATGTTTGTGCGATGCCAAAAAGCATTATCTTTTGAATGCCTTCATATACAGTGGCAGATGCAGCTCGCCCAATCCAAGAAAACTATCTATTCCTACACTAAGTGTACTTTCCTTGATTACTCCAGTTGCCACTACCAATCGCAATATTACAGGAGATAATTGGTTCAGTTCAATCGAGTTGGTTGATGAGCTAAAACGGAATGGACTAACGTACGTAGGTACGCTCAGGAAAAATAAGCGTGAAATTCCTCCATCGATACTGCCAGCCAAACGAGAAGATACTGCTAAATTTTCTTTCACAAAGGACAGAACGTTAGTTAGTTATGTTACTAAGGACGGGAAATTTGTTCTTCTAATCTCTTCCATGCACCACACACAAAGAGTCGAGAAAAATGGAAAACCAGAAATAATTGAAACTTACAATTCAAGCAAATCGGGAGTTGACTCACTGGATCAGAAAGTTGCAAATTATACTGTCCATAAAAAACAAGGCGATGGCCACTTGCAATATTTTATGCAATACTTGACATTGCTGGAGGCAATGCTCATGTTCTATATAATTGCCAGCGATCGAATACTGAAATTACACGCCAGGACTTCCTTGTGCGCACTGTTAAGGCACTTGTCTTCCCGCATATGGGGCGTAGACTTAATGAATCAAGGCTTCCGAGGACACTTAACAACATAATAAAGAACATTCTTGGCGTAAAATGTGAAAAAGGAAACTCAGCAGGACACCGAAGTCAAGAGGGTGACGAGCCGAAGAAACGGAAGCGCTGCTCTCTTTGTTCGTCATCAAAGGACAATAAATATAACACAGTCTGCTGTCAGTGCAACAAAACTGTTTGCAAAACCCACAGTTTTGTAAAAGTGTATTGTGATGAGTGCATAGAGCCTGAATAAATTATATCCTGTCCATAACTGCATAATAATTTGGCCAATTATAAACAGACAAAAAATTAAACATCTGCTGTATACCACTTTTGCATGCTTGCAAATTTTATTAATTAAGAAGCATTCTTGTGTTTTCTCTCCCTATTATGTTTATACAAGTGTTAGCTCTTCATTTTCATCCATACCAATGAAACATTTCTAGTATATTGAAAATTGAATCCCTTTTCATAATGATCTCATCTAATCCATGTAAATATATACGAATTTAGAAATATGGTGCTTTAGACACACTAAATGAATTTATTTGAAGAAGTCTTTCAGTTACAATCCGAGGAAAGTTTTTTTAAGATGTATATCCATTTCCAGTTTCATCAAGAAAGAATTAATATACCAAATTACAAAATTAATTTAACCCGACAATACTGTATGCGTAACCACAACCCATGATACCAGTTAAGGGATATATATACATATCGTGACGTCATGGGATGAGACAACCCCATAACGCCACCATCAGCTACGAAAAGAAGCCCACGAAGAGAGGAGTAGGGTACGTACGCGGCGGTGCGATGGCTTGTAAACGCGATATCTACCCACAGCTTTTCGAACTCTGACGCCCGAACTAGCGAATAATGTTTTTCCGGGAGGTCACGAAAAGAGGAGAATATTCACCTCTCCAAAAATTTCCCCAGGCGTATCGCGACGCGCCTCGAGTATCGCGACGCGCCTCGGAGAAGCTCTCTTTGATTGCAGCAGCGACGGCGACTAGACTGAGTTCTGAAGGCGATTGTAACTTGATAGCATAGGATTTTATTTTAACTTGGTAGTTAAAAGTTAGCTTGAGAAGTGTATCAACGAAAGTGATGTAATTGAGAAGTGGAGTGCACGAACATTCTTGGCATTAACATTCTCGATATTTGAGAGAGCATGTGAAGTGACTCATTGATTTCGAAATAATTTCAAATTTGCAAACTTCGCGCAGGAGGACATTAACTAAATCCAGCATCTCATATTGCACGCTGAGACCACAGACGCACAAAGTGTGGTAGGTAGGCCGAGTATTTAAAGCATAAATTCAGCAAAATTAATTATTGAAGGCTGGAAGCGCCAACAAACTTATACGAGGCGCGGCAGAAGAGGAAGGACGACCCCAGGAAGAGAGAAGCGTAGGTGAGAAAGATTTGGACTGGAACGAGAATCGTACGAATCCGGGGAACGGGAGAAGGCTGTGGAAATTGGAGGCGTGGCGGAGTCCAGAGCTCGAGGGGTGGAAACTGGAAACATCGTGCGACAGCGGGCGAAGACGGGTTGCAACTGCGAGCGGCAGAAAATCCGCTAGGTTACCTACAGGCGAGCGATGCGGAGCTGTTGAGGTAAAAGAACTGGCAACTTTTATGCGGCGATCAGTTAGGGAAAGAGAATAGCCGTAAAATACACAATTCGTGTTAAAAGTGGGTGAAAAGTCCAGAATAGGTGGGAGAAGTATTCCGAACGATGTGAGTGGCAGATTCAAGTTCATTTACTGCGCGTGTTATTGAATTCATTCAAAGAGGCCATACCTTGTACAATTTTACTTAAATAATTCATGATTTTCACAAGTTGTACAGTTGATGTTATCTGGAAAGGTCATAGTTTATTGTATTGTGTTAAAAGTAATTGCTTTCTGTGATATGTGAAGGGGTCAGATTTAAGTAACGTGTATGTTACGTTTTATTGTTGTTTTTTTTTGTCTTTAAAGTTCACAGAGTTATAGTGAATGCCAAGCCCAAGGCTAGCACTTGTGAACGGGATACCTTAAAACAAGTGTAAAATTCATTTTAAAAGCCGTTCACAAAAAACTAGAGAGTAGAAAGAGTAAAATAATGTGGTAGATAAAATTATTAATTGGTGAAAGTGTGCTCAGGCAGTCGCGGTGAAGCCAGTTTTTTTTTGCCTTCGTTTTTTTTCAGTGACCAACTACTTAAAGTGCATTATCCTGTTGTTTATCCATAATTGTGTCACTGTCATTTTTTCATGTAACATATGCTCATTTTATTCGTATTTTATCTGATTCATTGTTGTTTCTCCGATTCTTTCTCATACCCAAAAAATTCCTGCTTCCTGAGAATTTTAAGCTCGCTTCATGAGCATTCATACTATCACGCCCACACCAGGTGTGGACGGTAGTAGGTGTAGTTGTATACAAATAAATATGGCGCCTTGTGAAACAATTTACATTTTATTTGGAAAAAGAAAAGTAGGTAATTAATAATATGAAAAAACTTAATATTTTGGAAGACGATGGACTGCATATTCTCCAAGGCGTAGGTTTTGAAAGCCCTGCTTTTCATAGACATTTGCTACAAACAAAATAATGGAATTAGCGGGTCTTTACTACTATAAATAGTGTGTTTTATATTGTTTCTAATAATTAGCGTTGTATAATACCATGAATACCCACGTCCTTTTCCATTGGGACATCAGGCTCGATGACTTCATCTTCTTGTCCCTGTTCGAACTTGTTGCTCGCCCTTCAAGTCATTTTCAGAAACGACTGTCATATATTCGCAACACTTTTCGCAGTTGAGACACACGTTCGATCACTAATCCCTGTCTTCTTGCAGTCATCGTTTTACAGGTTTTAGACCTCTTGCAGGAGTCAAATTTAATAAAACTGATAGAGCAGGTGGTAAAGCAAGTTGTAGTCAAAGGCATTCCGAAGGTTCAAAAGGCATTCAAAGGTCCCGAAATAACAAATTAATAGTAAACGAAAAGAAAACGGTTTTAATGCAGTTTTCCATTTCAAATAAACAATTCTGTGCTCCATTGAAAATGAACAGTGTACAATTGACTATGTAAGCAACAAAATTTTTAGGTCTCTCAATTCAGTCAAACCTTAAATGGAACGTCCATTTAAATGAATTGAACACAAAATTAAGTTCATTATGCTACGCGTTCAGAATTCTTGCGAATTCAGTCAGCCTTCATACTGCTCGTTGTGTATACTTCGCGAATGTTCATTCCCGCCTGAGATATGGCATAATATTCTGGGGAAATACATCTTATAGCTCCCAGACTTTTAGACTACAAAAACGAATTGTACGAATAATAACCAAATCCCACCCACGTGATTCATGTAAGCCTCTCTTCATTAATCTAGGAATTCTACCATTACCGTATCTTTTTATTTACGAATCAGTAGTTTTTGTAAAAAATGACTTGCTCAAGGGCGGGAATATATTTTCAGAAAATCATATTCATCAGGTGACAGTATCAACAGCTCATTACAAAAAATTCACATACAATACATGTACATTATTTTACAACACTTTGCCAGATGACATTAAACGATTAAATTCAATAGAAAAGTTTAAATCCCAAGTGAAATCGTTTCTGCTGCATAACTGTTTCTATACAATTAGAGACTATACTGAGCATCACAAGAAAAGTAACATTAATTTTAACAATGATACATAATGCATTATTTACCATTTGGACTATAATGAAAATTTCTGATATAAACAAGCTGTAACAACTATTGTACTACAGCTTCCGGGTCAATGACCCCATCTCGATCAGGTTTTTCGTCCAGTTTCCCTGATCCATTGAGCAAATGCTGAGATGGCCCCTTGTTTTGCTTCTGGACATAAATGTAACTTCATTTTCTGTGCACGTTTTCTAGAATTCAGTGGGAAATACAATTCTTCAAATTATCGTTTCCATGTTGTCGCGGCAGGAAGTAATAAGATTTTTTTTTAAAATTAAATTTATTGCTTATTTATCCTTGAAAATAGATTTTACTACATGGGAGTTTTTGTTGTTTTTTTCTCCCTTTCAAAATTCAAAATTTAAGTAGTATATGACTTAGTGTAGGGATCACAGAATTTTGAAAATGTGCACACAATTTACTTTTCCCCATAGCACGTCATACTCAGTTTTTAACGGTTTTTTGACGTAAAATAAATAAATAAATAAAAGGCACAAAGCCATTTTTCGTACTTTTCACTGACCACTCTTGTGGATTTTTTTTCTAAATATAGCTGTTGCGGAACCTGATAATAAACTCTTAAAACGTCTTGCTGTGCTGCAGCTGCAGATATTTGTTGTGCAGCAATGTTTGCCTTTTAACTGAAGGCAGATTTAGCAGACATATTTCAACTTGTTGAGAAAAGACATGTTCTTTGTTTGTCCTGGAGCCGAAGAATGAAACCCAAAAAAGTTAAACATCGGCAACCATCTCATTAGTTGCGTTGGAGAGTTTCAATAATTTTATAGGCAGCAAGATTAGTGGTTTTGGTCTGTCAGAAATTCATTATTCCCCTTTGGCCAATGCCGAGGTTTCGCAACCACTCATTACTTGCGGGAAAACAAAGTTATCGTATTTGTTTCACTTATAGCAGCAAACGGGATAATGTGGGTAAAGAAACTTTGTCTTTCTTCTGTTTCTAAAAGGTCACATTTTGCTTGCTTGAACAGAGGTCTCAATATTACCAACAGATCTACTACATCCTCACCAACTTCAATCATGGTCTTGTTTGTTGGATCTTAGGACAATGCTGTATTCATTATCGGAGTGTCTGTCTTCCTTCGCTTATTTGCATGGTATTCCTGCGAATAAAACTTTGTAAACAACATTGCTATTAACCTTATTTTATTATTCGTGTTAGCAAGAAAATGTTCTTTGGAAATCAGTGTTGTTTAACACTATGTATGCATTTTTTTTCGACTTTTTCATTCGCTAAGCACTTCAGGGTAGCCATAATATATCTTTGTAGATCTTCTTGTGATCGATACTTTGACACATATTCAGCATAATTGTCACGGATAGACTCTTGTATCAGATAAAAAACCGTCATTGCTGACGTACTGAACGAGGACACTAAATTGCTTGTATGTTATTAGTTTGAATTATTTAAAGTGTGTGTTCAGGTATGTCAACTATTACTACGCCCCAAAACTCGTTTTTAAAGCCAAACATATGTAAAAACAAGGGCATTTTCAGGTTTTTAAAATTACAAGTCATCCAGTAAAAAATGCAAATTTCATCTATATGTAGATATCTATAAAAACCAGGGCCATCGAAACTTACGCGTCGCTGAAGGCACGATCGTCTTCCAAAATATTAATTTTCTCATTCTCGTCATTAATTAAGTACTCTTTCCTTTTTCCATTTAAAATGTAGTGATTCCTAATGCGCCATATTTATTTGTATATAACTTCATTGAATGTAAATTTCGAATAGGAGTTAATGAGAGGGAGGTTAAGAGGAGTGCCTTTTTCACAGTAACATCCAGGCATATTTTGCACACTCACGGGTGACCATTGATCCTTGTACTAACCATTGATCCTAGAAGAAAACTTTTTACACACAAAATGTCCACCTTCTTTAATTTTAATGTTTATCTTCTTTAATTTCACATAGGAACGTTCATTACGAAAGTTGAATGACTTTTGAGTTATTTTGAAACAAAAACTGAAAAATATTTACACATTTTAGGATAGATAGCGCTTACGATAGATAGTGTTATTCCACCAGTATATCCCCGTGGCATCCCTGGCACTCCCATGGACTGTCCCTGTGTTGGGCTCCGTGGTGCGTGGAACCACGAGCATGAATCTGATATCCTCTTCATGGATAAAAAACCTTCCCCCCGTCCTCTTCCGTAAGGAAGAGGAGAATTGTAGGTGAAACTGAATCTAGATAGTTTCTTTTGTGAAGAGTCTCATAGACAAACGAAGCTCGTTTCCTCGTCATGTTTAGAAACGTGGGCGAAACACGGAAGAGTGTACGTCCCATCAAACTGGCCAGAGAAATTGAAAAAAATGACAAGTTTCAGGCGATGGCTCGTCAGAGAAACGGCACAATCCTCTTCGAATGCCGCACTGACGAACAGATTAACAAAATCTCAAATCTAAAGGAAATAGCCGGCCTCCAGGTGTATGTGTCCGTGCTTCGAAGTTTCGCTGACACCGTGGGATAACAGCATAAGAAATTAAATTGCAAAACTCAGACACCGAAATTACCTCTGTGCGCGATGCTGTCTGTCAGGTGTATTTTGACATCGGCGAGAGATGCAGATACCAGATACCTTGTCTCTGAAACAAAGAAGGAAACGAAAACTGTAAATAACATACAATGTAGGCTTTCACGTTAACGCGGTGCTGCCAGGCAGAACACTTCGCCCTCGCCAGCAACGCCACTGAAGATGCCTGCCACAGTTGCAGGCGAAACCTATGGACAAGTCTCCGTTAGACCACGGCCTACAAACCTGGAAATGTCAAATAATAAAAACTGTAAATGTTTCCTCCAACACCTGCGACGTAGTCCTCCAACATATGCGACCCCAGTAGTCAAGACGACTCTGCAGGGAACGAGGATCCCCACATGAACCCGTGCATCACCCTTCAACAGAGAAGGAAGAAGAAGAAGAAGAAGAAGAAGAAGAAGAAGAAAAAGAAGCCCGACACATAACTTCCCTAGAAGCAAAGAAACTTAACGCCTAGAAATTATGGCTCTCCTTGGGTGAAACCTAAATGGCTTTTGTCGTTTACACGAATTAAAGCTGACAGTGTCTCCGCATAGACCCGTGATTAACTACCTGCAGGTAACACTTCTCCTTCCTGAGCACTCTCTCTCTCTTCGTCGCTCTTGTTGTTACAGGCAAGACATTGATGATGGCCTCCGCTCATATGGCGGAGTCGCTACATTTGTCACAGACTTCCTGGTGGCTAAAGAAATAAACGTACAAACCTCTCTTCAGATATCTTGCGTTGTGTGAATTTCCGCACTATTTCTATCACTATTTGCAACGTCGATATCCCGCCTGGACAAGTTGTGTCACAAGAAGAACTGGAAGGCGTGTTTTCTCAGTTGCCCGACCTTTTTCTTATTGTGGGGGACTTTAATACCCACAATCCCGCCTGGGTTGGCACAAGGTCGTGCCCGAGAGGCAATATACTTGAAAATGTTGACAACCAGAATGTAATTCTGAATACCGGCGAATGCACACACTTTTCCGTGGCTACAAACACTTTCTCGTCCGTAGACCTGGCTCTCCGCCGTTCCTCTCTTTCTACAATCTTTGAGACGTCTGTCCTTGGCAACCTACATGGCAGTAACCACTTCCCCATTCTGGTAAGCTTCGATATTTTCGACCTAAACTTTGCCCGTTCTCGCTGGCTAATCCATTGAGCTGAGTGGGAAACGTTCGAGAATGAAATACGGATATCGGAAAACTGCTCAAACGATATCGAAGTCCGTTTTACTGTCGCCATTCTTCATGCGACCTCATTTGCCATCCCCAAGTCGTCGGGTCACCCACGACATCTCCTTGTGCCATGGTGTAATGCCTACTGTGCCACTGCGGTGCGTGATCGGAAGCGAGCATTGGCAAAACTTAGTAGGTTTCCAACCGTGGATAATCTGATAAATTATAAAAGATCCCGAGCCAGAGCTAGATTGACCATACGGGAATGTAAGGCTGCGATCTGAAGAGCTTATATTTCATCACTCCCTTGCCGTACGCCCCCTACGCCTAGTAGTGTAGCGGAAGGTCCGACAGATCGGTGGAAGTCTCCCTTCATCGTCTGCCTCAGGGCTTCTGGAAAATGGCAATCTTCTTACCTCTTCTGAAGATCTAGCCGAAGAATTGGCTTTTCACTACGAGCATAACCGTACACTCCTCCGTACACTATCTTCCTGGCTTTCAAAAAACCAAAAGAGGAATGGAAAACGGCAAATTAGATTTATCGAGTCGCGTGGAGGAAGATTAAAATGCTCTTTTCTCCATGGATGAATTTTCCTGTGCCCTCGCGTGTGCAAAAGATTCTGCTCCAGGATCAGACCAGCTACATAATCAAATGTTGAAACACCTATCTAAAAACGCTCGTTCTTTTCTCCTCCGGATTTTCAACAAGATTTGAGCTGATCATCCCGTACCAAGGATTTGGCGTGAATCCATTGCTCTTCTAATCCCTAAAGAAAGAAAGGACAGAACAACCCCTTCAAGTTACCGTTCAATCTCGCTCACAAGCTATGTGTGCAAGCTTTTAGAGCGAATGGTAAACACATGTCTGATCTGGCTCCTGGAACAGAATCTATTTACATTTCTTTAGTGTGGCTTCAGGAAGCACAGCTCAACCATGGACCACTTATTCACCCTTGCCACACAGATCTCCACTTCCTTCGTGCTACGTCAACACCTGGTAGCAATTTTCTTCGATATAGAGAAAGTATATGACAACTCTGGAGGTACGGCATTCTTCGCACCTTGTACTCTTGGGACCTTATGGGTCGGCACCCTTTGTTTCTAGTAGGTTTTCTTTCGTCGAGATCTTTCCGCGTCCACCTTGGTGACACGTTATCCTCAAGTCACCAGTTAGAAAACGGTGTCCCCCAGGGATCGATTCTTAGCGTCATTCTGTTTGCAATTGCTATCAATAGTATTGTATTAGTAATTCATAAGCCTGTGAAGGCATCACTGTTCGTTGATGACGCTATATTTTGCTCCTTCAAGAGCATGCAAGTTATTGAGAAGCAGTTGCAACTTGTACTCAACAAATTGCAGGAATGGAGCGATGAAACAGGATTCAAGTTCTCCATATCAAAAACCAACTGCATGCACTTCTGCAGAATTCATCACCTCCATAATCATCCTGACCTTTTTCGTGGGGGCCATCAGCTTCCATTTATTGAATCCGCAACATTCCTTGGGCTTACATTCGACAAGAACGTTGCGAAAACACATCAATAAATTACAGGGCTGATAAGTATTTCCTTTAAATCGCATTCTTATTGGTAACTCTCGGGGCGCTGATTGTGCGTGTCTCTTGCGTTTGTATAGGACTCTCATCCGCCCTATTTTGGATTATAGGTTCATAGTGTATAGGTCAGCGTCTCCATCAACTCTCCGGTCATTAAATACCATACACAATGCCGGTATAAGTATCAGTATCGGCGCGTACCGCACATCGAATGCCTTTTGGCCGAGGCTGGAGAAACATCTGTGAGTTGAAGGCGAGATATTTTGATTGCGCGAAATTATCCACTGTGGATACTCCCTTACGCCAAGCAGTCCTCCACCTAACCCACCTGACTTCGTATGCACTTACTCAGTCGTTACCCCATCCACTGGGAATCCGTCTCCGTATGCTTTTACAGAAGCTTAATATAAAATTGCCCAACCCTGTGACCCCCCCGAAACCTTGTTTCCCCTTGGAAACTCCACCGGCCCCTAATAGACCTCCTTAACGGCGGGTTGCATGAACGTATTTAAAGAATCGTTAAACGCTATTGGTCCTGTAAGTGGTATCGTAACAGAAGAAAGCGTTGCAAGAACGTTCCTTAAGTTTAACGATTCGTTAAAGTACTCTTTAAGTTACAGATCGAAAATCGGACCTGCAAACAGTTAACCATCCGTTAACCTTACGAACGCGTACATACAACTAATCTACAGCGTTTTGCTGTTAGCTGTATACTTAAAACATCGTGTATTTTATCTTATTTTTTAAAATGTCATCTTCTGGTAAGTGAAATCCTGTATTAATAACAATGTGTTAGCAATGGGAAATTGCCTGGTATTTGAAATTATTGTGATATTATTCATTACAGAATCATGTGACGAAGAGGTTATATTGGACTTGTTGCAACATCTTCCGAGGCCAAGAACATTCCGGGATAGATCAAATCCTCTCGAAGATTTCGACGAAGTTGATTTTAAGTGTAGATTTAGGTTATCAAAAGATACATTCATGGCTGTCTTGGAAATAATAGGGCCTCGTATTGAGAAGCAGACTTCAAGAAGTATGGCTGTTTCATCGAGCACCAATTACTTATTACATTGCGCTATTACGCAACAGGAGCGTTTCAGACTGTGCTGGGAGACCACATTCGTATTCATAAGAGCACAGTGTGTAGAATTATAAAATCTGTGACCATAAGTATAGCACGTTTGAGAGCAATATTAATATATATGCCTGAAGAAAAGACGCAACAAAAAGAGGATTTCTTTGAAATTAGAGGATTTCCTAACGTGCTTGGTGCTATAGACTGTAGCCATATGAAAATAGAAAGTCCTGGTGGACGCTTGAGTGAGTTGTACAGGAATAGAAAGGGTTATTTTTCTATTAATGTTCAGGCTGTGTGTACAGCAGACCTAAGGATAATAGATGTTGTAGCACGTTGGCCTGGATCTGTTCATGACAGTACGATATTTGATGCATGTCTGTTACGTGCAAAATTTGAAAACAATGAATATCCTAACTCATTTCTTTTGGGAGATAGTGGCTACCCCTGTAGGAATTATTTAATGACACCACTTCTTCATCCCGCTACAGAAGCTGAACGAAACTACCAAGTCAGTCACATAGCTACAAGAAATCCTGTAGAAAGGTTATTTGGTGTTTGGAAGAGGAGATTTCCTGTCTTGGCATTGGGAATGAGAACAAAGATCAGTACCACATTGGCAACCATTGTAGCAACAGCTGTACTCCATAACATAGCTAATGATCACGATGACAATGAACCTGGTTGTGACATTGATATTGAAGATGATGTGCCTGTGGATCCTATTCCTTACAATGGAAATGCAACAAGAACAGCACTAATTAATACTGTGTTTGCCAGACGGTAATTTGGAACATGGATAATGACATATGAATGTAAATTAAAATAAATGATTTTAGAAGTATTAAGAATACCTGTTTGATTCATTCATATTAATATTATTATTACATCCTGTATAGGGGAAAAGGCCTCCTGCTTTAGCAGGGTTACTGTAGGTTGATTTTAAAATCAATATAATCAAATCATAAAAATCGACAATAAATAAGCCAAACAAAACCGTAGCTATACAAAACTGTATAATAAAACATATCATAATCAAGCTTCAATAACCATTTTCATTGTATTAATCAAATTTTATAAAATGTAACATCAAGTACCTTATTTTATTGAAAAACTTTCATTTTGAATTTGTTCTATGAAATCTTAAAATACCATTTGCAGACACTAATTGTAGTAAATTGTAAAGTTTTATTACTATTGAAACTCGATTATTATTCTGCCAATTTGCAATCTCTTTCAATTCTCCTTCAGGTATTGTGAATACCTTGTCCCAAGTACCACCTGTTACAACTTCACTCGTATCAGAAAACTGACAAAAAAAAACATTTTTAAAAGCTTAAAATACGAGGTATACCATTTACTGATTTCTCTCCTGTATTTTATATTTTTAGAAAATATTTCAAAGTTAACTGCAAAATTAAAAAATTAATGTCAGACGGTTACGAATTTAATGGTAATATTTTTACTATTCAACAAACATGCTTGAGTTAAGTTAAACACATTTATTAAAAAGCAAAATAGTATTTATATTAAAAAGCATTTGATATATCTTTTAAAACAAGATGAAACAATGGATGAGAGAATGTGGGAAACCTGAACATTCAAACACTGGATGGGATATACAAAAATATTAAAAATTTATTAAAGGTTAAGTGTAAGTACAAAATTAGAATATCATTTATTATTAATCTCGCGTAATTTTGCCCGTGCTATTTCCAACTCCACTTTCAATATTTCGTTTTTCAAAAAAGATTCTTCTTCGTCAGTTTTATATTTCTTCCTTTTTGCTTCCAGTTCTTCTTATTTTATTTTCAATTCTGTTTCGTGCACTTTGAATTTCATTTCATTAATTTTTGTCATGTGAAATCCTTTTATTTTGTTTTTAGTGGTCTGAGATGTTGCCATTACTTCAACTTTATCATACACACCACTTAAAGTTTTTTTCTGGCGTTTGCTTCCAGAACTGCGTGGTGTGTATGCTGTTAGGTCTGGATTGTGTTCTGGTCTGGATTGAGGAGATACATTTGATTCCTGAAGACTCCTACGTTCGCTTTCACCACTCATACTTTCCCTGTGAGTGTTTTGCTCATTAATTGGTGTAACTTCAATTATGATTGGATTAGTATCTCTACTGAATTCCAATGTTTTGGGCACATTGATCTCGCACACTGGTATATCCACTGCTTGAGGCACATCCATCTCACACACTGATAACTCGTAATTATTTACTATATCGTAGCTTGCATCACTGTCAAACTCGTTTGGCAACGGAGTGACTTGGTCTCTAATTAGGCCCACAACCCTCTCGTGTAGAGGATCCACAGCCTCACTGCAAGCACCACCACCAGTTTTGTACATATTAACCTGAAAATTAAGGTTAGATGAGACACATGGAAATTAATTCAGCATTTAAACATCTTTTTACTATTGTAATAACTTACTTTTTGTGTACTCTGGTATTTTCTTGCCTTCCCCTTCATGCCCTCATATAGAGTTTTCAGTTGTTCCATCGTGCGCGAACCGCTATCTATTTGCGCATTAAAAGTTTGACAAATTTTTTTCCAGCAATCAGCTTTCGCTTTATTCGTTACTCCGTTAGTAACCTTACTTTATGCCCAAATGCTGGTTCACAATGTCTAGTAAAAACATTTTCTCTCTTTCTGAAAAATTCTTCCCTCTAACGCGTTTCACTTTCTCCATGTTAGTATTATCATGGGATTCCATAATTTTAGCTAAAAACGCGCGTACAACGACAGAACAACACAGGATAACCAAACCACGAGACTAGCACGAGGTGGCACGAGGTAAACAACCTGACGGAGACGAGAGCGTTCGTATTCGAAGGAAGTTTATACAGACAAAGACAGTCCAGCGGAAGGAGGAGGGGGCTTTGGACTTCTTCAAAGAACTTCTACGAACCTTGAAAACTATAGTCCATTTCATGTTTTTCTTTTAACAGAAGGAATAGTAAACGGTTCGTTAAATGTCACTCTTGCAACGACCTACTCTTTAAAGGACCCAGTAGTTTTAAAGATCCGTTTGCTAACGACAGAATAAAATGTTACAGGACGCTTTTCTTGCAACCCGCCGTAACCTCCCTAAACCCAACTCCTGCCCGTACATTCCTAACTGAATTTCAGCCGATAAAATCTACGTATCCTGGCCATTACTTCATGTACACAGATGGTTCCTCCGAAAACGGGAAAGTCGGATGTGCCTTCTACTGCAGTAGTGTCACGCGAGGTTTCCGATTAGAGTCTTCGTGCAGCGTCTATACTGCAGAGAAGTATACGCTCTTGGAGGCACTTAAGTTCGCTGAATCGTTGTTAAGGAAAGTAGTGATCTGCAGTGATTCCAGTGACCCTCGGACAATAAACATCCAACAGCAAATCCATCATTTATTGGTTCGCCTCTATATATAAGTTTTTTGTTGGGTCCTTCGCCACATGGGCATTAGAGGAAACGAAATAGCTGACCAAGCAGCGAAGTACGCCACGAAGAAAAGAGAGACACCTTTACAGTTCTCACAGAAGACACTAAGTTCTTTATCAAACGCTCTTTTCTCAGTGAATGGTAAACAGAGTGGCAGAATTCAGATTTTAAGCTCACGAGAATAAGGATTCCATATATCCTTGGTCTTCCTCATCTCGTGATGCTAGGTACAGGATATCATTCTAATACGCCTTCGGATCGGTCACTGCCATTTATCCCACGGGCATCTCCGTGGGACCCACCCCTATATGTAAATACTGCAAAATAGATCTTACCGTGGAGCAGGTTCTCTTGCATTGTAGTAAGATAAGAGAGAGACGCCGAAAACACCACCTTGCTACCACCGTAGCAGAGACTTAAAAATGACGAATCTTCTCTCTGCAAACGTTTTGCTTTCTACGAGAGAGTAACTCCTACAGACTTATCTGAGAGAAAAAGACAATGCCAATTATTTGGTTTTTAGTCCTAGACTTGAAAGTAATTATCTAGCTCTTTTCTGCCAATCCCTCTTTTATTAGGATACGTTCCTTTTCAGTTTTACTTTGCTTTCCATTTAAAATTTCAATTTTTCTTTGCTTGACACTGCGTACTGGTCTTAAAATAATTTGACACGGATGCCAATGACCTTCGCTGTTGAAACTCAATCTTCCGTTGGGAGGAAGTCCTTTTGTTTCTTGCCATTTCTTTTTCCATCCATCTAGGGTTTGTGCTTGTAATTGTTTTTCATCTTCTGTGATGGTATTTTTCCGAAGCTTTCTTCTCGGTGGCTATTGCGCTTTTTGCTGGCTAGTCCGCTTACCGTCGTTATTGTGAGATTTTATCCATTTAATACTAATTATCCAACTTTCTGCTTTTAATTCTCTAATATTGTCTTATATCTTGTATTGAGGAGTCATGATTATTGGTCTGGTGAATGGCACTTGTTACATTTATACATTGGTACTATTACATATGAGTATGGAATAATGGAGTTATACTTTCGTACATTCCAACATTGATATTATTTCATACAAATGAGTACGTAATCATGAAAATTGATGGGTCTGTGCATGCATTCTCGACTGCCGCCTTGATGCCAGATGTTTGTAAGTTGACCTGATCTAGCCCCGTTAACGACGAACACCAGTGAACTCTGGTGACTGAGGACTCTGCACCTTGCAGGTCCCAACACGCTTTCTTTGGCCTCTGCATCTTCTAGACGAGCAGTCTAGACGAACAGCTAACCCACTCCCGATCAATACGCTGGGTCTAGGTCTGTGACTGAACTCCAAGGAGAGTAGGGTGTGTCATGGTGTCCTGCAAGTGTGCGGCGAGGAAGAAGCCATGCCACTCCCTGCTATATCCTCGCGGCAACCCAGGCACTCCAACTCCCTTATTGGGCTTCATGGTGGGTGGGGAACACAGGGATGAATTGGAATCCCTTCTCTTGGATTCAAAAACAACCTCCCCTGTCCTCTTTCCAAAGGAGGAGGAGATTAAATGGAAGGAATGTAAATTTAGAAACCTTGTACAAAGAAAGTGACAAGCCCGCTTTCTTGTAATGACGTGCAGCGAAGGAGAGAAAACATGAGCGTAAGCTCAATACATGCCATGACCGTAGAGAAACTAGAGAAGACCCAGGCAAGACGTCAACGCATTGGAACCATTCTTCTCGAGTGTCGGATCAAATAGAGATTTGAAAGTGAAGGAAAAGCCGGCCTCCAGGTTCACCCACCCTACATTACACCTGTGTAAGTGTGTAGTAAATCACCAAACGATTTCGCCACCGTAACCGAGGAAGACATGAAAACCTTCCTGCCTGAGGGAGTTACGGACGTCCACGGGATTCAGCGGAAGGTGAACTCGGTACCCATCCACACATCAACGCCAATCCTCTCATTTGACCGCCCCTCTCTTCAGGAGAATATCTCGTGTGGCTTCTACAGTTTGCGTATGCGACAGTATGTGCCGAACCCTCTGCGCTGCTTCAAGTGTCAGAGATTCGGCCATACCCAGCAGCGCTGCATGCGCCGTCTGTATGGTTTGCGCCAAATAATGTCATAACTCTGATTGCGAAACTGGCCCCAAATGTGTCAACTGTATGGGAGACCATCCAAATCAAACAAATACCCTATCCAAAAAGAAAGAGAAATACAGAAAATCAGGCTCTCTGAGAAAGTGTCTTCCACTGAAGCGCGTCGATGGTTCCCCGCCGTAAATCCGATGACCCTCTCCAGGTGTTTTGCCAGCAACTTGATGTCAAAATCCTCCTCGAGTTGCCAAATAAGTGTTGAGATACAACCAACCTGTGTATGTGACTTTGCCTATGAGGTGTCCCTGGAAGATATCGCATGACAGACAGCTTGCGCCCACGTAAGCACAGTGACGTGGGTCCGCCGTGAAACGAGCTGCTCAGCAGTAAACATATATATATATATATATATATATATATATATATATATTGTGACGTCACGGGATTATACAATCCCGTAACGCCGCCATAAGCCACGAGAAAAGCCCAGAACACAGAGAAATAGGGTACGTGGCGGAGTGATGGTCCGAGAAAGCGACATCTACCAGGAAAACCATCGCAGGTTTTCGCACTCCGATGTCCGAAGTTAGGGATAATATTTTTCTTGAGAGGGCGCGAAGGAGGAGAAAATTCACCCCTCCAGAAATTTCCCCAGGCGGAGTCACATAAATACCGCGACGCACTTCGGGAGACTCTCTTACAACTTCGACAGCGACGGCGACTCAACCTAATTCTTCGGCAATAGTCATTGGTTAGTGCAGGAGTATATTTTTACTAGTTAGTTAAAACTGATTTCAGATACGCGGTAATAAGTGATAGAATTCAGAAGTGAAGTGCATGTACAGTGTTAGCACTAACATTACGCGAGTAAGCAAGCGATGTAAATCTGAAATAGTTTCATAATTGAAATAAATTCGCGCAGAAGGACTCTAAACGAAATCCAGCATTTAATTTTGTACGCCACGACCACGCACGCTCAAAGTGTGGTATATCGGCCGAGTGCTAGAAGTAGTCAATTCAAGTACGTTAGTTATTTAAAGTTGGAAGCGCGAACAACGGGTACGCGGCACGCGGAAGAAGGACGACTCCAGTGAAGACTCAAGGGTAGGCGAGAAGGACTTAGACCAAATACGTGGATGGTACGAGCCCGAGATCGAGAGAAAGGTCTGGAATTTCGACGTGTGGTGGAATCCTGATATCGAGCGAAGGAAGTGGTATAACCGCGGGACATCGAACCAGTCAAGTGACGTGGCGAGGACTGCAAGCGACCGAAAACCCCAAGGTTAACTGATGGAGAGCGGGAAGGAGATGTCGAGGTAAAGAACTGGCAACTTCTATGAGGCAATTTGTTGGGAAACTGTGTAGCGTTAAACACCAGGCGTAGCGTCCTAAAATAGGTGAAAGTTCCAAATAATTACTGGGAGAAATATTTCGAACGTATGAGCGGCAGTTTAGATTTTATTCGCTGTACGCACTAGTAAATTCGTTTGAATGCCATACCTTGTACAACTTTTCTAAAGTAAATTATCATTTTTCATGTAATGTAAAAGTAATCTTATTTGAAAGTCATGTTTCCATTTTATGATGTCAGGGATAATTAGTTGCTATAATTTGTAAAGGGTACGATTTAAGTAACGTGTGTGTCACGTTTATTCTTGTGTTAGAGTTCACAGCATTGTAATAAATGCACAGCTTAAGGCTGACCTCTGTGAAGTCTATGATAGAATAATTGTAGAGAATCACTTAAAGGGCCGTGCACGGAGAAAACTTAAGATTAACAAAAGTTAAATGAGGTACACGAAATAATTCAGAAAGAGGTACAAGCAAAAGAATTTGAATAGTACTTATTGAAGTATTCAGGCAGTCGAGGCGACGCCTATACATTTTTTTGTGGTTGTGTTCTTTCTTTTTGTTTTTGTTTTTTTCTTTGCAGTGACCATCTACGCAAAGTGCATACTTTATTGTACCACTGTGTAATTTGCTTGTGCTTGTAACTTACTTGTCCCACTGTGTAATTTGCTTTTTTACTGAATATATGCTCATTTTACCAGAATTTTACCTAATTCATTGTGTCAAGGGTTCAGACCTTTCTCATACCCGAAAGATCCTGCTCCCTGAGAATTCAAAGCTCGCTTCACGAGCATTCATAGTTTCACGCTTCATCGCCACCGGCTGGAAGGTAGTAGGTGGCTGGAAGGTAGAAGGTAGTAGGTAGGTAGGTATATATATAACAGCTTGACCTTCGCTTGGCGGAAGGTCGAATGCTACTTGTGAGCTCGTCGCCTGTGTGTACGGGCCCTTCGCTCCTCCATCGGTTCTGATCGGTCCAAACTGGCCCTGCCGACACTCCTCCACCCCTCTACTCCAGTCCGACCCTCCGAGGTTCTGTTAGCAGCTTCTCGCTGTTCTCTTCGAGTGTCACCGATCTGTCCGATGGCCGCTGCAAAGTCGCTATTCCGGAGAACAGTCCTCGCTGAGGCTGGGCTACGTCAGATGCTGATGTAACACCACCCAATAAATAGCTGTTTGCCTGGGTCATCCCAGTGCGGTGACGCAGACACCATCTGAAACAAGAAAAAAGACAACTACAAGTGTCTCAGCAAACACCCAAATGCGTGAACCTTCGAAATTAAGGCCGAAAGGACCTATTTCTAGACATCGGTCGATTGTATTAAAAGATGGTGAAACGTACCCTGACACATGCGATCCTTTCTAGCAACAGTAAAGGCGACTTTCCCGTGGATGTGAAGCACCATATGAGCTTGTCCATCACATTTCCACAGAGGAGGAAAAAGAAGAAAAAGAAACCTAACATGAAATCCCTCTAGAAGATAGAAAGAAAAAACTTAACACCTAAAAATCATTGCTCTCCTCTCATGGAATCTAAATTCCTTTCGTACTCGTTTAGACCAATTGAAGTTGATAATCTCTCTATGTAGACCCGTTATCTTCCACAGGAAACACATCTTCCTGCGTATTCACTCTCTTCGCGGCTTTTTTTCTTAAAGGCAAGACGATGATGACCTCCGTGCCCATGGCAGAATCGCTGTGTTTGTCAGAGTATCTCTGGTGTCCAAAGAAATGGACATGCGAACCAGTATTTAGACATCTTGCGTACGTGTAAATTCCGTACTATCTGGATAACTATTTGCAACGACCTGCCTGGGCAAGCCGAGTCGGAAGATGAGCTTGTGACTCGCATCTCTCAACTACCCTCACCCATTTCTCATTCTTTGGACTTTCAATGTTTCAAACACCGGCGTACCGTGAACGACGGACCGACCAAAACGTCCTCCTTTATCCTGGTAGAACGAACACTGCGCCATCGCGGTCCTTGAGCGGAAACGAGCATTGGCAAGGATCAATTGGTTCCCTACAATCGAAAATTTAATCGAATACAAGAGATGTAGAGCCATAGTTAGAAAGGTTATACGCTAAAGCGAAACGTTTTGGAGATTCTATGTTTCTTCTCTTTCTTCAAAGGCAATTACAATTCGTCCTGAATAAACTGAATGAGTAGACCGCAAAAACTGGATTTAAGTTCTCCGCCTCAAAATCCAAATCCACCCACTTCTGCAGGATATATCACCTCCACAATCCCTCAGATCTGTTTTTTGGAGACCACAAACTTCCGTGTGTTGGTGCAGCTTCCTTTCTCGATCTGATATACGACAAAAACCTGACAAGCCGAAAATATGTCCGTAACCTACAGAGTCGATGTGTATCACCTTTAAACCTACTTTGCACCCTTAGTAGTACCTCATGGGGCGTCGATCGTCGATCTCTTGCTGTTGTTTAGGACTCTTATTCGATCTGTTTTGGACTATGACAGCATTGCATACGTCTCAGCGTCACCATCGTTGCGACCTCTGTATACCATTCATCATGCCGGAATCCGCATTAGCACAGGTGTCTATCGCACGAGCCATATCGAGTGTCTTTGGCTGAAGCTGGAGAACCGTCTCTTTGCCGAAGACGAGAAATTTTGCCGGTTCGTAGGATTCGAAAGTGTCGGAGCTGGATTTTCCATCTCGGCGAGCATTCTTGTACCCAGGCCAAACATCATACTCAGTAGACCATCTTTACCTAAACCCGTGGTATCGCTTTCACTCTGGCAAAAATGACTTCCTTAGGGGGAACTATATTTTCAAAAAACGCCGATGTCTATAACTATAACACTCAACGTAGTAATCATATTGACCCGGTGACAGTATCAACAGCTCATTACAAAAAATGCACATACAATATATGTACATTATTTTACAACACCTTGCCAGATGACATTAAACGATTCAATTCCATAGAAAAGTTTAAATCTTAAGTGAAATCGTGTGTGCTGCATAAGTGTTTCTATACAATTAGAGACTATACTGAGCAACTCAAGGAAAGTAACATTAATTTTAACTGAGATATTTAATGTATATTTTACTATTTGGTCTATATAATTTTAAACAATCTGAAACAACTATTGTTCCGCAGCCTCCGGGTCATGACCCGGGTTTTTCGTCCAGTTTCCCTGATTCATTGAGCAAATGCCGAGATGGCCTCTTGTTTTACTTCTGGACATAAATGTAACTTCATTATCTGTGCGCGTCTTCTAGATTTCACTTTGGAAATATAATTAAAATTCATATTATCGTTCCTCATGTAGTCGGGGCAGTGTTATCGTGAAGTATTATTCCGTGATGAAGGATAAGAGCCCAAATTTATGGCTGATTTACCCTTGAAAATAGATTTTATTACATTACAGCGAATACTTTTGTTAACAATCCTTGCAAAAAGCGCTTTTTTTCTTTATTCAATATTGAATTAATATATAGCTTAGGGTAAGGATCACAGAGTTTTGAAAACGTGCACTGAATTCAGTTCTCCCCGTAGCCCGGCACACTCTGCTTTTAACAGTTTTTGTCGTAAACATAAAATTAAAAGTAAATAACACTGTTGCAAGAGCTTAACCTGAAACTTCGTGCTTCTGTGAAACCTCCCAAAAATCTGGTCCTTCTTTAGGAACTTCTCCGACCTCTAATAGACTTCAGCTTATCCAACCTCCCTAAATCAAATGCGCCCATTACATCTGAAACGCTTCAGTGAGTTGGGAGCAGCTTGTCCTGAACATACTTTCTTCTACACTGACGGCTCTGCCACAAGTAACTGTGGCATGTGCATTCTACTGTAGAACGTCCACGCGCTCATTCAAAATTCACCCATGGTGCAGTGTATTCTCTACCGATTAGTTCGATGTTCAGCAAGAAATATATAGAATCAAGTACGTAACGAGTAGTTATGTGCAGTGATTCCTGAAGTGCACTTCAGTCACTTTTGACTCTTTCTCCCTCGGATCATTTGTCTACAACTATTCAAGATCTGTTTCACCGTCTATTATCTCGCCACTATGGCCTATTAGTATGTTGGGTACCGGGCCATGTGGGAATCGCATGCAACGAACTAGCCGATCAAACCGCGAAAACAGCCAGGCAGAAGTCGTCTATTGACATTCCTTAAGTCTTCTCAGCAGACTCCAAAGCATATGTGAAACGCTCTATATTCATGGCAAACAAAGTGTCAGAACTCTATTTCAAGCTCACGAGAATCAAGAATTCCATAAAGCCTTGGTTTTGCTCATCTCGTGATTCTAGGCGCGAGAATATTATTCTGACGCCTTCAGATCGGTCAGATACCCTCTCCGCGGCGACCCACCCCCTATCTGCGATGATTGCGAGACGACTCTTACTGTGGGGCATGCTCTCTTGCACTGTTCTAAGGTAAGAGCTTGCCGCCGAAGGCATCACATTGCTAGCTAGAGAGTTACCTGGAAATGACGAATCTTCTCTCTGCAAGCTTTTTAGCTTCTTTACAACTCACGACGCAACGCGTCTCCTAACCCTTTCTTGGGTGTTGAGCGCTATTGGAGTACTCCTCCGTTACTTTCTACATTAAATCTGGAGTAATCCTCCGTTACTGTAGATATTTCTGTCCATCACGTCTCGTCGCGGTCTGTTGTCCAGAGGACCGCCAGGTAGCATCTCCTCCCACCACGTGCTCCTGCGTCACTACCCAGCGGCCAGAATTGGGAAGGGATAAGGATAGGGGTAGGGTTTAGGACACTTCACAGGGGTTGGACTAGCCCTTGGGTAGCAAGCCAAACTCATTTTTTTGGAACAAATTTCACATGAGATTCAACGAGAATCGAACCCGGATCTCCTTGGTGAAAGGCGAGCGACTTTGCTCTGCGTCACGCAGTATCTTTCTTTTCCACGTATCAATATAATACAATACAATTATTCTGACAAAAGTCAGAATAATTGCAACTTAATTATATTTTATTTATTTTACGTCAAAAAACATTTAAAACTATGCATGACGTGCTATGGGGAGAAGTGAATTCTCTGCACATTTTCAAAATGCTGTGATCCCTACACTAAGTCATATACTACATGAATTTTGAATTTAAAAAAAAGCTCCCATGTAATAAAATCTATTTTCAAAGATAAATAAGCAATAAATTTTGGGCTCTTATCCATGATGCCCTTCATCAAGGAATAATACTTCCTGCCGCGACAACATAATTTGAGTAACTATATTTCCCACTTTACGAGAGACTAACATCTACAGCCTTATTTGGGAGAAGAGGATAATGCCAATTATTTGGCTTTTATTTGGAGATTTCAAAATGTTTGTCTATATTCCGTCAAACTCTTTTTATAATTGGACACGTTCATTTTCAGTTTTACTTACGTTTTACTTTGGAATTTTTAAAATGTTTTTGCTTGGCACTGCCACAGTGCGTACTGTTCTTAAAATAATTTGATTCGTGCGGCAATGACGTTAGCTGTTGATGCGCCCATAAACCTTAATAATCATCATCTCAGTAGTTGCAGCTCCTTCTAAACCCTAATCAATCAATGAAACCTCCCAGTCGAGTTAATATATGGACAGAAATGCACCCTGAAATTCCTTTGCCACAAAAGCCAGTTCTAACTAGTTGGGGGACGTGGCAGCTAGAAATTGAGTATTATGCCGAGCACGCAGACTGTATTAATAATGTTTTCCTTGCATTGAACTCTGAAGATGCGGACTCAATTGATACCGCGAAAACAGTTGCCTGTGACACAAGTGTGAAGAATTATCTAAGTTACATTTTGCATACATTTTCATCCATCACGAAACCCCTCAAAACTCTCCAAAATATGCACCTTTCACTTTGTGAAAGCTTTGAAATTGTAAATAGTACTGTGGTCGAGGTGAAGTTGCAGGTGCAGTAAAAACTAAGATGGACACAGTACTGTCAAAAAACTTTGGATGTGAAGAACTACGAAAGGTTTTTGCATTGTTGAGTGTTGATTCGACAGAAAAGATAAACTGGGATTTATCTCCAGCAGACATGGTAAAATTTAAGTATGATCCAATTTCTTCTTTTGGCGTTGAACGCGGTTTTAGTCCGTATGAATCTTTTCTCAGAGACAATAGATGAAGGTTCACCTTCGAGCACTTGAAGGAAATAATTCATTGCTATGGTAACAGGCAATAAAGATTGTGTTATTGTGTGTAGCTCACATTACAAAACAGTGCCATGAATGAAAAGCTTACGCATCCACTATATTCTTTGTATAGTTTGATTAAAATATAATATTTACCAGAGTCGTTTTTATCATACTAAGTCCATATTTTAATAAAAATAACTACATATATATTTACATTTTTCCTATAATTGTTTCCCATATAAAACCGTCTCCTGTTCATAACGTTAAGTGCAGTTATTTTGTGAACATTTACTTCAATAAATTCTAGTAATGATTTGCATGATAGGTGTTCCCTTTTTTACTGTTTTTTTGTGGATATGTTTGTACAGGAGTGACTTTGCATTGAAAGGAGCCGATTGTTGCGTTAATGAAGAAGTTGCAAGAGTTCTGAGGGAATTCCATGAAGCCAGGAAACCCATTGGATTGTGCTGTATTGCTCCTGTTCTAGCAGCCAGGGTTCTAGGAAATGTTGTACTGACAATGGGAAAAAAAGGTAAGAAATATCGTACCTCATTCAATATCCTCAATGTTACGGATTTGAATGTCATCAACGATTTCTAATTCCTATCGTTGGTGCACAAGAAACGTGACACATCAGAAAACCCGTCATTTTTACCTCGCATACTACTGACGTAGAGTAGTGCTATACACAGTTTTGTGAATACTTGATGCCGAAACATTGGTTTACGGCAAAACGTCCATCCCACCGTCTGTGAACGACGCTAGCGGTTAAACCGTAGGCAGGATTTTCACCAAAATTGGCATTCTTCCATCGATCTTAATATCGTGTCCCCTTGAATTACAAACGAATATTTTGATTTTTAGAGGTACGTGAAGCCTCGAGGAAATTTTCAAAATTTTCTTAAAAATGACCAAGTATTTCTTTAAATATCTCACAGCAAAGACTGCTTACAACAATGGCATAGGTCCGATTTTCGTTGATCTCTAATTTTCGAATATTGCAGAAATGTAAATTTTTTCCGGTTTCTTCCTACAACTACTATATTAAAATATATTTTTCTTATTTTCTTTCATGTTTGATTTTTAAATGATGGAAATGTTTTTGAAAATATGAATAGTTTTTGCTTATTTTTTAGTATAATACCCATACCGCTGTAACCTAAAATGTTGTAAACCTGTTACAAGACTATTGTAATAAACCGTGACCCACTGAGCAAATGCTGTGATTGTCTTTTGCTTTGCTTCTGAACATTAAATGTAGTTTTATTTCTTCCATATATCACATAGTTTTTATAATTTTTGATGATAAATAAACTGATTGTTCTCAAGTTCTTGAAATTCTAAATTTTACAGTAAAACCTGTCCAAGCCGGATCGTTTGGGTCCAACATTTTCTTTCGTCTTATAAAAACAGGCTTATTCAGGTTTACAGTAAAAACTGTCAATTCAGCAAATGCAGTCGTTCAAAAATGGAATACGTTTTATGAGTAAAACTCATCTAAATACATTTCAAAGAAACGAAGATGTCCCGGAGAGACAAAGAAAATGACCTACAGAAAAGCAACACAAAGTCTAATGAAACAATCTCATAAAAAGTAAAAGAAATATTTTCTTCACTTTGTGTAGGAGCATATGTATTCATCCCATGATTTAGGCTTCGGTTATTTGCTTAGGTTCCCCTGAAGATTGTGGCAATCACCTATAAAAAAATTCTTTAAACCACCATTCTTGATTTTGTCTTTGTTTTTAAGGTGTCATACACTTGAGTTTTCCCAACTTCAAATTTTTTCCAAAACCTTGACAGACGTGTTACAGTGTTCGCGTTCTTTACTTAGTCTAATTTTTCCACCAAGAGCTAACTTTTTCAATTTGCCTCCTGGCATCATAAGCACTTCATTAACACAAAACCTGCAAGTAATCGAATTCAACAATAGTAAACATATAAAACCACAGAATCCAAATCAAGCATTGCAAGAACTGGAAGGATCACATTTCGCGTTTGTCCTTCCTTCACACGGGCTTGATAAGGTCAGAGCTATTACAAATAAACAATGGCATTCGCACAAACAGCGTGGGAAATAACAATTCGAATGAGGGTAGCTGAGAAATGGACAAGCATGGGTCTGAGTGTCTAGTGGTACGATGTCGCCACACTGGAAGAAGGGCCAGTATTTAATTTTAAAACAATATTTATTTTCCGTTGTATCCAGAATTTTTAATACTGCCATAAAAATTCCTTTCCGTTTCTGCGTTAGGCAAGTTTCTGCTTACCCAGTGTACTTTGCATTTAAAAATGTCCGTTCTGAGATTTTTCCATCTAAGGCAGGTTTCCGCCTTATCCAGGTTGCGCCTTACACAAGTTTTCCTGTATTATGAGTAGTGTTTTTTATATAACACCTTTGTCTGTGTCCTAGTTGGAACTATAATTTTTTGCCATTGTAAGACAAGAATTCTCAGACAAGCAAACTAATAATGCTCGACTTCTTGCCTTGTCACAATATCATCTAATTATAAGTCCAACTTTTAACAACTAGATAAGTAGTATGATGCCCTCTTGTTCTGAATCAGCTGATCAAACATAAAATTATATTTGTACTTCAGGAGTAAAACTTTCCTTTAAGGGAAGCTAATATAGTTTCTTTGGTTATTTTCTATTCTTTTGTTTAAAAATAGGTAGTGAATGTTGGCCACATGCAGGAGCAATTGAACAGGCTGAGAAGATGGGTGCAAAAATGGAGTTCAAGGTGAGAAAAATATTGGTTCATTTGTTCATTCCCCATGCATATTCATATTCCGGTTTTAAAAGCAAGTGCAGATCCCCCTGAAGTCAGAAAGTGTGCTTGTTTGCTATGTGCACGAAACATTCAGTTTCCAATCATTTGATCTTGATATTATACTGCGTATCATTCCTGTTATCTCAATAAGCATTATATTTCTACATATTTTCCTTGGAAATGTGTATCACTACATATTAATTTTCCGTATTTCTTTTAATAAATTTTATTTTTTTGTTTCTATTTCCATGGTTCTTTGTATCAAAGATAGATTTCTTATATCTCTGAATTATTCAAGTTAATACTGCATGTTTTGCAACAAGGTTCAGGTGAAGACCATACCAGGTGAAGTCTTTTCCTGAGAGAAAGTTTAGCTCAAATAATTAATGTATTCTTACTTTCTATACTTACTTTATTTATACCTATACTTACTTATACAGGATACTAATTCACAGCTGAGAGGAAGAAATAGAGACAAGAAATATTCAGATTGACAGGGATATATCATGTGTGTTTACTATCCCCCTGTTATTTTGCTGTAGTTAGATTACACTTCCTAGACAGTTGTCGCAAGTTGTGACAAGTTTATTGGTTACAAACTCCATGGTGATGAAAGATCAATAATTCAATATGGATAATCATAAATTGAGTGCAAAGGAAGGCTGCTTCCCTCTCAAATGCTGTCTGTAGTAAATTAATTCAGCAGTGACTTGTGCATGAAATTTGGTATTGTTAAATGTCCAAAAGTCAACTACTTATAACATATTATATTATGGGGAAAAGTACGCCTGAATATGTTATTTCTCAATAGAAATTCATTTGTACTGTTTCAAATTAAAGAAAGGGTGTACCCAATTATGAATGTTGGATTATTTCCTTACTTTTCATATGATTTTACGTCCTTTAAAACTCCAAAAATATATGTTTTAATGGTGCAGCACTCGGTGCTCATGGTAGTGCCTGCTCCTGCAAGGCAAAGGCATGTCTGGTAGTGCTAGAACCAATGGCGCTCCTGTTGGAGGGTTAAAAAAATGTTGCTTTATGTTGAACAAGGAAGCTGACTTCTTTCTCAACATTATGAATTACATTTTGAGTCTTAGAATGTGGTCCACTTGTGGTAAGAGTTTGATGTAAATTAATAACACTGTCATAACTATTCACCTTACTTCTCAGATTAAACAAATTTTGATGCACATGCCTCATTACTTAAGGTTTAGCTTGCTCATTTGGTTAGGAAACATAACTTCATTCCAATTGTCTGCATTTCAAGAATATTTGTGAGAGTTGTGATTACCAAAAATTGTTAAAAAGCATTGATTCAGTAAAACCTGAGTTGAACTAAGTTTATAAATTTTTAGATGATTTTATGTGAAATCCTAACAAATTCATAGTTTTTATTGACACTCACCCTCACCTAAAGATGTGTACACGCATATGCACCCACATACTACACGTAGACATACACACATATACATAGAGAGAGATAGTTTTTCCTTTTAACCCCCTTGGCTTTGCAAGTCCTCCATTGTCAACAGTTTAGTATTAATGTTTGCCATAAATATTAAAAAAAAAAAGCTAAGGTCGAATGGCACTATACTCTTTCTCAGTTACAGTGTAATATGCAGTTCAATTGTATACTTTCAATTTTCTTGAGTAGAAAAAAAACAAACAAAAAAACTAATATTTGCATCAGGGCATAGAATTTTGTTTCAAGTTCAAAGAACAGTTCAGAATAAATATGTTAATCACATAAAACAGAACATTATTAATAATATAAATGATATAATTTCATGCTTACTTCACACTAAAATAACTTGAAATCTTGTAGCAGTTTTCAATTAGAACTTTGTCAAATAATTTCTTTCAAACTCACCAGATAGAACTATGTCACACTGCTAGTTCCTCCATTTTTCAACATACGGCACTGAAATTTATTTGGAAGCTAGATTTCTTTGTTATAAGAGATTTCTGAGGGAAAACGCTATTTTGCCAATTTTGTTAGTTAGAACTTTGTCAAACCAAGGCTACAAAATGTTCTTGTATTCTTTGTAATTATGACATGCTAATTAAAATTTCTGTTTCAGAACGTGGATGAAATTGCTGTTGATACCAAAAACAACATAATAACAACTCCAGCATTTATGTTTGAAGGCAAATTTCATGAAATATATGATGGGATTGGATTAATGATTAAAGAATTAGTTTGTCAAATTAAGTAAGGGAATATATGTGTAGATGATAAAACATTTTTATAATTAGTTCACAAATGTGAACATTTGTTGTACAAGGAAGCAATAAATAAATTTTTCCTTATACACTTTTTTTTTGAAAATGTCTTTATTTATGATGTTTTATACTTTACATTTCATCATACAGAGATTTTTTTAAACATTTTTACATTATATTTTTATATTATCTACAAAATTCAACAACAACAACAACAAAATAACAATTGTATAATGTAGTCTGTATCATTGATATATCCCTTTTAATTAAAGCAGTCTGTGCATTGATTTTACTACTTTTCAACAAATTTTAGTTGCATGTTGCATTATTAAAAAGGTAAAATATTATATCTCAAAAAATAACCATTTGTAAGAACCAAACATAACTAGAATGCATAATGCTTCCTCAGTCTGTTAGTTTTTTCTTGTAATTCTTTTTTCAAACATTGGGGTACAGGTGTTGCATCCCATACTGCATATTTTATTGAAGAATGCATCACTCAAATTTGTCAATTTTTGAGATACATACTTTTACAATCTTAATAACAGTTCATTTTTTGTTGGGGTGCAGTTGATAGGCTCTTTATAGTGAGAAAAGTCAGTTAATTTCTGGAAAGATTATGATAATTATTTATGCTTTTAAAAATATGTACACATCTTTCACAAACTACATACTTTTATATTAATGTAATTTTTTTTACCAGGTAATTGTTTTATCCTTTGATTCTTGTCAAAAAAAGGTAGTAAAGTAATGTTGAATAATTTCTTACATTATAGTGTATGATTGAGACTTTTTTACTTTTAAGTATATTTTTCTGTTCATTACCAAGCTCAAAATTTTCACACAATAGTGATCTTACAATAGTGAAGTTACTTTTTTTTAATTATAAACTTTTTCTAAAATAACCACGTACTGTCAGTAGTGCAGTGTTGTTAAAGTATCAAATTGGTAATATAAACATTTTTTACATTACGAAATAATTTTGATGCTAATACCTTCTCATTAGCACCCAGATGTTGTAAGAGACATATGATATTCAATTGTCTTCAAATATTGAGATTTTGCACTTTTTGGGGTATATTTTACACATTTTGTAGCCCAGAATCAATAATAGCTTGCACTCAAATCTCTTTAAAATAGACCGGTTTATTATTGTGCCCTTATACCAATCAGAAATTAGGAGTTGACATTGATTTCTCATTTTGGTCTCCTTCCATCTCAATATGAGATTTATTTTTGTAACAAAACATACATTATTTAGAATTCAAAAAATTATTTTCATTGCACTATAATATGTATAATTACATACTTCTTCATGAGTACTCCATACAAATTTCTTAGGTATTTTGTAATTTATTTGTGTGTAATTTCTTAGATATTTATATTTAATTTAAAGTTTCAATCATAAGAATATTGTTTGTATAATATTCTGTGTTAGTGGAATCAAAGCTTAAGAAATAGTGTTGGATTTGAAATTCTTTCCTAAACAGAATACCACTTTTTCCACCATTGTTTTCTGACTTGCTTTGCCTTTTATTTTATAATATCCCATAAGTCTCTCTTTTAATAAATGTATTCTGGTAGTATGATTGTTTTTTTATTTACTTTTCTTTTGGGTTTGGCATTGTAAATTCATTTTAAGTATTTTAACGAGTTCAAAATCATAGTATAGAAAAGTGAAGAGGCCATTTTGCAGAGGCTTAGTTTTTGAAAACAAATTGTTGGATACATTTGTATCCCATTATCTTTGCTAATCTTTAATTTTTCTCAAGTATTAAATATTTATTTTAAGAATATAGTGATCAAGTAATTTAGTCCAAGAAAATTTGAGAGATGTTGAGAGGATAAGTTGTGGGAATTCAACTCAACATCTGGTTTCACCAAGGCTGCAGACTGAATAATCTTTTCATCCTTCTTTGAAAAATACAATGTAATCTTACAAATTATGTTTCATTTGGTAAAGATAAATCAATTATGAGTTCTCTATATAAAAGAAAAATATTCAGATGTTACATGTAATAGCGGAAACATGTGCATAAATTTAATTTTGAAAGTCAGATAATGAAGGTTCAACTGTAATATTTTCAATTTCCTAAACAATTCCTCTTAGAGTAGAAAAGTCTCTACATAATGAAAACACAGGCTTGCAAAATTATTGAAAATTATTTGTGAATTTATCTGTATTTTCTCATACTTTGGTGTACTAATTTAAAATATAACCATTTGTCTTATCTCACAATTTCTCTCATAGTTAATGATTCAATGGTCTGTTTGGGTTTGTCAAATGCCAGGGTATATATTTTTAAAATTTTCCAAAAGATGAACATTACTTGGTAACTTCTTGTTGTGTGTACGTTTCAAATTACACTCGTGTGTGTACACACACATGCACCCCCCCCCCCACACACACACACACACTCACACAAATTAGTCACATCAACATATGTGGTAATTAGAGATTATTATAGTGTTTAAGTGTTCATTGTTGTGCATAAATAAAGTTTTCTTTGAACTTCTGTTAGTAGCAACAATGAAAGCAGTTCAGGCACAGTTGAAGATTATACCCTCCCACCCCCATCCCTACCTCGCTCCACCCCACCATTCTCAAACTTTTGAGTTTTCATAGTCAAGTCTATCAATTCGTGACATGTTTGTAATTTTTAATTTTAAATTATACTTCTTTAATTTGTAATGATTTTAAACCTCTTGCTATGTTGTTAATATGATGCGAATGATATCTCAGTGCTCATTTTAACTTGCACGTTCACTTATCTGATGTAATTTACGTGTTTTATTGAATGATGTTTATTATGCCAACTATTTCAATAGGCTGATTGGAAATATTTTCCTTTTTTATTTTTTTTACTAAATGGCAGTGTATATTTTTCTAATGAAAGAGAATTGTAATGGTGGGGATCCATAACCCCCTCGAACCACTGCTTTTACTTATGAACATCAGACCAATGCAGAGTTAATATGGAGTTTTTGGAAGAGAGTGAATTAATTGCATTACGTTCCAAGCATTTACTACCTAAGGAAAATTTTAAAAGAAGAAGAAGAAGCTGTAGAACTACCTGTAACTGCCAATTCATTTAAATTCTGTGATTTATTCTCAGTCACCATTATCTTCTAGATTTTGGTATACCTTTGGGTTTAAGAAGAGGAGGGGGAGGGTTTAGGGCCTCATACTGACTGAACACTAAGATCAACAATTGCTTTATGTTTGATTTGATTGTACCTTGATCTTTTACCCAAACAAAAGTAACAATTTGTATTGTGATTTGTGAGTTACAATCGTTTCAATTATGTATTATTCCAATCATAATATTGGACTCCTAAAACAGGAAGCTTTTGTTTATGTTGAAACATTTGTGAGTTTTCACACAAATAGAGCATACTGTATTAAGCTCATGGCTTTTTGGTTGACACCTACTTTTACCCAAAAGTATACATAATTAACTTTCTTTACAAAGTTTGTAATGTTTCTTTACAACAAAAGCCCTACAAATGTAATCAATATGAATTACAACAATGAATGATGATGAATTACAACAATCTCTTGTTGTCATTTTGATAACTGAATGTTTCACAGGAACAATTGTAAGTGTTCTTTTTTTAATAAATATGGTAATAAACTTAATAAACCAGAAAATCTCATTACATCTACGGAAAACAAATTTCTAACAGAGCATTGAATATACTGTAGAATGTCAAAAATATATAGTTTCAACTAAGTTGAGAAGGCTTCAACGTTATATTAGTAGCTGTAAAGCAACAATATATGATTTATAAAGTTATATTTTTTGTTGTTGGGAAAAAGAATAAACAACCAGGGTGTCAATGACATGAATATAAAACTTAGTGTTTTTGCAGGCATGAAAATAATACGCTACTTAGTGAAAAACACTTTTTTTAATTATTGTTACTAAATGCCCAAAAATACATATAAGTCAGCTAATGTTTTTGAAACCATTTTTGTATTACAGACTTCTGTAATCTTAAAAATAAATTTTATTGTATTGTCCATGTGTATGTGATTTTGAGTACCCAAAATAATCTGGTTCATTTTTAGTATTTGCAAGTTAAGAGTGACTCAAGAAAAAGTTGTTATAACATTGCTGAGATAAATTGCAAGTGGTAAATAGCAAAATTTTGAGATCTGGAATGAAATAACACGACTTTGCAAATAAATTAAAAAAGAAAAATAAATAAAAAAGTTTTTGAAGGGAGTGATCAATATTTTCCTATTTTTTAAATTGCTCTATACAGATTCTGATAAATTTATGTATCTGTTCAAATCGGATAATGCATATGTGAAGGTTAATATTTTAAACTGATTAAAAAATTTTTTTTTCCTACCAATATAGCATTATGGGTAAATATTCTGTTACAGAAAGTAAAATTAATATTAATAGAAAAATTTATAAGGGAAGAGTGATCTTAAAATTCAGTGTTTCATTGTAGACATAGATATTGAAGCAGTAATTCAGTTTCATTTGTGCGAGCAGACTTGGATATTATTTTCACAGTTTTATGTGACACTAGCATGTGCTTCTTTCCCGTAGGATTTGAAGGAAAATGAAAGATCTAAACTCGCTTAATGTTTCAGTTTATGTATAATTTTGCTGATGTTTAATTTTAAATTTATTTGGTCCAGTATCAGTAATATAATTGCTGATAAACAAAAAATACTTCTTCCTAATAACCGTTTTAACAAAGTAGAATTGATTGAAAAATATGAAGGAAACATTGAACCATCAAATGCTGTTTCTTCAGTAGTGCATGTTTTAATTAAAAATTTGTAGAAATATTTTTTGAGTAAACAGTAAATCGTTTAAATTCAAAATGTTTGAAATTTTCTAACATCTATTATCTTGCCTGTTATTACTTTATCAAACTATCACGAAGTTGAAAAGTTAATTAGATCCTGATACTCTGTCAATAATTATTTTTCTGGTACTGTTATTGGCAATTTAAATGCATTTGTGTGGCATAATGCATACATGAAGTTTTTGATGTATTTTTATGCCAGAGATTTATTTTTATATTTAGTGTGCATATTTACAGAAAGTTTTATATTGTTATTTTGGCTCTTATTTGTTGACTTATTTTTCAGTGTCTTTGATAATTGCTGAATTCCTTAAGATTTACATTCTTCTAAGATGAAGTTTTAATGGAATTCATGTATGCTTGAATTGTTACATAAAAAGTAAGTTTACTGTTACTTACAAATCAAATCATTTGCTTCAGGAACGGCACAGCAATACATACTTGTACTTCATATGAGTAAAGACTATGTCTCTCCATAATAGTTCTGTTAATATTCAGGTACAAAGCCTATTCTTTCATCAGTATTGACAAGAATGAACCAATTCTGCTTTTGTTATTTTTAGTCCTTTTCAGCTGTTTAGGTAATACCATTATGATATGTGTTTACGAGCTCTTCTCAACAGAAAGGAGCAAAATATGTTTTTTACACCATTGTAAATACATTAGGCAAGGGAAATGCAGACTCATTTTTAACATTTATATCATTTACTGTTAGAAAATGGTTTCAGCTAAGTGCTATGAGTGGTTCATGCAAGTCTTTCAGTACAGATGCGGGTATTTTATCCTTTTGTTTTTTGAGTTTGCTTTTCTGAAGTTGAATTAGCTTTCTCTTGCCTGCAGACAGCTTCTTTAATAGTTTTTCCTCCATGGCTGTCGAAGCAGAATTAGACTCTATAGGTACTGTGTGTTTTTCTTGGTCAATAATTGTCAATTGTTCATTTATATTTTTGGGTTTTGCTCTTTCTGTCACATAATTATTATGTGTATTGGGATTGGTGGCATTTCTGTTGACATAAACTACATAAAACTCTGAATAAGAAGATTTTGTAGGAGTATTAATATCAGCAAAATCACGAAAATTAGCAAAAAAGTCATTTCCACGATGGTGTTGTGGTCTAGGATTACTTGCTCCATTATAGAAAGCAGGCCTACCATGCCCATTGTGGTAAAATGGACTGTATACATTGTGGCTCTCACCACTTCCATATTCATTGATTTCACCTCTTTCATCATCATAAAATGTACCTCCCCTTATAACACCAAAATTGCCAGATCCTAAAATACCATTACTCTTAGTGTTTTGTGTAGCTGCTGGTGCTTGCACATATTTATTTTCCCTGAAAGGTCCTCCAAACCCTATAGGCTGGAACACATTATGTTGAGGTCGAAGAATTGGTGGACGGTGACTGTGTGCTTGTTCTTGAAATAAAAGAGGCCGAGAATGACCAAGAGGAGGAGGAGGAGGTGGGGGAAATAGAGGAGCAAATGAAGGGAAAAAATGTTGACTCATGCCAGTAATATCTTCCTCATTATCATTATTTGTTGAAGTGGGTGAAGGAGTATTGTTGATTTCTTCTGATGCCACTTCCATTTCCATGTCACTATCATCTCTCACAGGAGAAAACTGAACATTTGTTTGAGAATTTGTATCATTTGTTTTTTCTCTTTTGGTCCTATGGTGATTAAGAACTTTATTATTTCCACTTTGCAATTCGTCTTCATATTGTTTTGTCCCCTGAAACGCACAAACATAATAGGCTGTTCAATAAACAGCAACAAAAAATACATGTATCAATTGATGTATATAGAATGAACAATTTAGTTGTTAGAAATAAATTATCTGACCTGCTTTTCAACATCTTTCAAATTTTGAGAGTAAGTATGAGAAGTGAAGGCTTGTGTCAGTGCAGGATGAGAATAGAATAGCTGCACACCTGCAAATAAGATAAAAATAAAATAAAGTTAAAACATACATCTCTCTCTCTCTCCCTTTCTCTCTCTAATCTCTCTCTCTCTCTCTCTATCTATCTATCTCTATCTATAATTTTTTAAATTTTATTTTATAAATATTTTCAGCAAACGCCGATGTCTACAACTATTACATTTGGCGTAATAATCAAATTTATCAGATGAAAGTATCAATATCTCACTACAAAAAATTCACATACAATACATGTACATTATTTTACAGTACTTTGTCAGATGATATTAAACGATTAAATTCGATAGAAAAATTTTAATCCCAAGTTTTAATTAGAGACTATACTGAGTATCAAAAGGAAAGTAACATTAATTTTAACTGTGATATTTAATGTATTATTTACCATTTAGATTGTATAATTCTAAACAACCTGTAACAAGTATTGTACCCAGCTTCTGGGTCAATGACCCCCATCTCGATCAGGTTTTTCACCCAGTTTCCCTGATCCTTTGAGCATATGCTGAGAGAACCCCTTATTTGGCTTCTGGACATAAATGTAACTTATCTGTGCACATCTTCTAGAATTCAGTGGGAAATACAGTTATTCAAATTATCGTTCTCCATGTTGTCGCGGCAGGGAGTATTATTCCTTGACGAAGGACATGATGAGGGATAAGAGCCCAAATTTATTGCTGATTTGCCTTTGAAAATAGATTTAATTATATCGTAGTGAATATTTTCTTAACAATTCTCGCCAAAGACGCATTTCTTTCTGTATTCAAAATTCAAGTAGTATATGGCTTAGGGTAGGGATGGGATCAAAGAATTCACTTCTTGTCGTTGCACGTCACACACAGTTTTTTAACTGTTTTGAGGTAAAATAAATTAAATAAATAAATACTTCTTGGAGTTTTCCCTCTGTTCACTTATTTATTTAGAAAATTAAGGAACACCTAGCAACTGCTCCTTTCTCACAATGGAAAATGGACCAGAAATTGAAAGATCTGAGATACGTTGGGAGATAATGAAGTCAGTAAAATCTTGTCAAGTATATAACAGTGGCGTGCTGTTCGCGTGGACAACCTCCTAGTCTACTTAGCCTACCGTGAAGAAAAAAGATGTATTAAGTGTACAGTGCACCCCCTCTTAATATTCCATATTTCAACCGGCCAGCCGCCACGCGTTGGAGACGATGACTCTCTCATCTGTCACGTTATTTCTTTAGCCGCGATGATACTCAACGATTACTTTAGACCTATTGTTTCAGCCTTTAGACCTTAGATTTATTGTGCAATACAGTAGTGTGCAGAGTGCGATATTTAATGGCCGGATTAGTGAGGCCTAACACATATGTAAACACATTGCTATTGCACCCTGTCTCAGAATGTTGTTAACTTCTAGGGGATGTAGGGAAGTCTAAAATGATTCATTTTCCAGATGAATATTTAGGAAATTTCATGTATCAAAGTGCTCGTGCGGTATGTATCCCTCATTGGTAGGTAAATCATTATGCACTGGTTGTTTGCAAGTCACGTTCTACTGGAGATTTCGCATTCCTGCCGAACACAATGCATGATGAGTTGCCTAACAATCGGGGGAAATGTCACATGTATAACTTCGTTTTATGGAATTCCCCACTACATGATCATGGAAGATAACGGCGATCTCCCCCGCTGGATAACAAGATCCGGAGCCGACCTACACACCGGCTTGTGAGGTTTTCTCCAACCAGGTACCTCCCAGCTGCGGGGTACCACGCCAACCGGGACAAGCTCTAAGCTTCTGACTGGTCTCCCGACACGTGTGGTAGTGTAGTGCAGTGGTAGGATAGTTAGTGTAAGTGTGTGTAAGGGATGAGGGTACGACAAGGAAGAGAAGAAATTGCGCGTTGTCCCTGGACCGTTTGTTAGGGTACTGCACCGGCATTCGCGTATTGTCGATCGGAGAAACCATAGAAAACTACCGATCAGAGTAGCCAGCCACTAGAATTTCCCCTCCAGGCCTTCGACCTCGCTATATAATTAGCGTAGTTAGTATATTTTTTAAAAAGTGTACACGATGTCTTTGAGCAGTCTGTAAGATGTCTTTGAACAGCAGATTTCATTAAGGAAAAAATATCTTCAACACTAGGAAGACGCCACAAAATTGTTGAACTTTGGTTTTCGAAAATTTTGGGATTTTAACGAACATGAGACCTGCGCCATTTTTAAGAGTTATTTAGTGAATCCGAAGATAAAATTTATTTAAAAATATGTGGAGTCATTTTTGAGAAAATTTTGAAAATGTTGCGGCTTCGTGTAAAGAACTCCCAAAACTAAATTATCCGTTTTAAAAGTCTCCGCGCTTCGAGTTCGTTCAGATCGATCGGGAAATATTAACTTTGTAGAAATTCGTCTGAAAAGTAAAGGTGCTAGCGTTGAACTCGGACAGATAAGTTGTCGTCAATCGATTTTTCGGTGTCAAGGTCCCACAAAACGCGGATTCTGAGTACATTTCATGTTAGATAGAGGAAGTAACTTACTAAATATACGTAAAAGATTTCTCCGCGTTTGCGTTACCTGGTTCCGACAATAAGAGGTTTTCTCTTGAAAAAATCGTCGTTCTCTGGTGCATGATTACAATACTTTATCTTCTTACGAAGTAAGGCGAGAAAGTAAAAACGCTACGTTCAGTAAGTTCGACAACGCACATTTCAACTTAGGAAATGAATGTCCTCATTCTCGCAGGTTTCATCTGCCGTTCTTTTTATTTACTTTATTATCATAAAAAAACAGGAAATGCTGTGACGTTCGTTCGCTTTTGTTCACCGATTTCTTGGCGCCGGGAGTCAGTTCGTGAAGGAGGCACGTAAGACCCAACAATTCAATTTTATTTTATATAAAATAATTATCCTACCCCTGTAGGATTCCCTTCTCCCAGAACTGAATTAAACATTCCAGCAAAACACGATGATATAGTGTTATCAAGGGACTATTCCATTCACGAGTTATTAGTTTCAATCCGGCTAATAACGGTTTATAATAGGATAGTTATAAACCAATCACAGATGCCTAAAATCGAAAAGTTCACATGTGACAAATTTAAACAACTACAAACATCATGGCGACAAAAATATTTTGTGAACCATCACAGATGAAAACAATTTAATTCAAGGAAGTAAATGCGAATAAACAGAAATTACGTTCGGAGACAATTTGAAGAATTTTGAAAGACAAGGAAGAAGAATCTTTGAAAAGGAAACCCCAACGCTACAAATTGCAAATATTTTAACAGATTGGGCAGTTAATTTGCGAAAGTTACATGGAGACGAGTATAAAAATGTACCATAAAACAATTTGGAATATAACAGTTAAAATTATCCCAGAAAAATATTTTAATGAATACAGACGTGATCTTAACTCATTTACTGACCAATATTTTCGATCTGTTAGAGACGTAAGAAACGCTCAAGCTTCTGCCAGAAGAAAGGAAGGTTAATTCTACAGCCTGAAGTGCCAAGGAATATCATTTAATGATTGATTTGTGGCACGAAAATCTAGAATTTTTTTTCTTATTGCATCGGTAGAATTGGCATGGCGAGGTATTGCCTAATTCATTATTTTCAAGAAGCCAGTCATGGAGGTAAACCAACGGAGAGGGTAGCTTATAATTCAATATTCTCAAAAACTGGCCAAGGGGGAATCAGAAACTCACCCACAACTTGACGAAACAAGGGCGAACAGAAACTCGACGAAATGGCTTACACGGAATGCAGATCACCCAAGCAGATGTCCTGTCAAACTTTTAATAACAAATAACGGGACACGCTACTGCATCATCAGTGAAGCCGTTTGTACAAATCAAACTTCACCCCTATATGTCATACACAGTTTTTACTGTTCTTTGACCAAATAAATCAAATCAGAATCATCTGAAGCAAAATACGTTTTTAACAAAACTGTTACAGAAAATCAAATCCTGAATACTTTTAACTTTCATAATTCTAATCTTCATAATTGAGATTTTAAATAGAAAACATGCTCAAATTCAGTGGTGGCTCGTGCTTGGGTTACACGGTTGCACAACCCCCAGATGATCCAAAATGATATTCTATGTTAGGAGTGTACATTTTCCTTTTAATGGCATTCAATATTCAAAATATTCTGGCAATATCGATTTATATGAAAGTACATTGAGACCCCAACTAGCGCTTTCTCCAGGAGCCTGGTTGATTGATTGATTGTTTATGATTCCGAGCGCGTCAACTACTATGGTCATTAGCCCCCCAAGTGTAGTGCGTGTATTTTGCTCGGGAGGTGGTGGTGGTCCTCCCCCGCTGTATGGCGAGATCCGGCGCCGACCTACCGTCGGCTAGTGGGGTTTTCTTCAACCAGGTATCTCCCACCAGCGGGGAACCGCCCCAGCCGGGACAAGCTCTAAGCTCCTGACCGGTCTCCCGGCGTATGTGGTAGTGTAGTGCATGTTAGTGTAAGTGTATGTAAGGGGAGAGGATAGGACAAGGAAGAGGAAGGAAAGATCACGCGCTGTCCATGGCCCGTTTGTTAGGGTACTGCTCCAGTATTCGCCTGGTACTGATCGGAGAAATCACGGAAAACTATCGAGCAGAGCAGCCTTCCGCTAGAATTCTCTTCCAGACAGCGACTGAATTCGATCTAGCTGAAAAGTTAGTGTCGAAAATCCTGCCACAGTCGGGACTCGAACCTAGGACTTCCCAGTCAGAGGGACTGCAGTGATATCAGTTGATGCCCTAAGCCATCTCTCCCGGTCCGGGGATCTGGTGCTCTCCCAGGTATTGCACCATGTCACACTCTTCGCTCTATTACTGAGTTTATTGCATTTATTCTGTGGCTTTATGCCGGGCCAAAGTTGGGCAACCAGTGGGTGGGGGGTCTTGTCGTCAAGAGCTGCGCGGGGTCCGAAGGAAATACCAATTTTCTGTCTTCGTGGGAGAGATTTAAAAAAATTGTATTTTTTTAAAACAAAAGAATACAGCAACGTTAATTTTATGTCAAATTGAAGAGAGCAATTAGCACTATCTGTACGAATAGTTTGAAAAAATTGGAGCTGCTTTTGAGAAAATAGCGCTTGAGCGTTTCTGACAATGTGGAATTTTGAGCTCGTTTTTTACAGAAAAGTTTTGAGTTTTCGAGACTCCTTATTAAAGAAAGAATTTCGGGGTCGTTATTTAAAGAACATGCACTCGTAAATGCAATAACGTGACGAAATCGCCACTAACGTAAATATTAACGACGCGAGAGGCTAGTCAAATAATTAATTTTGTATAATTTTTGAAAAAACAAAAGAATAGAGCACCATGGCGTTTATAACATCTTATAGAGTACATTTTGCATTATTCCTACAAAAAATATGAAGAAAGATTTGGTGCGGTTTTTGAGAAAATCTTGTTTTTGTAATTTCTTAATATTGCACATATTGCACACAATATTGCACGAAAAATATTTAAAATTTCAAGAAAATGTACATGATGTTAATGAAAGAACTAATTATGGAAAACAAAGTTCGTCTGAAGGAAAATATCTATCTTCAGTTTTGTAGTTGTAGGAAGACGCGGGAAATAATTCAAACTTTTGAAATTTTCGAAAAATTCAGTGTTACCCGGGAAAATCGGATCAATGTCACCTTTATAAGTGTATTTTACTCTACTTTTACAAGAAATTTAAAGACAATATTTGGAGCCGTTTTTGAGAGAATTTTGAAAATATGTAAGTGGCTTCATGTAAAGTTTCCTCTAATTTTAAAGAACGTTTTTCAAAATATCAAAGCTTCAACTAGAGCCATATCGATAGGGGCTTCTTCAATTTGGTAGAAATAGTAGTATGTATGGTTTAGACGGTAGTAGTGTTTACAGACGGACGGACGTTTTGGCGTCAATTGGTTTTTCGGTATCAAGGTCCCATAAAACATGGATTCTGGCTACACTAAGTGTGAGAGTTTTTTCCCTTAATTTAGCAAACTGGATTTATCCAGGACCCGGCATTAAGAGTTTTTGTGCCGAAAAATCGCTGTTTTTTCTACTGTGTAAGTGGTAGCGAGGAAGTAAAACTCGCTGTCATCAATATTGTAGTTTTGGAATGTTAAATGTTTTGGAGTTTTAAAAATATATTTAATAGACTATGTTTCATGGAATTTTTTATATAAACAACTCATATTTTCGAAAAATTGTGCATTACTTTATTTGAAGATTGATGAGCAGATTTCACTAAGAAAAACAATATATCTTCAAAATCATAGTTTTAGGAACACGTCGAACAAAGTTGTTTTCAAAAACAACTTTTGCTATTTTCGAAAATTTAGTTAAACGAAAAGGATACATGCCCTATTTTTAACCGTCCTTCGCTGTATTCTAGAATACAATATTCAAACCATTTGGAGCCGTTCTTGAGACAACTTTGAAAATGTTAAGGATTCATGTAAAGTATCTCCAAAATCAAAACATCTATTTCAAATTCTCGGGATCTTGAGTTCAGCCAGAGCGATCGGGGAATATCAGTTTTGGAGAAAAACTTCCGAAACGCTTTAGGTACCAGAGTTAATCAAGGTCAGGCAGACAGACGTTTTACCGTAAACCCATTTCCTAGTATCAAGGATTCACAAAACGTGGATTCTGGCTACACAACCTGTTGGGGGAAGTAATTTGCTACTTATAAGCACAATATTTATCCGCTTTTTTATTACCAGGCCCCACAATACGTATTTTTCAACCGAAAAATCGCCACTTTCCGATGTATTACAATACTTTCTCTTTACTATGTGAATATTTTGTAGGCGAAAGAGTAAAAATTTTGTCCATTTATGAGATTTTGTTTATGAATTTTTAAAATAGTCACAACTTCTCTCAGAATTCCCAAATACTACTAATTTTTCCAAGAAATTGTTTAAGGCTCCAATTGTATAATAAAATTATTTTTATCTTCAATAACGTTGTAGGGATCGAACAAATTTTGAAGTTTTGAATTTTCCAAAATTCTGAAATTTTACCGAAAATCGGACGTGTGCTACTTTTATAAGCGTATATTTCTCTCTTCGAGAAAAATGTAAAGAATATTTTTGAGCTATTTTTAAAAAAAAAAAAAAGAATTGAAAATATCTGAGGGGATTTATGGTATATATCCCTAAAAATTAAAAGATG